>OZ010600.1:3615914-3878679 GCA_963932145.1 Acanthosepion lycidas
TTTTTAGAGTTATAGGGAAGTTTTATTTCCCGAACACAGTTAGCCAATTATGTCACCTTATGGCCGTGTTCATAGTTAATATTATTAAGTGTTGGCTTTTTCTTTTTTATTATTAAGGTTTCCATTTCTTTTTTAAAAAATTTACATGTGTATAAAGTTATTATGCTTGTATTTTCTATTAGTATGTTTTGAATGGAGTCCTGGTAAGTTTGTGTGTGTGTGTTTAAATAGGTTCTAATAGAGCTATGGTCAGATAGGTGCAACGTAAGGCGTCTGGATAGGCATGTAGTTGTGTGACCAATGTAATTATTTATGTATTCAGTTTGATCAGGAACACAGTCCCTTAAGGGGCATTTGAATTCATAGATAATGTTTGGTCATTGAAATTTTGATTTTGCTGGTGTGTTGTTATTTTTGAGGATAAGGTTAGTTGTTTTTTGTAATAGATAATTAATTTGATTTTTTTGTGCAGGTCAATTGGGATAACGTATTGACCTGACCAAAAGAAAAAAAAATAAATCAAATTATCTACTGTGTTCCTGATCAAACCAAATTCATAAATAATTACATCAGTCACTTTCACCCATAAATATAGCATACCTTAAAACTATATATATATATATATATATATATATGTGTGTGTCTATATTTCTGAGATGAGGTATTATGTACCCTATTTACATTATTCAAATTATTTTCCTCATCTTTGTTGCCATATTTATCACAACATTTCGGCCGTTGTACGCTTCAGCCTTCTTCAGGTGGTTGGAATGTTGAACTGAACCCTTTATTTTGCTCACTGGGGTAGACTGTTCTAGTTCCACATGCCATGTTTAATGGATGGTACGTGGAACTAGAACAGTCTACCCCAGTGAGCGAAATAAAGGATTCAGTTCAACATTCCAACCACTTGAAGAAGGCCGGAGCATACAATGGCTGAAACATTGTGATAAATATGGCGACAAAGATGAGGACAATAGTCCAAATAATGTAAATAGTATATATATATATATATATATATATATATATATGTGTGTGTTTCTTTTGTGTGTGTGTATATAGATCAGTAGAAATGAATTAAAGAAAATAATAAGCTCAAGAGTAAGTTTCATGCTGTGTGAACTTTTTCAGTCACATCGTTTTCCTCCTGTTTTTTTTTAGCAAGGGGAAAGAGACCATAACTAATTAATCCGGCAGCATCAACAAGTATTTCTTCCTACATTTCACAAAACAATTAAAATTTCTTTGATATCTCAAAATGAATGAATGAAGGAACAAACGAATAACTTCTAATAATAATTTCATAACATGTACCATATATTTTGCATTAATGTTTTTATAAACTTGTTATCATTACAGGGGAGGTACAGGGGAGGCACAGTGGAGTAATGGATAGCGGCTCAGATTGAGGATTCAGAGAGCCGAGTTCGAATTCCAGTTGAATCCATTACATTCACTTACGTGCTAATACCCTTGGGAAAGGTAAGAATCCTCTTCTTCACTCCCCAGCTATGGGTAAATAGCAGGACAAACTGGGTTCTATAGACTTGGATGGCAACTGGTATACTGCAGAAAGAAATGGCAAGCTACTCTGGGAAAAAAAAATCTGCCTCGTTAGTCATGTATCAAAAGATACATGATCACCTAAGTGTGTATCATTCATGGCACATCTGAACTATCATTACAGATCTTAAGGTCATATCATGTTGAAACAGTGGCTTTCATATGATCACCAAAGTTAAGCAACATTGTGCCTGGTCAATACCTAGATGGGTGACTGTTTTGGAATACCAGATACTTGGATGTGCAGGTGGTGTAATTGATAATGGTTTGGAATTGGAAAGTCGAATTCCATTTCCAGTTCATTATATTCACTTACGCACAAATAGCCATGGGAAAAGTATGAATACACATCTACTCCCTCCCTTATTATAAGTTAAATAGTAGGAGGTGTATCATTAAATTATTATCTCCAAAAATCTTCTTACAATCTAAAAATGTTTTCTGGCTTTAAATAACTTGCAAAATGTTTATAATCCATAAAAAATAAATCAATCAAAAAAAGTCATTGTTACAATGACATGGTTTCCAATGTTTGCTTTAAAACATTCATTCTTGTAAACTTTTCACATATTCTATAATTATAATTCTTAACAACAATGTTTCTTGGGGTTTTAAAAACTTGCCTAATGAAATGTCCAGTAAAGTTCATAAAACTGTCGCCACATTATAAGATTGGTATGTAATTGGTCATAATTTAGTGTGAAATATCCTGCATATTCTTTATAAGTTTTTACGTTATTTACACTTGGACTAATGTTGTTCCATCTTTGTTGCTTTTACCACAATGTTTTGGCTGTTGGGCCCTCCAGTCTTCTTCAGGTGTCTGTTGATTCAGGTAACCAACAGGGAGTTTCAAACTGAACCTTTTATTTAATCTAGGCAGGTAGATTGTTTTCATTCTGCTGTCCATACCTAGAGATATCTTGTCTTGTCTTGTCTTGTCTTGTCCTGTCCTGTCCTGTCCTTTTTGGTAACAGTAATTGTTCACCTAATTTCTACTGAATCTATGTATTATCTGGCCTAAGGATTGAACCCACAATCACTATGTCACCAAATTCACAAACTAAGGCTTTAATCCTTGAAGCTCTTGTCCAAAGACATATGAATCAATTAAAACATGCTATTTCCTATCAGTCAAATGGACACCTGAAGATGGTTAGAGAGCATACCAGCCAAAATGTTGTGTCTTTATAAAAATCCAGGTAAGAATCATAATTCAATGGCTAATAATGATAATTCCTCATCTCAAACATTAGGCAGAAATTAAAACAGATGAAACAAAAAAACAAAAAACAAACTTGGTTATGATTCTCAACACTCTTAAGTGAGTGATGTATGTATGTCTGTGTGTAATTAAAAAAATAAATAAACCAGAAGGTGATTTAAAGATGACTTATTTTTACCTGAATTTTCTTGGGTTGAAACTTTTGAAGAAACTTCCAGATCTAGTCTTTAGCTTCCCCCATTCCATTAATGAAGAGATTTCTAGCTTGTGATAAGATTTTGTTTTTAAAACAGCTACATTTTTCTTTTGTTCTGAATCCAATCAAACTCATTAAAAAAAAAAAAAAAAAAATATATATATATATATATATATATATATATATATATATAATCCATAGAGTGAAGTGATCCTCGTCGAAACCATTGATGTCTGTAGTTTTCAGTTTATTTGATGTTAAAATGCTAGTACTTACGAATAGTCCTCTATTCATCATCAGGCATGTGTTTTTTTTCCTTATAAAATCAAAATCTTGAAGATGCCTCTTCAAGTTTTTGATTTTATAAGGAAAAAAACACATGCCTGAAAAATAGAATACGTGGATTTAACACATCACAAGAAATATTTAAATAAAATTCTCAGTTAAAATTTTGAAAAACTTAGCGTTGCGTCTTTGCACATTCCGAGATTGTTCATAACCGTCATTAATAGCAGATATTCAAGAAATATCTTTCGGTCGACAAACAAGTATTTCGTCTTCAAGTTTTTGATTTTATAAGGAAAAAAACACATGCCTGATGATGAATAGAGGACTATTCGTAAGTACTAGCATTTTAACATCAAATAAACTGAAAACTACAGACATCAATGGTTTCGACGAGGATCACTTCACTCTATGGATTAACAGTATTTTAATGCATATATTATGTCTCTAGTGACGGATGTCACCATTAATGGCATTAATATTTCTGATTATTCTATGTGTGATTATATATATATATATATATATATATATATATATAAAACATTAATGTGTATTAAAAAGCTCTTCTAACAGAATTTAAAATAGAGCACTTCTATATATGTAAGAAAAGGAATACACAAATTATATACATTACATATAAGAGAGAGACAGTGACAGATTATATATACATACACACAGACATATATATATATATATATATATATATATATATATATATATATATACTTTTATTTATAAATTTTATGAAAAATATTTTGCATTATGGCAAAACTAAAAATTTATGTGATAAAATGTTTAAGATATTCAATTTAAACATTTTGAGTCTCCTCAACCATTTTGATCATAACGTGATCTTTGCAAAATTTTGATTGAACTTATTCTGCACATTTGAAAATGTCAATGTGACAATTTTAATAAGATGCACATCTATTTGCTGGTGAAAAGAAAAAATTAGCAAGAAAGTTTTTTTTTTTTTTGTCGGCTCATAAATATCTGTCACAAATTTTTCATTTGATAACCAAAAGATACATGTCTCATGTGCATCATTCAAAATGCATCCGTGCCTGCCAGCAGCAGCAGCAGCAATGTTGTCTGCAGCTGTCACCTGCTTAATTGACAGGAGGTCATTGCAACATTACCATTTTTCACCTTTGGCAGAATAAAGCATCGACTTTTATTAGGATACCTTGTCACTTTGACATTGTCTTGAGTCAACACAAATTGACATTGACACCTGAGATTCAGTTGTTGATTATTTGGAAAGCAAATAGTCATTTCTTTTTTGTTTTTAATTAATGATAGTTTAATTAGCAGTTGATGAAACCCTCATTATTACAGATAGGATTTCTTAATCAAATACATTAATACTTTTATTCATTCTAATCATTACAACAAATATAAAAAGGATTTATACAAAGCAAGTAGATACCAAAATGTTCATGGTACATTGGATGTGCAGATGGTGTAATGGATATCATTTCAGAATGAGAATTCAGGGAGCAGAGTTTGAATTCCAATCGAGTTCATTATATACACTTACATACAAATACCCTTGAGAAAGGGATGAATCCCTCTCTCTCTCTCTCTCACCTCAGCTATGGGTTAAATTAGTGTTTTCCAACCTATGGGCTATGGTAAATTTCAGATGAGCCACAGAAATTTTATAATTGGATATATTCTATGTAAAATGGAACTATAATAATTTCATGGGCCACAGAAAAATTCTGGGTTCAAAGTGAGCCATGAGCTAAAAAGGTTTGGAACCACCGGGTTAAATAGTACAGTAGACCGCACTGTTTAGCCTTGGTTGGCAACCAGCCTAGGAGAAGGATAACTCTGAATTAAAAAAAACTGTTGTAGCCCTGGTTAAACATATTATGTGGCTAATGAAAGGATTGTGTTCACAACGACTTTATGATCCTGACTCTGTCAGTGTTCTATCATGGTTCATGGCCTTGTGAACAGATAAAGTGACTATGAATTTGGACAGCTGATCATCAAAAATCTTATGCAAAATATTCCCGTAAGGCTTGTTTTGAGGATAGAAATAGTAGATTTAGCCTCTCCACACCTCCATGAATTTGTACAAAATAATGTTCTTATCTTAAAACTAATTACAATTTGTATCTTTGCTTTAATCACAGCCTTTTAGAAAATTTAAATTTGATTTCTAATTCCTGTCACTCCCCTTTAAATCTTTTGCATGTTTAAAACATAGAATTTTTCTTTTTAATAATTTCACCCCAAGAACGGTGATAATGCCACTATCATGCAAGTGGTTACCTGGAGTGAAAGAGAGCAAGAAGACTTTAGAAAGGAGAAAGGACAATAAAAGAACAGGGTTCAGGAAGATAGAAGACAGTGATAATGCCACTAAGATGCAAAGTGTTACTGGGAGTGAAGGAGAATGAGAAGACTTTAATGAGGAGAAAAGACAATAAAAGAACAGCATTCAGGAAGACAGAAGATGGCAATAATGCCATTAAGACACAAGTGATTACTATTAAAACATATGGTTGCATTTAGTTTGTTCAACATTAAAATGGTGAGACCTAATTACCAATCCTGTATCAGTCGAGGCGCCAAGGATGAAATGTCATCAGAACAAGTGTCATGAAAATATTTGTAGAAAAGACAGACAAAAGCTATGTCAAGGTGGTGAGAAAGTGATAGAAGCCAATATGTCAGGTTAGGATCGATTACATGACAGACCCTTCTTTGGACTTTGTCAAGAATATTGAGATATATAGTAGAAGCACCAGATCAAATATAGCAGCAATATTCAATTGATAAAATTATGAGAAAAAATTGATTCTTAACAGTGATAATTAAAATTGTGATTTTTTTTTTAAAAGCTTGAATGTAAAAATGGTTTAATAAAAAATGTCAACCTATTTCCTAATTAATGATGTTTTTACACAGTATGAAAAAAAAATATATAAAAAGTTATTAATTTCCTGCATTAAGTTAATATTTCTAGCTTTATTAAAAAAAAAAAGAAAAAAAAAAGAGGAAACTGAAAGCAAAAGATTAATTAAAGTTTTATTTTAGTGTTTCATTCCATTTGAAGTTGATCTACAACAGTATTTGATTTGTCAGTGGCTACTGACTGAAGTGAGTCACGTTTAGTCATTTTCCGCAATCACAAATGAAATATTTCTGGTGGTGATGGTGGTGTGAACAAAAATTGATGATCAAGTGTCAAATTGTAATAAAAAAAAAACAAAAAAAAAAAAACTAGTTCCCAAATTTCATTTTGTTTGCTGTGCAGTGAAAATGAGGAAGAAAAAGATTGTCATTGGCCAGAGATGAAAGCAAGAAATATGGCTACGTGCTCACTTGAAGGCCACTAAAGGCAGTTCTTAAGCTTTGATGTCAAGTCACTTACTATTTATAGAATTTATTTTAGAATTATTTGAAAATAAATAAGGGGACACAACTCTACAATTTTTTTTTCTGAAACCCAACAGATTTTTTTTAGAAAACTGAGTATGGTAAGGACAAGATGAACTGTTGCTAAGCAGAAAACATTCGTCATTCATTTACCAAACAGTTAACACTACTGTTGGTTGATGTTTATAAAATGTTTTTCTTAAAACAGTTTCTCAGGAAAATAGACTTTTCAAGTTCACTGTTATTGCTCCTTCTATTACAGATGAGAATTTCCTTTTTAGCTTTTTGTTTAAGGTTGAGTGAAAAGTTAACATCTTCATTATATCATTATTTTCCTTTCTAGTTAAATATGCAATACATTTTTGTCGGTTTTACTGGAAGTCTTTAAGTGATGTAGTTTTTGTTATTTCATAAATCTGTCTGTAATTTTGCAGCATGAAGTCTAAAGGACCTGATGAAGGACTGTCTTCTTTAAGATGTAAAGAATTAATTCGCTTAAAAGCATTTTTAATCATTGATCCAAGAAAATGGTTGTATAGAGAAGATAGTTTTAAACCATTAAAAATTTGCTGACAACATTTTTTTAATACCAGAAACAGCAAACGAATTAGAAAAAATGCAAAATGATGGAGAAAAGATTTGAATGTCGGTTTAAAAAGAAACATAAATAAAAAAATGTTCAATTTTAAAGTTCAAGAATAGTCATTTTTTCAATGATTTTTATCCTGTACAAAACCAGAAAGCCAAAGATAAGGTAAAGAGTTACAGAGTAAGAGGCACAATTTATGGAAATATGTGGGGAAGATAATGATTGACAAATAGATTTGTTTGTTTGTGTTTTATGGCATATCAACCACTGTGGGTTATTTAATGCCAAATCCAGTTTATATGAATTTTAAATGCCTATTTTGTATAGAATAAAAAACGTAGAGCTGGCAACATTATTGTTTCAAAAAAAACGTAGAGCTGGCAACATTATTGTTTCAAAAACTTAGAGCTGGCAACATTATTTTTCTGAAAACATTATCTGAGACCTTGCTGTTGGATGCAGTTTATCGCCATACCCAGGACGCGGATGTAGTTTACCGTCATACCCAGGACGTTTGACAAATAGACTTGAACAGGTTAAGACTGTAATGATTGGGGAAGCATCCTCTTGGGTGTCAGTTCCACAAAGCAGCAGTTTATGAGAAGCTGCTATTCTAATGGAACTTACATCCCACCAATGAAATACAAAAGGAATGAAGGTGTGGTTCACTACAATAGGCGTGGCATGGTGGGGAGAGGGTCTTAGCCCTGAGGGTTAGAACTGGTGGAACAAAGGAATGTAGTTTTTATGAACACTTTCCATGGAAATAGTGATAGAGCAGTGTGTGGGAAAGGTATTGCAGGGTGGAAAATAATTTGTCACCCACAAGGACGCAGAGACACTTTTGGAGTTTATCAAGACTGGAAAGTGAAGACTGGGCAACTCCTGCCCATATATGACATCAGTACTCCATTTTTAGCCTGATCTCTTGCTTGTAAAAATAGAGAATAAGTAGGAGGTGTCAGGTGTCAGGTACTTACTGGAGTGGTACAGTAATTGAAGACTCCAGAAATTAAATAAAATTATATATAATGATAGAGTGGAAAGCATTTAATAAGAATGGAGATATAATGAAAAGCATGTGTTGTAAACTAGAAATGGTTACTGAATAAGAATAACCAACACAAAGCTTGGAAATGGAATGGTAATCTTTATAACATTAACAACATACAAGACTCGCCAGCAGTGTGTAACAAGTAATCCACTGTTAGTGGGGAATTCTCCAGAAATATATTCCACTGTATTTAGGAGGACTGGGACATAGCCATTACAGTTTATAGGTACAGTATAACTGTATATCATCAATCTTTTCAAGTGTAAAGTATATAATGAAAGCATAACACCAGCTATGATGTACAGGTGTGAAACTGAAATTAACAAAATCACACAAAACCTCAGAAAAGTACAAAGTTCAATAAATTGAGTAAATTTAAGGACAACTAAGAGATTGAAAAGTTCAATATAGATCTGAGAACAAAGGAAGATTGATAAAGAAATGATAAGAAGTCAATAATGGAAATGGGTGAAACATAAAAAGAAGAAAAGAGAACAGATGGAGCAAGAGGTTGCTTGATGTGTACCCACCAAGTTGTAAATGCAGTAAGAAAAAACAAACAGGAAACAAAGGAGTTTCTTGGTAAGTCATAGCAGAGAATAGTATAGGAATGTAGTTTTTATGAACATCACGGAAAGATGACCATCACATAGAAACAGCTGATGTTGATAGGATCCCGAGGATGACAGAAGAATTATCTGTAAACAATTTCTTACGTTCTTCCAGTTTTTTTTTTTTTTTTTTTTTGCTTCTACATCTGAAAAAAACTTTATTAACCTTTGAGGCACTATTTTTTTTTTTTATATATTGATGATATTTTTTAAAGCGACACAAGAAAATAGTTCATGATAGATAATTGGTGTGATTACAGGAAATGTTCAGTACTAAACAGAATTGCTGATGAAAGAAAATTTTTCCCAATTTATCTCTTGAAAAATATTCTGTCTGAATAATCAAGAGAAGCAATTACAAATCACTTGGCTTTAAAAGTAGCAATTTTTTTATTTTATTTTATAAACCTGACCTCACAAGATGTCTTTGAGAAGAAATTACTGTCCATCTGTGCCATCTGTTAACAGTCTAGAAGTTTACAGCTATCTTTTCAAATGTATTGTCTGGGAAAATATAAATGTTGATTGGCTGAAAATTGCAGCAGCTGCAGTTAAAAAAAAATCTCTCAACTATTTTTTTTAATGTTATCATTGAAAAATAAATGTAAAACTGTTTTTACCTCATTTAAAAAATCTATTTCTTCTGATATTTGTACTGACAATTAAATTCCTGCAAAGTGTCCATTTCATTATACAGAGATTTGCAAAAATTTCCATATTTCACTAAATATTTGGCACTGAGGTCAACATTATGTGGCGACAGTCTGTTTCATGCTTGAATGAAATCTTTAGGCCATGTGTGTTGTGTTTTGACTGGACTATTTGTATATATATATATATGCTGGCCAATGGTGCATTATGGGTAAAAGATCTATTATATTATCCTAATATTTATTAGGTGTGTGGTAAAGATTATGTTTCAAATTATTCTAGAGGCTTTTGAGTAGAAATAATTGTGGATCCAAATGCAGTTCCTTGTAGCTATTTTATAATTTTGCTTATTAATTTTTTACTCATTTATTATTGATTAATTATTTGTTGTTTATTATTATTATTATTACTACATTTAATTGTGTTTATGTGTGCATTCAATCTGTTTATTACTTACTTAATTTGTTTATTAATTTATCTAGATTTTTTTTTTTTTTTCCAGGGGTTGATTAATTTGTTTAAAGTATTGGCTTTGTCTAAAGTATGCTACATTATCTGTATTGTATATAATCCATATATTTGTATTTTTCATAGTGGCATTTTTATTAGGTTGGTGCAAAAATAATTTTGTTTTCTAACATATGTTACTATGTGAGAAAACGAAATTATTTTTGCACCAACCTAATACAAGGTATTTGTTTTTGATTTTTAAGTGTGTATGTATGTATGTATGTGTATGTGTATATATATATATATATATAGAGAGAGAGAGAGAGAGAGGTGTGTGTTTGACTGAAGACTAACAACAAGAAGTTAATAGCTAAGATATTTTTCATTATGAACCAATTTCTTGGTTTCTGAGCAGAGTTGAACCTAAATTGTCCAAAATCTTGTATGCTTTTACCATTCATAATCTATTATGAAAGAATTCTTTTGGGTTAATAACATTGTGTCTATAGTTATAGATCATGTTTCTTTCATGGTTTTTGATTATTCACATGTCAATGGGCTTGGGGGAGCAGGTTTTTTTTCAGGTATCATGTATCACATTGTGGTGTTTTTTCAATTTTGGAAATATTTTAGACTCATTTATTTTAAGGTTTTTCAACCTTTTGTGGACTATTTAAAGCCAAAGAATAATTTAGTTCCTGGTGTTCCCAAGCAGTCCCCCACGTAAGTACTGAAAGGGCGAAACGCTGCTTAACTCTGGCGATCAAACAAAAACCGGTGTTTTCAGCATGATTTGACTGTAGCCATTTTTTAAATGAAATATATTTTTTTAAATAAAATAATATATGGTGGTTGCCAACTCATGTCTGAGTACAGTCATCACTACTACAAATCTTTTTAGAGAATATCTATTGATGTGCTTAATGAATGTGGCTCTTTAGCCCAGCAAAGGATCTACATACCCTGGCACAAACAGGGCACTTAAGAAGTGCAACAGTAGATGGTACATTAACATGTAATTTAAAATGCTGCATGAAACTGCTTCGGGACCCACACGTCTTACCACAAATATCTCATTTCAGTTGCTGGAAGATCTATGGCTTTATAGTCAATTGCTACCCTCTGTCGGTGTGCTCTCAACTGACTCCTTAGACCAGACTTCGACAAACACACTACCACAATCTGTACACATTAGATCATGCTGCCTATATATATATATATATATATATATATATATATACACACACACACGCATGAAGGATTAGTAAGTCTGTAACCTGAGATGGTTAT
Organism: Acanthosepion lycidas; assembly: GCA_963932145.1. Classification (NCBI taxonomy): domain Eukaryota; kingdom Metazoa; phylum Mollusca; class Cephalopoda; order Sepiida; family Sepiidae; genus Acanthosepion; species Acanthosepion lycidas. Next base: position 3,627,222 of record OZ010600.1, read on the forward strand.
TAGATGAACTTTGATCTGAAATTTTCACTGTATAATATCCAACCAATAGAGAAGATTTTTGTCAAGTAACAAGGAAGGATATAATGGAAAATAAATATTGTCTGTGTAAAATACTTTTGTTACATCTTTATGCTATGAACTTAAAGTACTATTTCTGTTCTATAAGAGTTGCTAAATTTAAACAATGGATATAGGAGGAAGATGGTCATTTTTCTTTTGAAATTCTAAAATATAATTCTGAAGCATTTTCACCATTCAACTCTTTTTCATCGGCTCTACAGAATTAAACAGTAGAATTCTTTTCCAAGTGGTAAAATAAGAAAAAAAAAAGGTGGGGAGGTATTGAGCAACTTCTAAAGCTCACCAATGAAGTTGACATTTTTAAATAAGTCAAAAACATATTGCACTATATTAAGAGCAACAAGAACAAGGACATGAAGATGAACAATAAAAGAGAGAATAAAAAAGGATTTATGTGAAAATTTTCCATTTTTGTTGTGTCAATTTTAAAATTGACTTCAGCTTATATCTTCTGATGCTTAACATTGACTAGTATTTTTATATCCCAAAAGTTACATCTAGAAACTTCTTTACATTGTATATTTTTTAATGTTACTTCAAGGTTATATGCATATGACATTCATAGTCTGGTCTTTAACTTTTTAGTGTGCAGACATGATTACGAATGTTGGTCTTCAACTAAAAATCAGAATAAATAAATAAATCATAAATTGTTTTTTTTTTTTTTTTAACCCTATTGGTTTTTTTAACACTACTAACCATGGGTATATCATACCAGATTTTGAAAATATCAAAAAAAAAAATATCAAATATAAATCTTTATTTGAAATATTTTAAATGCAGGCACTACAAACTTTGTACTTTGAGTTAACATTAATAGGAACTGAAAATCATTATTTAGGTAAGAAAATCAGGTACAGAAAATTGTAATTAAAATAGCAAAATTTGCGCTGGGTATATTATACCCATTGTTAGTGCTCTAGGGTTAATAAGATGTGTAAGCACATATTGCTTTTTAGTATTTTCGATGTATATTATCTGTAAAATAATGAAAATTAATTCTCATCTGGTATAAAAAAAAAAAAAAATCCCTGAAGGCATTTTCCACTAGTTGAATAACGAACATTCAAAGGTTAATAAATCTCATGAAATCTTAACTATTTTTTTTAGAAACAAAGATTGTAGTAACAAATGGATTTGACAAGAAATTCAAGAAACTGCAAAAAGTTAGTTACCAACTGCAAGATGGCTGTGTGTGTGCGTTTGTTGTATAAATCAAGTCTCTATTGAAACACAAGAATCTCATTAACATGTATATTTACTTCTAAAATTTCTATCAAAGTAATTGAAGGGGAGGGGCAAAAAGGAAATGAAACAAACTCTTAAATTAAGTATTTTTGTCTTGTATTAAAAATCTGTATCAATAAGAAAAATATTTTTCTAGTCCTTAAATTTCGGCATCAAATTCCAAAATTAGATATGACTTATAACTAGGTTTCATAACTATTTATTTTGGCTTGAGAAGTCCATTGCTGAGAATGTATTTAAAAATAAGGGTCAAGCTATTCCCGGGAATTGGGTTTCTCTTACAGTTGCACATATATTTTTGGAGAGCTGATAAAAAATAAATAAATAAAACACGGGTGTTACATCCTAAATCCTAAGAGAGGGAATTTATAGAGAAATATCATCACAAAATAACAGCCTCTGATCATTAAAAGAAAGTAAAATTATTAGGCTGTTCGGAAAATAATGCCCAATTCTAGAATAAACCTTTTGTGTTCTAATATATTAATTATAATAGTTGCACAAAAATATATTATTAATTCCTAATGATTAAAGTGCCCTCTTTGTTAATTTTATATCAATCTCTTCTGGAATTTAATTTAAAACATTATATACATGTCATCTTGAACATGAAAAATGAAGATGTATTTACTTTTTTTTTTTTTTTTTTTGTAAGTGTTCAAGTTTGGTAATAATGCTTCCCACACTGCTAATAATATTAACAGAGCATGGGGGGGGCGGGTGAAGGATCTAATTGTGATCGGACAGTACAACACTGGTTTCTGAGGTTCTGCAGTGGGGATATGAGTCTTGAAGGTCAAGGTGGTAGAGGACATCCATCTACAAATGACAACATCTGAAAGCACTAGTCAAATAAAACCCATGTCAAAATGACAGAGAAATGTCTCAGATAATGGGTGTCAGCATTTCAACAATATTGAACCATTCTCAAGAAAATTGGCAAGGTGAAGAAATTTGATAAATGGGTTCCATATGAATTCCATGAAAGTCGGTTTGACCTTCTGAAGTGTGATGCTGCATTGGCGAAATTTGAATGATCTATTTCTTGATCGAATAGTGATTTGTGATGAGAAATGGATCTTTTATGACAATCATAAATGATCAGCCCAATGACAAAAGACCAAATCACTTCCCAAAATTGAAATTGGACCAACAGAAGATTATGGTGACTGTTAAGTGGCCCACTATAGCTTTGTGGAATCTAACCAGAGCATCACTGCCAGCAACTGGATGAAATGCACATCCAGTTAAGCAAAATGCAATTCTGCTTCTTAACAATGTTCAGCCACATTGCCAGGATGACACTGTAGAAGCTCATTGTCTTAGGATACAAGACTTCACATTCCCTACCATCTCTCACACACTGACTATCACTTTTTCAAGCATCATGATTTTTTTTAAGTCAAAAGACATTTTGTTGCAGAAACTGCATTCAAAGATTTCTTGGTGTCGAAACCATTAGAGTTTTATCATAAAGGCACAAATAACCTTGTAACTCAGTTGCAGAAATGTATAAATACTCACAGTTCCTATTTTAACTGATTTAAACGCTGTTTAAACACATTAATTCAGGAAAAAAAGTTGATTCAAAAATTAGACATGATTTTCTGAACAACCTAATTTTTCTTCTTCATAGTATAGTTTGGCAGATAAATAAGCGATCGATTTATTGATAGCTTTTATAATTAGATAATCCAATAAAGTCATTATCTATCATAAAAGTGGTCACATTATTAACATTGGAAATGAAAGAAAGTAAATAATATTGACATTTTATAGTATTAGATTGTTTGGAAAATAATGTTTGATTTTAGAATAAACCTTTTGGTGTTCTATTATAAAAGTTGCACAAAGATATATTATACATTGCTAATGATTAATGAATCCTCTTTGTTTATTTTATATCAATCACTTCCAGAATTTAACTTAAGATATTACATACTGCTCATCTTGAACATGAATAAAGAACAGAAGCATTTACTTGTAAAGACATGAATAACCTTTTGTAACTTGATGGCAGAAATGTATAGCTGTTCATTGTTCCTATTTTAACTGATTTAAACACTGTTTAAATATATTAATTTGGGAATAAAAGTCGATTCTAAAATTAGACATGATTTTCTGAACAACCTAATAACTTGTTTTATTTGGGTCCTGATTTCTTCTCTGACCAAAAGATCTAAAAACCCAGTAAGGAACAAAAACTGGCTGGTTATATTCAATGCCTCAAAATCCAAAACTCATGACCTTGTGTCATCAACAGACAGACAGTGAATTTTTGCCTATTGTGATGAACAGATGTTCCCTCAAACATTAAGTTTAGACTTAATTCAGTCCAGGCCTCAAGTGGAACTTGCATGTAGGATCCATCACTAAAGATGCTGGAAAAATGGTCAGTTCTCTGTACCGCTCCTGTAAGTACATCACTTCTCCCGTTATCCTTTACAGGAGCCAGATCAGGCTGGAAATGGAGTACTGCTTCCATATATGTGCAGGAGATGCTTAGATTTTACTTTCTACTCTCAATAGCAGGTGACAAATTACTTTTCACCTTGCAACTCCTTTCTCACAAACAAGACATCACAAACATTTCACTGCTCTATCACTATTTCCACGGAGAGTGTTCAGGCAAACTATGAACTATACTTCTTAGTTCCGCCAATCCTAACCTTCATGGCTAAGACCCACCATGCCATGCACAACGTTATTCCTTTCACATTCCCTTTGATGAGATGTAAGTTCCACTCAAGCAGCTTCTTCTCATGAACCACTGCTTTGTGGAACTGGCTCCCAAGTGCAAGTTCAAATCTACGGTTAACCATTATCTTTCTGACGTATATATACAAGTTACTCTAAAACTCTTTAGCTCGAGTGGCTCTCGGTCCTTGTACAGGTTATGATTTGAAAAAAAAAAAAAAAATTTTTTTTTAAATAAAACTTCTCAAAGACAGAACATACTCATTTACATTTGGGTTAATGTGTTTCATTCTTATTTAGTATTGCTCAGTTATCGCTCTCCCTATTTTTACTGAGTTTAAATCTACCGGGACCCTGGATTAAACTCACAATGACAATGTCACAAAATTCACAAACCAGTATCCCATAGACTAAATGTAGAGTTCGGTTCAAAATCTCTTGAAGGGTAAACTGGATTAACATAATTGTTCCAAATAAAAGCATTTTTAGATTTTATTTTTTTAAATTAAGTCGTTTATGAATTAACTTTTAATTTTTGACCAGAACCCAAAATATTTGAGCATTCTGTTATATCTTAGGCTAGGAAACAAATTTCTCCTAAATTTCCTGGCAACACCAATTTTATGAAAGCAGCAGCAACCCTGTGGTTTATAATTGTAGCTGTTTCTGAGTTAAACAGAGTTTTTATGTCTGATAGCAAGTGAAGAATCATTTCCTCTTTATATCAAAGATTATAGATAGATTTTTATGCAAAAACATTCTAGTTTTAGGAACAAAAATGGGCAAATTATGAATGCTGCTTGCCTTGTGTATTCAGAGATTTTTTTCTTTAGGCTATCAACAGATAATTTTTGGTGCATGTTATCAGCTCAATATATTTTTTCTGTCAATGAAATAAAAATTTTATAATTCCCTCATTACATGCTTTTAATTTACAAAGCAAAAAAAAAAAAAAAATAAATAAATAATAATAAATAAATAAATACCAAAAAATGACATTTGGTGGAAAAAAACTGATCTGGTAAAGGGTTATTTTAATATTAATTATCCTAATGTGAATCATGTTAAATTGATCTGGGAAAGGTTTTTTAAATACCATGTGTTTTCAGGAGGCAAGTGATCTTGACTCTCTACAAAGACCTTTTCTCTGCAAATTGCCATGGTTAATTATCTTTATATTAATTATCCTAATATTAGCCATATTAAATCGATCTTGTAAAGGGTTAATTATAAATGCTACTTTTAAAAATAAATTGTGTGTATCAACTGATTTAAGGAACTTCTTGGGATAGAAACAAAGTCCTTTCTTAAATTTGTTTTTAAGTTTTATTAGCTTTGAATATTGCTGCCACATCTGGTGCTTCTGCTATATATTTAGAGATTCTTGATAAAAATCCAAAGAATCTGCAATGTTATTGGTCCTAACCTGGCATCTCATCATCAGTCACTTTCCCATCACTCTAACATAGGTTCCCTGTGCCTTTTCTAGTTTCATGGTAATTGTTTTGATGAACTTTCTGCTATGGTAGCTAGACATTATGAATTTATGCATAGTACTAGATTAGTCTCATTGTTTTACAGTCAAAATGGTGAGAGATGTAACCATAAGTTCTATGCTGATAGTTTCTTCTATTGTACGTTACTTGTGGAACTCTCTTAGAGCTTTTTGCTTCCCAGTCAAGTTTTCTCTTCAAAACTTTAATCATTATCATGTCTTCTTAATTCTTGTTCTTTTATTGTTCTCTCTATCCTTAATAGTGTATTTTCTCATATTCTCTAACACTCAGTAACCCTTTGTGTCAGTGCCTTTATTGCCTTGCTTGGTGTGAATTTGATTTTTTTTATCTTTAGAAAAAAAAAAAAAAAACAGTTCTTATTTAGTGTGACTAAGTTAAAGGGTTATCTTAGCAAAGTATATTTTACCCTTCTACACAACTAAAACATTTTAGAAGCATTTCTAAATGCACTAAAGGATTATGATGCAGTTCATAATGTTAATAATAATAATAAGCACAAGTGCAATGAATTGGCCTTGTCATGCATATAGAATGACATCACATTACCAGATGCCTGTTGCATGGTGAGCTGCCACAAACATTACAAAGATGCAATTAAAATTAACCCTCCACTGGTGTAAGAAGCTAGACGAGTGTGTGCTGACAACTGATCGCATTGATGTACCATTGTCCATCAAACCCCTGCAAACTTGAAAGAAGAAGCTAAGCGTCAAATAAATCAATATTTAAAGAGAACAGCACCACTGTACAAGTTTGGCATTGGTCACAACTACTTACTTCCAGTGTTCACACTGCTCCAGGCTCTGCAATGCTCAAACTTGGTTTATGGCGCCACCTCTGGATCTACTGATAACACAGACTTCTTCAGAAATAAAGGAGATGGTGAGAGAGAGAGAGTGTGTGTGTGTGTGTGCAGGTATGTCACATTATCATAAAAAAAAACAAAAAAAAAACAGAACAATTCTTAAAACACTTTAAAAAGCCATGCAATGTTCTCATAGACATTACAAAACAGCATTGGTATTTGTTATTATGAATCAATGTATTGCACTCAAATTTTTAACATTTGTAAATACAAACATTCTTAACCCCCAGGATTATGGAAATTATAGAAAAGTCCTATTTGCATTAATTCCTAACCACTGACAATTCTTTTTATTCTTTCTCTTGATTTTCAATGCACACCATACAGATAAAATCATTTTTGATTAAAAATTGAAAGATTTGAGGTTTAATCAACAAATGTACATTCAGAAATATTTCATTTGTTAGGGCAGAAGATTATTTAAGCTCAGCAGAACAGTGTCAAAATAGGGGTAACGTCAGAAAAGAGTTAAAGGAAAGCTGAAATTTTGTCTCCGTAAAAGTAATGAATCTTCCTCTTGCCATCAGAATTCATTGTTACTAAATATAATCATTAGTTTAGATGTTATTGTTTTTATAAATCCTACATATAATAAGTGCTAAAAACAGCTAGCTTATGACCATATCCCATTGAAACACTAGTTCTAATACGGTCACTGAAGTTAAGCAATGTCAAGCCTGGTCAGTACCTAGACGGGTGACCCACTTAGGAATGTTAGGTGCTGTAATGGGTAATGGCTCAGACTTGGAAGTTAGAGAATTGAGTTCTAATTCCAGTAGGGTTCATTATATTCACAGGGAAACGTATGAACCCCCCTCTTTTTCTTTCCAAGCTATGGGTTAATTAGTAGAACTTGCATCAGTAAATCATTATCATCTTCACAAACTTCTTATAAGCTAAAAATATTTGCTGGCTTTAAACAACATGCAAAAGGTTGATAAGTCATAAAAAAAACAAATCAATCAAACCAGGAACAGCTTAGAATTAAAATAAATTGCAGTTCTTTTATATATTAAAATAAATTATAATGAATTTTCTAGATTAAAAAAAATTTCCAGGTACTTCTATAATAAAATAATATGCAGTGAATACCTATATATACTTTTAGTATTTAATACATAACTACATATGTAATTGTTAGAGCAAATATGAGTTTATAATAAATCTTTATCCTGATATTATAAATCCATTAAATATTTTTTTTCTGACATTTGAACATAAATTAAATTCATTCCATTTTTATTGCTATAAATGTTATATTTAGTGGGTACATGTGTCGGAGTATAAATCTTTTTTTTTTTTTTTTTAAAAAAACAATGAAATTAATATCTACTGGTCTAGAGATTGAAAGTCTTATTAAAGAAAATGTGCCTCTTGAGAGGAATCAAACCTGTATTTCCTTTTTAATCTGAGAAACAACATTCAAGTGAAGTGTGCTTTACCATTGAGTCATGAGAAGCCATTACAGCAAAACAAGGCTAAATTACTTATTTAAAAAAATGCACATCTCTCATTGGGACTTTTTGGTGTCTATATCTGCTGACTTTTCGTACCTGAAACAAAGTCATTTTTATTAAGGAAATTAATGTTTTTTTTCTTTTTTTTTAATTCAATATTAATAAGAAGAAATATCAGATGAGAAAATTTGTTTCTTTGTAAAAGTGAAATGTGTTGTTGAACATATTGCTATTTCTGTAAATGTTTCAGTTCTCTACATGAAGACATGCATAAAACACAAAGAAACAATGTCTGATGATGAAAAGAGAACTGCTGCAATAAGTATTCTGGGCTTCCTGAAAGAAAAGAAAACTGTAGACTTTGAAGACAGATTCTATAGAGACTTTATAAAAAAACTCTTGCTTCTTGAATTACAGAGAAAGAAAAAAAAAAAAACAAGCAACACAAGATGAACTGACTGATGTATTTAAATTCCATGTTTGATTAAAAAAAAGGAAAGAGAAAGAGAATAAAGTGAGAAAAGAATAACATAGGATTCAATCTGATTGTCACAATGAAACGTGACTGCAGAGAAAAAGCAAAGTCCATTGCTGGAAAGAGGAAAACAAAACAAAAATAACAAATTGTCAACAGTTGATCTGATAGAACATAACCAAGAGGAGGGGAAAAAAAAAAAAAAAAAAAAAAAAAAATCAAATACACAGAAAATGTGATTTCTAAGAAGATCACCGATGTTGCTGATGCGATTAATAAATTTAGCTGATGTCATCATTGGTAGATTGAGCTGATTGGTACAAGCTGGCCAAAGTAACTGCAGGCACTAAAGTACACAAAACCACAGTTACTATAAAAAATAAAAAAAAAAAAAATTCTGGCCTTTTTAAGAGTTCTTTAATATCCATGACTTCTTACAACAGAAGTGGATACCGACAGAAATGTGTTATGTTGAAAAACATTGCATTGCAAAGACTAACTTTAGTACGGATTTTTTCAGACACAAGTCACTGAATTCAAGGAGCAAGTATAGAAAGAAAAGGTTTCAAATGTTTTGATGATCAATGGAGCTGGCTCCTTTTGAATGTTGCTCATTAGATATGAAACTGATAAAGAAGATCTCAAGAGTTGAGAGATGAAGAAAAGTGACTGAATGGGAAGGAGGTACTCAAAATAGCTGTGACCTTCTCAGACAGTCTCAATTATTTTTTGGCAATGGTTTTCTTTAAAACTCTTCTCAGGTTTCCAGGTCCTGCTGTCAAACAGGGATACAATGCAAAATGATAGTCAAAAATTTATTTTTTAATAAGAAAGAAACAATCTGACATATGAGACAAAAGCTTTAAAAAAAAAATCTCTCTGGTTAAATGCAACCCTCGAGGCTTGGTATTTTTCTGCAACTTTTTATTATTATTATTTTCTGAAAATAACCAAATTTATCATATCTATGTGTGGCCAAAAACAGCTGAGTGAGGTTTCCTCATTTTCAAGTTATACTCTTATTTGACTGGTTTGGTTACCAGGGCATCACATCAACCTTTGGTGTGGGTTGCAGTAAAATATAATAAGCAACAAGAAGCTTTACATTGTTTCCTGTAGCATGAGGGTGTGCTGAAAAGTTATCAATTTCTCTCCCTTCTCAAAATTTGACCAAATAACTAAATATCAGAATCTCATTTTAATCTTGTCATAATTGAATTGTGAACTTTTCAACACCTTGTATTTTACCATGACTTTTCTTCTTCTACATGCCAGGGACTCTGATGGGTCCTTTAAGATCCGTGTCAAGAGTGCTCAGTCCAGCCAATATATTGTCTAACAGAGTTTAGAATTGAATCTTAGATGATATTTATGTCAACACTGAAACTGAAATACATATGAACAAATATTTCAGCGAACATTTAAATGTTGACCTGAGTAGAAACCTAAAGCTTACAAAAAGATTTTAAATGTTACCTGGAGAAGCACTTATGATATAAGAACTAAAATATTTTAAGAGTGGTTGAACTAATATTCTAATAAAAAGCTTTTTCATGAGAACTTAAAAGAGTGCCATTTTATTCCATATTGAAGCTATGCCAGAGTCACCTTGTAATAAGTAATACGTAAGCTGAAATGTATGTATGATAATGGATACAATCCTGATATTTCTGCAACAACTCTTTTCATTCAAGAAGGTGCTTAAAATTTTTTTACCACCAGACTAATTTGCATGGCAGACATTGACAGGTGTTGGTAATATGTGAGATGCAACTTATTTTACTGATATTTATCTCTTGTCCTGGCTTCAAAAAGAGACACAAGTATTAGAGGTGGTGTTAAGTCTCACACTTATTTAACTGAAAAAGTTCAACTGTTTAAACGACTGTATTGAGAAGTCGATGACATGAATGCTATTAGTTAATTGTTGGTGAGATAAAAAGTAAAAGGCAAATGAGGGTATTTCTAAATAGCAATCATAAACAAAAAAAAAAAAACATTGAAAAATAGTGAAAATATTGATAATTGGGTAATGATGGAATGGAAAATTGGAAATATTATTTAAGTAGGAGTTGTTTGATTGATTTGACAAAATAGTTAATTCAATAAAACTTTGGGACCATGGAGACTGAGGAAAATCAGTGTTGTACTTTTAAATTAACAACCTTGAAATATGAGTGTGGTATTTTGAGCAACCTGTTCTGACAATGGCAAAGACAATTGATCTCAAAAATGATATTTAAAGCTTAAGGTATAGTTTTGTACTGGTAATCAGGAAATGCTTTTGAGCCAAATTCCAGGGATGAACATTAAAAAAAAAAAAAAATCCCTTGAGCTGCATTAAGTCGATACTCAAAAGTGAGTATTTAAATTCTATCAAAAACAAAGATTGAAGCGACATGAATTTGAGCCTGGAAACAACAAGTCAGTTCCCAGATGTTTATAAAGAGTAAAGCAAATGTTCACATTGTCTTGCAATCAGAAAGAAGAGGATTTGAGCCCAGACACAGGGTTAGCATTTTGGCCAGAAATCAGGAATAGCAGGTCATCTGAGAAAAACACGATTAGATTAGAAATAGTATTCAAGCTATTATTTTGAGATTATGATTTGTGCCAACACCCAAAGACGAGCAATATCTGAGCTGACTTTCAGAGGGATAAGCCAAAGCATAATATTTGAATTTCAAGTCTGAAGAAATCAATTGCTGTTTAGACATTGGGTAATATTTGGTTGAAACAGTTTTAATCAAGAGGAAAATCATTTGAAAGAAGTGGTGAATTGGATCATTTAATCAATTTTCAATTGGCCATCCTCAGCTTTTATTGTTTGTATTTTTTGGCATGTCTACCTTCCAGCCTTCTGCAAGTATATGTCTCATCAAGTATATCCCATGTTCAATCCCTTAGTTTGGTGGCTTTTTTTTTGTTTTTTTGGGGGTTGGCGGGGGGGGGGATTATGTTAAAATAGAGAATTCTGTTCAAAATTCCTTGAAGCTCAAATATCTAAAGAAGACTGGAGCATAGACAAGTTAAAACAACAAAAGATGAGAATGCTAGACAGAAAATAAATAATTGAATAATAACAATACATCCGATAATTTCAGAGAAAAAATGTTTTGATCAGTTGTGAACATATGAACAGAAACAAAGTGTAAGTAAGTTAGGGCTGAGGCAGAAGTGGTTGACATTTTAATCTTAGACTGTTCAGATTTCAGAAAGAAAAATATTTAATGTCCCAAAATATGAATTTGCAGCAGGTAAAGATGGCTAGGTGAGGAGTGGAAGAATTGTTGAATTATCTGGAAGCCAAACAAAAAAATTGTGGCCAAAGGGATTCAAACTCCTTTCCAAAATTAGAGTTTGAATATGTAACTCAGCAACTTAATCACCCAGCCATAGTTATTTTGATGAAAAAATGAATAAGAAAAGATAGCACAGACATATATAAAAAATTGTTAAGCATCATCTTAATAATGATAATAAAAAAAATGACTGTTAAAAAGCATGAATTTTAGTAAATATAAATTGTATATTATTAAAATCTGAATGAAAACTTTAATTTTATTCTGGCAGTGGGACAATATTTTACTTTGAAAGCAGATTTGAGAGCCTGTGTTGAGGTCAGGAAAAAAATAGCTGTATTTTCACATGAGAGGCAGACTTTTATAGAAACATGTTGCTAGTTTGTTTTTTTTTAAATCTGTTTCTTATTCAGCAGCGTTAGATATAAAGATTAATTATGATGAATGAAAATGCAGTTAAAAAGACAAATATCTTAATTTTCTAAAGAAAAACGTTTTTCCACAAATCAACCAACAAGATATTCAAATCACTTCTTGTAAATGTACATCATTGGTAATTTAAAAGAAAAAGATTTTGTGTTACTTTCAGGTTTTCTTTACTGAAATATTCCCATTTTAGTTATCAATATGAAAGAGGGGAAACTGTTTATACAGCTTTTCATCTAATATTTACAACCAGAGAAATATTTTACTTAAAAATTAGAACTTAACGTCATATATTAAAAAAAAAAGGTACATGAATTTGAAGGCATTTGCAACAAAAACATTGTGGGAATGAAAAATATATTAATATATTTTTATACAACAAATTATTAATGAACCTTATGCAAAATTATGATTAATATTGACTTTAATAAAAACAGGTTGACATGAAAATGAAGAAACAAGGAATCTTCATAAATCCAGTTAGGAATTACTAAGAAAATAGTTTAAGGCCTGAAATTGCCATAGAAATGAATCCTACTCTTAACTAGTATCCAAAAAACAATGAAAGAAAATCATAATTCCATAGTTCTGAGGTAAATACCTATAGTACCCAGTAATTATTTTATGTCCAATATTTTTTAAAAATTTATTTTTAAAACCTCTCAGTTGAAACTATTATTCCAGCTTCAACAAATTTATGTCATTTTAATTCTATTACATAATGTAGGTAACTTAGGAGAATTTGTTTTAAGTTTTCAAATTGTGAAGAAATAATTTTAAAACACAACCATAGTTTGAAAACTGAAAACAATTCACTTTTCTTTTTTTTTTTTTTTTAAAATAAGAACTACAAATTTGTTAAATTAAAAATAAAGATGTTCCTTCATTGATTAAAATTTCATTACATATGCCTGTAGTAAAAAAACTCAAAAGGAACACAAAAAAGGAATAACATTCAATATGACCTGGTGGTAGTTTTTCCTTAGGATATCTTATATGCAAATATGATAAAATCAAGAATGTCACTTTATCATATCTTGAGGTCAGGTTCAGAGCTTAAATCAGAAAGAATTGTTTAATTAGAGAAGCAACCCAGAAAAAATTCCCATCAATATTTAGCAAGATTTTTGAGATACCAATTATTCAGCTACAGAAATTAACAATGCTAATATAACAAGGAAGAAATTTAATAATTAACAAGTCAAATTAATAGAAATACTTTCAACATTAATTTAAATAAAAATAGAAATAATTTTTTTATTGCAAAAGTTAAATCTTATATTGTTAAAACATACAGACACATACACACACACATATATATATATATATATATATATATTTATTTCAGTCATGCAACCTGATCTCAATTTATTTTTTTAAAAGATATTCTTTGATATGGTGACAAAGTATTACATGAAGACAATAAATAAACACGACTTGTATTATCATAATAAAATATGCCATTAGTAAGGGCAGATCAGGCTGCTAATAAACTGATTTTTACTTTTTTTCTTATTCTGCATCAACTTTCATTGGATTTAAAAAAAAGAAAAAAAAAAAGAAGAATTCTTACAGGAAACAAGAAAGTTAATAGTTTCCTCAATAAATCCTAAATGCTTCATGTAGAAAATATAACCAAAGCAAATGTAAAAATATTTAACTATTGCCATCACTTTTGATTGGATACATAAACTTGTGTGTGTGTGTGTGTGTATTTAACATTTTTCAGAGAACACAGACATTACAATCAAATTGTAGGTGCTGATCTATATGTAAATAATGCCATTGTTCTACTATGCAAGGCTGGATTAAAACCTTTTGGGACCCCCAGGCTAATGAAATTATGAGACCACCTCAGACAAAGCCAATCTCTAACACGCTCACATCTTGAACTTTTTTTCTTTTTTTACTCAGCTACATTTACTTAGCTTGAAGAAAACGTATTTCAAATTCTTTAAATAAACTAGAACATCTTATCTTTTGTTTGTCAATAAAAATATTCTTTAAGAAATACCATTATTTTACTATTTATTGCAAACCAAATTAGCACAAATTTCAACACAACCGTAGTAAAAAAAAAAAAGAAAAAAGAAGAAAAAAAAAGAAAAAAAAAAGAAAAAAGAAAAAAAAGAAAAAATAAGAAAAAAAAGAAAAGAAAAAAAAAGAAAAAAAAGAAACAAGAAGAAAAAAGAAGAAAAAAGAAGAAAAAAGAAGAAAAAAGAAGAAAAAAGAAGAAAAAAGAAGAAAAAAGAAGAAAAAAAAGAAAAAAAAAGAAAAAAAAAGAAGAAAAAAAAGAAAAAAAAAGAAAAAAAAAGAAAAAAAAAAGAAAAAAAAAGAAAAAAAGAAAAAAAGAAAAAAAAAGAAAAAAGAAGAAAAAAGAAGAAAAAAAAGAAAAAGAAAGAAAAAGAAAAAAAAAAAAAGATTTTTTATAATCAGCATTATAACAATAAAACAATTAAAATAAATATTAGTTTGTCATATTGACATCATTTTATGTAACTATTTAGACGTTATAAAATCTAGAAAATTGAAATCACTCCTTCATAAAATTTCTAAGTTTTAAACATTCTGAACTAAAATCCAACATGTTATCTCCTTGAAACACAATGACACAAACTAAAACATTCTTTTCCTTGATTTGCTTCTTGCAAAGTCAAATAAATATCAATTTGTCATCTTGATATAATTTCACTTTATGAAATTATTTAGAAATTATAACATCTAGAAAATTAAAATCATTGCTTTATAAAAGCTTGAGAGGTCCGTCCCTAAGTCCATTGTTTCTGCATGCATGAACCTAAAGGATAATCTGGCCCTGGCCTGCAGTCTATACTAGCCTAAAGGATAATCTGGCCCTGGGATTATCCTAGTAAGTTTTTGTTCAATAAAACTTCATTTTTTACATAAATTTTAAATTCAGATATAATAATTGAAAATTAAAATGGGACAAACAAAAATAATGAATCAATAATTTTTTTTTCTTCTTTTTTTTAAAGAAATCATGTTCATATGGTCCTTCTTTAAATTGTATATGGTTTGAAAATTTTGATATGTAAAATACAAGCCTATCTTGCTGATAGAATGCATTTTGACTAGAGACAAAAAAAAAAAAAAAACTTCTAATAAAAGAGAAATTAAAAATTCTCTGGTAAATCCTCAAAGTATTGACATTAATACTTTTGGCTTGAAGAAACAGAATGTTTCTCAGAAGTAAAGGGCATGTTTATGCAGTTTGAAATTTGTTTTTTGATTCTTAAATAACTGTCTGTAGTAATTTTTAAGCTCAATAAATTTTATTCTATGTGTCAGTATTTATAGAAATTCTGAGGAAAAATAATGTTGGTGTGTTTTTCTACCTTTCTTTGAATTCAACATAAAATGTAAGCTTAGCCTTAACCACACCCTTGTTTTTCCTTTGTTTTACTTGACATTTTGTGGACATCGTCATACAATACCATTGATTACTTGAGCCTATGTGTCACCATTCAGATTTATACTGCCACAGATAAACAGGATTAGGAGAAATTAAAAGCCATCCTGTCGGGACATACATTCCATACTTTTTGTACCTGAAATATGCTCAAAGTTAATCAATGAATATTTTTTAATTATTTCCTCTCTCGGACCTGACACAGAAAGCATATTCATGCAATTTCTTTAGAAAATTAAGACGGAATTTTAAAGCATACTTGTATCAAATCTTTTAATTTTTATTCAAGAATTTTTTTCAACGTAAGCAATGCTTCCAAAAAGTAATTTTAAAATGACATACTAAATAAATCAAGATATTCAATTTATTAATAAGACTAAAATTCCTGTAACACACAGCAATGCAGAGCCTTTAAAAAAATATTTCTGATTATTAAATATCTCATTTACATTGTGGCTAACTTTTTAAAAATATTGACATGTCTGCATTCATGTCATAACAATATATTAATATTTTGATCATAAAAACAACTGAAAAATTATTTAGAAATCATTGTATAATAAAGAGACTTAATTTGTTGCCGATTACTTCAATATGGTACACTAAGAAAATCAACAACTGATCAATAAACGACATTGAGAAAAGTTTCTTTATATGTTGTATGTATTTTGAATTAGAAACAGTTTGAAAATATGCAATCGCTTGCTGCATGATTGTGAGGGGGTATGAGTACATTGCATTTTTGTTATATGCTAGCAATGTTTCTTGGAAACATTGAAACCACTGGCAATTAAATATGCTAAGTAAATAATATTTTAGAAGAGAGAGTTCTTTTATATCAAAAGCAATATATTGCATCTTTTAGTATCTGCAACATTTGTTTACATATGCTGCATTGATAAAATAAATGGCAAGAGATATAAAAAAGAAATCTATATGTTGCTATGAGAAGTTAAAAAAAATAGGAAAATATAAATTGTTCTGTTCATAAAAAGAGATTTTAGAATTTAGATATGAGGAAAAAGTGTAAAAAGGAATGAAACCAGCAGACTATAATCTGCAAAACTTTAGCACAAACCACTTCTGCACTTATATGGAAGGAACAACGACAAGAAGAAAAGAAAATACAATAATTGTGGCTTTTGTTAAGAAAAAAAAACAAAAACATTGGAAGCAGGCATGTTGGGTTGACATTTTTCTTAAATTAGAAAATTCTATAAAAATTGTTTATTTAAAAAAAAAAAAAAAAAAAAATAATTGTAAAAATTCTTTTCAAAGAGCAAAAAAGAAAAATAGAAGATAAAGAAAAATATCAGGGAAAAAAAATTCAAAAGATTTACAATGTCAAAGTGTCTTTATTTATAGTTTTAAAGAAAATACTGTGTTACTTTTTAATTTTCTTTTTAAGTATAAAAAGATTTACAGAAAAAAAATGAAAAGTAAAAAACATTTAAAATTTTTTTCATTATTTTTAAAATTTTAATTGTGAGGGGGTAACAGATCCATCCATTTTTTTGAGGTTTGCAGGGAGACTTGGATATGCAGGGTTAAAAATGGTTGAATGGGCGACAAAATTAGAGAAAAAAAATAGAACATGACAGAATTAATAGAAATAGAAACATTTAGAATTGTCAGTGACAAAAAAAAGTAATCGATATGTCATGGAAAGATTAGATATGCTGAGAATATGGGAATAAAAGGTTGAAACACATGGCCTTGATCTTGTGCTTGGTGTTTTGATCAATTTTCTTTTTCCGATATAATGTTAGGACAATAAAACTCAATAAAGGACAAAAGTGGCTCCAGTGTATACAATATTATTGTTCAATATAAAATATTGCACAATATTATTAATATATTACTTAAAAAAGGTATTTATGTACTTGCACAATAAATTGAAGAAATCCAAAAATTTTAAAATTATTACCTAATGATCTGTTAGAAATTTTTTTTTTATCTGAAATTGATAAAATATTGTCCAGTATTTGATAAAAAAAAAAAAAAAAAAATTCATCCTAATGCATTAAAAATAAAAAAGCCAGACTCAAAATTTTATCTTTTGCACAGAGTTCTAAAATTCTAAGACTACTTTCTGAATCAATGCATCAAAACAGTTGAATTTTATTAATTACATTAATTGCATAGGAAACATTTTAGAGAGACTGATATTGCACAAAAAAGTACAAATATTGTGCAATATTTGCTTGCTAGTTAATTCCCAAGCACCTAACAAAGCAACCTAAATAAATAATATTGAACAATAATATTGATAATGGAGAAACTAACTCAAAAATTCTAATATTGAATCATCATAATAATAATAATATACGGAGTATAATAATAATATACTTACCATGTGGTTAGTGAATAGATCTCACAAGCCATTGATAATGAGTTCAATATTCACTGGATATTTCATAAAAAGTGGCCTTAGGCCAGACTACTTTTAATAAATGCATTCAATCACTCATACCAGAATAAAAAATGTACAAGGTGTACAAAACATGGAGTATGAGTTAGATTGATCGATTAACATGGCCTTGTTCCAAGCTTGGCCTAGTCTAAGTAAATCAATATTGCACAATATTTTAGGGTATTGAGTTAAGAGTAAGATAGCACATCAATTGAGTTGCTTCAAAAACTCTTCTAAACTCTAAAGAAATAACAATGTAGTGCAATATGTAAGCAGGTAGACTTATTTTGTACATATAATTGCCATTTTTAAAATCACAAAACTGATCAATGTTTCAGCATTTCACGCGATATTGCCCTCATACTTGTCCAAAAATTCTTGATAAGAAAGAAATACTGTGTGATGACATTTGGAAGAAGCCATTTTAAAAGATGTTCACGTCTAAGAATGTTGGGTAATTTATTTACAAAAGGTTTGTTCATTTAACTAATTCAGTCTAAATGAGGATTTGAGGGCTGAGAAGAGAATTAGGATTTTCTGCTATTAATAAGAAAAGAGGAAAATGAAAGTGCTACATTGCAGTTTTGTTTATTTTTAATCACAAACAAAAATGTCTGTGATATGAAAAAAAAGAAGACCTTTTAATAAAATCTCAGGAGAGAAAAAAAAAACAAAAAACGAATGATAAATTTAAAAGGATTTCTGACAAGGCCTTTAAAGTTTGGTGTGCAAGGATCTTCTGTTAGAACACAGAAATCTCCTGTGCCCATTTTCAAGAAGACGATCTCAGCATTTTTATAAATTTTGATACACAATGGAAAGTATTTAAAGAAAAAAAACAAAAACATAGCCATATAATTTTGTTCTATTTTAGTAGCAGCTAAAATTTTATATATATATATATATATATATATATATATATATATATATATATTTCTTCAGATGTTTTCTTTAATGAAGAGAATGAATTTTTGACAAATCATTTAATTGAACTGAATTTGTTTGAGATATGAAAACAATTTTTTTTTTATTCTTTGAGCTTTCAATACTGTTGGACATGGTTTATTTTTTAATCTGTTGTGTTTCTCAGCACATAACTGATGCAACGAAGCCGTCTTTGCTGATATATTATGCTTTGTATATTATCTAAAAAATTGTTAAAGCAAGCAGACTTTTAAATAAAGTTGGAAGTACATCTCAAAAAATAATTATATATCAACTTGTTCATCTATTTGTTTTTGTTTTAGAAAAAAAATATAATGAAAACAAAAATAAAGATAGCTAATTTAAAATCTTCTATATTTAAATATTGATGATTTGGACAATATAAAGAAGCTGTAGGGAATGAAGTTTTTAAAATTTATTTGAAAATCTAAGTTGAATAAGAATCATGATCATATATAAATACATTTCATATAAGAATTATTTAACTAACAAACCATCTTGTATCAAAGTAATTCTGTAGTGTGTGTGTGTGTGTGTGTGTGTGTAATGTTTGTCTAGAGTAGTAAATCAATTATTAGCTAACAATATAATCCCATTATGTAAGTGCGGGTTTCTTTGTTTTTTTCTTCTTCTTCTGGAAGTAATGTCAATGAAAATTACAATGATAATGAGGTTGATTGTGAAAAGATGAAGATAAGGAAAAATGAAGAGGAAGAAGAAGAAGTGGAAGCTCGGTCAGTGGAAGAGGTGATCCATGCAGATGACAGGGGTTGACTTCTTGTCTCTGTATCACGTTGGGGTAGCATCAATTTTTGTTAGGTAGGCCGCTGGAGCATAGCCGACCTCTCCATCTGCATCGACCATCCACCATTCAGTGTTAGCTTCCATGTCTTGCTTGGCCAGAACAGTGACCACTTGACCCTCAAACAATGATACTTGGTTCTGACCACCAGAACTGAAGGGATATTCAGCAATATACAACTGGAAAAGAAAAATTGTATCCATTTTGTCATTAATTTGTAAAATCTGGATAAATCTCAGAATATATTACACTTTTTGAAATGAAAACCAATTCATACACACACACACACACATTATATATATAAAACACACTTGATTAAAGACCAGCAAAGGTTCATTGTTAAAAATTTTTTTTCTATATTTCTGTCCATTTTTTTGGTTTACAATGAAAGTTTAAATATAAATGAATCTTATCAATAATGCAAAAATACTATATGATATTAACTGTAAAAATGACTACAAAATACAAGAAGCATTAAACATAAAAGACAAACAACTCGAGATCAATAAAATTTTATCAAATTTAGAAAAATACTATATACATTAGAAATAGAAAAAAAAATAAAAACACAAAAACATGAAGTGACATGTGAAGATGTGATACTTGAAAAATGTTGAATCTGACATAGCACAAGCAGCAAAAACACTTAGATTATGAAAGCCAAGAGTATTCAGGCAGTGGTCAATTTATATTTAAATATGTACCAGAAACCAGGAAAACAGTCCTAAATATAGAAAAAAAAAATAAACAAAATTTTTAACAATGAACTTTTGGTAGTCTTATACACACTTATAGGAATGAAAAACTGCTGTCCATACATACATATACATATGTGTGTGTGTGTATATATATATATATATATATATATATATATATATATATATATATATTGCATATATAGTGCTGGTGTTAATAAAATAGTGCTTGATGTAATAAAATTCCTCACTGGTAGCATGACTCGCAGTTTCATGCACAACACAATATTCATGTGCTGAGTGTGTGTGTGTATATATATATATATATATATATATATATATATGTGTGTGTGTGTGTTAAAAAAATAATTATTTTAGAATTGTGAATATTAATTTTTTTCATATTAAACATAAAGGGAGATTCCTTTTTGTTTAAAAAAAAAAAAACAAACCAAAAAACATAATTTTGATTAAAAATGAATCTAAATCAACGTATTTAAGCAAATATTTATTTTTATGCCTACATCAATTCATTTCTCTAGTTTAATAAGCTAGGGTTACTTATGTGTTTAAAGATAAATAATTTTTCAACAAGACAAATTGCCTTTCACAATATAAGAATTGGCTTTAGCGACAATGTCCCATGTAATAATGGGTGTATTACCACCAATCTTTAATTGCCAGAAATCTTTCGAAAGAGCAGTGCTGTTTAAGTATTTTATATTGCCTAAAGTCATTCAATGATGGTAAAAAAAAATTTCTAAGGATTTTCAGTGGAACCAAAGTAAAATTTGACGTTGTTACCAGAATGTATGCTAGCTCAGTATACAATATCATCAATCATACATTGACTGTTTAAGGGACAGATCATATTTTCTCAGTCGGTACACTTATTCTTTTAAAAAACTGTTGTCTATGTTGGACATGTATCTGTTTAATATTGTTATGTTGGGATATAGATTTATCGATGTTACTAACGCAACTATAGCTGATTTTAACATTATTTTTGTTCAAAATATTTTTCTTTATTGGTGAATAATCAACTTGCTTATGAAGTGAATTTAAGAAAAATCTTCCAATATTCATTTAAACATTACGGTTAAAAGGTGGATTAAAGCCTATAATGCAATGAATATGGTGTTTCTGTTTATTCTTACCTTTTTAGTTTTATTTCTAAATACTCTAAACTTACTTTATTGTTGCTTTGAGACTGTCAAAATACATGCATGCAAATAAAATTAATGTAATAAAATGTTTAAACAGATATACATTTAAAATCATACTGGAGAAATCAGCAGAAGGGCATGGAGAGAGAGAACACTAGTAACTAGTAACGAAGGGAGATAATCCTGTTGTCATTCACACTATTAATGCACAGAATAGACTTTTCCATACACGCTTTATTTTGATTTGAAGACTAAAGCTTCCTTTATTGTAGGTGTTTAATTATTAGCTTTTTGTGATTCAATAGAATCATTGTCATTTTGAAATATACTGTTTTTAGTACCAAAGAAAGAATATTTGAAAATTATGACCATTCCACTTACTAATATCTCATCTTGATTAGAATAGACTAACATTGGTAAGCCTGTCATGGAGTAATGATTAACAAGCTAGGATATCACTGACAGTGGGTACCTAACCTTCTGTCAAACTAAATAAATAGCTATACTAATATTTTTTCTGAATATTCTTGTTAAAATAGGGTGCACTTTATGCTATTAGATATGGTAAATTCCAGCAAATAACACAAACTCATATTTTGAAATTATTTAAAATCAATCAAATTTGAGATAAATTAAAAAATAAATTAATAATTAATAATAAAATGTTAACTTTTATGCATATGCTCAAAATTTAAAACCTAATTCATTATCAAAAAATTTACTATTAGTTCTATATTTACCATAATCATGACTCTTGGAATATTTTTGGCACGACTTGGGAACCAACTTTTCTAATTGTGCTGGAAACTTAATTTCAAAGGTTAAGCAAGCATCTGAGAGAGCATAACGCAAAAGTTTGTATATAACATTAGAAATAAAACTGGAGACAGTAAAATGTTTAATACCATTTAGTAGAATATCTAAGTGTTAAGAAGTTGAATTGTGAAGATTTTTTACCTAATCTTTAGCATCACAATGAGACAAACTGTAAAGAGAAGAGAATTTTTTCTGATTTTGAAAGTCATTTTCTTTGTCCACTGTGAAGAATGGCATAGGACTTAATATAATGTCATGGAGATTCTAACTTCAGTCAATCCTTTACTTAACTGCCTCAGTTATAGTTTCAATATTTTTAAATAATTTTAATGAATAATTACTGGTTTCACAAGAACAGTAATACTAATGATGAAATTCATATTGATATTAGTAAGTATTATTATAAAAAGTCAATTATATATACATACTAATATACTATCTGTGTTCCTGACATTGAATGGATTAGTCAAAGACAGAAAATGGTTGATAGGATAGGAAGGAATCTCACCTCATCTGTAGGAGCAGGAAGCCCTTGTTGAGTGTCTGGTTCAACAGTTTGTTCATAGACATGTGGCCATTCTTCTTTGATGCTTTTCTCAACAGGGTACATCAGGCAATCAGTTTTGTCAATAATCTCAGCATAAATGTGTTGTTCATCAGTATCACTATCATCCACTATGGTTGTTGTGTCTGTCTTTTTGCCATCGTGTTTGTAGGCACTGAGAACCGACTTTGGTATAAAACCCTTGGCAGCTAGAAATTATATCAAAAGTCATTTCAATTAATCCTTGTCATCTCCAATTAAAAAAAAAATCCACAAGAAAATGCAGGTTTACTGCAAATACTTTACACAATGTAGACTTGATTTAGAATGCAACAAATTCACTGATTAAAGAAAGAAACTTAAA
The DNA here is from genome assembly GCA_963932145.1 of Acanthosepion lycidas. Lineage (NCBI taxonomy): Eukaryota > Metazoa > Mollusca > Cephalopoda > Sepiida > Sepiidae > Acanthosepion > Acanthosepion lycidas. Next base: position 3,650,465 of record OZ010600.1, read on the forward strand.
GAATACTCAACTGTGTAAAAATTTATTGCTCAATCAAATGATATTTGGTACATTGGGTGAAACAAATTAATGTGTTTCTTGAACAGAATTCCTACGAAGTGACTAAATTATCAAAAACATTGCCAAAAGTATATTAAAATTCATAACAGAAATGTTCTGACTTGGAGATTTTTGTAGTGACACAATAGCAGGTCAAATGTCAAGCTGGAAGTTTATATGACTACAAAGTTTCTAAATACAAGAAAAGCAATGGTGAAATGTTTTAATAATATATTATTTGTAGCTTTTTCAATTTTTGTTTTGGGGAAAATTATGGCTGAGTATAAAATGCACATAAGACACTGCTTACTCTTTATACAAGAGGGTATTGAAAAGTTCTCGGCCAAACCCACTTCCTAAAATCTGACCAAATATCAGAATTATTTTCTTTTTTAATCCGTTCTTAGTTAGATTCTGAATTTTTCAGACACCCTTCTAATGACACCAAAAACTGTACCAATTTCAAAAGATTAAAATATTACAACAGTAAATGTTCTCAATGATATCCTTTGTTTCATGTGTTTTACTATTCTGGTAAATATGATATTTATCTACTTTAACTTGTAACCATATTTTAAAATATTTCCTAATGATGGAATTGTTTATTTCAAGCTTTGTTTGAACAACTGAACACCTTACTGTTACCACAAGATTTCAAGATTTTAGTCGATCCATTCTACAGCCTTCTAACAAACAAATGGACAAAGGAAAGCTGGGGAATATAAACGAGTCTGGGAGTTATTAAAAGGTACAAAGAATATTCTATCTTGTCTACAGAGAGGAAACTGTTTCAGATCATAAAGGAAATCCAAGATCATTTCTAAATAGTACAGACAATTGGTACTTCACAGTAAACTACCTTTTAATGTGTGGTCTTTATAATATAAGCAAGGCAGGAATTCCATTAAGAGTAAGAGAATTGTCATGCTCAACATGTCACCCCTTGAGCTATTGCTTAGCAGATATCATGAAATTAGTTTTGGACAAAGCAACATCATATGTGAAGAACTTAGTTTATATCATCATCAGTCTTTGACCTCCTTATGGTTGTTGGAACTCTATTGACGATCCCTTTCCACACTGTTTAGTCCAGCATTTCTGTCTCCAGATCCCCAAAGTCCAACCCCGAGTACCAAGTTATAGTGTCTGCGAAAATCAATTTTCATGAGAACACGCTTCCAGAAGGATGTCATAGGAGCAAGGGTGACATGATTTCCCTTTCTGCTCGGTGACAGTAGCTAGCAAACTGTAATTGTTTTTGTTTAAGTGAGATTTGATCTCAGTTATCCATAAATTGTGTTAAGCATTGCATGGCATCTCCAACTGATGTTCTCGATTTGAATAAGTAGATTTGTATAAGTTCCATCTGGTTGTCATTCCTGTTTTGTAAGTTTTGATGTGCTTAGCCTTTTTAATGAAGTACCAATGATGGAAGACTTACATCTCCCTTCTGACAGACTCATCTTGAGATTCTAGCCACTGTTAGTCTGTATTATTTAAAGGTATTACTTCCCCTTCCACTGCATTCCTTTTCAAGGCTGCATCACTGCAGTAACTCATTGTTGATTTTGGTCATGGTTTTTTTCAATGGGGATATTCCTGTGTGTAGAAATTATAATCACCCAAGTTACATGGCTGGTAAATGATACTCTCTATGTGTCTTACACTGGGATGAATCACTCTAGTTGGTACATTAGTGACCAATTTTTATTATAAATAATCTTTATCTTACATATTATCCACTTGAAGAAGTCAGTAGAATGTGGTGGTCAGAATGTTGTAGTAGCATCAAAAACACAAAGTCTAAAACTATTCAAAAAAAAAAAAAAAAAAAAAAAAAAAAAAACTTGGAATGTTAATGACTCTTCTCAAAGTTATTTTCTCTTTAAAACCTTCAGAATAAAAATTAAGAGCCACTTACCTCCATTGTCCACAAACCATTTTTCTTTGTTTCCCATTGGATCTTGTTCCTTAATGACCCCAACAACATCCCCAACATTCACACTTATTTCCATATTGTCACTGCCATTGTATTGAGTGACAACTAAATAAAGCTTATCACCTTGGTACTTCTGAAGGACATCTGCTTTGTGGCTTGCTTCCTGAAACTGATTAACTGGTGTCTCCTACAAAATAAATGATTTTATTACTTAGATATAATTAGCCAAATGCACACTAGATAAAAGATTAAAATCCAGAGTTATGATTTTATTTATTTTGATACAGAAGGTTTTAGAGGTATTGGGTATGAGAAGCAATCACATTTTTCTCTCTAATCTTGTCAGGTTATCAGTTATAAAACTAACTTAGTTTCCCCCATAAAGAGAAAATCTAATTGTGCTTTGGTTCAACTTTGTTCCAGGATATTTTTTTGATAGATCCACTCAGCATTTTTTTTTTAAAAGAGAAATCTACTGCTAAGCTTTACTGTTTTGGTTTACTTACTGTAGCCAGCGAAATCATATTTTCAAAAAAGTTAGAATCCTTAAAAATCATCCAAATCAAATTGAAATTGTAAATCAATGACCAACAATATGAAAATGTTTTCTAAATTGTGATAAGCAGTACATTTCATGCAGCTATTTGCTGGATAAAAGAAAGCAAACGTGTATGTGTGTGTTGGGAAGAACTGACTTTAAATCTTAGAGTGAAGGCACTTTATAAGTTATGCTCAGATCACCTCTATTAATAAGTAATGAACTAGAAACCTGTCCGTTCAACATGATCTTCATTGCACACATGTAATAGAAACATTATACACAGGTTTATTTAAACTGGTGTCTTCATCTTGGTTATTAGTCATGTTTCATTTGTTGTCCCTTACATGGCCTTTCTTTGATAAATGTCATAGTCAGAGGTTGAAAGTCCTGTCCATGCAAGGGGCGATAACTTGTATTAGTTAATTTTTAAATAATTTCTCCTTGTAATGCAACATAATTTTGTTCTATTATTGAACCAGAGAATATGGATCTAACTCATGATCAACTGCATACACTTAATCAATTCTTATATATACTAGGCCATTATCTCACCAAACCAAAAAAAAAAAAAAAAAAAAAAAAAAAATCATTACCAAATATGACAGGTATTGAAGAATGTAACAGCCAAAATGTAACTATAACCACCAAAATGAGGACATCTGTTCAAATAAATCCTTATATGATTTGGTTTGTTTTATGGCATATCAACCACTATGGGTTATTTAATGCTGATAATTTTTATTGCTGGTAATATTTTCCTTCAAAAATGTATTGCTGGTAATAATTTTTCCTCAAAAATTTTATTGCTGTTATTAAAACCTATTTTACACTTTCATAGTGTTTTGACCCTAGTTTGGGTCTTAACTATTTGCCCATAATTGGGACCCTAACAGGTGCTACCACCCTGCATCAGGGTGGACCTGGAAACACCAGCAATTAAGAGGTGGTTCCACACTCCTCAAAACCACCTGATCAGAGGTCTTGCTGTTGGATGTAGTTTATTGTCTTACCCAGGATGCGGATGTAGTTTATCATCATATCTAAGACAGAAATCCTTATATAATAATTCCCATTCAGATAGAATTTACCATTATAAAAAACATTTACTAAATAATTCTTGACCACTACTTCCTGATTTTTTTTTATAAAGTCACAATAAGTGCTTGACTGATAAAAAGTTTCCATTTTTTTAAGATGTTTTAAACAGAGTCCACATTTCTGTCATTCATAAATGAAATTATTTCTGAAAATTTTATAAATATAAAAAACATTCATTAAAAACTTAAATGCATTAAAATTTCAGTTTTAAGAAAGCTACAATGGTTTTCATTGTACAAAATTATTCCACAATTTAAAATAAAAAAAACAAACAAAGTCTGCTTTTGGTCAGCACGATATAAAGAAGTTCTTGATAGTCATTTTCTTTATCATTACAAACATTGATGAAAGAGAATGCAAAACTTATGATTGAACAGCAACAATGAATGTTATTTTTTTTTTTTTTTAAAGTAAAATTGGACATTTCTCCTTTGTGTGTATGTTTTAAGTATTTTGTTTCTAATCAGCATCCATTTGATGTCTTTATAGTCAGTCCAGAATATCATTAGAATATTTACATTTTTATTATTTTAAATGATATTTTTAGTGGAAACTCATATTTTATTAAATGTTCCATTTATATTTTAAACATTATTTTGTCTACTGACCTGAATGTTCAAGAAATCTTAAAGAAAAATGCCAGATGTATTTTTCTTTAAGATTTCTTGAATGTTCAGGCTGGTAGACAAAATAATGTTTAAAATATAAATGGAGCATTTACTGAAATATGGGTATCCACTAAAATTACGTCATTAATAAATGAAAATTCCATTATTTCTTTAAATAATAAAATATTATATGAAAAAATTCAAATAGTGAAAGTTATGTTTATAAAGAAATTAAGTTAGAAAAAATTTTATACAATATTTTTTTTTTTGTCAAAAATTCTTTTCTGATTTTGGTTGAACAGTTTTCAATGGGATTTTATAGAAAAAGCAAAATAAGCACATTATAAATTAAGAAAATGTTAAAATTATTTTATACCAAACATGAGAGAAATTTTATGCTGCCAATAAATATTTGAGAAGAAAAGGATTTATCCTTGCAGATAAAATAAGAGAGGTTAAAGAAGCAAGAAAATTTTTTTGGTTATAAATTTATTCAAATATTTGCAATCTGATGCAACTGTGTGATGTTAACGTTTCCCACTGTAAATAATTGCAAAACAATGTAAAAAGCAGAGAAAAAGTGAGTGAAATAGGATGGATCCTTTTAAGTTTATTCAGACCTTTTTATCTTTTGTGTGTGAATTTTGAGGAAAGGTTATTGGACTTGAACTGTTTTTTTGAATATCCAGATTACTCTTTTAAAAATCTAAAATGCAAATAATTAGTTTTGAAATGATATTAGTTGAGCTAATTTTTAGCTATTAAAATCTTACCTTATATTTGTAAAAAGTTGAGGTTGCAATTTAAATAATAGCAAGCAAGTCATATATTAGATAATGAGGAAAGGTAAATTTATTTTAAATATTGTTAAAAACAATATTTTGTGCCTATTATATTTGGCAATGTTTTTGAAAATGTGATTGTTGTGTGTGTGTGTGTGTGTGTGTGAATAAACTGACCAAAATTCATGTTGTCTTGCTCCAAGCTTTCAACTTGCATAGGTTTTCATCATTGAAAATAAAATGTGTTTTGAAAAGTAAATTGTTTTATGTTTTTCAAAAATGGCTTTCAAAAAGAACCAAAACAATACATTGATGAATATTTGTCTGAATGAACCTGTAAAGATTAAATGATGCCAAAACAAAGGTCAGCAGATTATTGGGTGTCATCAAGACTGAAAACAAATGTGTAAAGTTAAATGAAAATAACACAGGGATCAACTGGGAATCTGGTGAAGTAGGTGACGAAACAAGGTGGTAAGGATGTTTCTCACAGAAGAGATAGGGTGGGGGGGGGGGTGGTGGTGTTTTGGGGTTGAAAAAAAGTGTCACACCAGGTATGTTAGCAAGTGGATTAGTGAAATTTACAGCTTGAATAACTTCTTTGAGAAAGCAGGAAGACTGCCATCATTTACCACATAAAATATAGATGTTGGACTTGGAGATTTGCGTGGTGAGTCCTCTGGGCTCTCTGCATTCAAGTTTATGTCCAAGGATTCGAGGAGACCAGATACAAAACGAAGTGGACTCAGTGTATCAGGCTAAGAAACCAAAAGAGAAACAAATGAAAAAGAAATGAGAAATTCTTTATTTTTATGTCACTGCATTGGCTGACCATTCGAGAGACTTGTTTGATTATTATAAAAGACTGAAGACACACTACACCACAGGTAGAATAAATAATCGAAAACATAAATTTAACTTACTTTTCTTTTTTTTGGTGAATATCTTAGTTTAATATCCTTAATGCTTGATTTAAAGGAGAAATATGAAACTGATACCTATGAAGGTTTTCTTCAAATTATCATCTGATTTAATTAACTAATAAATATTTATAAATAAGCCAGGTGACATTCATTACTGAGAACATATGTCGACAGGAAAAAGAAATTTACTGATTAATACCTGTGGGCTTAGTTTAATTCTAAAGAAAATAAGAAAAATCGGCAAAATTTAAACTTTGTGCCCGCAATAAAACTGTGTGTCAAAAAGATGCTATTATTTTGTACTGCCTTCACTACCTTGGCAATATTTTTTGCTATAAAATTATTAAACACTATTTAATTTTATATTTACAATATTCTAAAAACTAATGCAATGCAAAAATTTACTAAATTATAAAAATATGTGAAGCAGCTCTAATGAAATCTTTATTATTTACCATTTTATAAAGTTCTAATCAATTGGTAACCAATGTTTTGCCAAGCATTCCAAAGAACACAATTAGTTGAAGATTTTGTAGGGTTTTATACATTTTTGAATAAAAAGATTTCTTTACAAATTTATTTCTTTATAAAATGGTAAATAATTATAGCATTGTACCTGGTTTACATATTTTTATAATCTTGTAAATAAACATTGCCAAGAAAGTCTCAGTAGTTTAAAGTAATAGTGTTGTCAACAGAAAAACCACCCTTTAGACACACCGTTTTTTGGGAGGCACAAAGGTTAAGCATTGCCGAAAAATCCAACTTGAAAACATAGATTATCAATTGACATTTATTTACATATTAAATTCCTAGACAGAAAAACAAACTATATTTAATACTTATTAGTGCTACTAATAAATGAAATCTATGGTGCATAAGAAAGCATTAATGCTAGTTTAAATACTAAAGACATTCTAAGTGTATTTTCTAGTTTGCATTGTTTATAAGAAAGTTAATTACATTCCAAATGTGAAGAAAAGTTATCTACTGTGACATATTTTTTCTTTAGATGATACAATGTTGTGAAAAATTATTTTTTCATAAAAACATTAATTCTTTAAATATAAAATTGATAACTTTATGGAATATTACAGTACTAAATGGTTGACCATTTCTGTGTTTGTGCGAGTGTAATTTGAGAAGATATTTGAAACAAGGAACTGAAACTCTTAAGACCTTGGAATTTGTTCACAGAAGGTATGAAAGTATCTTGTGGATTGTATTAATGATAATGTAATGTACACTGCAGATTATTGCTCTACTCTGACGGCCCTAGAATATAGCAAGAAGCAAAAAATGCTGATTCAAGTCACTGGAAAAAGGTCAGGGATGATAAATGCTCTAAGAGTGTATAATGCTTTTAAATTCATCCTATTACCAGAAAGTAAGATGATAGTGTCACTGGGAGTTTACTGTTAGATCTACTCAAAATAGAATAATAAGTACGAAATAATAAGTACTTTGTTGTGAAAGGTTTTTCTCATCTGAAATGGATTATCAGGAGGCATTTTCTCCTATAGCAGATTTAGTTCAGCCATTAAAACATTAGCTGTTTCATACACAGTACCAGTTTATCAGACAAATATCAAACCTACCTATTTAAAACACTCTGGTCAATTATAATATCTGTGTAGAGCAAGCCAAAGGTTTTGTAGTCAGTGGTAAAAGTAGTGATAAACTAGTGTGTAAGTCATTCAAAAAAAAAAAAAAAAAAAAAAAAAAAAAAAATAGGGAAAAAGTTTTTCAATTTAAGTAGCTAATATTAAACTTGAATTGCTGTATGTTATTCATCATCTATATGTGTGTTTGTCTTGTCTAGTTTTCCACATGTTGAGATTGCTACTCTACGGCTGAGTAAAAGCTGGTGTTATATAGCTCTCTGAGTCCCGGACCCATGCTGACTATTAGCTAATACCTGACCGATATTGTTCGTATGCAAATTTTGTCAGCACCACCTATTCTAAGTAGAATGTCTTCTCTCAATAGCCAGTTGTGAAAGAGGACATAACTCCTGATGTTTATTGCACAACCAACTCAGGGTCTCTTATCAGGTTGACCTGATTCTTCATTACAATATGTTTATGTTTAAGTGTGTGTATTGGTTTATAGGCACAGGTTACATATCCTTTCCTGTGATATTGTGCCACTTCCAATGTATTTTGCTCATAAAAAAAATAAATCAGTTTCAGTGATGACTTCTTTTTCCTACTTTGAACATCACAAACTAAAAAGATGCATTTTTGTTCCTTCCATATATTTCTTTATACTGAAGCCATTGTCATGGCATCTGCAACAAACAGATTACTTAAGTGTCTGAATATTTGATATTTTTTAAGATGAATAAAAAATATTGATATTTTAGACAAGACTAGTAATGAGACCCAAAATTACACAAACCAAATCCATTTCCTTTGTTTCACTGTACTCTACACAATTGTTTGCTTGAGCAATTTGCATACACTATAAAATGCTATCAGCAAAATTGGTGTAGTTAAAACAGTTTGATAAGTTTAAACATTTTCGTAGTCATTTATTTTGTATACATTCTTATTATGTTAGATTTTTTTAAAAATGCCACATTGCTTACTTCTCTTTATATACATTTCCAGGACTTTGACAAACTGGGGTTTATATAAAAATAAAAATTATTTTCACAACATAACATCTCAAGAATTGTGATTGACTACAAGAACTAAAAAGTAAAAAGTCTATATTGTGGGCCATACATATATATATTTCTGGAGAGGGTAACTAGTTATAAATCTATTGACTAATTGTTTAAAACAAACTGATGCAAAAAGTGAGTGCTCATATAAGAAGCAACAGAGAATCTTTGGAAATTTTGAATTGTGCTCTGAAAGAATAAATATCCTACTCATTGTTTTAACACAATTTCATGTGTGAGTTCTTTAGGTTCCTTTTCAAGTTCATATTAAACCTTACATCATTTGGAATTTTGTGCCCCAGAATATATATATATATATATATATATATATATATATATATATAAAATGCTGTGTGGACATAGGAATCATGGTTTGAAGATCACTTGGAGCATGAGACTGACTGCCATCATGCAATGTTGGCTTCTATGTATACACTGTATTTATCTTCCCTGATAAATATAGCAAATTTTAAACAATATATTTTTATTATATAAACAAATTAGGTAAACTTAATCTTTAACTCTCATCTGTTTATCTATAGCAAAAGGCTAATAAATAAAGTTACATATAAGAGAATATATAAATATAACAGCAACTAAGACAAAAAGTGTTTTGAAACATTTGTCAAAATGATATGAAGTTAATTTTTTTTCCAGAAAAAATTGGAGGAATTTACAAAATAAATCCATCAACATCTGTCTATATTTCTGTATTGTAACTATTTACACTATTTACATTTTTCAAACTGCTGTTCTCATCTTTATTGTCATATTCACAATGTTTTGGCTGTTGTACACTCCAACCTTCTTCAGGTGATATTCTGAACCATTACTTAGTCCAAAGGGGTAGACTGTTCTAGTTCTACATGCCATGCCTTTTCTGAATATTTCAGTTTCTTCCCTTTAGTTAATTCCTTTTAGTAACTCATCTCTAAATTTTTGATCACCTCTGCTGTGGTCAGATTCATAACTCTTTATGTCAAGTCACTTGATTACTTTAATCAATGCTTTTATTCACTGGGCTATGTGTCCTTGGGAACTAAATAAAGGGTTTGGTTTGAAATTCCAACATACATCACCTGAAGAATGTTTGTTTGTTTAAAACTTAACAACCCATCGATCAGCAAGAGATCATTTAAGGTCAAACAGTCGTTTTTTTTTTCTTTTTCTTTAAATAAGGTTGAAATGCTTTCAAAAAGACTTTCCCTTTCCTTTCCTTCTTTTTCGATGTTGTCTTGCGTTTTGTTTTTAAAAATTCACTGTTTTCAGAGGTGCGTTGTTCTTTGAAAATTTCTCACCTGGCAAGTATCAAAGTTTCCCCTTTCATCATCAGACACCAAATTGGAATTATATTTTATTATATAGTCCAACTTTCCTAAGAAAGGTCAAGATCAAATTGGGGTTTGATTTTTCGAAAAGTTCTTTCGAGTTGTTCACGTTGTAAAATAATTTTCGAATATGTGCCATGTCACCACAATCAAGCAGAAAGTGCTTCACAGTATAAGCCTCCTGGCATGCTATTCATTCAGGAGGATCTTCATCTTTTAGGAGGAAGGAGTGAGTTATGTGCGTGTGTCCTATGCAAATACAGGATAAAACCACTTCTTCTTTGCGTGATTTTCTGTGTTCAGTTAGTTGTTTCTTTAGAGAGGGTTTGATTTTAAATAATTTGTTTTGACAGCTGTTCGAAGCATCTTGCCATTTCTTCAAAATAAAGTCATTTATTAGGGGTTTATAGTCAGTGTATGGAACCTTTATGTTACTTGTGTTAAGTTTCAGAGAGTTTTTTGCAGCCACATCAGCTTTTTCATTTCCATGAAAACCAGAGTGGCTGGGAATCCAACAGAAAATGATAATTTTATTTTGTAAGATCGCATGCATTCTATGTAGGAGTTTGATGAGCAAAGGATTGTTTAATTTTTGTTTTTTTAATGATTCGAGTACTGATAATGAGTCTGCAAAAATAATGAATTTATTTGAGTTAAGTTTAGTGATGAGGTCTAGAGCTAAATCAATGGCTGTAATTTCAACACTAAAAATTGAGGAGTTGTTAGGTAATTTTTTCTGTAGAACAGTACTTTTAAAGATAACCGCACATCCTACTTTGTTTTTGACTTTGGAGCCATCAGTATATATGTGGGCCCAATTTGGGTATTGTTCCAGAATATCATTTAGTTTTTCTATATAGTATAAGGGGTGTGTGTCAGATTTAATGTGGGCAGCCAGTCTTAAAATGACTTTTGGTTGTTCTAACAGCCAAGGTGGATGTTTGGGTAGCTTGAATTCATGTATACTATTTTTGTCTATCAAACTGTCTGTAAGTGGTTTTATCATTTTTTTCATGTAAAGACCAAAAGGTTTGATAACATTTTCTTTTTTGTCAAACAGATGTTTATAGTTTGGGTTGAATGTGCATTGATAGGCTGAATTTGATGGATTGGATTTGAGTTTTAAGTAATATTGTATAGCTAATTTCTCGCATCTCAGTTTTAGAGGAGCCTCATGAGCTTCAACATATAGGCTTTCTCTGGGAGATGTTTTAAAGGCACCAAGAGCAAGTCTTAGACCTGTGTGGTGGATGGGGTCAAGAATTTTTAGGTAGGATATCCTGGCCATACCATATATGAAACTTCCATAATCCAATTTGGATCTTATTAGTGTTCTGTATATTTTTAGGAGTGATATGCGATCTGCTCCCCATTCTGTGTTAGCTATAACCCGCAAAAGTTGTAGTGTTTTGAAACATTTTTGTTTTAAGTATTTCAGATGGGGAATGAATGTGAGATTTTTTTATCAAATATTATTCCCAGAAATTTGTGTTGTTCGGTCATTTCTATTTTGGTTTCTTCTAATTTAAGTACTAGGTCGTTGTGCATTTTTCTTTGATTACAAAAATGCATACACTTTGTTTTGGTTTGGGAGTTTGAAACCATTTTCAATGGTCCATTGATTTATTTTATTTATGCATATCTGCAGTTGACATTCTGAGGTATGCATATTTTTTGATCTATGGCAAATTAAAAGATCATCTACATATAAGGAACCATTAACTTCGTTGTTCAAACAGGTTACAATGTTGTTAATTTTTATGTTAAAGAGTGACGGACAAGATGCGTCCTTGTGGGACTCCTTCTTGAATTTTTGAGTCTGAGAGAGTTGATTCTATTCTTACTTTGAAGCTTCTGTCAGATAAAAAGTCTTTTATCAACAAGGGTAATCTGCCTTTTAGGCCAAGGTTGTATAAGTCTTTCATTATTCCTTCTCCATGTAGTTTCGTAGGCCTTTTCTAAGTCAAAGAAAATGGCTATTACATGTTCTTTATTGATGAAAGCCTCTCTGATAGAGGTTTCTAAGCGGACTATGTTATCTATTGTTCCTCTTTTATTTCGAAAGCCGCTCTGTAAGTTGGTAATTAAATTATTGGTTTCCAGATACCAATTTAGTCTTCTATTTATTATTCTTTCAAATGTTTTGCATAAGCAGCTTGTTAATGTTATGGGTCTAAAGTTTTTTGGATCTGATTTGTCTTTTTCTGGTTTTGGTATGGGAATCACAATAGCCTGTTTCCAGCTGTTAGGTAGTTTTCCCTTGAACCATATTTCATTAAAGATGTTTAACAAAAATTTAATGGATTTGGGGGGGAAGTTGTTTTAAAAATTCGTAACGAATTTCATCAGGACCAATAGATGTATTATGTGATTCACTTATAGCATTTATAAGTTCGTCCTTCGTAAAAGAAAGATTGTATTCTTCTTTGTTATTTGAATTAAAATTTAGTTTATTATTCTTTTTTTCTGTATCCTGCTTAATTTTTTGGAAGAGTTGTCTGTAGTTTTTGTTAGAGGAATTATTTTCAAAAGTTTCCGCAAGTATGTTTGTTATATCTTTTGTTTCTGTTATTTTTTTGTTATTTAACGTGAGATGGTTAAGAGAAGAAGATACATTCTTTCCAGAGATTTTCCTTACCATGTTCCAAATTTTTTTTGGTTTCATATTATAGTTTATTTTGTTTACATAATCTTTCCAGGATTTCCTTTTGGCTTCCTTGATGACTCTACGTGCTACTGCTCTTTTTTGTTTGAAAAGATTTAAATTATGAGTTGTAGGTTGAGAGTTAAATTTCCGTAGTGCTGCTTTTCGTAGTCTTATTGCCTTTTTACATTCATCATTGAACCATGGTCTTTGTTGTTTGTTAGATCCATTGCTTTTTGGTATGCATGCTCTCGCAATGTCTATTAAAGTTTCTGTGAAGTATTCGATGGATTTGCTGGAGACTTCTTTGTCTGAAAGTTTTTGTTGGCATTTTTTTTATATTCTCTCCAATCTGCTTTATTTAACTTCCATCGATGAAGATAGTTTTCAATTTCTTTTGAATATGTCAACGTAATTGGGAAATGGTCACTACCCCACGAATCTTCTAGAACATTCCAATCGAAGTCCATAAGTGTAGATGAGTCACAAAGTGATAGGTCAAGCACTGAATAAGTCCCTGATGCAGGGTGTAGGTATGTGTTAGATTTCTTATTTAGTAGGCATAAGTCATTGTCGTTAATGATGTTTTCAAGATTTTTGCCTTTTTTATCAGAGTATTTAGATCCCTGTATAACGTTGTGACTATTAAAGTCACCTAGTAATAAATATGGTCTTGGTAGTTGATCTATTAGGTTGTTTAGATCAGTTTTGTTTATGGGATCGTGTGGTGGGATATAAATGGAGCAGATGTTGATGGTTCTGTCTAGAGTGGCCTTTGTAGCAACGGCTTGGATATGGGTCTTCAATTGTATTTTACTTTGAGGGATATCGTTTCTAATTAGTATCGATACGCCCCCTGATGCCCTTTGATTGGGGTTATGAATGTAATTATATTGTATATAGTTTTTTATTCTAATTTTATCAGTTTTTAGGAAGGTTTCCTGTAAGCAGATGATGGTGGGAAGATGATTCGTTATAAGCAGAAGTAACTCATTTATATTTGGCTTTAAGCCACGACAGTTCCATTGTATAATTTTTTGAGTCATTCTGTCTTATTTGTATTTTGTTGTGTTTTTAACCCTTGGCTTTCTTTCGGTTCTGTTTGTTTAGTTAGAGATGTTGCTTTTGTTTTTCCCTTCGATTCATTTGCTCTTTGTTTAGATGAAGACCGTTCCCTTGTTTGAGATGGGCTGATTGTTTTTTGCTTGTTTTGTCGGTACTTTTTAAGCTTCTCTGTCTTGAATGTCTGTCTTGGCTATCGGTTTCCATCAGTTCGAAATTATTTTCATTTTCAATTAAAACAATTTCTGTTTTCTTTTTGCTGTGTTGATTTTTTAATGGAGATTTCATTTTTGGAGGTGAGGAGTTATTAAGTTTGTTTGGGGTGTTTGGGAGATTTGGCATTTGCTGTTGCTTGTATTGTAATTTTCTTGTAACCTCTTTGGTTTCGACGATCTGGTATCCTTTAGATCTGACTCGTATCAGTTTTAGTTGTTAAATGGTTTAAATTTTTCTTCAATATCTCCAGAAGTGATCTTAATTCTTCTACCAGATCGGACAGATTATTTTGTGATATTTCTTGTTTTTTAATCGAATTGTCTGTTCTTCTGACTATATTTGCATATGTTGATACGTTCAGAGAACTCTCGACTATTCTTCTTGCCTCCGGGTCTGATATATTTTTTGTATGTTTAATTGAGAATATTTTTTTTTCTTTATTCCAGACTTCACATTCTTTTGAGTCTGCTGCATGATTTTGTTTGCAGTTGGCACATTTAACTGGGAGTTTACAGTCAATGTGATCTCCGATTTCTCCACAAACTTTACATATTGATGGTCTGGTGCATCTATCCTTATGGTGCCTGAAACCTTTGGCAGTTGTGGTATATTTCCACTTTTCCTATTATATATCCAATTTTTATTTCTGCTGGAGGTTTTGGAGTATTAAAAATTAGGATATATGTGTTTGTAGGAATTATTTGGTTGTTTTTTTTTTAATTGATATTCTTTGAGCATCTATGACTCCTTGTTTTCTTAAGTTATTTTTTATTTCATCCAGAGTACAGAGTGAGAGGTCTGGGCTGCTTACCACACCCTTTGAGGAGTTCAAAGAAGTGTGGGGGTAGGCCTTTATTTTAAGCTTGGCAAAATTGTTTTGATTCAGTAACGTATTTGCTGAAGTTTTATTTGAAACTTCTACCAAAATGGTGTTGTTCCTTAGTTTTTTTTATTGAAGACATTTTTATTAGGGATTTCATTGTTTTTTCCACAATGAATGGAGACAGTTTGGTGATAGGTGTATCCTCTATTGATTCCAAGACAATAAATCTAGGAAATTGTTTTTGGTCAAGATCGTTGTCAGACTCGTTTTCAGAGTATAGGCTCTCCGAACTGTCTTCTACATGGGGCCTTTTATTTTTATTTATAGCCATGAGTTTTTTTTTTTTAATTTCACCTTCCTTGCTCCCCACCCTCCTCGGAGCCCATCAGTGGGCGATGTTAGGGGGGAAACCTATTCACCCTATTATCCCAAGGATACAAGGAAAGGTATACTCACACTAGTAAGTAGCTACTAGCATTTCGGGTTTAACTTTGTTTTCACGACCCATTTTTTATGAAAATGTCTGTTAAAAACCCTATCTGTAACGGTTTTTTCTTACTAGTAGATTGATCCTTGCCACTGCATTCTAATACTTACTTATAATCTATCTCTTGTTTGTGGTAAAAGACCAGACCGGTTTTGTATAACATAAGTGTTTTAGATAGATGGATTTTAATGCGGGTAAATATTAGTGCTTGATGTGACTAGCCGATTGATCGGATCGGGCCTCTCCGATCACCCGTCTAGCCAAGGTAAGGGCCAAAGTCATGTGTTGCATTACCATGTACTTTTTGCACCTAGGCCATGGCTTGCTCAATCACCAGGATCCCGTCTCCAGACAACATGGGTTGCCACCCACGGCCAACAGGTGGCCCCATTGAGGGACTTTTACCCTCTGCAGAGGTGCAGTTGACGTATTCTGAAACCCCACCAACAGGGCAGACCTGAAGAAGGGCAGAGTGTACAATGGTCAAAATATTGTGTTGTAGCATACCTATGGATGATAATGGGTATGTCCCCATTCACATAAATACATTAATAAATACTGTATGTTGGTCTGCAGTTGGAGATTCATTGTGGAATTCACTTGACTAACTTGTAGCAGTTGACTACTTTTTCTACGTGCCGCAAGTATTATCATTCATTACCAAACTTCATTTGATTATTCTATACAGTAACCTCCCCTAGGTTACAACACATTGTGAATATGACAACAAAGCTGAGGACAACAGTCCAAACAATGTAAATAGTGAAATCAAATAAAAATAAAAACCTATTTCATTACACTGATGATTATTAAGCCTTGATCATTTGTGAGAAAGAAATATTTTCCATCTATATTCTATTTAGTTTTCTTTTCTTTGACAAATTAAGTTTTTCAAATGAGATCTTTTGTTATTTATCTATCAAGCTTATTTTATATTGGAATGTTACTTGTAGGATAAAAAATAAAATATTATTTTTGCTCATTATCTGACTACTACTTAAATGTGTTTTTCATAAGAGATAACTAGAAATAATAATTACATTGGGTGAAGATGCTAATCTAAATTACAAAAGAACCATCACTTGTTTAATGCCTTCAAACAAGGCTTCACTTTAAATGAAACAATACTAAAGAGTCCTTAATATGTCAACTGATGGAGTGCAAAGGAGAATCAGCAAGCCATGAGGCAAGGGAGACAAATCTAACTATAAACCAAAGGTCCTACTAAGAGCCAGAGATTTTTGTTTGTCATTTACCATATTAAAGACTGAAGTTGGACTTGAAGGCATGTGTTGAAATTCTTCTGTTGTGCTGGCATTCATGTTAATATCAAGAGAATCTATTAAGCCACCCATACAACTTAAAGTATTTGTTGCCTCTGGCTGTGAAACAGAAGAGGGAAAATTAAATCAGAGAAACATGCGCATAATCTGTTATTGCTTTAGAGCTAAAAATCATGTTGAATGTCTTAACATACAAACCTGGAATCTTTACTGGAGGAAAAACAAAACAAATTATACATTATTCATTTATATCTCATTTTTCAAGTTATCATTTGAAAAGTTATTCTGAAACCATTTCCCTAAAATCTGTATTTTAATTAACATAAATCAGAGTAAAAATTTTTGGAAGTGGATCAGGTTAAAAACTTTTCAGTATCCCCCCCCCCTCATATATTTGAGTGAAGGATAAAGGTAACTCTAAAAAATCATTTGTAGATAATATTTGATAAGCAAACAAAAAATGTGTTTTTGTTGATTATTTATATCACAAATTAAACTCCTGGAAATTCCACACAATGTTTGACATTTAAGATCATCTCTTATCTTGTATGTCTGCTCTTTTCTCAACTCTTCATCTGTATCTTATCATTCCTGTAAAGCTTGCAAACTTTCCTGCCTACCTGTATGCTTTTCATCTAAATGTTATACACTTGTTGATTAGTTTTAGTTTTTAGAAAACAAATAAAGAATGCAAAAGTATTGTCTGTTGCATTTTGTCTCTTGGCTTTCTTTTGCACTATCTTTCCATAAAGAATTTGAATGTATTGCAATTTTTTTTTTACCTTTCTATTCCTATTTTACATCCTACCAGCAAGTCTTTCTTCTCCACTCCTTACTCTAGACACACACAATATATTAATCAATATATATATAATAGCTATTGGTATACATAAAATTAAATAATTTAACATATCAAAGTGAACAGTATTTCTGTCAATGGGCTTGATATTTGATTTCATTAGAACAATAATTATTAAATCAGGAATAAGAAAATTTAACACTTGTTTGATGTCAATGATGAATTTTGTAATTTTTCACTCATCACTTGTTAGGATATTCTTCTTGAAACTCCTGACAAGTGAAAAATTACAAAACCCAGAGTTGATATCAGTAAATACTAAACTTTATTATTTCTGATACATATGAAAAAGATAAAAGAAAAAAAAAAAGATATATATATATATATATATATATATATATATATATATATATATCTTTTTTGTTCTGTAGTTTAGTGCTAGCAGCAAGGCAGAAATATTTCTCCTCCTGATGATGGCCATTTCGGCCGAAACTAGTCGAGGAATCTAAATGGAATAATAATAAAAAAAAAACAAAAGAATATTAATCTACAACCCAGTGTGTCTGAAGATTTTAATTTTTTTTTTATTGTTCAATATATATATATATATATATATATATATATATATATATATTACATGAATCATTCATACAAAAAACAGATATAGAAGTTAATGATTTAAATGGCGAGAATACATCTTCGCAAACAAATTTAATAAAGTACATTAACCCCGAACATGTATATGAATGTTCTGATCCCTGTTTATAAATTCCAGTTGCTTAAGGTCTTTTTTAGTTTTTTTTTTTTACAAGCTTTCGTCTGTTCCTACAGACATCTTCAGGTATGGAAATAGATTTGTTTTTTACTTCTCGGTAATAACAGGACAACGAAAATATACATGTAATCCGAAAAAATATTTTTAGAAACGTGTTATTGTTAATTGTAAGATTTTTTTTTTTTTTTTTGGAGTGTGTGGTCGCAACGCTGAGGTTGAATTTTTAAATTATATATATCTTTTTTTCTTCAGCTTTCTCAGCTTTCTTCCTCCATACCATCTTTCATCCTCCTCCTAGGTTTTTCCCCCCCCCAATTCTTTCTCCATTTTGTTTTCAAATTTCTCAATCAGGAATTTTAAAAGGATTGTTAGGTATTAGACAGATATTATACTTTGATATAAGATAAAAAGAAAAAGAAGGCTGTATTGGTCATACACGCAAACAAACCAAATAATAGTTAAGATATTTTTAACATTCTGCATGATTTTGGGAGTTACTTTTATCTTAAAATTGATGGAAAAAAGGTTTCAGAATTTTCTATAAAGCTGAAAAGCAATGAAGAGAATAGAAACTCTCCATTTACACATTTAATCCTTTTAAAAGAATTAAAGAAAAGCTTTCAAGATTGAATTTTAACATCAGTGCTGATGGTGGCATCATTTTTCAAAAGTGAATTTATTGTGCAGATGAACACACCTCTCTAGAAGAGGAGTTGGATTTGTCCAAATATAGACTAACACCAAGAATCATCGTCAGAAGAAGAGTAAAAGGAGAGAAAAAATAAAGAGTTAGAGATCTAGCTTATTTGCTACTACCGATTTCAGCAAGACTATATTGACTCCAAGTGACATACTACTACTTCATTGTGATATCATCATTCAATGTAATGAAGACATAACACAATTTTAATCAAGTAATTTTATTCCCTCTATGGTTTTTGTAGTTTGTCATCAGCAAAATGCTTGTCTTCAAAGAACAATAATTATTAAATAAAATGAATTATAACAATTCCTTTGCCAATCTTAAAGACAACAATTCATCAAATTCTATTTTTTCCATAAAATGTAAACCTTACTATAATAAATGTTTTGAAAAATACAGAACTCAATATTTATTCATTCATCCTAAAGATGTCGATATTAAGTTGTACTAAGATTAATAAAACCATTCTATTCTGGCTGAAAATGCAGAGAGAAAGATTTTAAAAAACCCAAAGACTGATAATTCTATAATATTTTGTCATGTTAAACAAGCAGGATGAGAAAGTGACCAAGTGCTGAATAAGTTGCAAAATAAATAATTCCTTTGCTGCTTTTTCTTATTCCATCTATTCCTGTTTATTTATCCATTTTTTAAATGTGGTTTAAAATAAAAATAAATTTACACAACAGAAGTGAATTTTAATGCTGAAAGCAAACTCAACATAACCTGGCTAGAATATTTTAGTTTTTCTAACACACTTCAACTTGAAATACACATAGATGGATTTTCAACCCTTGAAGTATTTAGAGCAGAAATCTGATAATTGTGAGCTTACCTGTTCTGACTGAGTGATACGAAATTGGCGGGACAATTTTCTTTCTGGTTTGTTGTCCATCACTTTTGGTCCAAAGCCCCGAGGGATAAAACCCAGATTACTAAGCATATCAACAGCATTACTGTGTAACACTTGGAAAGAATCAAGAATATTGTCAGGCATAGACATCAGGAAAGGCAGCTGAGAAAAAGAAAAAAAAAAGAAAAAAAAAAAGAAAGTCAAAACTTTAAAAATAAATCAAGAAAAAAAAACTTTTTTTTTTTTCATTTCTGCAGTCAAGTGAAAGAAAAATTATTAACCGAGCTAATGACTTTTTTTTTTATTAAAATGTTTAAATCAAATAATATTACAATGCATAGAAAGAGAATTACTTTTGCAATATTTTCATTATTTTAATATAAATTGAATATTGATATGAATATTAAGAAGAAGTTTTTCTTTCAAAACGAAATTTTAATCAGTTTTTAATACCTTTCTTTTTTTCCATTACTTTCAACACATCATTGATATTGTAAGTTTATATATTATACAAAAGGTGCATCAATAACTTTTCAGCCTGACATGTAGTCAATTTTCAGTTTATAATGTTTGATTTATGTGAGTCACACAAGGAAAGAGATTATGCTAAAATAAATAGTTATAAAAAATAAATACTTTTTTCACCATAAGGCTGTGAACTTTATACACACACACATGCTATAATACAAAGATCTGGGATCAGCCTCTGGATATAATAATTAGTAAGTTTCATCACTTCTTTGTTTAATTAATTCTTACTAATCTAGGATGCTGGAACTATTTAACCCATTAATGTATGGCACCATTTTTTTTAAAGAGGGGGTTACTTAAAATTTAAAATCCACCACTGCTGAGATCACCATGAGCCAGCAAGGTAGATTATTCTAAAGGGGTTGAAATTTTAAGGATAATTTATGTATAAATGGGTTAATTTTGTTATTATTATTAAATATATGATAAAACCATTCAGAAAAAGAAAACCTCTCTCTATGCCTGAAGTGAGTTAATAGTTTTTAAAAAGGTTTTCAACATTCAGTTTTTAGTTGATTCTTCAAAATCCAGAGGTTTGTTCCCTTTATTGTTACAGTCATGCCAAATGTTTTAAGTAGCCATCATTTCAATCCAGATTAAATATATATATGTGAATCAAGTATTAAATTATATATAAAAAGAACGAAAACAACAAAATTGTTTCAATGAATATGTTTGAAATAGTAACAATAGCCAAAACAGTCCTGGTAGTAAGTCTGAAAATCAAGGGGAATTTATGAAAGTCAAATAAATAAATCAATTGAAAATACAAAGATGAGAAACATTGTCAATAGAATTTGTACAGGTACCTCCACAAAAACACGATAATGTTTAAAAATTAATTTTTAATAATGAAAAATCTTTCTTGAAGCTTTTATTTTAGTTTTAATTTCAAGCTGAGAGATTAAGTTGAATATTTCCAATAAACAAAATACAATGCTGTATTTAAAAAATAATTGGAAATTTTTTTTTTTTAATTTCTAAAATTTTTTAATTTAGAACCATTTTTAGTAAAGTGTTATAAAAATGTAAAACTCTTCATTAAAATATCTTCCAAAAATAAAATAAAATTTTCTGAAAATTTATTTGAGGAATATTAGCTAATTTAAAGTATAATTAATCTGATTTGAAACAACTTATTTTTTTTAAAGTTTAAAATATCACACAAATGCATTTTTCAATATGATGGTAGATTATTTATATTGACAGCTTAAAAAGCTGTCATGGAAGTGTTAAAAACTCCTTTGTGACAGCTTGATGACACATAGATTGTTATCTAATGTTGTTCTTTTTGGTCTTTAACCATAAAAAATCTATTTGAGAATAAATTTTAAGTACTCAGTAATGTTAAAAATTTAAGAAAATATTCTCTGTAATGTTTTATTGAATTTTAAAGAATTTTGCCTCTAAAGACCGTATCTATAAAAGCACATTTTTACACATACAAAAACAAATTGAAATTCTTTTAAAAATATTTGGGGGTGTCAGATTGTAATAAGCTTTACAATATATGATTAGTAAATATAGTTTTAGTTTATAACAATCTTTTCTAAGTGTTACACAATTGAAATTGAATTTTAAAAGATTACAAGTTAAAATATTACAAATTATGCTAATTAAAAATTTAAAAAACATGAAAATAAATCTTGAAAAATTTTTTTTTCTTAAGACAATATTGGCCTTAATATATGTTATTCATAAAAGCACTTAAAAGCTTTTCTAATTAAATAATGTCTTAGTTTTACTGTTTTGTACTTTTCAATTCAGAGCAGATTTGTAGTAAGACAGGGTTCAATTTTGAAAAAAAAAAAAAAATCTTTGATTTCAGTTCTCCAGAGAATTCTGCTTTTAACTAATATAGTCACTAAAAATTATCACATTGAATTTCTCAAGTTTTTATAAAATTTAGTAACGGGGTGGAACAAAAGTAAAAAAAAAAAAATTCAACAAGATTTTCTAATAAAAAACATTTTAAAAATAATTTAATTCATTTGTGAATAGGCCCTGAAAATTTCACTAAAATCAAACAATTATATGACTTTTGCAAGAATTTCTTAATATAGCTGTCACTGCAAAAAAGATGATAAAATTTGCTATACTAAAATATAGTGCATCTGCAGACACAAGAAAAACAAGATTTTTAATCAAAATTTTGAATGTTCTAAAAAGGAGTAAAAAATTTAATGAAATATTAAAAAACTACTTTGATCTTTACTCTTAATAATAACAAAGGTTTTGACAATAAAACTATTTTTTCATTATGTTTGCAGCATGTTTTTATCATGGTATGCTAATTTTTTAGCGATTTTGTGGCAGTACCTAGATTTGTATATTCATTTTTTTCAATAATTAGGTTCTTATTTCAGCATTTTATGTATATTATTAAGGCAATTCACATATAATAAAAACAAAAATGCAATCAGTGGTGATCCATGGTCATTGCTCCTCTAAAGAGGCATGGCATTTAAAATGAATATATCTTCAAAAATTAGTGAACAGTTGATAAATATTACAGTTTGTTAGTATAAACATTTTAAGCAGATAAGCTGCATTCCTACCGCAAAAGACAATATTCAGAAAAAATAAATTAACATTAAGATGTCCAATATGACTTCATAGATAAAATCATATTGGACATCTTAATGTTAATTTATTTTTGATGAATAAAGAGGAATACTGATTATTTTTATAACATTTTATATGCAATCAAATAATATAACAATTTAAAAATAGCCTTAAAATACATGACAAATTATCAATAAATTTCTTCATAGAACCCAAGAAATCCAAAACATAAATTTATCCACAGACAAAATATTGAAAATAAAGCACAGTGAAAGGGGATTAAACACAAATATTACAGGTAAAGCTGTTGTACTTACTGTTAGCAGAGTATACATCTTTTTAACAATGTTGTCATAGAAGTTTCCCTGAGATCTATTATAGCAACAAATACAGTCTTTGAACAGTTGCTGGGCAAATTGACACAGCAAAGGAAGTTCATCCAACAATTGGGCATTCAGAGCTTCATAATCACATTGTGCAGCATGGACATCATTGGCCTGACATAAAAACAAATACTGATGAAGTATTTCCACAAAACAATTCAAATTGTAAGAAATTCTATTTTACAAGTGTAGGATAAAAAGGGAAAAGAATAAATTATGACATATTGAATCCTCCATAATTGTCAGACAAAATAAAAACTTTATTTTTAACCCTTTGAACTTCAATGGCCAGTATACTGGCCACTGTGTGAAAGTGCATATACTGTACTCATCAAGGGATTAGGATTCAAAGGGTTAAAAAGATTCTCATTGTCTTTGATTAAAAATTATGAATATTTGAAATATGCAAGATTTTGTATCTACTCGTTGGGATGTCAGAAGTAGATTTGAATTGTGAAATTTGAAGTCCTTTTTCTTTGTCATCATTATTTTGTTTAGTTTTACACTTTAAGTCACTCACCCCTTGCTATTTATAAAAAGTTGAAAATTTGTAGTATTTTACCAATTCACTATAATTTACTTGGTATATTTCAACAAACAAATGCAAAACTAATGATGTCTTACCAATAGTCCAGTCCTGTAAAAAATTTTTTATTTCATATTCTAATGTGACCCTAGGACTTCAAGAAAAAGTTTAGTATGAGTCTATTGTCAACTTGCCCTTAAATTTCTGATTTGAAAATAGCAGAAAATCAAGGATTCTGAAATCTGGGCAAAATTTAAAACAGAGATATTATATATGGTTGAAAAGGAAATCTATTAAGGATTAATAATTTGTTAGAAGTAGAGTCCCAAAATGTATTTGTTTTGAGATATCTTCAATTAATTGGACAAAATTAGAGATAAAAATATGATAGGCATGATTCTATATGTCTCTTTATTAAACATTTGGGTCAATATTTTACAGGCTTTGAAACATTCCTTATATTGAAAACAGTTGCTTTTTTTGCCATAAAGGGGCAATAAAATGACATTAACATTGCATCAATAAGAATGCCACATATCAATAATAAAAATCACACCTATCAAAGTCATAAGAATGTCAATATTAATAAGTCATTGCATTAGTTTCTACCAAAAAGTAATTCCTAATATTCTTATTGATATGAAATTTTTTGTTATTCTTATGAAATTGTTATAATTAAGACGATAAAATGATATTTGATATCAAATCAGTTTTATGTTTAAACATACACACATTGTACAAAAATGACTTTATATATATATAAAAAAAATTAATTTTTGAGTTATTGAGCAGAAACATACACACAAACTTTGAGCTTTATATTATAGAAGAACAATAAAGCTTTCCAATCAACTTGTTTTACTTTTCAGAAATAAACAAAAAAGATTAAGTCATAATTTAAAGCAGAAAGAAAGAATAAGTAAGTGGCATAGCTGACCTTATCAATTTTGGATTTACGAGCAAGACTGTCGTAATCGAGCAGTTTGTCAAAACGCTTCTGAATAACTTTATTTGGGCCAAGAAACAGTGATTGAAGCTGGTTGAGTGGAGATATGACCAAAGTCTCTACTGTGCTTTTCTGAAAAATAAAGAATTTCTTCCTTGGAATGCAAGTATCTAACAACAAAAAACAAGATGTTTTTAAAATTCAAATACTTTTGAGAAGATTTAAACAAAGGGAACAATTTAGAAATTAAGAAATTTCTAACTGCACCGTTTATTACCATTCATATTTCTAGCAATTGGCCTCAAAGTCTAAAGAGTATATATAAACTTGTTAAAAAAAAAAAAAAAAAAAAAAAAAGTGATTTTCTTTTATAGTATGTTGTTGGCTTAGGCTAAATTTGTTGTCTTTTTTTTTTTTTTTTTAACGACATTTAGGCCACATAAGCCTTCCTTGTAAATCTGTTATATTTTGGAATGTCACTGATATTTTGAGAAATGACAGACTCATTTCACCTGTCTTGACCTCTGCACTCCTAAACTCCTACTTGATTTTACACATGTTCCTTGTCTCCAGGGTTTTCTTATGAACACAGGTAGACAAGTACAGGATGTGATGTGTACAAGAGAAAATGCATCACACAGAAAAAAAAAAAAAAAAAAATTACATCTAAGACACAAAGAAGACCAGAAGTACACAGCTGAACTTTTATGGACTGAGTAGAAGAGATACAAAAATGAGGAAATTCGTCCAAAGCAATAATATACAATAATTAAAACAACATTCAAACAAGGGCTTTTTATATTCTGAAAGCATATAGATGTACCGACATTCAATACATCATGATTTACAAGTATATGAATTTTGTAATGCACAGTTTATGTATAATATATAAATCCTGAAAGTTTTCTTGCCAACATTTTTTATTTGGTTTCATAAAAGGTCCAAGATTTGCTTAAGAATTTTCATCATCTAATTGTCAATATATCCTGTCCCGATTAAAAAAGACTTCATTTATGGTGATCATTAATACAACAAATTTTAATAAAAAGCAGATCTTAAATAAAATGATCAGATTTGTGGTTAGATAACAAAAAGAACAAATGAAAATGTTAATTGTAAGCAGTACATTGCATAGAAAGCATGAAAAGTGAGCGGACAGAAATATTAGTAAAAGAAATGATGACAATTTTAAAATGGCTTTAATTATACCCTTTTTTTCCATAATTAATATATTATGTTTTCAGTTGTTCTTTGCCTTTTAAATACAGCATTATAATCTGTTTTTATTTTGCTCAAAATAACTTGTAAATGCTAAACTAATGCAAAATGAATTCTCCTATTGTTGTGTCATTCAATGAGGGTTTCTTTTGAATTTCTCATCTTCAGAAGCAGATAACACTGCCAGGTATTTTGGTTTTATTTTATACACACACACAATATATATATATATATATATATATATATATATATATATATAAAATGAAAAACAGACCACTTTAAAGTACCATTACAATAATTTATTTCACCAAAATCCTTTTAAAAGACTCCGGATCATCAGGTAACACTTCCAACATCGAAATGAAAGGAAAAATATATATATATATATATATATATATATATATACACACACACACACACACACGATGTACTGTTAAGAATAAAAAATGTCTGAAAGATATAAAATCCCCACCCCACAAGTAGAATTGTTAACAGTAAAAAGAATTAACAAAAGAGTTATGATGATATCAGATATTTTGTGAATATACAATTCTAAGAAGGTATACCGCTTTAGTAGAGGGGATGTGTGGTGCTGTGCAATGGTTAATGTCTTGGAAGGAGAAATTGGAGAGATGAGTTCAAATTCCAATTGAGAACATTACATTTATTTATGCATAAATATGCACACACACAAAAGGCATGCATCCTTCTCTTCTCCCCCCACCACCAGCAATGGGTTGAATAGCAGGAAAAACTGGGCCCTATAGCCTTGGTTGGTAACAAGTCTACTGCAGAATGAAATGCCAGTCCACTGCAGGAAATCTTCTGCCTAGTCAGTGATGAATGGTAAGAAAGAGGATTGCCTAAGTGTGTATAATGTATGGCACTTGAGAGGAGATTAAGTGCAATTACCACTGGAATTCAAGGTGCCTTCTACAAAATGCTAACACCATCCCAAATGAATGTATTACTGTCTCTAAAATAAATAACATCTGCTTAAAATTACATGACAGTATCAATTAGAATTTTTTAATATTTCTGTAAACCTGTATAATAGTTTGTAGTACAATTAAGTTATAAAATCAGTTGTTGACCAGAGGTATGAAAGAGAAACCTTTCTGATGGCATTCCACTGACTGACATCCTATGCAAGGAACTCATACCATAATATGAAAATTTCTATTTCAGTGTCTTCTTCAAGTATTCAAAGAAACAAGTATAAAAGAAGGAGCTACTGATCAAGTCAAATAGACAAAGCATTTAAAAAAAAAAATCTTTGGGAGACAAAAGAACAAAGATGCCTTCTCTGTCTGATTCTATTGCAATAGTGGAGGGATCATTTAGCAATCATAAATAAAATCCATTACCAAAACCATCGACAGGTGGTATTCAATCATAAACAACTTTATAATCTTTTACTCCCATACACAGAAGAGTGATGCTACTAAAATATTTTTAAAGAACAAAGTCACTTTGCCAATAATAACAACTGCTTGTACGTACAAACTCTGGATAATACTGAGTACAGATGAGGTTGGTGGCTTCCATATAACATTTCAGTTCTTCAGACTGAGCATCATTGTAGATAGCAACAATATCAGCACACAGGTTCTCCCAGCAGATGACATATTCCTAAAAATAACCAAAAGAGAACATTAAAAAAAAGACGGTTTCTGTGACACCAAGCAGCTGTTATTTGTTGTGGATAGCCAACATAAATAGAGGAGGAGATATTTTGATTAGTTGTGTGTGTGTGTGTGTGTGTGTAACTCATGACAATTCAACAAGTGCAGAAACCAAATTATTTTATCAATTCTTCCAGAACTTCTGCTGCTGCTGTGAATGTACTAGATGTCTTTATGAAACTTATATTACCTGCTGTTGATGTACATAGATTAGTTACAAGACACCGAGAAATGTTGGTGCCTAGTATTTGTGTTAGAAATTAACTAGCACTTGATCTTATTTCCAAACCAGTGTAGAAAATATATTAGCATAGAATACAACCTGTTTGGTGATGTATTTATGTTATATTGTGCATTAGGTTGTATTGCAGAGTATCTGATCAAAACCAAAATGGTGTCACCCATGAGAAATTGCCATCAGTGTGTGTTTGTGTGTGTGTGTGTGTGAGTGAATGAAAAAGATAAAAGGCAAATCTATTCTTAGCTGACATGTTTCATCCTTTGTGATATATTTGCACATTTGTCTTGATAAAGAGGCTGAAATGCATTGGTTAAGAATAGTTTTTCTTCGTCTTTTCATTCATTTTGTTCCTTTACAGATACATTTTATGAAATAATAATAATAATAATAATATATATATATATATATATATATATATATATATACATACACACATTATTTCCAGTAAATGACAATTTTCTATTTTTTCCCAAAACAGCCAGCCAACAATAGTATAACTATACACCAATGAATGTTTTAATGCATTCAATTTTATTTGAACTCTATGCCAGTTCCCTCATTATTACTTAATTATTTGTAAAAGAGTACTTGTAATTTGGACGTTGAGGTGACCTCGATCTTTTATAAGCATTGCATCATCTTTTTTTTTAATATACTAAGTGTGTGTATGTGTGTGTGAATTAATTATAGATAAGAATAACTTAGTACATGAAATAAATTTTGTCTATTTCATTGTCAGTTTTAGTCTTGTAGTATTTACATTTCACTTTAACAAAATACTGATATACAGACCCAGACTTGGATTGTTTTATCAATTTATATTGACCCCTTTGTAAAAATTTGTAGAATAAGACAAAAATATTTTCATTTTAAACATAAAATACAATTATTTCTATCATCTTAATTCCAGTTGCTTTTCACTGCAACCAACCAAACCCATCAATGCTATTTACGAGCAATTGTAAAAAGACAGTCTTTGTGGTTTCAATGAAGTGCAACTGAAAATAAAAGGGAAGAAATATTAATAAAAAAATTAGTCAACAGTGGACAAAATTTCACGATAGCTGAACCACTTTAATGCTCACCACCAAATCTATAAAATATGAACAAATAGCAATATCAGTTTTTGTGTACATTAATTTATCGATACTCAGATATTCAATAAAGTAACAAAAAAGTACACACATTGAAGCAATTAAGTTTAACAAAGGTACATTATATATATATAAAATACATGTATTATATAGGTGGGAACATAAGCGACACCTTCAGCAGTTAAAACGCAGATTAACTGATTTCAAAAGTTTCCGAAAAGAGGTACCTATGGAAATTTTGTACGACATGTTTGACATACTCACGCCATCAGAAATTGCTGGACCAACAGAATTTCTAAATATTGAACTGAAGCTGAAGAAATATAGACTTCAGAGGAAGTCATCTCAAAGGGGAGGTGTCATATAGGAATAAAGTGTCACTGCTGATACTTGGGTTTGAACATAGATTGACAGAGAGCAAGCACAGTTGACCTCATCTTGAAATAATTAAATCACATGACAGGTAAAGGGATTATATATATATATATATATATACACACATACACCCCCCCCCGCATATAAGACATATATGTGTGTGTGTGTGTACACACCTACATGCATTATACACACACACACACATATATATATATATATATATATATATATAATACATGAACATTATATATATATATATATATATATGTATGTATGTACACACATGTGCGCATTGCAATACCAATATATTCTAATCCATATATATAAAACAGTATGTGTGTATGTATGTATATGTGCTCATAACACTTTTTTCTAGATCCATCATATAAAAATGGGAAATTGCCCATCATTATGTAGTGGACTCTTATAAAGATTCAATAGTGAATAGAATGTTATGTTTAGTTTATTTTATTATTCAAGAATATTCAGGAAGTATTTGACATAAACAAGAAAAATGCAGAGCAACAGAAAGTTTTCCAAGTACAATGTCATCATAGCAAAATTCTTTACATACAAGCCCTAAATTTTTTTATAGTATCGATAAATGTCTACCAAATGTCATAAAGCAGTTTACTATTAGGTTGGTGCAAAAATAATGACGTAATAATGTCGTTTTTTGACGTATTTTTTAACATCAAAAAACAACATTATTACGTCATTATTTTTGCACCAACCTAATAAATGTCATTCTGCTGGCGTAGATGGAAAATTAAATTTGTAGCCAAAATTTAAAGTCTAGTTGCATCCACTGATATCATTTTTATGTCCAATAAACTTGGGATTTACATTTAACAAACATTTACCTCCCATTGGTATCTTTCTGAAGAATTACACAGAACGAGGACCTGGCATTTCACTTCTCACAGTTCTTACTAATTCATTGCCAATCATGATGACAGAATCAATATTTTCAAGTGAAATATTTTATACATATTTCTACTTCAGTAGTTTTTTTTTTTTTTTTTTCCTTGATGTAAGATGACCCCCCCCCCCCAAAAAAAAACAGCATAAGTTTCAAATGACTTACATCTAATTGTTTCAGATATGTGTCTACATCTCGCAAGAAGACCTTGATCACTTTTTCTATGCTACGGAACTGAATCTCAATTTTCTCAAACTGCTCATCTTTTGTCTGAAAATAGGAAAAAATTTTAAAAATAAACATCACAAAGGTTTGACAGTGATTTTTTTGTTTTTTAAATTATTTCACCCCATGCAAGACAATAACAACACTAGGATGCTGGGGTTATGGGGTGCCAAAGAGAATGAGAAGACTTTAGTGAGAAAAGAGAAAAGGACAATAAAAGAACAGAGTTCAGGAAGATAGAAGATGGTGATTGACGTTGCATTTAAATTTTTGAAGATTGTAGTTGGCAGGAAAGCATGAAATTGGAAAGGAGTTCCACAAGTGACAAAAGAGAAAAAAGAAACTGTTAGAGTAAAAGTGATAGTTGCATTTAGTAAGTTGAACAGTAAAATGGTAAGACCTATTTGGCAATCTAGTAGTAAGCTTAAATTCATGTAGTCAAGGCACTAGGGGGAAAAAACTTATGTAAATCAATAATAGAAATATAAGGGTTTTTGAAGAAAGCCAAGTTTTGTTAAGACTAATGTTCACCCAATAAAAGGCTCAACAGTCACTATTGGTAGAGGGTTACTGAATGAGGTGTGTGTGCATGATAGGAATTTAAGAGGGAGGTAGAAGGAAGTGGAGACTATAAGGAGGATAGATAATGATCAACCCTCAACTTGAAGAGGTCAATATTGTAGTGTTCAGGGAATCATACGCATGGGAGTTTGTTTCACAAAGTAGCAGTTCTCAAGAAAAAACTGAATGGAATTTCTGTACATTTAGAATATGGAATAAATACAGTTGATTCGACTGTGAATGTAGCATGGTGAATCTTAGCTATAATGGTCTGAACTAGGGTAACTAAAGAGTGGAGCTCATCTGAATATTTGCCAGGGAAATTGTAGTTGATAGTTGCAGCAACACAGGTCAAGTTCTATAGATCCTTCTGTTTGCTCATCTGTGCAAATCACCTTTTATTCAGGTTTTTGGTTATGAATGCAAACTAGTGATAGTTTTAATAGCACTATACCCATGCATGCACTTTACCTAAATTGCAAATGGCGGCTCTAACTGAGCAGGTGAGACGTGGCCTCTTAGCCACAGGTAGGTTGGAATTCCTTGGTCCTATTTCACTACAGAAATAGCAATAGGCAAAAAGAACAGTTCGCCTAGTGATTGATAATGACAATTCATGTAATCCCTACTTCTGGTAAAACTTGAGAGGAAGTGCAGGAAGCTCACATGATGGATCGGAAATTCTTGAAGGTTATCCTGAAGATGGATGGAGGATCTTAAGATCTCTAAACATGGATGAAGAAGAGATTCTTACTTCTTCACTGGACATCAAAAAACGCACTAATTTGACAATTTCCCCAGGTCTTGCTAAACTTCATTAAAACCTCTCATATTATAACCAAAAGAATATAAGAGAATAATAATCAATGTCTACTAATGAATGAACTGAGTACAGTAAAAGCAATATAACAAAAAAAAAAAAAAAAAAAACTTCAAGAGAATCAGGGTTTAAAATATAATTTATAAAAAAAAAAAAAATTAAAAAACTATTCAAAATTGTGCTTTCAGCTGAAAAATGTTTATGAATTTTAAGGTAAGGATTTTTTATGGGTCTATGAAAATTTTCATGAAGCTTATTTTAGGCCAAGACTCCACACAATAGGAAATTAGCAATTAATTCAATTCACAATGATATAATTTTTGAGAGTTGATCATAGGAAAACTAATAAAACCTTTTGATTTTATTTATAACAAACAGGGAATATTGTTAAGCTGAAACATTTAATAAGACTTACTTTATTTGAGTAGCTAAAATTACTCTCTACACTCTTATGGCAATTTAATAAAAATAAGCCCTTTTAATCTATACAATACACAGTAATAGCAAATATATTTGAGTAAATTGGTTATTATAAATTATCATTAGGTAAAAGTTTAACTAAGGGATCAAAAAATAACATTAGAAATGAAGAGTATAGTGCTGGTCTCCAATGTGATGTCTCCTCTTCTAAATTCTACAGTGAATGCTGGACATTTTAAACACTAATAAATCAACCAAGATGTGGTTCTACAGATGAATATTGAGAATATCATGGATACGGCATGTGACAAATGAAGAAGTTCCAAAGAGAATAGGAATTATAAAGAAATTGTTAACAATAAAAAAGAAGCAGCTGGAATTTGGAGGACAAAAATGAGGAAAGAGGGCTTGGAGAATTTAACACTTACAGATATACTGAAAGCAAGAGAAACAGTGGAGGGTAGTGAATAAGACACTTGATAATTTTGTGCAAATAAATGGAAGAGCATGTACTACATAGAGAAAGAAGGGTTATAAAAGAGAAAGTATTTCTGAGAGAAAAAAGATGGGGTAGTTGTGAAGAGCCTTAATCAATCATGTTCTAAAAGAGCAGAGAGAGAGGGAACAGATAATTTTCAATGTCAATTTGTAATAGTGATCAAAATGATTGCAGTGTTATCAAATAGAGAAGATCCATAATCTATGATGTACTCACTTGTAGACTGATACCCAAGTTATTGGAGAGGCGACCCTTCATGCGGGTTGATTTCTTTTTGATTGAATGGAAATTGAGCTTAGCAAATTTCTCTCCAATTGTCTCATCACTGTCCTTTTTATATTTGAAAACTATTAAAATACAAAAAAATTATCAGTGCTGTCAATAATTGCAAATTAAAATGGGATCATTTGATATCATAAAACTTGTCACTTTCTTTTTATTTGTCCTGTACATCTCATATCTTATTAATAAAAATCAAAAGGATTCTTTCAACATTTTATTCAATCTGATACTTATATCTTGGCAAAACAGAAAACTTTTATACTTAAATCATTGAACAGAAATTAAAGACTATATATATATATATATATATATATATATATATATAGAGAGAGAGAGAGAGAGAGACAGACATTTATTATAATCCCAGATGATATTATCAAAATATTTCAGTCCTAAACAATTTATTTAAAACTAAATGTTAATTTTAAATCAATAAATTTGGTATTAATTAATGCTATCAACTGGTTATTGTTATAAAAAGAAATCATGTTCCAAATTGACTACAATAAACAGCTTCCTTTGTATTTTGAGTGGAAAGTCAAATATTGAAAGAGAAAATCAATTCCTATGTCTGAGAAAGTTAAAAAATTATTACATTTTGTGAGATGAGACAAGCAACAACTGAAAATTAATTTATTAAATAAAAAATTAACATATTTCTAATGAAATTATTTGTATCCTTTTCTTCATTTTAGATGTATCATATGTATTTGTAAAGTGTATAACTTACAGAACACTGACTACCTATGAGGATTATTGCATTTTTCTGATTTGTCTCATTTTATTAAACCAAAAATCAATTTAAAAATAAACACAAAATATACATTATTAACACTAATTGAAAAATAGTATGTGGAATTTTAGTAAAAAAGAAAAAAAATTGAATTTCTAATTATCTGAGACTAACATGAAATTATTTTTTTCTATAAAAATATAAATCATTTTTTCTGTGATTATCACACTGTTTTGGTCATTGTAATGACAAAAGTGATGAGGATGTTAGTTCAACTGTAAATGATGATGACATAAACAAATCATTTTTTGATTTTAAATGGCCATTTCACCTACCTAGATCTTTCCTCCTTTTGTATTCATTAATTGATTTCGCAACATCTGTCATGGAATCAATAGCAATTTGAATTTCTTTCTTGTCAGGATGTTCATCATCTGTTGTCTACAAAAATATTTGAACGGAAACAAATGAAAATTGTCATTTATATTTGTAAAACTCAGACGGAATTATAATCTGAATAAAAAAATCTTATAAATTCAAAGCAAAACAATTCACTCTTCAGGGCCCAATGTGTTAGTTCAGCATGAAATTGTAGATTTACTGAAGTTTATTGAAAGCTCCTTTAACATGATTTTGATGAAAGAAGTTCTTGCCTTTAAGAGAAGAGATATTGAGTCTTGAAAAGAAATAAGTGGTAATCTATAGGAAAGAGATTGGGTAAATAGGTAGAAGGCAATAAAATTCATATGCTGAGTTGATTTAAATTTAGTCAGATCATTTTTGCACAATGAACATTAAGCATGACCATACAGCAAAATGATAGTGTCATTCTATTCATTAGTGATGATGGGTTTGAGTTCTGAATACACTATTTCATGTGAGTCTATAAATGACTTCATATTATTAAGGATAGTAGCATGGACTTGATTGATATCTCAATCTCTCATCACACATCCAGCCATTGTGCAAATCTTGAACATAACTTTGCAATTTTGGTATACAAAATCTATTTTTTTTGCCATTAATTAGAATTTAAAGCAAAAACAGATCAAATTCTTTATCACGAAAAAAATCAAGGCACGTCACCATTTGCTTGATTTTTCTATTTTTTTTATTTGTATTTATCAAGTTGGTCATTGGTGATTGTTCTTATCAATATATTGAAAGTTTACCAATGATCAGCATCATTTTCTTTCATTGATAATTTTGTCCAACTTCTCTCTTGGTTTTCTAAGCTAAAATCTCCATTTACAAATTTTTTAAAACCAAAATCTTACTGTCCATTGAGTAAGAATATTGTTCCTAAATGTGTAATTTTAGCCCCCATGGATTCAGATATTCTATGAGAAAGATTGAACAAATGTGTAATGTGGAAATAAACTGAATGTTTTTCCATATTTTCCTAAAAAGATAGTGGAGTAGTTTCCTATTGCCTTCTCTATTTTTAATTTAGAGTTTTCCTTCTCTTAGACTGGAAAGCACAAAATACCCCGCTATTTAGCTTGTAGCTGGAGACAGGGGGAAATGGTTTCATGATTTCCCTAAAGGCATTTGTGTGAAAGTGAATGCAACCGCCTAGCCTGGAATTTGAACTCATTTTGCTGATTCTACTTTCCACACTGACATCTATTATACAATTGCAATCAATCCATAAGGCACTTAGAAAAAATAGGTCAAAATATAAAGTTAAAAAAAGAAATAGCAATTTCATGTTGAATAACTTAATAATACTTGTAAAATATTTCATATCCAAACAGGTATATTAACAGTTTTACTGTCATGTAAAAAATTCAAACATTGCAGTATCAATTCCAGAGATAAAAAAAAAGTGGGGGTGGGGGTGTATAAAACTGCATTTAAGTAATCTTTTTTTATTTTTTTTTTAAAAAAAAGCTATCAAATTTGGACTTCCATTTGTCTTGTGATTTATCTATATGCAACACAGGAAAATAAGAATTGAAGTTTCAGAGTGCATAAAGGGGATTTGGATTGGATTTTAGAGAGAGAGAGAAAAAATGTGCAAATCTACAGCAGAAATTTTACACTTTATATATATATATATATATATATATATATATAGTAAAATGTTTCTGCTGCAAAAGAAAGATTGATTTACCTTGAGCAGTTCGCTGAGTAAGAGAGGATACTTTAATATTCTCTGGATAGGTTTGATTAAGATGGAACCAAGGTCAAACACGTTTGTCAACTGGCGCATGCATTGTAATCTTTGTTCAAAATATTCTTTGATTTGGGGATTGTCTTCATACTGAAAAAATTAAAATGAAAAACAAAAAAAAAAAAACAAAAAAAACAACCCATTAACAAAAAGAGAAAATCTGATTTTAAGAGGCCATTTCCATTGTTTCAAATAATGTATTATTTAGAATTTACAAGTTTTAAAATCTTCCCCCTAGAATAACCCTCCAGCATACATTATGCTGAATTATTCCAGTCAGTGATTATAATGTATTTAATGCAATCCAAGTGAACTTGGCACAATTACCAGTAACAACTGGAAGTTGTAGTGTCTCATTTTTTTTTTTTTCAGATGGTATCTCCTTGCCATTGATAGTGATGTTCCTCTGCCAAGCAGGCATAAGATGTGATTCAAAACAACAATCCTGAATGAACCACCATCTTTTTCCACCTCCCTGCATTCCAAAAGTCAGATTTTCATTGGGGGTTTAT
The DNA here is from genome assembly GCA_963932145.1 of Acanthosepion lycidas. Classification (NCBI taxonomy): domain Eukaryota; kingdom Metazoa; phylum Mollusca; class Cephalopoda; order Sepiida; family Sepiidae; genus Acanthosepion; species Acanthosepion lycidas. The sequence goes on from OZ010600.1 coordinate 3,686,750, forward strand.
TCCCCTATTGTTTACAATAGCTGGTGTTCCTAAACAATCTCACATCTAATTACTGACCAGGCATGATGCTACTTACATTTGGTGATCAAACAAGATCCATTTATTCAAAAGGATTTAACTTTAAGGCTTTAGATTATCAAATATTAGTGCAATATTTCATTTGGTTTTATGAAAAATTAATATCAAGAGCAGCTTCTACAGGAAATTTATATAAAAAGACAAAAAAATAAATCCAGTTACCTTCTCCAACAATGTAATCACATCATCATGGTTCTTGCAGTAAGGACCATAAGCCTGTTTCATTTCCTCAGCCAAATGAACAAAACATGGACCTACAATTAAAGATATATCCATATGAAATTTAAGACCAGCTTTTTTAATTACTTGCCAATAAGTTTTATTTGATTAAGCATTAACAAATGCTAAGAGTAAGACAAGCCTTATAGGACCCTGTGGATAGAACAAAAATCTGTATTTTCTTGTCAATCTCTTCATGAATACACCCAAAGAGAAAACATTACAAAAATTACATGAAGTATAATTTAACCAAATGCCTTTTGCCCAAAGAGTTTTATTTCTTCACCAATTTCTAAGTCATGTGTGATATGTGATTTATGACAGAACTGTTTCTTCATAATAGTGTTAATAGTCACAAACTGTTCACCAAATAACAAATATTAATTGCATATGCAGTAAGTTCAATATCTGTCTATATTTCTGGGATGAGGTATTATGTACACTATTTACATTATTCGGACTATTGTCCTCATTTTGTCGCCATATTTTTTTACAATATTTTGGCCGTTGTATGCTCCGGCCTTCTTCAGGTGGTTGAATGTCGGACTGAACACATTAGGTTTATAATACCCAGAAATTCATACACAGATGTCCTCAAGGACACATGGCACAGTGGATAAAGGTGTTAGTTAGATCCAGTGACAAGCCCGGTTAAGGCAGTGGAGAACATGGAGAGGGGAATTAACAGGAGATAACTGATAACTGACATCCATTAAACAGTGCATGTGGAACTAAAACAGTCTATCCCAGTGAGTGAAATAAAGGGTTCAGTTCAACATTCCAACCACCTGAAGAAGGCCAGAGCATAAAATGGCCAAAATGTTGTAAAAAATATGGCGACAAAGATGAGGACAATAGTCCGAATAATGTAAATAGTGTACAATAAGTTCAAATACTGGTTTCCTCTGCTGTCAGAAGAGTGTTCCTACTAAAACCTTTTGTAAACCAAAATAACATTCACTGAAAAAGTCGTTATTATTCATTTATAGGGGAAAATTTCAAGTGCTGCCAGACTCCCAAAGTAACCTGATAACACTATTATAAAAGCAAGAATAATATAAGAGAAAAGTGAAGGATGCCTTTATAAAAACTTGTTGCAAAACATTGAATGCCATTTTCATTATTTTATAAAAAATACAAAAGATGGCATAAAGCAAAATTTTGAAAAGTAGAAAATATTTAAAAATAAATCTCCAATACATTTTTATGTCATTTATGATGTAACATTCCTTAACACATATTTTGGTCTACTCCATTATAAATTGAAACATCGGAAAATTATTGCTTGTACAGTTATTTGCATTATCTGCTTGGTAATGCCTCTGGTTCTTTAATGAATCATTTTGGTCTATAAGTGGGCATCTAGGTAATGAACAGTATGTCTGATACTCATTATGATCAGTTTCATTTTATGCTTGCAAAATATCTAATGACAAATATAAGAAAATAAATTTCTTTTTTATCGTTTCTAGATTTATTTTTATTATTATCAAAAGATATAAAGTAAATTAAGAAAGCGGATACATTACCTAGAAGTTGATTGTCAAAATCAGATTTGGCTGCTAATTCCATACTGCGAAGAAGCTTTGAAGAAATTTCACAAATTTCTTCAATATTGCCAAACATTACCTCCAGATCAACACCTGGTATCTAGAAGAGAAGAAAACAGAAAGAAAATATCAGAATTTAAATTCTCTGTCTCATATTTAAAGACAAAATTTAAACAAGTGATAATCTTTCTGAATATTGTTGTAAATATCTCTGAGATTGATATTGGGACTTAAATCTGTCAAACACATTTGGTTTAATTCACATTTTATTCAGGAAAGTCTTTTATCAATTCACTTGAATCAAGAAACCACATCTAGACCTGCGACTCCTTTAATATTGATAAAAGAGACTTTATAAGTGTTTATTTACATGTGTACATAAATTATTGGGTAAGTTTTTACTTATTAATTTGATACTGAAGGACCGAAAATGTGTTTAAGTATACACAATGACACATTATATATATATATATATATATATATATATATATATATAATGTATGTAGTATAAGATATATTTTTAATACATATTTGTGGTAGAATTGAATATTTAACTTTTATGCTGAGAATTGAATTTGGCAGCTTTTATGCTCCACGAAGCAGAATAAACTCTTACTGATTGAATCAATGCTATTAAAACAGAGATATTAAAAGAAAAAAAAAAAATTAGAACAACAATACAATTACTATTGGTGGCAATTTGAAAGAGAGAAAAACATAATTAGAAACAACTGACTGGTTTAGATTGCTCTCTAAACAGAGATTGATTGAAGAAATAAAATACTGTTAACAACTAAAAGAAAATGTGTTGTTGAAGGAGGATAAGAAATACACATATATTAATAAACTATCAACATATGTATATTTATGTTATAAACAGATCACAATGAAACCTAACAACAATTTCTTTTTATTTACACAAAAAAGGGGGTCTCAATTTAATAAAAATTTTCCCAAGAATTTCAAATGTAAGTTAGAAAGCATGTCCTCATGAAAGGCTGATGTGTTTTCTGATTATTAATGAGATGCTTGGAGATTGACTATGTGGATGTACCAGAAGACTAACACAAATTTTGAGGTCAACCATTTCTAATGCATGCTGATACATATTGAGAAATTCTCTAAAAGCTGGAGGGGGTCCCGTCTATGTAGTCAGCATCACACTGACACTTAAATTGGTAAATAACAGAACCAGTAGGTAGGCCATCTTTATAAAAGAATTTTAACATTGACTGAGAAGAGAAAACAATATATGAATTGGTAGCAAAAGAGCAATTAATAATGCTAGCAGAATTTAGAAAATATCATACTAATATCATCACCAATCCATAGTATTGTAAATTAACAAGACATTGGGACCCGACAATTTTGATTTTGGAAACTGTGAAATCTTAGCATGAATATTACACCATATCCAAATGATAGCTCTAACTAACAATTCCTGGATGACATTTTCTCTAAGTGATTATACACAGGAATGATTTTTTTCTCTATAAATTTATTTAGGTATAGGTATGGTTGTTTTTTTTTTTTTTATATACTTTTGATAGGATTCTTTATAATCAGATATAATATTAAAAAGGCAGAGAGGTGAAAATATAAAAAAAATAAAGAGATCTTTTTAAGAAATATGGTACAAGGATTGGTTTGAACTGCATATTAATAATTAGTGTGTGTTTGTGTGTAATAATAAATGTATAAATATATTTGTTGTATTCCTCTTACCATATAAGAGATCACTCAACAGAGGAAGGAAAAACGATCATGATCAAGCACAAAGTATATACAGAAATTTCTTGAAAATCAACTGACCATGTGTAATTTATTTCAATTTATCTGAGAAAGAGTGGATAAAATGAAAATCAAAAATAGCAGATTACCTTCTCAACTGACGGACTGAGGAAGTATCCAATGCACAATTGTAGATCATAATGGAAATCATGTTCAGTACCCAACAATTCCTGGATGACATTTTCTCTTTTTTCTTTCATCTTCTGTCGGATTTCTTGCATTCGCTTTTTCTCCTGAGCTTTTTTCTTCTCCTCTTGTTCTTTGTGCTTCTTTGCTTCTATCTCATCTTGCACTTTCTCTACCACAGGTTCCTCCCCTCGCAGCTGCCTGAGTTGGGCTGTAGAAAAGGACAACATACATATACTTTGACTTCATCCCAAAAATACAATCTGTGGAGCAATTTGATTTTCTCTGCAGAAGAGTTCTTCATAATGTTTCAAAATTATTGAGATTCATATTTACTAATGAGGCAATTCTGTCAAAACCTGTTTAATTGTTTCAATAGAATAGTTTCTTTTTTCTAAAGAGAAAAAAAATTTATAATAAGGATTCATGTAATGGTCACATGCATTATACAGGATTCAATTCCTCATTGGGTGATTCAGCAAATTTAATTTAAGGACACACTCAGAAAAACAAATAGCTATTAAATTATTATGAGCATTGCTGTAAAACCCTAGATAGTAAACTAGTATGGCTCTCTTGAAAGCTGTGAAATTTCCATGGAGAATAGGATTGCAAAAGGTAGAATTACTTTGGTATCATTAGCAAGTAGGTTTTATAGGGCAGAATTATTAACCTCTTGCTCAGCTAGTTTTAATTAATTTAGAGGTTTTTTTTTTTTTTTTCTCTGAGAGTGATCATTACCAAAGGCTAAAGGGCTCAGTCTGTCCTAAAACTAGTCTAACAAACTATTACTATTACTTAATGAGTTAGTTTGATTGATTGATTGATTCATTTTCAACAGCTTATCAATCCCTTGCAGGTTATTTAAAGCCATAAAATATTTTTAGATTGTAAGAATTGTTTTTTTTGAGATAATAATGATTTAGTCATACAAGACTTACTAATTAATCCATAGCTAGGGGAGGAAGAGGTGGACTCATACCTTTCCCAAGGCTTTTTGTGCATAAGGGAATATAATGAACTCAACTGGAATTAGAACTCGGCTCTCCAATTAAGAATTCAGAAGCTATTTTCCATTACACCACCCACACATACAGCACCAGGTATTCCCAAGCAGTCATCCATCTAGATATTGACCAGGACCAATGTTGCTTAACTTCAGTGATCATATGGGAACTGGTGGTTCAATGTGATGTGGCTGTAAGCCTGTTTAAGGAGTTAGATCTTCACTGGGAGTTGTGTTCTTGTGCCAAATTAAACTAAGCTTAATGAATACCTGTAAAATGGTTATATAATACAAAGAATTATGTTGTGAATTATGGCAACTCTTCAGCCAACCAGAGGAAAAGTAACTGATGTTAGACATTGGCCAAGGATAATCTGAAATTTGATAGCCATAGATGCTCAATTTAATTTAGATAGTCACAACATTCTTTTATCACTTCAAACAAGGCCAAGAAAGGAGGAAATATCGACAGTCAAAATGAAGAAAAATGGAGATGACAATGAAAGTGATTTATTTCTGGAAAAGTGAAAGTTCCAAATTTTTGTAAAAATAAAATAAATACTAAATTCAGAATTCTTTTTGATGGGAATAAAAAAGTGGAATTACAAAACGTAAAAAAAAAACTTGTCTAAAAATATCACTGTATTATACAGCAGATATACCTTATGGTGTGTGTGTGTGTGCGTGTGTGTGCATTGTCTGCAGTTGGACAATAAAATAAACATTTATTTTACACAACAAATATTTTCAACATAATCTTCCTTGTCAATGCATGTAATTCAGTGCTGAATAATAATTACACAGATTGAACATTATACAGTGAAAAAAATGTCAGATCAAAATTTAGCTAATAATTGCCAGTCAGTTTTCAGATTTATTTATTCACCTACATAGACTTTTTCCAAAAAATATCAGCCAAACTTTTCCCAAAGAACGACACACAAGCTGTCAAATAAATTGAAGGGCATTTTGTATATTAACGAATATGCCAAATGAAAGGTTATATTTTTATCATGAAAATTACAAAATGTTCTCATTACAAGTTCTCTTTGAAGATGAATGAATTTTCATATCAATAACAAATTTACAGAAATTGTTTTTCATTTTGTGTGTGTGTGTGTGTGTGTGTGTGTGTGTGTGCATGTAGACTCATTTTTCAGTTTTGGATTAATTTTAATTTAATTCTGTGAAGACATTTTATTTTCAATTTGTTTTAAATAAGGGAGATAACTCTTTCTGTCTTAGAGAAGCATCAATAAATGTTCAGTTGGAAAAATAAAACATTTTTATGGCTTCTTAAAATACCAGCATGTGGAAACCCAGACTTTTTTTTTCCTTTTTTTAAAATCTTAACTTTGTTAAACATTTCTATGCTATATAAGCAATTATAATTATGAATGCATAATTCCTATCTGGAGTTTATTTGAACAAATTCAACAAAAATGTAATTTATTTACCATTTTAAAGCTCAACACACACACATACAATCAATACAGATTTTAACCGAGGAGTGAAGGTGACATAATGTAAGTGTCCTTTACCTTTAATCGAATCCAAACAAAATCTGAATCCACAAAAACTAATTAACACTACATTTGTAACTAGGCATCTTTTTACTGTCTCTGTTTTGCCCAATAAGCATTTTATTTTAACTAGTTTTCATTTCAACACTATTTCAGCCACCAAATAAATTCAAAACAAAAAAAATGTTTTAATGAGGTCTCCTGCTAATGAAAAAAAATATGATTATAGGCTGTCATGGTTAGATGGAGAAGTTGATGAGGCAAGAAAATACCGAATTTTATGTTTACATTCACATGAGAATTTGTATTTTCTAAAATATTAATAAAAATAAATAAAATGCAAATTTGAGATAGAAAAGCAAAGTCAGCAATTATGATGAAACCTATGCAAGTTACAGTGTCAATGTACATATTTTAGAATGAAATCATATACATTTATAGAAAGATATACAAGGCTGGATCAATAAATGTGTAGCCTGACAGTTATTAATTTTTATCTGAAATATTCACTGTATTCACTATGATTAATATTTACTATTAAGTGGCTTGACAATGAAAGAAATGATTTGGAAAAATAAATATTTGTCGTACAGGGTGTGAGAAATACCTCTCACATAGCGACAATGGTGTCTTCATCTAGACAATGTCTTATGTTGTTCTTTTCATCATTTGGTGATGGACTTACCTACATATAAAAAGCAATGGTGATTATTGTATCCTTGTATGTTGATGATATGGAGTTTATTTTTATAATCTGAATTTAAAGGATGACAATGTTGGTTCATGGTCACCAAATCAAGACCCAACAGACACAACTGAGTGACACACAAATATCACAAACTGAGTCTTTCAAACTTAATCAGACAGAGCAAGTTTTTTGTAATCATAGTTTATCTATAGACTTGAAGCAATAGAAATGTGGTTCTCCAGAGGGATTCCGAGAATACCATGGACTAAACATGTAAGCAACAGCAATGTTTTAGAGAAAATGGGAATAAAAAGGACACTTATACTTAACATGAGAAAGAAAAAGTTGAAATTTCTAGAGTACAATGAGGAAAGAGGGTTGGAAAAATTTGATACTCACGGAATAGATTAAAGGCAAGAGGGACAGAAAAACAATGCCTAACCTACCTAGTGAGCTTCAGTAAATGGATGGTAGAACAAAAGTTAGAAGTGATAAAAAGACAAAATTTATTAAGAGATACAAAAGATAGGAAATTGTGGAGAAGCATGATCACCAACATCCTGATGAAGGGACATGTCACACAGAAAAAGAAGTTCACTTTCCCAACACTGTAATGTAGCTTCCCTGTGCCTTTTCTATAAATATTTTCATGATAATTATTCTGATGAACTTTCCTCTATGGTACATAGGCTTCATTAGTATTCACTACTATAGATTGGTAGCAAGGTCTCATCATTTTACAGTTGAAATGGCAAGAGATGTAACCATAAGTTCTATACTAACAGTTTCTCTCGCACTTCTCACTTGTGGAATTCTCTTCCAACTTCTTTATTTCCTGTTAATTTTGATATTCAAAAACGTTTAAATGCAATGTTGTTATCTTTTGTCTTCTTAATTTCTGTTCTTTTATTGTTTTTTTCTCCTTAATGCTTTCTTTTGTAATCTTCTTCTTCTCTCATAATCAGTAAAACTCCTTGTGTCTTCATTGATTTGCTTGGGGTGAAATGATAACAAAAAAGGATTTGATTATTTTGCATTTATTTAGAATGTCGTTCATTTTGCATTTTTCAAAAAATGGTTTTGTTAACCTTTAAGTTGAATAGATTCATTCAATGGTTTTATGACATATTGAATTCAAACATTAATAAATAATGTGGATGTTGTAGTTTTTCTTTATATCATGCACACATCTTAAACAGACAAATCAATCATACACTGCAAAAAAAAAAAAAAAAAAAAAAAAAAAAAAGCATACAGATGAAGTGTAAGACATTTACAGCTTCCTCCTTCTAAGAAACACCTATAGACATCATAAACAGCAAAACTGACTCAGCCATTTAGAGGCTCCAGATGAATCTATACATAGCTACATAAACCAATATTTGCCTCTAGAAAATACACAAAGCAATATGATCAACTGATTTTGGTACAGACCTAATGATGTACATAAAAAAGACAAATAAAATTAGATAATATTGTGTAAGTCACAGCACCATTTCATATAAAATATACACTCTACATAAGTAAATCATAAACTCCAGAAGACAACCAAAGATATCACACATTACATTTAAACAGAACCCATGTAAGTATATTTACATACAGAACTGACAATACGCAAACTATAAGTATCAGAGATATTAACTTTGTATGCAAAATCTATAAATGTAAAGTATGAAATAAAAGTAATATTGAAAGACAAATCTGTAGATATTCATTTCATAAATCATTACTCAGAGGTAAGATATTTTTTTTTATATTTCAACATTGATTCACATTTTCAGAACAGCATCAGTATGAACAGAGACAAACACACACACATATATGTATGTATGTATACAGGCTACGATGGATAAATTATCGACTGAATTACACAAAAATGAAAATAATACTGACATCTCATCTTAACAGATATATTTATCAAAATTACACATCTTTAAATACTACAGAATAAATTTATTTAATAAAATTGCCATTGACTTCAATCACAGCCTCCAGACAACTTTGGAGTCTCTTGCAACTCTTGTGGATGGTCTCCTTATTTAAGTTGGTGAATGATGCCATAATACTTGCCTTTGGTTCATCTTTGGTGTTACAAGGAGATTTGTTGGTCTCTCACTCAACTGCACCCTACACATAATTATCAAGGGGTTTGTATTTTGGGGAGTTAGGTGGCCAGATGTAATGGGTGATGTGGTCATAGAAATTGTCCGACAGCCACAACTGGGTTCTATTGCATGTGCGGCATGTTGCAGAGTCCTGTTGCAGAGTCCTGTTGCTGGATATAGGGGCTTCCAGCAGCCACCCTCTTGATCCAGGGCAGCAGTATCTCCACAAGGCACTTGATGTAGGTCTCCGTGTTGAGTCTGAGGCCCTCACCTACAAATTCTTGAGTACCTTTCTTATCAGAATGATCAGAGTAAATTTTCTGAGCTGCTGTAACTTTGTAATCACCATTAGACTCATCCAACTCTTTTGAAATCCTCTGCAATATCCTCAGTTTGATATCAAAACACACTGAAATTTTTGTATTGGAGCATCTGGCATGAATGCCAAGCAATACAGTATGCCATTTCCAAATTTCTTGTGGAGTGAATTGCATCACGGTGGTCTTTTTCTTACAGATGGTGCCCAACTGACCCTACTATACAGTGCAGTTTACAAAATCAAAAACAATGTGCAAAAATGGTGACAATTTACGCACCGCACCATATATATATATATATATATATATATATAGTAGCGATAACAAAGATGAAGTGAAGCCAGAAATACAACCTGGCAGTGGAAGTCTGAAAGAAAGAGAAGCAGTCTTTGCAATAAAATGCTCAAGACAATTTCAGAGTTGGGGTGCTGAATATAGCGTCAATCAGCTAAGTGACAAATTTTATATTTGTATTATTCATATATATTTTCCCCCCCTGCTGAATTATAAAACATTATTTTAAAATTGTTTGAATAGCAAGTTTTATAACTACAATTACTACATTAGATGGTATGTATGAGCCCTCACTTGCCCCTTCTAAAATTATCTCATATAGGAAATTGAGGTATTTGGTAGGTTAAAACTTAATCCAGATACTGCACACAGCCAATACTTGTACAAGGAGGTGCTAAAAAGCTCTTGGCCTTACTCACTTCCCCAAATCAGTATTCTGATGTTTGTCATTGAAAGATTGATTTTGGAAAGTGGGTTAGGTTGAGAACTTTTGAGCCTAGTTTAAACTCATAATGCTGCAATATTCGATGTAACATAGGGGGAGGTCATATATGCTCTCAAATAAAGTCAACTGGAGAGACAATAATAAAGTAAAAGAATCCAATGATAGAACACAAATCCAGTGTGCTCTTAAATTTCACATTTAGCTTATTGTGCATGGCAGAACAATTTGATTTGTTCAGAGTGAATGTAAACCCCATTTGCTCAAAATGGAAAAAGCTAGAAAATCCTCACCTAATCTTTTCTAGACATTCACCTCATGAACCTTTGCAAGCTCAAGTAACATATTCTTCCAATTACATTTTTGCTTTGAAAAACTAGTCAGCAAAATGATTGATAGATTACTACACAGGAAAAACCCAAAAAATACACACACATCCAATAATAACAATGACATTTTCATCCATGTCTGATGACCGTCAATGAGAAAATATCCAACACACACAAACATACAGAGGTACGTACATACAGAAATATATAGTTACAATAACTTATTATATTCATTTACTAAAGAAATTTTTTTTCTACAAATTCTTTTCTAGAATGGAAAAATTACCTCATATGCATGATTAAGCAATTTCAGATTAGATTTTATGATATAATAATGTGTTTAAGAAAGAACAAATTTAAAATAAGTTGACATGAAAAATTCATGTTTTTTCATGTATGGTTTTTAAATAATATACGATATGTATTAATAAATCCAATTGTAATTCCTATATCCCTAATGAGCAGATTAATTTTTGAAAAACTTGAAATCAGGAGATATGTCTTTGAACTTTTCATCTTAATTTGTGTGTATGTGTGTGTATGTGTGTGTATATATATATATATATATATATATATATATATATATATATATATATATATATATATATATAAGAATAGTCACCAAGGTCAACACCGAGTGGTGACAGTCTGCTTCATGCTTGGACACAATCTTCAGGCCATAAGACTTAAACAAAATATCTTTTTTATATTGAATATTGTTCTGTATTTTATATTTTACATTGAACACTGAGTTCGATTATGTTTGCATTGTCATCAATTTTTAATTGTTATAAATTCAGATAGATATGCGTGTTTGTGTACATATATTGATCTCCCTATTATAGACGAAAATAAAATGTGTAACAAATACTGATGACTGAAATTACAACACTGATCTATAAAACTAGTTTACTAATCACTGCTTCTTGGTGAAGTGTCTCCATTATATACAATGTATACACATCCTTCTGAGCAACTGAAGCTCCTCCTCACATAATAAAAATATTAGGATTGGTTACCTAATTTCTTTTTTTTTTTTTTTTTTTTTAAAAAGACCTAAACTTCATACATGTCTAACAATGCTATCATGAACTGAATACTGTGAAAGAAAATTTTCCTCCTGAGGAAAACTGAAAATCGCAAGAACTCGACAGCAGATATACTGTCTCAACATTCACTTGCATCTGTACTTTCAAAGGTATTAATATACCAAAGCTATTTTCACAGAGTCTGGAAAGTAGTTCATCAACAGTATTTAATTCTAATAGTTTTCCATCAAAGACAGGAGGGGGGGGGGAATAAAATAAACAAAAAAAAAAAAACTTTCATTTTTGTTAATGAGGAATTCTTAGAGTGATCCACCCACCCAATCTCAAGAAGTAAAACAGAAGTAAAAGACAATTGCAGCATCAAGTGACACTGCATGGCTCTTAAAGGAGATGAGTGTAAAATAAAATAAAAAACACATTTAGAAACCATTTCCTAGCATTTAATATGCCAAAGTTAAATTGCAAACTCTTTCATTCATACCCATATGTTTGCAGCTGGCATGTGGGTGTATTTTGCAAGAGCATCTAAAAGTAAAAGCCTTCATTATCTCCCATCGCCCACCTCACAGACAGCATATCCAATGAAATGATGGGTCCCTTCTGATCTGTCAATTCCAACATAATTTCCACATGATTGATTCTTTTACCTTTGAGATTCTGGTGTTGCTCTTGAAGCCTTGTTGTCTCTGCATTGACATTCTCTACTTCTTCTTGCAGTTTTTGCCGTTTCTCATCATTGGCGCCCACCATTTCACTTAGCAGTTTGGAACGAGAAGATTGACATTTCTGAAATAATAAACACTCATCAAAGTTAGTCAAGCAACAATTCCTTGACAGATAAAGGGCATCAGTGTTTACTCAATCTGCTCCATATTAATGTCTGAGCCTGTCACAAGAAAAGAGAAATTTATACAATGTTCAGGTGTCTTAACCCTCATCTGTGAAAACTACCCATACCCTTCTATCATATTAACACACAACAGACACAGATTAACCATTGCTGGGGCCACCATTGTCATTATAACAATAACAAATTGTGAACACAAACACTACGATTTATTTAGGCAGGACAAGACAACTGGATACATATAGATTAAAAAATATTAAGAGAGTGAATTAATCCAAATAAAAGATTAAAAAAAAAAAAAAAAAAAAAAACAACTTTAAATTATGATAATATTTCGAAGAATATTATTTTTCTGATACCTTTATACTAAGTATTTTTTTATTTTTTTATTATTGTTAAGAGTGAAGATGATTTATCAATTCATTTCATTATTGTCTCAGAGTTGTAATTAAAAATATTCTACAACCTAAATATTAATCAACTGTTAACTTCTGGGCTAAAATGTTTAATTGTCTCTATCCAGTTATAGCTTAGCAGTTGAACTGAGATTCTATTACTGTAGAGAGAATGAGCCTCATTGTTATATAAATATCTTTAATTTTACTAAAATTCTATCCATAGCATTCCTCTGTTATTTCTGAGAATCTGTGGTATCCAAATAACAACAAAAGTGATATTATTCCAATCAATATATTGAATCTGACTGTATTTTTCCAATCTTCATAAAGATCTAATAAAATGCTGTCAAGCAAATGGAGTTTGTTGCTGAATGATTTTTAATTAAAGCAAATTAATTAGGTTAGTTATATGTCAATACCATGCCCAGCAGGTATGAAGTGTGCATTGGCAAGTGGCAATATAAGAGAAGATACAATTTCAAAAGGGAACTGTATCAAAAACATCATGTTGTTAGTTGTTGTATTAACAAGAACATTTTTATCAACTTGTAAGGATTTTTTGGAATATGACATTGAAGACTGGACTAGATATTTTGCATTCAGAACAAAAAAAAAAACAAAAAAAACCTAGGTAATTAAGAGTTATGACAATGGAACCAAAAGTTGGGAATCAGTCTGTCTCCTTTTTGTGTTACTTTTTAAATTTAAACTTTCTTCTGCTGTTGTTCTATCAGTGGAGTCATAGAAATTAGGAGGTCAGACTGATAGGCCAAAGTTGATTGATAAACAACAAATCCAAAAATAACCAGCATGGTGTTTTGCTCCACTACTTCATTCATTACAGCACTTAACCAAATTTTGATAATAATGGAGATGGCAATCCTTATGAATGTCTGGACATTTCTGGGATTAAAGAGGTTTAAGTCAGGATGACTTATCTAGAAGAGAATATGAAGTCTTAGAAAGGAAAGGTTTTATGACAAGAACTTAAGCCAGGTCATAATGGTTTTTACAACATATTCAACACATTTATTAATAAATTGAAATGTCATTTGTAGATCTTGTAACAGCAATTTTTGTTTAACTTTAGAAAAAAATCTTTTCTATAAAGTCACACATATACAAGCCTTTTTTCTTATAAAGTAATAGTAAACAGAAAACTGCTAGAAAACAATAGGAATTCATGAAAGAGAGTTTCCCCATATTTGGCCGCAACCCTTTTGGTGCTAGAGTATTAAATTATATGATTGGAGATGAATTGATGACATTTTTAATAGTTTTCTTTATCTTATTTCTGTATTTGATCACAACTTTCATGGTCAACTTGTTGAAGTAATGTGAACTTGCTGCTATGATTATGGGGTTGTAAGCAAAAGGAGAAGTAGCAATATTACTGCTACCAAATATTAGGCTTATGTAACATGAGAGAAAATAGCTTACCGCCTGGTACAAAATGGATTTGGACATGTTTCGCATGTAAAGTATCCCAAAAGAAAATGGTAGCATTATGAGTCATATTTAAGAAATGATAGATCTCAGAGTCAGATACTTTCACAAGACTCTTTTTTGCACCTATGCAAATTTGACATGTTACTCAAGCTACAAAAAGTGCTTGATGAGGCGACAGAGTAGTGTGACTGTGGTAGCAAACAGGAGACACGTGTTTGATTGGTTGACTGATGCTAAGATGTTTGAGGGGAAAGAAATGGATTAAGGGAACTTTATTCCAAGCATGAAGAAACTGACTATAAGCATTAGGTGGTGCTGTGATTACACCAGCTGGAGATGAGCAGCTTGGCAGAAAGAATCATGTGCTGAAATCTCCATTGAAGAACCTGACTTCTGTGCTCCTTTTGACCACAAAGAGAAATCCTGGACTACAAGTTGGAAGTGAGCCATTAACAAATTACCAGAGCCATTACAGAATGCAGTTCCAGAATACGCAGTATCTAACAAGATCAGACATGCATATGAAGAGGAATTGCAGACATGGATTGCTAATGGCTGGCTGATACCATACCCCCAGGAAGAACTCTGACCCACAAAGGACCTAAACCCTCTGATGGCTGTTGCACAGTCCAATAAAGACAAGGTGTGTCCAGTCTTGGATTACTGAGAATTGAACCACTATGTGGATGCCTTCATTGCAAATGCAGACATATGTGCTGCCAAATTATGGGAATAGCACCAGCAAGGCGTTAATGTGGCCTTGCTTGATCTATGGAGGGTGTATCTCCATATACGCATCCATGAGTCACTGTGGTCATTTCAAATGGTAAGAATCAAAGGAAAAACATACTGCTTGATATGTGTAGGATTTGGTTTCAATGTGGCACCTCTCATTATGAAAGCCATCATCAAGACTATGTTGTCTCAAGAGGAAGTGACAAGGAGAGCCACCTCATCTTATATTGATGTTATATATGTAAATGAAAACAATTTCTGCAGATGAGGTCAAGGAAAAATTAGAATCCTTCAGGTTGATTAGTAAGGACCCCAAGCACCTGAAAGATGGGGCTCTAGTATTGGGCCTTTAAGCTCGGAGAGAGCACGATATTCTATGATGGAAGCAAGGGTATGCAATTTTGGAACTCCCTGCCATAATTATGTACTCTAATGTCTTGCAGGAAGTTGGTAGGACACTTTCTTGTCTGTTGGTGGCTTTGTGCAGCAACTAGAGTAATGAAGATGTGAGTAACTGTGGTAACAAAGGCATGGGATGACACAGTGAATGACATCCTTCTCAAGCAGATGATGGTGAAAGTAATCACCAAAGTGCAACAAGATGATCCTGCCTGAAGTGACTGGTGTGTAACCGGAGAAGAGGATAATGTATGGTTTGGTGCAAGCTCCCTGGCGACGAGCATGGTGTTGGAAATACATGGTGCTATTCTGGAGGACACATGATGGCTTCATCCAACAAACAAATGCTCAGCATATCAATCTGGCCAAACTTGATGCCATACTAAAAGGTCTTAACATTGCATAGCAGTGGCAATTTAATGCGGTGCACCACATTACAGACTCAGTTATTGACTGACACCTTGATGGGCAAATCCAGAGTAGGATCAAAGCCTCAAGCAAGATGTTAATACAATAAAGGTTGGGGACTTTAAAACAGTTGATTGACAAATACAGTTTGGTTGATGACATCATTTTGATTGCATCAGAGCAGAATCTAGTAGATAGGCTAACTCGGGTGACAAAAAAGGGGTTTGACACAATCAAACAAGTGACCACCCTATTGCCGATCACATGCACCATTTTAATGTACCAATTGGCACCATACACTATCAAAGTGGATATCCTGATGTTCGGTGTACAGCCTACTTTATCTGAAGAGTGTGCTGCTTGACTACATAGGTAGTCATCAAGTTGGCAATACAAGATTGTAAGGATTGTCTGACAGTAGACCCAGCATCAGTCTACTGGCAAAAGGGAGACTTGAATTAGATAGGAGTTGGTGACAGACATGGTCAAGATATTGATGGACAATGCCCCAATGTTTTGTGGTCAAAACTTTTGGGCTTTTGTAAAAAAAATAGGGAGTGAGAGTGTGATACTCATGTGTTTACGCCCCAGAAGGTAATGATATAGCAGAGTGATGTCACTGCACCATTAAAAGAATTGCAGCCAGAACACAGTGCTCTCTTCAGGAAGCTGTGTATTAGTACAATGTGACCCTGAAAGATGACTCCACACTGTCAACTGAACCAGCCAACAGAATTTACCATTACAATCAGCGCGTGAAATGTGTAAATGTATTACTACCACCTTCTAACAGTGTAAATAATCAATATGAAGTGAGAGACAGTGTCTAGGTCAAGACCTCCACAGCAGATGTACTAGTAGATTTGGTAAATGGTGAGTTGATGGGATAGTTAGCAGAATGCCATGCCATGTGAAAGACCTGTGACCATGGTATGAATCTTCTACTTCAGAACACAGCAGAAATAGTATGTCATCTGAGAGTGACTCAGAGACACTATTGTTCTTAAGAACAGGGTCAGAAAGTTCACATGCAGACCGAAAGGATGACAATATTGGAAATGAGGGAGATCAGGAGAACACAAGCGAGGGTGCAATACTGATAGAAATATCTCCCCTTGTCTATTAAGCACTTGCCAAAAGCAGCCTTCATCTCTCTGGCATGTATATTATCTGGAGATCATGGGGGAGTGTAACAAAAAAAAAAAAAAAAAAAAAAAAAAAAGGCTTACATTCTAGTAGAAAATGGATTTGGACACATCTCACATGTAAAGTATCCCCCCCAAAAAATGGTGGCTTTATGAGTCACACATTTAAGAAACGATACATCTTGAAGTTGGATACTTTTGTGAGACTTATTTGCACCTATACAAATTTGACCTATTACTCAAGTGCTCAATGAGGTAACAGAGTAGTGTGACTCTGGTAGCAAACAGGAGACACATATGTTGGATTGGTTGACTTACGCTACACTGTTTGAGGGGAAAGAAACAGATTAGGGAACTTTATTCCAAGCATGAAGAAAGTGACTATAGCTTCCATGGACAAACAGATTAAGTCCTTATCCCTGGAAGACATATTTCTGGAATATGAAACACGGACTAAAGTCTCACTGGAAACTACAACTTTATTCTTTATGCTAGCTTCTTTAAGGATCTGATTGAAAATATTGTGATAGGTGGCTAGCCAAAAATTAATAACTGTCTTCAGACAGACAATTGGCACTGGAAGGACATGCTAATTTGAATACCAATCAACAAAACATCACTGTACTTTATCATTACAAAAACATATGTTAACAACCTACTGGATTAAGTATTGTTAAGTACATATCTGTTTTCTCTTTTATAATTTTTATGAATGCATATTAATGAAAGTGTCCATTGAATGTGCAACACAGAAAAGCAAACAGTACACTGAAAAATGTTGAAAAATTCACAAATATAGTTAAGAGTAATACATTATGTGATGACTAATTCTGAAAATTAATCAAACAATAAATAAGCAGTAATTGTATTTTAAAACAATAATCAAAGAAAACAATAACAATGTTAGAACCAAGTTTGTTTCAACCTTTTACAAGAAGCAAATGCATGACTGAAAGCAAATGAAAGAAGATAAAGGCTTTCAAAATAAGACAAGAAAGAAAAGACAACAGTTTTCAAAAACCAGGTATTTGTCTGATAAATCCATCATGGCTTGATTTCAGAGACTTGACCATGATTGTTGCAGGTACTCTCACATCAGACACATGTGGATAGCCCTCAATCCTGAACTAGTAAAGTTTTACAGTGGGAGAGTAGTGTGCATATTACCAACCCCTACCAGTTTAACCCTATTAGTTCTTAAGAGATTTTAATTTCTAAATTTGTGGAGCTCTGACCGAATTATTGAAAAGTCTGAATATGTGATGTTATTGTAATTAAATTGATATATCTCAAAAATAGTTGAAAATCAAGTATTATAAGTTCAATTTATATGAAAGTAAATTGATTTCTCTTTCAAATGGTACCGAGATTAGCCTCCTTGGTATTATTGGTGATGAGATATGGTCTTGGAGATCTCTGACTTTTACAAAGTTGTAAATTTACAAAGGTTGTACATTTCTGGCATATCTAGCCAGTCATGTGATGGGTGTTAATACTGTCGATTGAAATACACTCACCACTTGTTTGCAGGTGCATTCAAGCACTCCTGGAGTCTGTAAGTGTGTGAAACTTGTGGATAAATTTGGGCACTTTGAGCTTTAAAGGGTAAACCAGAGGTTCACAATGATAGTAAACTTTGAGGGTCAAAGTTGTTTTTTTTTCAGTTTTCTTATCCTTGGCAGAAGGATATGATCAAATAGATTATGAGAAAATCAAGTAATTTTTAGCTACTGAGCAAAACTCACCTCCAAAGAATGTTCTATTTCAATAATGCTAATGTTTAAGTCAGCCAGACGTGCACAAGGATCATCACTTGTACCTGAAATGAGAAACATGTTTCAGTTAAAATTTGCAAGGAAAAAGGGTACTCATTCAAAGATGTGTCTTTTCAGATTTCAAAATGTTTTTTTTTTTTGGTCAATTTTCAATATTTTCCATTTTCATTAATCCATTGAGTTTTTTTGGTATATAAATCCTTAAGTGTAGATTTGGATTATAACTACACAGTAATAAAATAGCCAGTAATGAAGATTTTGATGAAAGAATATGATTTTATAAACTACCAAAACTTATAAAAATGACTCTAGACCGTTAAAGAAGTTGAACAGATTTATAGCTCCTTAACAGAAATGCAGGTCACCATCTAGAAAAAACACAATATGTATTGAATCTTACAAAAGAGATTTGATTTTAAACCAAAGTATTAAATTTCCTCAAGTATTTCATGCTCATACACCAACATATCATGTCATGCTTTCTTTTTTACTTCATACATGGAAATCTGAACAGAAGAAAGATTTTTGCTTACCATCTCACAAGCCTGGATTTCAAACTGATTACTGTGATTGGCATGGAATGCTTAAGGAATTTCAAATTTAAATCTTATTTTTACTTTCTATGTTACAATGGTATGTATGTATATATGTATTACTAAACTAACTTTGATATTGCAAAATTTTGATACAGTATGAAAACTTGATAAGTCACTTTAAAGTAAAATTTGTTGATGTATTTTCTTGTATAAAAATTTTATTTTTATTACTTTAAAAATATTTTAGTCTTAAATAAATTTATCATCATCTTGGCTGTTTTTTGTAAATGTTCTTTTGACAGGAGTGTATTTTTAAGAAAGCCAGATGGTTTGTGAAAAAAAATAAAAAAAAAATTGTTACATGTGTATATATTTGAGGTTCAGCAGTTAAAAATTGACAAAATTGTTAAGAATTCTTTTGGAATTTATGAAAAGATATTTTTTGGCCAATGAGAGATATGGTTTCAAGCCTGTGTGAAAACCTGAATGGAGTCTTTTGTGAGCCTCTTTTTTTGAATAAATATAACTTTGGAGAGCAGATAACTCCAGAAGGTATTTTTGACATCAAGAAGAGAGCAACTAGACATCAATGCATTCAGACAAGAAGGCAGAAGGTGACAAGCCAGCTGCAGAGAGCCTAAAACATTTTAAAGTTCAAAATGAAAATTCTCCCATGTTTGGACAACAAGGAAAAAAGAATTCAAAGAAATTTTCCCAAAAGCGTCAGTGAAGCACAGTGTGAATATAAAAAGACATTTCCAAAATTGCTTTATGTCTCAGAGATGCTTGTAGGATAAGTAAAAGCAGTTTTTTTTCCCCCTTTTTTCCAAAAGTGGTTGCACCTTTGTTTTTCTGCCTTTCTGAATGTGCTTTCTTTTTTTCGTCATTTTCAAAATTGTAATTCTTTTCTTCATTTTCGATAATAATCTATTTTTGCAACATCTAAAAAATTGTCATCTATTTTAATAGGTGCACAAAGGAAATTTTGTATTTATACCTTTTTTGTCTATATTAGTGTAATAAATGTTTTTTTCTTTCAGATTTTATGCAATGGTTGAGTCTTATTTATTACTTGTGCCTATCTTAACTTTAGGGAGAAGAGAAGATCACTTTTCCTCATTTTATTCCTATTAACTACATTTTTATGTTTGGCACAAGAATTTAGGATTTGGTCGGAAGTTAAATTTTTTATTTGTGCATAATATGAGAAATTTTGAACAAAGATTAAAGGTAAAAAAAGAGGGGTCGCATTATACACAAGTACATGTTTTCAGAAATTTTTACTCAACTTAAAAAAACTCTTATTTAAAAAAGCAAGATTGCAAATATACCCAGTTAGCACAATAGACAATAAAACACAAGTTAGGCAGGTGTTGGTAACAATTGTTTACAAATGGTATTTTTTCTTTGGGAATCAGTGTAATTGAATGTCTTTTGAGGAATTTCAACTTTAAAAATGTTTAAAATTGGAACAGTTTCGCTCACAAAATAGAGTTTATTTCTATTTTGATTTTCTTGTTTTTATAAAATTTTCTCTCTTCATTCTTCATGAAAGATAATATTTTTTATTTTCATAGTTTATTAATATATAGAATTATAATAAAGTCATCCCAAACAGAAAAGGATGATAGATTAATTAACAATTTTAAAATGTATTACCAGGTATGTCAAGTTAGCACCTTTCCCTGAAAATTCAAAAATAAGTTTTGAAACGGAAATTAGAAGAAACATGCAAAGGCTAAACATCCGTTCATTTCTCCTTTCATTTCCCCTTTTTAAAATTAAATATTTTAGTGAAATATATGTACAATATTGAGATTTAAATGGATAATATGGTACAATTGAAAAAGAAAAAAATTTTTTTTTTTTTTTTTTTTTTTTACATAAGGATGTCTGTATTACAGATTCATATACTCAAAGATGTAATTTATTTCAAGTTTTTAGCTTAAAAAACATAGGGTTGTATTATACACACAAAAAAAAAATACAGCAAATGTTGTGTAATGGGATTGGCAAATAGGATATTACCCATTTCCATATGTTGGAGAAATAAAGTATGGAGCCAAGAGTCAGACAAGAGTAGTTAACTACTGATCAGGTGTTGTAGAACAACAATATGGCATCACTGATAGAAGGTTTAAGTTGCTTAGATGAGCCAGAATTTGTTGAGATTTGGATCTGGTGTTTTGCAGTTCAGGCTTGGGTTAAAAAAATTGAAAAGCAGTAAGGAAAGAGAAAATGAACTAACTGACCTCTTCTTAGCTTTGGCAGGTTGTGAAGATATAATGAAAATCTTTTTTATGCCATACACCAACTGAATGATCTGACTTTCATTGAAATTTCAGAAATTATAAAAACAAAATTTATGACCTAAAAAGAAACTTGTCATAGTGAAAAGAACCAAATTTCTGTCTATTAAACAGAAACATGATGAACTGATTAAACAATATTTTCACAGTTTAAGAGAAGCTAGCAGATTCTGTGAATTTGAGAAACTGGGAATTCAAGATTTGACTATAGAGGACAAATTGACAGTAGCAGAAATAAATTATTCAAATATTGAAAAGAGGCATTGGCCATTGTCTGGAGCTCAGACAGAGCTCAACAATTTTTATTAGGAAAGAAGTTCCTATAAAAATCAAAATATAACCCTATAGATATATTTAACCCTAGAAAGGAGATAGCTATTCCATAATTCTAAGGTGGACAATAAAATTAATGGTATATGATTTTGATATAGAGTATTTAAAAGAAAATACAATACCAAATATCAATGCACTGTCAAGGTTACAATTTAATAAAGATCAAAAAGAAAAAAAATGGAAATCCTGGATGAAGAAATATTACATTCAACTGAAACTGCCATTATCTCTACAAATTGGCAACTCTACATGATCTGATATTAAACAAAGATTGCTGAGAGAATAAGAAACAGGTGGAGTAATTGTTTCAAAGCTGAAAGAGGAAGATATGTTGTGATAGAAGATCTTGGTGAAGAAGAAAGGATTTCTTCAGATCAGAATAATGTAATAGACGATGAGCCTATGGATGATAGTGTGACTGACTCAGACATGGAAGATGAGATGAGACCAAGATCTCCATTATAAAGAACAGGACATGAACATAAAGGGTTAGAGGAGGAAGAAAGAGGTTGTAGAAGAAGTTCAAGAATAATGAAATGCATTAAACCTCTTTGGGTCAAGAAGGTGTAATGGGATTAGCAAATAGTTATAGAAGAAATAAAGTACAGAGTAAAGAATCAGATGGGATTAAGTTGACTACTGATCACATGTCATAGAATAATATAAAACATGTTGAAAAGGTAAAAAAAACAAAAACAAAAAAAAAAAACTTAAAATTATATATGCATTCTATCTTCTGTCTATTTCTGAAATGAGGTATTGTAACTACATTATTCACATTATTAAGACTGTTGTCTTCATCTTGGTCGTCATATCACAATGTTTTGGCCATTGTACTGTCCAGCTTTCTTCAGGTGATATATGTGGGAATTTCAAACTTCAAATTTAGTCTATGGTGGTAGTTTGTTCTAGTTCCACATGTCATGTCTTCTCTGGATATCACAAGTTTTTTTTACCTCTCATGTGGCTAGGTATTGAACTCACAACTTTGGTGAAGTCACCTTTTGGATTACTTTAATCGACACTTTTATCCACTGGGCCTTGGATACAATAGCTGAAACATCATGAATATGACAATGAAGATGAGGATAACAGTCCAAGTAATGTAGTGTAAATAGCATTCTATCATAGAAAGAAATTGTTTAAAAACTGATATGGCAGCTCAATTACAAAAGGAAATAAACAAATTTCAAATCCAAACTCAAAGACCTTGGGCAGAAAGATATGTAAAAATCTCAGATTGCAGGTCAAATGTCAAAATGCTAACTCACAAGCAAATGGATAAGGTGGAAAAATAAACTACCCCAAGTTCAAAAACACCAACTGCTTTTATTAACGGAACAATTTTTTCATTGGTCGACAGTTGGAGAGGACAAACAATATTAGCATATCCAAGATGCATTTATGGCAGCATCTGCGACTGACTTGTTTCTAATTTGATTATTTTGCCTTCAGCATATCATACAGAACACACCTGTTCCACTTTTCTCGGTAAGTGACTTTCTCTTTCGCCACACTCACCCCTGATCTCATGATCACACTGGTGACAACCAGGGGTGGGGCTCTTAAGCTTTGTGCTTCTTCACAAAAGAACAACTACTGTGTCCTCACCCGATGAATAGCCTCCTAAAGGGACATGAGACATACTTCCACTAGGCTGAGCATAGATTTCTTTTGAGGACATATTCTAGGCATCTCTTATTTTGAATACTCCCTCATTGTTAGAGGACTCGTTATCAACATCACTTGTTGATGTATTTGAACTGACAAGGGACACAGATCCCTTACATGGCACAACATCCCATCAACAAAAATCATGTGCAGACTTCTAATCCCTGTGATATGTCCCACTTGAGTTGTATATGGGTTTTGAGGGGGGGGGGTACTCATACATGGTCCCCTAACCCATATGTTAATTCTTGCTTTGCTGGTGTTTTATCAATTGCTCATGCCTGGTCTCTATAATGGTAAATCCCATTTGGCAGGCACAGTGGAAGGTGACACGTCATCTTTGTTGTGCCAATATATGGCTTCCATCATTGAGTATTGTTTCCTTGCAGCAATTCACTTTATGCTTCAGTGGCAACATTCAATTATCCTGGTACTGGAGGGGGATGTGTGCACAGCAGAAACAGATATGGATTCCCCACCTGTCTAAAAACTCTTTGAATGGCTTAATGGAAAGCAGTGTCATTGCTGGTGAGAAGTTCAGTAGAAGGACCCTGTTAAAAAAATGGGGCCTTTAAATGGTTGATGATGCTGGCTGAATCTTGTTGATGCAGATTGTGAATCGAGTGGGTGCACAGTCAATCAGCATCAGGTAATGTTTACCATAGTGATGAGTGATATCCATCCCAATGGTGATGGGTCAATGGGCTGTCACTCTCACCAGAAAGGACAGAATACATACAAAGGCTTCAAGTAAGATGCTAATTCAGACGAGGCTAAGCACCTTGGAAGAACTGGTCAGTGAATATGACTTATTGGTGTACATAAATTTGGTGAAATACAACCAGAACTGAGCAGACAAGCTGATGAGGGTACTACGGAGATGGCTCATGCAGTGAGAAAAGAGAACACCAACCACTTTTATCGACAGAACAATGTTTTTCATTGGTCGACAGTTGGAAAGGACAAACAATATTAGCATATCTATGATACATTTATGGCAACAGCTGCAACTGACCTGTTTCTAATATGTTTTTTTTTGTCTTTGACATATTGTACAGAACACGTGTCCTTTTTCTTGGTAAGTGACTTTCTCTTTCACCACAGAAATTTAATATATTAGAAACAGAATAGGTTATTAATATAATGAAATATCTGAGAATAAATTGGGGTGGTCTTTATTTGGTTAATGATCTATCTTTTTGTTTAGTGATTGGACATAGAAATTGCACCCAAATTTCCTTTGTTTATGGTTCATTCTATTTAGTCCTATAATACAGAATAAATAATCTATGAAAATTCTTTTTCTTCTAAAACAGGATTGCTAGATTGGGCCATTTTGAAGGCCCAGCATAACTAAAATTTGAATTTGGCTGATTGTGTCTTTTAAAATAAGCTGGGTTAATTAAAAGAAAATTAATTCAGAATTTAGCAGTGTTAGGCTTTTAAATATAGACCAAAATAGCCAAGCATGTTTGTTAAGTGTGAGTCAAGCAAAGAAACAAGTTTGCTTTATTTCATTTTGTTTAATCAACTGCAAAGAAAAACAGGTAAGAAGGACCTCAGTGAGAATGTTGTTATTTAGATGCTTTCTTGTTTGCTTTAGATATGCATTCCATAATCAAGGCCATGAAATTGTGTTGCTTAATTAAATTATATGACTAGTTTCCATGTCTTACCTTCATTGAAGAATGTGTGTCAGTGACATCTTGAATGCATCATCCCTATTTTTTTTTAATTTTTTATTTTAAGCCTGTTGCTGAATAGGTTATAGTGCAAACTTCAAGTTTACTTGGCAATAGTCACATTTGAGCTTGATGATTTTCAAAATTAGCACATTAACATTAATGAGTTCTTCTTTACTGTTTATAACCAGTCTTTGAGCTTAGTGTTTTTTGGAAATTAGCTGAAATTTCTCAGCAAATGTTTACCAAAGTTTCTAGCTAACTAACCACTAACTTGTAAGGTCCACATAGCAGGCAAATTGTTAGTATATCTATTAATTTGAGAATTTCTAAGGAGTTAAAACTAAATTACTATTAATTTATGCATACTGATTGCTAGACAGATTCATAAAACTGAACATACAATGGCCTTTGTTATTTATTGATGATCACAAATAAACAATGATGAAATAATGGATTCTAGGTGGTTAACAACAAAACATATACAGTCTGCCCTGATCCTATAAGTACATTTAGTGCACTAAAATCTGAATTTGTAGAATTTATATTCAACTGAGCTAAAATAATAAGAATTTCTTAAAAGGAGATGAAAGCATATATTTTAAAATATCTAACCGGGGATAAAGGACTCAATACCAAATATAGAAGTCTGCAATTCTTAGCTCTAATATGAAGATGGTCCAAGGACCAAAAACAATGTATAAACTATGTAGAAGATTAGATTAATGCTAGATTGTTTACTTGTTGAAGTATATCTTTAATACCTGCTGCTTAAGAAAACCTACTTGATAGAAAAATAGACCTTAATTATAGAACATGCATGACTGAACAAACAAGTCTAAACAATGATTTCAATTTGTTCAGCATCAAGATATTTGAAATGGTGTATTATTGACATGTGTGTGTGTGTGTAATACTAAGTAACTTTTTTTTTTTTATAAGTAAACTCATAGTCAAATCTGAACAAGATAGGAAAGAATTATTTTGGAGGTGACCATGCTTTATAACTATAAATAAAATCTGTGAACAATTTTATTTCAATTTTCCCTGATGTAACGAAGAATCTTCAGGTACTTTTTTTGGGAAGGGAGCTTAATATTAATAACAATAAATAAAACAGTGTCAGTTAAATGGATGTGTGGAGAGTGTAACAGTTATAAGCACAGAAAGTAAAATTGATGAGTCAAATTCAAATTCCAGTAGGTTCTGTTTTGTTCACTTTGTGCTAATGCTTTTAGAAAAGGGCATGAATTCTCTCCCTCCAGCTATGAATTAATTAACAAACCAGATTAGGTTCTCTTGCCTTGAGGTGGTAACCAGTCTAGGAGAAAGAAAAATGAATTAAAAAACAACCTGGAGAGGAATGTGCTCTGCCTAGATATACCATTGCTGCTATGGCTGAAGTACATGTGGTGTCCCTATGACCCTAATAGGTTGCATGACTTATTCTGTTTGATGATAGGTTAACTGGGAATTTCAAGATACAAAAATTATACAGAATTAGTTAATCAAATATTTAGAAAATGAGGTTCTAATTATCAATTTATTTTTTTATTCAAAATAAAAAAAAAAAAGTAAAAATTTTCAAATGAGATGACATTTTTGGTTATTAAAAAAGAAATTGCTTGAAAAAAGTTAATCATGAAAACTGTTAAGAGAATTATTTTCTAACTTAAAACCTGTTTTCTGTACTTATTCCAGTTTTGGGGGTTGTTATTTCTAAAAACTCTGGCAATTTTCTCAAGATTTGTTGAAGCATTCAGTGTAGAAATCAATGTGCATCAACTGAAAAAAATTAACTTCAGGAAAACAAAGATTTTGTGAAGAAAGGAAAGACATTCCAAATTTGATTCATTTTTGTACATGTAGACACACTGTTTAACTCTGATGCCTTTTAAAAACTAGTTGAGGCTATTATAAAGTCATTTAAAAGTAAAAATATAAATCTCAAAAAAGAAAAGTCATTTCACTATAAATCAAAACAATAAAATCTGCAATATACACAAGACAAAACTATCTAGACTGTGAGAATTAGAAATTATTTTTTATGATCATCTTTTAAGAAAAAGCCAAATTTCTTAATCCTCTTAAAATTCCATTTTAACAACTTAATACAGATTTTCAAGAATGTTCAACAATGTGAAGAATTTTCTTCTTTTTTGTTTTGGCATTGTAGGAATATCTTTATATTATCCCATATAATAAAAATTACAAAATGCATTTTACAAAGGAAACGCAAATTCAATGTCTAAACTAGTTTATCTATGCTGTCAAAAATGACAGCATTTTTTTGTTAAACTTTTACTATTATTGAAAGGTTTTCATATACAAGTTTTTAAATATACTTTTCTAGGGATTATTGTTATACAATCTTTTTTACCTCCTGGCTTCATAAATATTTTGGAATGATTTGCCATTGTCAAAACAATGACAGTGCCACCTGGTGCTGACAGTTAAAATGAGAAAAAAAATTAATAACTCAATTGGAGTATTATATATGTAGATAAGTAATTTTTTTAGTACATCACAGAGCAATAAATATTTGTTTTAAGACTTACTGTTATCATTTTCATCCTCTTGGGGATTTTTTTACTAGAATTTTCAAGAATCTAATTTAATAACTCATAATGATTTATTATTGAAAAATTAAGCATCTGTCTATATTTCTGAAATGAGTTTTATTGTAACTATTTACATTGTTGTTCTCATCTTTACTGTCATATTCACAATATTTTGGCCGTTGTATGCTGTGGCCTTCTTCAAGTGATATATGTTGGAATTTCAAACCGAACCCTTTATTACGTCCACTGGGATAGATTGCTTTAGTTCCACGTGCCATGCCTTTTCTATATATATGTCTCAGTTTCAGTTATCTCCCCTTAGTAACTCAACTCTCCAAGTTTTTGTCCATCTCTGCTGTGGCCAGGTACTGAACGTACAACTTAACATGGTCAAGTCACTGGATTTCTTCAACAAACACTTTTATCCACTAGGCCATGTGTCCTTGACATGTGGAACTAGAACAATCTACCCCAGTGGATGAAATAAAGGGTTCGTTTCAAAATTCCAACATATATCACCTGAAGAAGGCCAGAGCGTACAGCAGCCAAAATGTTGTGAATATGACAATAGAGATGAGGACAACAGTCTGAAGAATGTAAATAGTGTAAATATGAAAATTAGAGTTTATGAGAATTTGTTTTTATCTTTTGCAGCAATTAAATTTCCATATCCTTAAAACTACATTCATCATCACAAAACAATTGCTTTTTTTTTTTCTTTTATCTGCTATAAAGTGAAGCAAGATTTTAAAATTTTACTGTTAATATCTGACTTATAAATCTATATGTAACTGCTAAAGATCTTATGTTAGTCCTTGAATGTCATGTTTGGGACATGTTTCAGTGATAATTTTCCACACAAACAAAAACTACAGCTGATAACAGGTATGACCACATTTGGTCATTACTGGGTTTGTATTTAACATGGCTCAGTATGAATGTGGAAATATAGACTGTGTTAGATAAAAATGGTTTAATAACTGTTGAGAGAAAAGATTAATTCATTCCCAGGTTTTTAGTTTTATGTACCCAACCAAAATTGGAGATATATTAGTTGCAGGCATGGATCAATAAGTCTATAACCCAACATATAGTTTTTAGCTAAATTTTGATTTGAAATTTTCATTGTATAATGTTCAATGTAATTAATATTCACCACTGGTAAGGGATAGATTATGTTAAAAATAAGCATTTATTGTATTAAAAAAATCTTTTTTCTTTGATCATTAGGCTGTAGACTTATAAATTTATATATGCATATTTTTTTTATAATGACCTCATTTCTGTATGCTTGTATGTTTATTACTATAACACAGCAAAAACAGTACATCTTAGCACAATTTTTGTTTGTGCAATACCATAAAAATATTGGAATATCTAGTAATTTTTCAATTAGGCATAACTTGAAAAAAAAATGTCAATTTCAGGAAGATAAGTCCTGGCCCAATTATAATTATTTGCCTTTTTCTTAATAAAAAAAAATCAAAAAATCTGCAAAGATGAATCCTTGACTTGTATGCTCACTTCTCTATTAGACAACATACAAGTGAGAAGACTTTGATAATAATAATTACGTTTAGTGATAATTATTAGCATTTACAAATAATTATAAGTTCTATAAATATAAAGTAATTTGTCATGGAGGCAGTGAAAGGTAACATTTAAATAAGTATATATTATCTTATACCATGCTGATCAGTAAACTAGAAAATAGTTTTGTGTGTAGTAATGCTTGCATTAATTCCTGACCATTAACAATCCCTTTCTTACTGATAATGCACAACATACAGAGTAATGAAATTTGCGAAATCATGTTTTTGGATAAAAATGGTAAATTTTAATGCTTAAACTTTATTTTAGTCTACCATAAAAACATAGTTTGTTAGTACAAAAAAATGACGAAAGCTAAGTAATGAAGTGATGGTGTAGCATTAAAGTCGGTGGCTAGTGATAAGAAAATCAGAAACTTTACTTAAGGTTCAATTGGTGATAAATAACAAACATAATTATTACTTCTATTTCATTTCCTCGTCCTCTTCCTGCTAAGTCACTATTTTGTCAAGAATAAATGAAAGTATCCATGTATTTGTTAAATAAATTCTGCTCATGAGGTCACAGGTTATATACAAAACTAATTTAATAATAACAGTTGCACAATTATCATCATCATCATCACCAGTAACACTGAAACTGTTTACCATTTGGTTGTCAAGAAATAATCGTATGATTATTCTTGGTATTATCAATTATTAGTTATTCTATTTCCTTAATTATTACTTTTACAGTTAGAATAACTTTGGAATGTTATTTGCTTCATTTATATTTTCCATAGATTTCTGATAAATATAATGAAAGAATTTCTTTCTTTTTACATACCTGCTTCAATCCAAGCTTGACAGCATGAAAACATCAATAGTTATTATCTTTCATATACAATGCATTTAATTTCAGTCAGGAATAGTCAATAAGGCTTATAGAAAGGTTTCACTTTCTAATAGAAGGGACAAGGTGAAATCTTAATCATTGTAGGGAGGAATATATATTCTATCCTGTCAAACAATTTTACTTTGATAATATTGACCTTTCATATAAGTACTGGAACTTGCATTCATTTATTTTGATGAGGAATTGTATGAATTTAGAAAATTAAATTGGGAAATTGATTTCAAAATCTAGTTTCATTCAGTGATGCTTTATTTTGTCAAAAATTCTTGGAAGATGTTTGGGGCCACTTCCTCCATATCCTTTGTTCTACAAAGAGCCATATTGGAGCCATTTTTAATCCATGGCATGCTAGGAATGGAAAGGAGTAAATATGGAAACAATTAACTTGCTTCAATTTTCCATGGATAATAATATAAATAATCTGAAACATTAGGAATAGCAATAGCTGTCATTTACTATTGCATGTGTGTGAGGTTTATGGAAATCATCCATCGTAAAAAAAAAAAAAAAAAAAACCTCTTACATGAAGAATAGGCAGAGTAGATATTCAGAATGGTTGCATATTTTCTGGACAATTTTTTTTATTTCTTGCATTGTTAAGTATCAATTTCCTTTGATTTCAGCCTGCATGTATCCAACATTCAGTACATAGATTGCTTTCAAAAGATTCCCTGCTAAGTTTGAAATGCTGGTATCAAAATATTATCTGAGCTTTGTTTTATCTGACCTAATGTATATTCATTATGAATGCAATGGTCACACAATACACAAGCTCACTCAATAGCATCTTACTGCCAACTGAGTAACCTTATAGGAATGTGTCGATGCATGCAGGGTAAGGTCCCCTCTGATTGGTTACCAAGTTATAGCAAATCTGTGCAACCCATTTTTGACATACTTGTCAGAGAGCCTTTCCATGTAGTTTTTTGTGAAAAACTGTGCACAGATACTACACTTATCTTAGGCAGTGGCTAGGATGACACTTTGAAAAAAGCAAAAGTGCTTATCCATACATAAATAAACCTGCCATTTTTTTTTTTTTTAAGAGTACCAAACTTATGTAAGAGTGTACTGAAAATTCTAAGACCAACTCAATTCCCAAGACATGACCAAACATCAGAATTTATTTTGAAATTCATTTTTGGTTGGGCCTAGAATATTTCAGCACCTCTTTGTGTATCTAATCAATCATGACAGAAGTTAAAGTCTCAAAGAATAAAGCTTTTTTTTTTTTTTAACATTCTTATTAAAGAATGTGACCGAGAATTTAATTGCTGAAAAGGTAAATGCAGAAAAGCCAGCCAATAAAATTTGAGCTTCTTATGAATGTATAAATTAATACAAAATTCAGTTTGCTTTCCTTCTTATTCATTTTATCAGCCAGAAATAAAATGGATTCATTTGTTTATTACAACTGAAAGCTATTAATTAAATCAACCTTTAGAATGGTGGTGAAATTGCTCAGACACACTAGGTTGGTAAGACATGCTTTATGAATATAGACCTGTTTACATGTTTTGTCATCTTAACACTTTCCATCATAACAGGAGATAGATATACATGTATGTGTTTGTGTGTGTGTCTAAGTCCCATGAAAAGCTAACTAATAATACCAATTTCTGTAAAAAAAAAAATCCTAGTTATTTGTTAAATAATTATACTATTCAGATATTTTTATCTCATCACTAAAATTTTAGGTGACTAGAAACACACTGGAACTAAAGAATGGTGTTTATGGGAGGTTTTATGAAGTCATCATATATACATATACAAGTCATCAACAGCAGATATGACATCATCATCACTGTGATACTGGTTCTCAGCTAGGTGTTTTTTCATTTTGGAGAACAGATGATAGTGGAATCAAGAGAATGAGTAGCCACAGTCATGTACAGCAGTCACTGAGATCAAGGACTCGACTGAACTACAAAAAAACTTTTGCCAATTAGGGAAGGTTCAATAGTGCCTTTAAGAGAAATTGAGCAGGATTCTAACCTGTGTCAACCTAGGTAGAGTGAACCAGTATTATATCAAATGTGCTTTAACCTGTGAGTGAGCTACGAAAAACTTTTTCCAATCAAGCAAGGCTGATTAGTGACTTTAAGCAAAATTTTTCTCATCATCAATCGGGTGGCATTTAAGCTAGCTTCTGCAGTGGGATCTTGATTGGGCCTTCATTACAATAGGTAGAGAAGAGTAGATTTGATAGGCAACAGTAAACTACAGAACTCAAAATTGATCGCTGCATTTATATATTAGATTAATATTTAAGCTTACCTTTTAAAAAGGTTCAACGATAATTCTTCTGCCAACATTTAATTTGACAATTTGATGTACATAGGTCCTTACTTTCCATATAAACAATTATTTTTATTTCATGGCTGACTTTCGCAATTAATTTTGATTATTCTCAAATTTATTTCCAAGTTGTAAAAATTGTTATTGTACAAAAAAAAAAAAAAAAAAAAAAAAAAAAAAAATCCATGTCAAAAAATCATGTAAAAAAAAATATCACTGAAAACAATTGCAGTAATGAAAAATTAGGAATCCAAAATGGTATGATATGTTGGGCTATGGACTTTAGGAGTAAAGTTGAAAAGTATGACATTCACATTTTTATTTATATATATATATATATATATATATATATATATATATATATATATATATATATATATAATTATTTATTTAAAAATATGATTCCAACACGCTACATAAGAGGTCTCATGTTTAAAAGCAAGAGCCGAAAACTTCAATATACTTATTAGAATTAAATTGAGTTAAAGTAAGCTCTGTTCCATCTTCAAGTGAAATTTTCTTTGGAATTTCGCTTGAAGATGGAACAGAGCTTACTTTAACTCAATTTAATTCTAATAATAATATTGAAGTTTTCGGCTCTTGTTTTGGAAACATGAGACCTCTTATGTAGCGTGTTGGAATCATTTTTTTAAATAAATAATTATATTTATGCTCTACTTTTGTATCGAGCACTATTTTTTAAAAATAATAACAAAAATACTAAAGAACTTTGAATTACTTACCTAACCAGTTCTTTCCTATTTTCTATATATTTTCACACACATATTATATATATATATATATATATATATATATATATATATATACACACACAGTGTAACCCGGATATAAGAGAGTTGTCGGGACCGGAGAAGTCTCTTATATCCAGGTTTGGTCTAATTTATATACATTAACACAGGCTCTAATTTGGGACCAGAGAAAATCTCTCTTATATCTGGGTTACACTGTGTGTGCGTGTATAGATATTACTATAAATGTGTTTTGTTTTGTTTTTTTATTAATTTTACTGTTTACGGAAAAAAAAAAAAAAAAAAAAAAAAACCAAGGATAGCAACTCAAATGTGTACACATTAAAAATAACTTTTACAGTAGTACGAAATAATTTTGAATTAAACAAAAAAAAACATATTTACAATTATATTATTTACTGTATGTATCCAGATATTGGTAAAAAAAACCCCAAAATACCCAAACAACTCAAGATGATAAGTGTTCTATTCTATTGAGACTTTCTAATTGTGTTGACAGTACCTTGCTTCTTGTATAGTTCTAACAAGTAGGCATTTGCATTGACCCTTAATTTAAAGTGTACACAATTATGCCAGAAAATCAAACTTGATCATTTTAAGAAAAGCAACTAAGAAAAATGGCTATATAGCATTTACTTTACTAGTTCAGAAGACAATAATTTTCAGTCAGGTTGGAGATGTAAAAAGTTTTATTCAACTTAAAACTCAAACAAAAACCAAAAGAAAAAATGCCTTTCGTCCCATTCACACAATCTATTCCTACAGCATCAACCAATATTTTAAGAAACAATATTACTTTTAATCTTCTGGTCTTCTGACACCTGATGGTGATTAAAAGAAAGTCAGTAGATCTTAAGCTGCTTATGACCTCTTCTGATTTTCTTCCCCTTCAATCTTGCCACTCAGTGCCATTTTGACTACTGCCAGTAAATATAGAAACATGCTCTTGGCTCTAGAAGCAGTCTACCACATATATGACTGACAAGCATGTTCAGTCGGGCAGAGGTGGTGGTGGGGGGGTTGTAAGTGTAGCTACATGAAAGCAAGGATGGGTAAGATTAATATGGAGAAGAATTTGTCTCTGAGAGGAGGAGGAAAAAAAAAAAAAAAAAAAAAAAATGAATGCTCAATATCATTTTTGCTATGCTCCGGGGTGTGGGAGTTGCAAGACCACCTGCTTTTGTTGTTGAATAAGTGCAGGTAAGTTGTGTCAAGCTGTATTTTTCAGGTTGAGAATTTTGATGGTAAACCACCAGGTGTTTTATGAGTCACCTGTCTACATGCCAGCCTTTAAGTAGGGTCTGTTTAATAGAAACCATATGCAAGTAAGTATCAAGTTAAGTGTATGGATAAATACATAAACCAATTTTGTAACTAAATTAAAAAAAATAAAAATAGTTTGGTTATACATAGCAGCCTATCTATGGTGTACACAATTCTTTCTAAATTTCCCATAATGCACTGATTTTACTGTTACAGCTAACCTTAATACCAATAGATCAACCTTTTTCTTTTTCTAAATGTTCTCCTAATACAAGGCTCAAGAGCCATCATCGAAGCTTCCTGAATTAAATTGTTGTAAGAGTGCAAAAGTAGGAAGTAAGAAGTGTATATTATAAGGATATATAATGGTGGACCTTAGGCTTGAAGAAGTTTAGATTGTAATGATTGGAGAAGCAACCTCTTGGGAGACTGTTCTACAAAGTAGTGTTTCTCAGGAAGAAGCTGAGTGGAACTTCCTCCTTACAAATGGAATATAAAGGAAATTGGGATAAGTTGACTGTCTATGTGACATGACAGGTCCTAGGTGTAAAGGTCTGAACTGATGAAACAACAATGTAACATGTCTGAACATTCATCATGGACATATTGATAGATTAGCAACAGGCATGCAAGGTTTTATCTGTATGAAAGAGGGTATAAGGTTGAATTCATTGTCCACAAAGCTGTTCAGTCCACCAGATATAGCAGCATTAGCAATACTCCATTTTTGATCTAATTTAACTATTGTAAAGATAAAGCATAGCAGGAGTCAGGTACTTTCTGGAGCTGTACAAGGAACGGTACTTTTGGTTATGTACTATTTTTCATTGGTCAGATGTCGTGTTTTTTGTCTTGTTGGTCTTGTAGAAATTGTGTATGTGTGTGTATCTAGTGGAAATTTTTGTTTCTTTTTGGTAGTGTTCATATATATAGTGATTGGGAGATGTTTGTTGTGGGAGTGAAAAACTTGGGTTACATTGGATGCAAGTATGCAGATATTAGATACTTTAAGTATGGGTTGTATGAAAATTGGTGATATGAAAAAGTGAATTTGACATGTATTTATTGATGGGAAAGTGTTTATTAGTATTCTTTCTAAATATTTCCTTCATAGTAAAGCATGTTCCTTTCTTATTAGGCCTGTTATATTTCAGTGTGTAATGAGAGAGTTCAGTGGGTTGTCCCAATGTAGGTGTCTCTTTTGTTCACATGTTTCTTGTATGAGGCAAATCTGTCTGTTGTACAAAACTCAAAGCATCTACTTGCAGGCAAATTACCTGGAAATTCAGTTAGTTAACCAGAAGCAATATATTTCAGATAACATGAAACAGACATATAGAGTCAGCAAGTGGTGGTTCTTTATCTAAAGAGCAATTTTCAAACATTGCCAAAATGAGAACTGTTTAAATACTATGAGGCCTGAAAATGGCCACAAAATACTCAATAAACATCTCACAAGTTTGTTTCTTAATAGAAACTTTTTTTATATATTTCAAATGTAAGTATAGACATTAAGAAGAATGTCTGTGAAGAATTATATAATAAATAGTGAAAGGAAAAAAAGAATTATGAGAGCAGTGACAAAAAAAAAGAAAAAAAAAAAGAAGAAATCTAAGTAGTCTGCTTGCTCTTGCTGTCACAGTGAAGAACATTTTCTGAAAAGTATGGTTTATTTTTTTACCAACAACTACAAACATTAGGAGATGATACTGTAGATAGGGTTCGACAAAAGTTTTATTCTTTCAATGAAAGAACACCACACTAGAGATGGTAAAATTATGTTTTTTTTTGTTTTGTTTTTTTTTTTTTAAGAAAAGAAACATATGGTTGCCCTAGAGAGAACATGTAAAACTTATAAGCATTTATACAACATTGAATAAGCTTTTACTATACCAGACTTGTGTATGTCACACCACAAACTTGAATACATTGTATATGGCATGCTTATCTTCTCATGCAAATTTTGTGGCTCAGAGGTAATGCAAACTTATGACCACAACACACATCATTCTTATGTAAATCTGAGGTTTTTTTTTTTATTGATTTCCTTTTGCTTTTCCCATTAAAAAGAAACAAACAAATGACAAAATTCTTGCTGCCATGTAATTCCAAGATGGACAGCACACCAGCTGAGAAGAGCTTTTTGTAAAGAAATGGTTGAATGAATATTTATGATTGACTCAAGAATCTAGCATTGCCAATATGCAATATTTCAATCTAACTTGAACAGAGCCAGATAAAAGAAAAATCTATGGTTGGGCAGCTCTAGTCAGTTTCATTCAAAAGGTGTGCAGCATAGAAATGGTTGTTAATGGGCTTGGAGAGTAAAACCCAAAACTAGTTAAAGGAGTAAGGCTATATTTCAATCTGTCTTAAAAAGAATGCAATAAAAAGAGCAAAATGTTATTGGAAAACATCAATCATCCCATGTTAATGCTAATTTTTATGCTATGAAAGAAAGTCAAATTTCTGTTCCTGAATCAAACCACATGCCAAATTTAAAGTGAGCAGTTGTGTCAAACCATTACCGAGTTAGTTGAATCAAATGTTCTTGAGTCTTCTGAAGAGTAATGATACAGTTGATAAAATGTGGCCATGGACAAAGATATGTATTGTTAAACTACAAATGCTGGAACAAGGTAAGCACAATCTATGGGAAAAACAATTCTTGCACCTGTTCTTTGTGTTGATTGAGAGAAACCTTTGTTTTGAAAGCATGAAATGATACTGGAAGAAAATACTGGGATTCTGTTGTAACCTAGAAAAGGTTCCTGAATAAGAATAACCAAAATGAAGGTTGTAAATGGAACGATAATCTTTATAACATTAACAACGTACAAGACTTCCCAGCAGCATGTAGTAAGTAATCCACTGTTAGTGGTGAACTAGTGGTGATCCCCCACCCAGACAACATATTCCACTGTAATTATGAGGATTGGGACACATCCATTATAGTACATATGTATGGTATAACAGCCACTTTTTTAGATTTACTCTGCACAGAGTCAATATCTTTTCCTTTTTGGGTTGATTTTGATTCTCACTGTATCCCTTCTTTTCCTCTTATTTTGTCTTCTATCACAGGAGCTTTCCGAGGAATAGACACATCGAATGTGTCAAAAAGAACTTCTATAGGCTCAATCTCCACTGGAGTATCATTCTCTTCATTTATATGCCTACTTTTTATTTGATTACATTGCCTTGTGTGCACCATTTCAACTTCTTTTACTAAATATACCATCCTAACAATTCTTCGGATGATAGTTCCAACTTCCCAATATCTTTTACCTGTTTGATACATTCGGTAAAAAATCTTTTGACCAGCTTCATAAAATTTATTTCCAGCTTTTTATATCATATGTTCAAGTTCTTATTGGGCATCAGCTTGTCAAAAATCGATCTTATTTTCAGTGCAAACATAATTTCTGCTGGAGTCATGGCTGAAGGCACATTTTTATTTGGTGTAAGCTGATATACCTGTAAAAATTGTTGCAATGCTGCATCTGTGAATCCACCGTTGGATTTTTTTAGAGCCTTCTTAAAGGTATCCACAAAACGCTCTGCCTGGGTGTTATTTCTAGGGTGGTAAGGGGCAATTGTTATGTGCTCTACCACAAACATTTTGCAAAATTCCATGAATTCTTTTGATGTAAATTGGGTGCTGTTATCTGAAACAATAGAATCTGGTGCCCCGAACCTCATGAACAGTTTGTGCAGAAACCCAGTTACTACTTGTGTGGTTGGTTTCTTGCATCTCAATATCAGTGGCCACTTGGAAAAACTATCTACAATAATCAAATATGACCCGTTAAGTGGACCAACAAAGTCAATATGCAGATATGACCATGGGCAGTCAGTTTCTGGTCATGGGCTGAACTTTATTGGTGGTGCTTTAGCGGCCAATGCACAGCCTTTGCATGACAGTACCAAACATTCAAGGTCTCTATCTATGTTATGCCAGTATACATAAGCTTTTCATTCTGAATATACCAGGGTGTCCTGTATGGAATTCTTTCAGGATTCGTTTCTGTAGTAATGAAGGTACCACAATTCTTTTGCTATCTATGAGAATGTCATTGCAAATTGAATAGATCTTGGATTCTGTGTTACTCCTATTTTACCTCCAATAAAACTGTCGTCCAAAGTTTCTTCCAAAGTCACAGGTAGTTCCCGCACAGTATTGCATAGTATATTTTTTATCTCTGCTTCCGCTTGTAGAGAAGCAATGACTGTGTCTTCCAAAGGTTCACTATTTCTTGAATAAATCTGGACAACCCATCCACGTGACTCAATTTACTTGGTGGCAAGAATACCATTCTGAAATAGTAATTTAATAGAATGGTTCCCCATTGTTGTAACCTATTAGCTGTATGGGTCGGTAGTACTTTTTTGGACCCATAAATGGCTAACAATGGTCTGTGATTTGTTTGTATGATAAACCTTCTCTTGTGAATAAATCTATGAAATTTCTTAATTTCTCAAACACAATCCTTAAACTCTCCTTTTCTATCACAGAATAATTTTTTTCAGCTTGAAGAAGCATCCTGGATGTGTGTTCAATAGGTTTAATTGAGCTGTCTTTGAGTTTATGCATAATGCACATAGTAGTGTCACTTGTTACAACTATTTCTTCTTTTTGGATCATAATGTGTCAAAAACAAGTCCAACGTTAGCATTTCTTTAATTTTTTTCAAATGCTTCCCAGGACGCTGTTGTCCAAACCTATTTAGTGTCTTTTTTTAATAGTTCATTTAGCGGAGCTTGCAAATAATGCATGTTTGGCATAAATAGATTGGCATTCTAACTTGCCAAATCCAGGAAACTTTGTAGGAAACTGATATTTTCAGGAGCAGTCATGTCTTTTATAGCACTGGCTCATGCTGAATCTGGTTTCCTGCCATTTTTGTCAATTATTTGTTCCAAATATTTGATTTTATCTATAAAAAATTCACACTTTTCATCTTTCAGTCTGAATCCATAGTCCTGAATCCTTCTGAAACCTAAAAAATATTTTTCTTGTGTTCTTCTGGGTTTTCACTTTTCAGCAAAAATATTAAGGTAAGTGATGGAAAAGTAAAGTCCACTAAGCATCATATCCATTATTTGCTGAAAAATAGCTGGAGTGATTTTTATTCTGAAAGCCAAATGATTGAATTAACACATTCCTCAATGTGTGTTTATTGTAAGTAATTTGAACATTCATCATCCACTTCAGTCTGCAGATATGCGTCACTTAAGTTAATTTTTGAAAATTCTGAACCCCGCAAAAACCTTTTCTGGTCCCAAAAGTGGGTAATGATAACTTTTGAGGGCATCATTTAAGCTCATGGAGAAATCTGTGCAGACATGTATCTCTTTAGACTTTTTCTTTATATATACCATTGGTGAAGCCCAATCACTATATTCCCCTTTAGATAAAACACCCATTTTTTTGAGTTTGTCAATGATGCAAAGAGTACATTCCTTTTCTTTTTTAAAAACCGATTGTACTTTTTCCTTTAGCTTGAATTTAGCTTTCATTTTCTTGCACCTGCCTAACCCACCAGAAAACACCTCTGGGAATTTAAATTTTAACTCTTTCTTCAAACTTTCTGCCTTGTTGGTAAAACCTTTAACTTCTTGGCAAAATGAACTGATCAGTCTGTTCCCTAAATTAAACTGCTTCATCCAGTTTGTTCCAAAAAAATTAATTTCAAGGTTTTATTGTTTAATGTCACATTTGTTATAAATTCCCCTTTGAATTTTATTTTTTGTCCTGTAACAATACGAACAATTTTCTTCGTAACCATTAATGTTGGTTTACCTAATTTTCTCCATGTACATACATTCATTATGCTTAAATCATATCCGCTATCCAATTGTAATTTGATATTTTTGTTAAGGATTTTTACCTGCACAAATTTCCTTGTGTTTCGACCATCAGATTCATCCATATTAGTAACTTTAATGTAATTCCTCATTAGTCTTTTTACTTTTGTCTTACGGTGGGTTTTCTTATGTCCTTTTTTCCCCACACTGAAAACATTATTTTTGTATGGATAGTCCGTATACCAATGTAATCCTCCACATGTATAACAGAGGTTAGGAGTAATGTTTTTTTCTTTCTTCACTTTGCTTTTGTGATGCACTTTTTTAATGTGCAACACACTGCTTATTTCAATACCTTGGCATCTTGTTGAACATTTATAAACCTCTGACAATCTTCTGCTAAGTTTGTAAAGTCAGATTGGGTTCATTTTCCAAACCCTTCATTGATTTCAGCATCTTTTGTTGACACCAAACCTTGAACAAATATAAGGCATTTAAAATTGTCAGGGCTTAATTCTGCCAGTTTTCACTGATCATTCATAATGTTTGCGGTCGCTGTGAAATCGTCATCTTCCTTTTTTTTTTACAAAGTTCATACATTTCCATCTTTATGGAACAATGACATCTTTGGGCTGAAAACTTCTGAAAGTACACTAATAACTTCTTAAAGCATGAGGTCACTAGTTTTCTTTGGTAATATGTAATTTATGAACTTTGTGTATTCAAACCACCTAGTTTCCTTAGCAGTAGTCTGACCTTTTTGTGGTCGGACAAATTTGTACAGTTTGGTTTGAAAAGGTCTTCCTATCTACGGAAAAAACAACAAAAAAGTTACCTCTTCTTCTGGCATATAATGAAATACAGCAATCGCATTTACAATAGCACCCCCCCACAAATTTTCGTTCTTGTTACTTGTTAACATTTTCTGTTATTGTTTCACCCACAATTTTACAAGTTTTTCAAGTTTTTGTTTGTAATGTCTGTTGTTCATTTTGTTATTTCAATATTTCCAGTAAAATCATGTTATAATCCTCCATTTTGTACTTTGTGTAAACTACTTTTCATATATATATATATATATATATATATATATATAAAATCATGTATTGTTGAGAGGTTTTCTTGGTGTAAAATTGTTGCATTGGAAGTTAATTGGTAGGAATACTTAAAGTGCTTTTTAGGAACGGTTGTGTAAAAAAAAAAAAAAAAAGTATGTATATATATATATATATATATATATATATACACACACATACATACTTTTGTAAAAAAAAAAAAAAAAAAGTATGTATCTCTCTCTCTCTCTCTCTATATATATATATATATATATATATATATATATATATATATATATATATACATACATACATATTTTTTTTTTTTTTTTTCTTCTTACACAACCGTTCCTAAAAAGCACTTTAAGTATTCCTACCAATTAACTTCCAATGCAACAATTTTACACCAAGAAAACCTCTCAACAATACATGATTTTTGTAAACTTCAATTTCATGTAATTTTTGTAGTTCTTTGTAGTTGGAATAAAATCTCATGTTTTTCGAATGTTGTATTTCTTGGTTAAAATCTACATAATTATTAGAAAATCCTTGTAGCCAAAAATGCTTTGTAGCTTTGGTAATTATTACTTGAATTTTGCCAATATCTTCGTTCATAGAATATTGAATTTGTGAACATTTACATGAGTTCTGTTCTGCCAAAATCTTTGTTTGCTAAATGTTGTACTGGTGAATGTTTACTTGAGTTCAGCCAAATCCCCATCACCAAAATGTAACCTAGAAAAGGTTACTGAATAAGAATAACCAAAATGAAGCTTGGAAATGGAACGGTAATCTTTATAACATTAACAACATACAAGACTTGCCAGCGGCATGTAGTAAGTAATCCAGTTAGTGATAAACTAGTGGTGATCCCCCCAGACAGTATATTCCACTGTATTTATGAGGATTGGGACATACCCATTATAGTCCATAGGTACGGGTATAACAGATTCTAAGCTCAGGCCCCAAGTGGATGTGGCTCTGTTCCTATTTATCCTCTTTGAATGGGTTTACCCAAATGAAATGAATTCCTTCTTCTATGTCCACAAGAAAACAATCCCCTGCATCATTTTTCCTTCCATTGCATTATATTGTAATGTAGCTTGAACAGAAGGAGACAATAATGCTTTTAAAAGTTTAGGGTTTTTTTGTAGTCTCAGTCAGTTGCAATTAAACAAAAGTTTGCTCCAGACAGGCTAATATTGTGTCTCAGATTGGCTTTTTATCTGCACTTGGACAGATAATTATCTATCGTCAGTTTTTGTAATAATCACCCAAAGTGCTGCATATGAGAATAAAAATATTCCATTTTCCAGAAGATGAGGGATTTTCTACCAAGGTTAGCATTTCTCGCTTGTTATTTCATACATAAAATTGGCAACCAGTTAAAAAAGAACAAAAACAGAAATTGGATTTCAGAATTACCATCTCGATGTTGTTATTTGGAGTTGAAACAGTGAAGAAGATTTTAAAGCAATTGAAGATTTTTTTTTTCTGACAATTTCATGAAAGATAACAGTAAGCAACAAGCTAAATTATTGTATGTGTTTGGAATTAAAATAATTATGCAGTTCAAGGTCTATAGATAATAGACTGAGTGAGAAGAGATTTAACAAGCTATGTCAACTGGCACAATCACTGTTTCCCCAATTAAAGTCATGAGGGTTTTTGTGTTCTATTCTCTGGATAGAAAGGAAAATGAAACTGTCAGTATGTTACAAAATTGAGAAAAATAGATGAGAAGGGGTAATTTTGGGAACAAACTTAATGTGCATCCAAGAGAGGCTAGTGGGAGGAGTTAGGAATGAAAAAATTGTTTTAGTGTTTGATGCTGGAGAAAAAAATTAAAATATCTGTGGCAGTTGATTCAGCTACAAACTTTCTAAGGACATTGATTGTTCAAGGTTTACCAAGGAATAAATCTGAGTGTCCAATTTCTTACCAAGGAATAAATCTGAGAGTCCTTTATCCACTGTGCCATATGTCCTTGAGGACACATGGCACAAAAACACAAGAGCTGTCCACCATTGATATCTATAATAGTTTGCATCCACTAAGTTACTTTTTGGAATTTGATGTGTATCACCCCACGGACATCTTTGAACATGAAATTGATGAGTGATTAAAAGATGTTCCTTTCTGAAAAATGTGGATAACATTATTGATTTTTGGTGGGGATTGTTGATACAGATCACTTTATGAAGGATCAGAAAGTATTGTCTGCATTGAACAAGGAAGGACTTAAATTGAAAAAGATCAAATATCAATTTTTTTTCTTATTAGTGACCTAATTGGATTTTAGAATTAGCAAGGAAGGCATAGCCACCTTCCAACATAGTATGTTTTTACAATTAAAGAAATCCCTACTCTACAGAACATTTGAAATTTGTTAACTCAGTGCATCATTTGTTAAAAGAAGAAAAAACTTGGGTGCTGGTAGCAGGTTTTTTTTTTTTTTTTTGACACATTTCAATGCATCAAAATTGATTCTGGTTGCATGTAGATACTTCCTTCTATAGAATAGAAGCAGTAATGACCAAAAAAAAAATTGATGATGGGACTGAAAAGCTGCTATGATCCATTTCATATTTTGGGATGCAGAGAGAAATTATAACCACATTGAAAAGGAAAGATTAGAACGTGTTTAGAATATAAAAAAAAAACAAAAAAAACCTCCACCAGTTTTTGTACACTGATCATAAATCACTCCTGGGACTGTTTCTTGAAAATAAGCCCATTTCTCCTCTTATAGTTACCAAAAGTAGAATGTTGGTCATGATTATTAGTTATCTGTAACTTCAAACTCTAGTATCATACTGAGACCTCTGATACTAATGCTAATTGCTTTACTCATCTTCTGGTAGATGTTCAGTTTTAGAAAATAGTTAACAATATGGTTTTCAGTTTATCATAACCAGAATTTGGTTATGATAAACTGAAGCACATTCAGGAATGAGAAAGGATGCGCTTATGAGTAGAGTCTCTGAATTAATGACGAATATCTGGGGAAATCAGTTTGTGATTGCAGAATGAAAGCCAGACTTTCAGAAGTAAGATGAATTTTGAGAATGGCATGACACTCCAGGGAACTTGGGTAATCATACTGCCCAGGGTGAG
Organism: Acanthosepion lycidas; assembly: GCA_963932145.1. NCBI lineage: Eukaryota > Metazoa > Mollusca > Cephalopoda > Sepiida > Sepiidae > Acanthosepion > Acanthosepion lycidas. Next base: position 3,731,274 of record OZ010600.1, read on the forward strand.
GTTGAAGGTGATGCAAGACCTTCTTCCAATCCATGAAAGGAAAGGTATGCATGAAAGAGTTTGCTTAATGCTATATGTGGTGGCTTAACCTGGATGCCGATATTAAAATAACATGCAAAGCTTGTACGCATTCAAGATCAAAGCAGTCCTAATAAAGATCAAGTTCATGGCTGATCCAAGTCAGCCCTGGGAAAAAAGAATTATGCTCGTTCATTTATTTGACAACTTTATTGTTGACATGCACTTGAACCAAACTGAAGCATGTGTCATGATGTCATCTGTTTCCCTAAGCATGACGGAAAAAATGCCGAGAGGAATTTTCACTATATATGCTCTGCTTGTGATATTACTGAGGGATAACAACCCAGGTTTCACTAGGGAAGAGTTGATTTTTTTTTTCTAAACTTCAATTGAATTCCATCCCTACTTATAGCTCTTTATCTGATATCCTTAAATGTTCACAGATTCAAAGAAACAATAAAGAAGATAAAAGAGGATGGAAAAGGAACATACACAAAACTAAAAGTCAATAGTTTCTTGTTTAAAACTACGCAGCATTCAACAACTAGAAATATTCATGTTCAATTGTTGTTTCAATGTCGGTTCTGGACAGCATTTCACCCCAGGATCAATGATATGGAATGAAGAGCAACAATTTTACATCTCATTCCAGTGACATGACCCAAAGAGTTCCGATTTCAATACCATGCTATAGCAGATATGAACAAAAATTTCTAGAGTTGAGATAAGTGTGACATCTGGAAGGGGCATGGCATATGGAACTAGAACAATCTACCCTGGTGGATAAATAAAGGGTTCAGTTCAAAATTCCAATCACCTGAAGAAAGCCGGAGCATACAACGGCCGAAATGTGGTGAACATGACAATAAAGATGAGAACAACAATCTGAACAATTTAAATAATGTAAATGAATATAGAGTTGATATGTACATTTAAAATTCATTAAAGAATTTTGAAGCTGATGAATGTTGGATAGAAGACAAAATAATGTGACAGTTGGGGATTGTAAATTTGGAAGCATGAAACATCAAACTCTGAAGTTTCCACCCAATTTGGTTGAGAGATTGGTGCCTGGTATTCCTTTTGTTAAAAGTGCTTGAAATGTTGGTTCCTACTGATTTTCTGCTGTGTGATGTTTCTCCTACTAGACTGGAGATATCTGCAATTCCTGAAATTTACAGGTCAAGACATAGATGTCAACCAATCTTTTAGTTTGATAAATACATATGAGGGAACAATTAATGATTGGAGTCGTGTTACAGATCAACTTGTTATCTGCTCTTAGACAAAGTTATATGCGCTTTGTTTTGTGTGGGTACCACAAGATGGAGGTGGGAGATTATTGCGTATCATGAGAATATAAATACTCTCTATTTTGAGAAAGCATAATATGCTTTCAAGTATTTCTCAGGTGAAAGCAAATAGAAAACATTTTCCGTTATATTAATAGCTACAAAAGTTCTATCAATTCTGCTAAATGAAGCTTTTTTTTCAGCCATTGCAAGTTATTTAACCAGAGATAAAGTATCAAGCAGTTTCTCTTGTGGTGCATCTCTAAGCTATTTGGCCCATTACCAAATGAATAGTCATACTTTTTATTCTGACTTTTTTCCAAAAAAAAAAAAAAAAAAAAAAAAAAAATCAAAAGAGACTACACAGAGGAGAGATACATTAAATAAACTTGCAAAAAGACAAAAAAAAAAAAAAAGTAATTTCCCATTACAGTGAAGAAAAAAAAACAAAAAACAAACAAAAAAAAAAAAACAACAAAAAAAACAAAGCAAAGCAAAAAAAAAAACATTTCACTAAGTGAATCACAGTGAAGAATTTTTTCTGATCAATTTCTTTTACCTTTGATCAAAATAAAAACTTTGAAATGTAAACACCATTATCAGAAGTGTAAGGTAATCAGTTTGACTGAAACAAGCGATCATGGCTTATAAAATTTAGATTATTATGATTGGGTGGGGGATAAAAAATTCTCATTCCAACCCACTTCCTAAAATCTAACCAAATAGTCAAACATGACTTTATTTTTGGCAGAGAAAGGAGAAATCTTTTAGTATCGTTTCGTAGCACTGATAAACTTGTAAATAAAACAAGGAATTATTTGCTTTTTGTACATGGAAAGTCAATAACTTATCTAATCCATTTCCCATTTTTATTTGTATTTCTAACAATCAGGCTAACCTTGTAAGAGACTAATTGACTTGACAAAAAATTCCATGAACATTGAAGTTTTCAATCAACATATAATTCTTCACCTGACAAAGACAATGAATGGAAATGAGTTGATTTTGTAATTTTCATAAGGGTTGCCAGATTGGCTTATTTTTGAAAGCAAAGTGATACAAAATTTTGAATTTCACAATAAGCAACTTTTTTAGCCATTTTTAAAATAATGAGAGGAAAGTCAATTCAGTAGCACTGGACTGAATAAAGACCAACTTGATACATGTAGCCCAATTTAACATCCCTATTTACGACTTTTAAAACAATGTATGGCACTCTACTATATACTTATTAACCAATCTAAATTATAGACATCTATCAGAATTTCAACTAATTTTGGTAGCTATGCTTGGTAGATTAATGATGGAAATTAAGGAGGAAATAGAGTTTTATTTTATTGTAGAAGCAACACAAAATATATAAATGGGGTGAGCAATAACTGATCAATATTAAATAAGAAAAAGATGAGATATTCTTAGACAGGATCAGTGAAATGAGAACAATCTACCCTTGTAGATTAAATAAAGAGTTCAGTTCAAAATCCCCTGAAGGTTACTTGGATTGACAAGCACATCAGATGAAATGTGATGATAACAACAAAGATGAGGATATTAGTCCACATCTAAATAATGTGTAAGGAACATGGCCTATCTCCTCGACATAAGAGGCACAAAAATGCCTGTGCCATACACAGTCATGTAAATTACCTAGTGCCTTAGGACTAATAAAATGCCTTTAGGTGGGCATGAAAAATCTGCATAACTGACAGAGGCACATGTAAAAGCTGGCAGATTTTGCCTTTAGGGAGAGAAGGATTCTGGACAGTGAGGAATATCTTTTAACAGGCCAACTGTAAAGTTGAAGGACAAAGGTGTGGCAGTTAGGAATGGGAAACGGATTACTATAAATATTTGTTACAAACTATTTTGACACCATGACTGACCGACTGATTTGACCCAAAACTAATACAAAAATTTGACAGCTCTGATCCTGAACAATCTGTTGTCAAATGGATAAAGAAGGCAGAATTGTTATGTTGGCTGTGCATGGTGAGAACAATCAACTTTGTAGTCCCAATACGCCTAATGGGTGGTGCATACACTATACATGGCCTTTGCCACTGACTCATTTGCAGCATATAAACAATTTGTGGCATAACGTTTACACCCTGGAGAGTCTGGCAATGTTTTTCTAACAGAGCTACAGAAACTCTCAGTTATGATTGCCGATACACCAGAACAAGGCTTAATATGTCCTTTCATGGCTAGTTTACTTGAGCATGTCAAACAGCTCCTTCATGCATCCTGCCAAATGAACAAAATGGATATTATACAGATGCTAGCTCATGTGAGGTCAATATTAAAAATGACCCCATGGGAATGGAACAAGCTATGGCAGCTGTGAAACCAACATGTGACCTAAATGTTATATGTGTGATGATCCAAACCATATGGACCGTGACTGCTTTGCTCAACACAAGAGACTGAAAGATGACCGTCTGAAGCCCTGAAAAAAACCTCACACAATTCTCGTGTGCAGAGCCAGGTCATTTGTTGTGGTGTGACACTATTTAGCTATGGTAATTGGCTAACTAATTAACCATAGACATTAAAACAAGAAATACTGAGAACGGAAAGAAGATATCCCAAAGGATATACCATTCGATATTAAAAAGATCTTATTTTATTTCCAAAAAAGTTACTTTTTCACAAAGACCTGTAAATTGGTGTAGACAGTAGACCCTTAGAAAAGCCATATGTGAGATTTTGACAAATTAATGTTGTTTGTAAAAATTTTGCTTGCCGAGAGAAACACGAGATTCAGAAAAAAGCAAAGCGTTGAGATATCGAGCAGACCATATGGCGGTCATGAAAATTTCAGCCTGAGATGATTGCCAATATGGTGTAAAGAGAAGCAATATTAATTATCTTCCCAAGATATCATTTTTTTTTTCTTGAGTGCCGGCAAGGCAAAGCCATATGGTATTTGTGAGAATTTTGGCATGAGAAAAATTTATCCCGATACGGGGTGGAGAGAATTGTTATTTACTTTCCAAAGTGTCGAAGGGAACAGATAGCAAAAAGAATTTTGTAAACAAAAATTCTGAGTTATAATTTTAAAGAGGCCAGCTTAGCCACACCCACATGGCCAGGATGCCATTGGTTGAGTGGTAGCAATGGTGATAGGCAGAGGTAATTTGATGACAAGGATGGGGAAGTTATTAATGCCCACTGAAGGAATTGGTACAAGGTATCATTGTGAGAGAGGAAGAGTTTAGGAGGATAGCTCTCCTCTGACCTCTCCTCACAGACGAGGAGATACACCCAAAATGGAAAGTGATTAATTTTCCAAAAATGGGAAGTAATCAATTATCCTGGCCTGACAACAAAGATTTCTTGTTGAAAATAGAGATTTACCGAAAACCCCAGACTGCGTCTAACCCCGCACCGGTTTTTGGTTGGTACCCATATAAACGAACGTTCTTGGGCCGTTCAACAGTCAGTGGCAGTTGAGTTCAATTCAGTTCAAGTAGCAGGAACCAGAGTGTTGCCTCGCAGAAGCTGACTGAGAGATGCCACGACCTCTGACTTTGCCTATCCTACTAATAGCAAGTTATACTGATGAAGCCAAGCCAGCACCTAAAAACTCAACGAGTTGACTTAAGATACCAAAACTTGCTTAAGAAACATAGAAGTGTCATAGAAAATGGGCTGGGAGAAAAACAAGTGGAAGTGAGCTGGGAACGACAGAGCTGGTGTTGAACCAGTTACAGCTGGGGTGAAGCATCAATCGACCATCCCACTTGGTACCCTGACCAAAGGATTCTGCTGGGTAGCGACGACCAGGATTCGACCTGGGACAGGTCAGTGTCACATATTGGTACCCTGACCAAGGGATTCCGCCGGGTAGCAACGACCACTGATCAACTGGGACACAAGCTGGTGGCAGCAACTAAGAGTCAACCCCAAAATGCCGGTGAAAGAAACATTAGTTTCATGCTGCGACTGAGAGTTGACTACAAGCAGAAAGCTTAGGAATTGTTCAGGAAAAGCACAAGGGGGAGAGTCTAGAGTGTTAGTCTCTTCCCCTGGCAAAATGTGAATTTGACACTTCCCACAATAGAGGCGTACATATGCGGGAAGAGAGGTGTTGCACTGGTGGATTCTGGGTGTTCTCGAACCACTGTCGGGAGGAAGATGTGCTGGACTCGGAAAAGGAACGATGTTGAAATGATGACTCTTAGTGGTGAAATGTGTACCAGTGGCGTCGGGCAGATAGATCTTTGGGTGGACGGAGCAACTGCAGAAATAGAGGTTTTTGTAACACAAGTGGACCCTCTTGGATTCAATGTACTGATCGGCTTGGATGCAATCAAGGCCCTGTGTGGGGTTTCCATTTCAAAGTCAGGAGAGGTGCACTTCCTCTTGCAAGCAAAGCTTTTGCGATAGCAGAACTCTCCCTTTAAGAATCTGGATTTTCATGTGGAATTCAATCAGCGAAGAAATGAGTGGACTACATCATGGAAATGGACAGACGGCAAAACACCCTGCAAGTTGCCAATCTGCATTGCAGAGTATGCCATGTAGACGAAAGTTAGGAAATCCTATGAAAAGCATCAAATGGGTCGAGAAAGGCTGGCTTATTCCATATGACAAACAAAAATTTGGACACCCAAAAGAGCTTCTTCTATTGATGGTTGTTGTGCAACATAACAAATTGTAGATGCAGCCTGTAATAGATTACCAGGAACTTAACATCCACATTGACATGTATACAGCAGACGCTGATGTTTGTATCAGCAAACTAAGAGAGTGGAGACAGCAAGGGTCAAATATGGCACTACTTATTATTTTCTTTTTCTGCCTCATACCTAACTTTTTGGAATTGCTGTCTGTAGTTTTTGCTGGTGGAAAGGTGATTTAGAGGAGGTGATAAATTTTTGCCAGCGATTTTTTTTTTTTTTTTTATCATTAGGTTTTAAGAAAGTTTCTTGAAGGCATATGATGGTGGGAAGTTGATTTGTTATGAGTAGGAGTAGTTCATTTATATTTGCATTTAGGCCTTGACAGTTCCACTGTATAATTTTTTGCATCATGTTTATGTATTAGTGTTATGAGTTTTTGTTTGTCTAGCTTATGTTTAGTGGCTGAAGTGTCCATAATTTCTATGCCCTCAGGATTCACAGCTGTGTTGCAGCCATTATCTTTCATCCCAATTAGCACTTGCTACTATGTGACTAGCTGACTGAATTGGATTGGGCTATTCTATTCACCAGTCTATCCCAGGTAGGGACTGAAATGACATGTTGCAGAAACTCCTGGTCCTTTTATACCAGATCAGGAGTCACTCAGTCACCAGGACTCCATCCCTGGACATCAAAGGTTACCACCCATGGCAAACAGGTGGCCCCCATTGAGGGGAATATGTAGTTTTTAGGAATCGGTTTTTGTGAATGTGCGTTTTATGTTGTTTAAATGTGTCTCTTTTTAATTTTGTTAGATTGTATGGAGAAACTATATTATTTTCCTGAAGGCACCATATAAACAGATAGGTTGTAGCTTTATCATATAAGCTGACAGCATTTAGGTGATGTTTTGCTCATACGAACAATTACATTCTAATCCATCTTCTTTATTATACTATGCCTGGTAGTATTTTAATGTTCTAGACAGGATGCGGGTGAATTTGTTTTGTGAAAAAACACACATTGCAGTTTAGCTAATTTTCTTGGGAGTATTAGTAATTTCTTTTATGAAAATGTATTGTTGGTAATTTTTATTTTTTAAAATGCATTGCTGGTAACTTTTTAATCACAAAAATGTATTTCTGACACATTCACTACAAAAAAGTATCTTTACCCTTTTATAGTGTTTTGACTTCAGATTGGGGGAACCTATTTGTCCATAGCTGGAACCCTAACAGGTGCTACCACCCCAGATCAGGGGGGATCTGGTTATACAGCAATTAAGAGGTTGTTCCACTCTCCTCAAAACCTCCCGATAAGAGGCCTTGCTGCTGGATGTAGTTTATTGTCTTACCCAGGATGGATAATTTATATTGGATAATAAGAAATATTTGTTTATTATATAAACAAAACTAAATTCCATTCAATAAATTCTTTTGATACAACTGAGTTTGAGTCAAAACTGTTCTTTTTTTCAACTATATAATGTTAAATTTTCAGCTTACAAGATCTCAGAGTAACAAACGTTTATAAATGTTTGTAAGTCATTGGATTTAAACATTGAATGTAGAATTGAATTTGAAAAGCAATATCCAATGAGATATAGATAGGAAGATCAGCCTGTGTACAGTTATGACCTTTCTTAGGTTCATTATATGTGTGCAAGTATCATTCATGTATTACATGTTTCAACAAAGAAAAAAAACTGGTCAGCTTTCCAATGTCTATAGTGAATATATGTAAAGATCTATTCTTTAATGATTGATATTAACACATTTTATATTCAAGTAGTAATTGCAACAGTAAATAAAGCACAAAGGTTTTTTAGTACTTAACAAAAACAACTTGTAGTGAAATCAATTGTAATAATCAACAAATAAACTGACACAAATTGATTATCTATCAGAACTGCTATCCACAGTCCATACCTACTTAATGCTGAAATCTATCATAAAACTGCAATTTTAATTCAAGTATTGAAGAGTAAAGGTAAAACAGATAAATTCATAAAATAATAGCAAAACAACAGATTATGTTGCTTTACAAGATCTACAGAATTCTGCAGTGAACAACCTTCAGGAGTTTAATGGCTTCACGTGTGAACAATTCTGTAACAATCCACGAGAGTAAGTGCTTTTCTTATTTGATGAAACTTATGTCTCTGGTTTATTACATTTCAAGCCAATGAACAGGTACTTAGGTCTTGATCAGCTATTTTTCACCAAATATCTACTGTACTCAGCCGATTTCTGTACTTATAAAAATCCAGTATATCCAATTGTCATGACAACAGATCAAAAAAATCTATATTAGGAAGGGAAAATTTAAATAAAAATAGTATCTCTGAAATGAAGTTGCCCAGTAAGCATTTGTTCAAATATCATCCACTGGGATATTATTATACTATTTTTCTTCAGAACATAAGTGCTCATGTCTCTCCACATATTCATGTTATTTATTATCTATAAATTGCCATGACTTCTTGGTAAAGATGGTGGAGTGGCTTCAATTGCCTTTGCTATTGCTTTGAATTCAGACTGGTAAAAGGCTAGAGAGTCTTGTTTAAATTGCTATTTAACTCATAGAGAAGGGAGAAATGAGTTTATGCCTTTCCCAAAGGTCATTAGTGCAAAGTGAACATATTAGACTTGAACAGAACATAAAGTTGGCTTGCCAATTCCACTTTCTGTGCCAATAACTTGTGTTACCCCTAACATCCTTAGATATTAATATTTTTTCTATATTTAAAGCAGTTCTGCAAACCTTTCCTGCATTCTTCTTAAATTTTCCTGCATTAAACTACATTGTGAGATTCCATCTTGTTATAAAAATTCATTTTTTTGTTGTTCTTGTCAACTATAAAAAGGGATTTTCTTAAACATTTATTATGAGTAAAATTAAAACAACTTTAATAAATTTAGTGAAACTTCATTTCATTCATAAACCTCTTTAAATAGTATTGATGTTTGCTAATTCTTTAGTAAAAGCAATAGTTGTACCAATTCTTTGATAAAATATTGACCTTTTGACCATTGACCAAAAAGTAAAAGTCTTTGAACTTATGTTTTCAGAGTAAAGCATATCTACTAAAATAAGACATACTATACAATATCAGCATTGGAAATTGGAGAAAATATGTTAACAGCAACTATGACATTTTTTGTAATAATAATAATTGTCTTTTATTTTGCATGAAAACATTTTATGAGTAACAAAACAAAAAAAAAAAAACCCAAAAAAGCAAACACTATTGAAGGAGGAAAATCGGTATAATATTAAAATCTACTATTGTAAATATTTAAATTCCAAAAAGATGCTGGTGTGTAACCAGATTTAATTCACAAACAAGAATATTTTTTTACGCTGAGATTACTAAGGTTCAAAAGGTTACATAGGAGACATTCTTGGCATTTTTCTTGTGTAACTGCTGAGATAATCTAGTCATTATAAACAAATTTTTTTTAATTTCCTTCTAAATTTTCCATATCACTAAATGTGGCCCAGTTGTTAGCATTGAAGACTGGCAGCTGAGAAAGTTTAAAAGATTTCATCTTAAATGTCAAGTTGCTATCGTTCAGGCTGATAAAAACAATAAGAATTTATACAGAACATATGCAATCTATTACTTGTAAAATTTCTGATCCTCATGTGGCTTAAATATTTGACCCAATGTTTGGAGCTCTATTTAAATTCTTTATTCTGCATATTTCACTATCTGGGTGAGAGCAGCTCAATCATTGTTTTCTAGCCTTGATAAGTCTCAAAATAATTTATTTGATCATGTAAAGGAGACAGACTTCTTCTCAATTCTGCACTCACACAACACTGCAAAGCCTATCTTTATTGCTATTTCCATGAAAACTCAATTCATTAGATCCAGGAGTTCAGATGTTTATAGCTAGAACATGCTTTGCTACTTCCAGAGAGTTGAATCCGCTTCATTTCCTCTGTATTCCAAATATAAAGAAAAAATTCTATTTTGACAGCTTTTTCCTAAGAATTGTTACTTTGTGGAACAGACTCCTACATGGATACTTCCCTTAATCTCACAACCTCTTTGTCGAGAGGTAAGCATTATCTATCCTCCTTATCCTCATAATCTTCACTTCCTATATATATATATATATATATATATATATATATATATATAACAATATCAAAGATATTATGAAGCCAAAAATGCTGACAGTCAATGGAATATTGAGAGAAAAGACATTTAAGGCAAGCAGCCTTTGCAATAAAGTGCTCGATATCAAAGATATAGCATTAATATAAGTAAAAGTTTATTACTCAGCTGATTGATGTTACCTTCAACATCCTGACTGCAGTGTTTTGTAGGCAGACCTGTCCATCCACTCTTCAAAGGGTATCAGCAATTTACTTATATTTTTTTCTATTTTTACCTTTTTATACATTTAACATTGGCGTAAGTTTCTTTTGTATTTTTTGTGTTCTTGTGTGCATATGTATGGTTGTCATGATCATTTGCCCTTTTTGTTTGTTTTTTTCAATTTACTCACTCTTTAGCCTTTCCCCCCCACTTTTTTCTTCTTTTAGAGAGAGAGAGAGAGAGAGAGAGAGAGAGATCAAGTAGTCTATCTGATCATTCAGAAGAAACATGTTTGATCCTTCATTTAATCTTTTCCATGAACTGCACAATTAGAAGCAATACATATTTTAATCAATTGTTTGATTCTTTGGAAGGAATGCATAGTAAAGGTTCTTTTTTCTTCTGCACCATATACACAGCGTCACCCTTGTGGGGTAAGGATTGGCCTTATTGGGGTTTCATTTCAGATGAGCTCATTTCTTTAGTTTCCCTAGTTCAGATCTTTGCAGTTACGACACGCTATGCTACCCTCTATAGAGTCAAATCCCCATCATTTCCTCTGTAAAGAGAAAGTTCCATTTTTGTTCCCCCTAAGAACTGCTACTTTGTGGATAAGATTTCCACATAGCTGCCTCCCTGAACATTGCAATCTTAATGTCTTCAAGTCAAGAGTCATTCATTATCTATCCTCCTTATCCTCATAATCTTGACTTCCTATCACCTCCTCTTTCCTTTATATCACATATGTCATTCATCGTAACCTCCATCTTGCATTAGAACTACTTTAGCATTTAAAAAAAAAAAAAAAAAAAAAAAAAAAAATATACAGATTTGTAATTTTAGTTTGATCAAAGTATTATGTCTAAAAAGGCATGCTTCCAAAATCATATAACAGCCATTAGATAACACCTAACGAAAAGTGAAATAACAAAAATGGGAAGTCAGCTCACGTTAGTCATATTTTAATTTTTATCACCTGGAACTTTTTAAATTTTGTGTGAAAAAGAAATTTAAACTTACCTTGGTAGATTGTTTTAGAGTTCTAATGGAAAGTATAGTTTTTATTTTTTAATTATTTATTTTTGACAAACCTACACAGACAAATATAATGACAATGGGTTGACTTTGTTGGTAGTATTGGAGGACATGTCAGTGTCACTTTCATTACTCTAGAAGTACAGTGGGATTTTCTTCTGTGAGCAAAATTGGCTTCTCACCAAGAACAAAGCTGGACTAATAACCAATACAAATTAATTGATTGTATCTAAAGAATACTAAAACAAAGAAATAGAAAAATGATTATTAGAGAAACAGGTGAATAATAATAATAATTCTGGAGGAATGCATTATTCCAGATCAAGGTGAAGAGGACCTCAATGAATGCTTTTAAAGCAAAATTAAGGAAAGATTTAACTATTTTTATAAGAGCAGTTGGTCAATGAGAAATTACATGGTTATTTTCAATTTACCTTACATTATTATTTCAAAAAGGAACCAATCAGTAACAGAATCTGATTTTTCTAATATTTGGATTTAAGGCACAAATCAAAATCACCTTTCATTAAAACAATTGAATGACAAAATGAAAAGATCCCATGCTCAGCATTTCATCCTTTGCAATGACATCTTGAGACTAATGTTTTTATCAATGGAATCAATATCATATGTAAGGAGAAGGAATCAAATACAACAAACAAAACAACACACTCAATACATTTAATCATTCATTGCAATAAATCTGACAATAATTCCAACTTAAAGAATACAGTTTTAATTAAAAGAGAAAGTAATTTATTAAGGCAAAAATGTATAGAAAGTGTACTAATTTCTGAGTTTTCTATTGTAAATTTATGTAGAAGATCATACAGCATATCTTTCTTAACAAAGCTACTTCTGTTATAATGTGGGATATTTAAAAACAAAAATAAAAGTAGTAGAAAGCTGAAAGAGGTTGGCTCAGTTTTTGCACCTAGACAGATCAGATGTAAATAAGTTAAAATTTATAGTTAAGTGTCCTTCTATCTTCAGTAGACTCTTGATGTAAAATTATAACAGTTGTCCATTGTATTTTATTCCCTTCCCTCTACATATATGATTCCATCATTAAAAATATTTAGACTAAAGAAGTAATTTCAAAGGACAAAATGCATAACATTTTTTTTCTATTTCTTCATTCAATTAGTCTGAATTTGCATATCATATTCTCTCATTAAGACAATTCTAAATCAGTCCTATGTGAATTGTTTATAATTAGTTCAAACTACAAACTTTAATAGGATGCTTTCCTTGACTCAGAATATCTGAAGGAGTTAAAAATAGATTAATTCTTTCTGAAGAATGATAGAGTTACAATTGCCAAACTTAAATGAATGATAAGAAGCAATCAGAATCTTGTGGTTTCATGATTTACAGGAACAAAAAGAGAAAAGTTCCCATGGTTTTGTCTCGTATAAAAAGACCCCGAATAAAGGAGAAGAAAAAGCCATTCCCTGTCTTTATTCAGGATAGAGTGAACACAATGAAAACAGATAAAACATTGTTTTGTCTTTTCTCTACTCAAAGAGAGAAAAAAAGGTTACATTTCCATTTGCTTGTTAGTAATACATGTCAAAATGTTTCTAAGGGATTTTTGAAAGTTCTGTTTTTTTTCTGAGTGAGCTGAAGTCTAAAACTTAATTAAAAAAAAAAAAAAACCCAAAAAACTGTGTACATGCTCATCCAGACATCTAATAATTTTCCAAAATCAAATATGGTTATACACAATATTTTATCATCATAATTAATGTTTGTATGTAATATTGATGATAGAACAGTAACTTGGATCTATGCTGAGTTTGAAAAGGAGTTGAATTTGAAATAAGGTTCTTTCTTTGTACTAATCTGTAACAACAAATTTCTCAGTTCAGATCCTTATAAAACTGGCATTATCTTCATTATAAAATAAATGTGTACATGTTTATCAATTTTCTGACTTTTTATAATAAAAAAAAAAAAAAAAAAAGCTGAAATCAAAATTAAATATTATGCAATGCTAAAGCTAATCAATAAACATTTTTTATTTTCAAATTTAACTCCCAAACAATATCTAGAAGGTTTTTTTTCTTCTAAATAAACAAAAGTTGAATATTTATCTTTACGTCAAGTAGGCATTATCAAATAAAATCCCACCCATTACAAGATTTGAAAGTATATTTTTTACAAAATCGTATATGCACTATGTAAATGCTGTATGAAAAAAGAACAAAAGAAACTGACAGCTGCCATTCTCCCAATTTTAAGCCTTGTATCTGTCACCATGCTACATTCCTTATTTTCTACTGCAGTTTAACAGCTACTGCCTTTCCTTGTTGAGTCTTTATATTGAAGGATGCAATGAATATTCAATATACACCTCAGATAAAAGCAACATTCCTTCTCAGAAGATGATTTAATTTTTTTAAAATTACAGTTAGCAAACCATGAACAGCTTTCTCTGTGCATCTTTTAAAGCCGATCAGTAAGTTGTCATTTTTAACTTGTTTTGTTACAGTAATGCCCACTTTTTCCATCACCGTAATTCCATTTTAGTACTCGGGTGGGATTATACATGCAGTTTTATTAAAAGATTAATGATTGATTCAAATAGTAGTCTGAAGTCCAAAAGCATCTTTTGCATGAAAATGCTGCCTATTTTCCTTTCCATTTAAACAGATGGCAGTCTCATTACTTACACATTGTAATGTTACAGACTTTAGAAAATTTGATGAATGAAATTTGCATGAAGTTCTGTTATGAAATACTAAATGGAAAAGAATTTTGAACAGTGAAAGTTTAACACAGCAAGACTGATCACCCACCAGTTGAGGCATGTAACACCTATACAAAGAGAGGCTGAAGGTGACAGTTAATTGATAAGATCTTATTTTGATATATGAGGCTAGGAGAAAACTAAAAGAATTGTTGATTAAATCAACAAAAAGTAATTAAAAATATTAGTTACTTGAAAAAAAAAAAAAAAGGTCTGGGAATAGTCCGAGAGCTACAGTGAAGTTTGAACGGGTTGATAACTTAAAAGGTATTATAGTCATTCACAAGTAAAATCTCAACTACTTCACCGATTCCCCCCACCCCACTCGTCTCAAAGTGGGTTGACATGATCAACTGATAACATTGACCTTGTCACAAGGCAGCAGAATTATGTTTACGTAAATACTATTCACTCAAAAAACCTTTAATCTCCAAAAGAAAATGTCTAAGCTAGAAAACAAATCAAACTCTTCACTGTCAACAAATAAGCATCTGTTTTTCAAATATCATTCAAGGCATCATCTTATTGACATTCATCCAATATCTAGGAGAATCATATAACTAGGTAATGAGAGTGAGTTGGAGTGGTTTTTCTCCCACCTCTCTCTCTTTTTGGGAGTTTCATTTCAAGACTGGATACAAGTTGAAGGCAGTTCATAAGAAGATAGTGTTGTGTCATAACCAGCATCTGCAATCATGGGTCATTTTCTGAATGAATGATGTTGCTGTGTATTACAGAGTGACTTGTGACTAACACAAACAATAGCTGCTGAGAAAATAGGAATATTCCTAAAACAACTATGATTTTAGTCATCTCAAGGTTCTGTAAGATTTACTAACATTTTCAGCGAATTTACCACAAATGTAGATTGTGCAAACTTGTTGGAAATTTAATATTAATTGCAACAGTTTTGTCATGACAAAAAGAAAATCTTAAGAAATTGTTTGTTTGTGTGTACAATTATATCTTGACCAGAATTCTACAGGAGAAGGTTTTTGATGAGAGCTAAGAGACTTTAATAAAACAGATGAGACAATTTCATCTTTTTTTCTCTCTCTCTCTCTATATATATATATATATATATATATATATATATATATATATATCAGTAGAAAGAACACATCTCGGTGATCCAGGCAAGATTTTAAATGAACAAAATGTGACAACTGCCACCAGTGACCAGGAAGACAATTTTAATTATTCCCTGATCTAATTAGCTGTAGTAGTGGGTGGAAGGATGACAATTGAATAAGAGCCAACTTGCCTTTATCATTTACCCATAACTATCCCAGCCAGATTATTTGGGAGTTGTGAAAAGCAGAAGGGTGGTTGCTTGCCAAATTTAAAATACAATAGATCTTTAAAAGAATTGCTTAAATTATTTGAAACTTTGCTGGATTAATTTTTTTACCATTTATCTTTTATTTTAAATTTCCATGGAGTCTGGAACTAGTAATTTTATCAGATGTGAAAGTTTGAAATGTAAATAAACCAAATGCTTCAATTTAATTGAAGCTTCATTGACAATGCAAAGGAATTCAGGCTGTAAGTACTTTGAAAGATTTTTGTTCTAAAGTCATAAAGTACCTGGATTGGAAGAAAGGTTAAAGTAAGACCAAGTCATTTTCTAAAATTACAAAAATTCTCATGTCAACAAAAATATGCTAAAGTCAGTAATTATGAAACAAAACAAGGATTCATAACATTCACAATTACCTTTAGAACAACAAAATTTTTCATGAGTATTTTTTTTAGTAACATGGGGTTGCAAATCCAATACCTTAACCACAAAAGGAGCAGTATCAAATGAAAGTTGGGCATGGGCAAAAAAGCTCCCCACCCCTTGCATGAGATACGGTTAATATTTACTATGTAAGGTGTAATATTTTACTGTAGATATGGAGAAAACAAAGCTTGATCAGTATGAAGAATTTTGTTTGAAGTTGGTCATCAAAAATCAGTCTAAAATAAAGAGTATACAACAAATGTAGTTTCAAACACAAGATAAATTATTTGAAATGATCCATCTTAAACATGTTTTGTTTTCATTAACATTCAACTGCGAATTGATGACATAAACAGGAATAAATAAATCTTGAGCAGCAGACAAAGATGTGTGTTTTTGATGTTTTATCCTTCAAGATATTCATTTTCAATATTTTTGAAACAACTTATTGATAAATATGAAAAAATGCACAATTAAATTTGTGAGTAAATATTTGATACATGTTAGATAAAACTCTGAGAGGCATGGTAAATGGATATGAAAGAATACTTTATATTGCCCAAGATTATATATATATATATATATATAGATAGTCATTTATAAATAGAAAGTAAGTGTTTAAACTATCAGGTTGTGTGTGTATATATCTCAGACAAATAGTAGGTTAGTTAAAGACAAAATTGAAAAACTTTTTGGTGACATGTTTTGTTCCAAGAAGGAACTTCTTCAGACTAATAGCCTTTTTATTGATGGAATAATATAAAACTATATATAAAAGATGGAAAAGGAGATGGGAGAAATACAGCAAACACAAGTTAGTTTACAGTAAAATGTTAAAGATAGAGATTCTCAGCTTTTAATATCTGTTGTATCTAGATGTTTAACAACCTATCTCATTCAGTTTTTCCTTACTTTTGTTTTTATTATACCATGTTGCATTAGTAGTAATTTTGTGTGAGAGGAAATATGGTAGCCATAAATTTACTCTAGAAGATTCTGCAATTAGTGTACTTTTTATACATTTTCACCTTAATAAATTACTTTTTCTTTCAACTAAAACTGCATTTTAAGTCTAAATTATGGTCAGACTTACTGCAAAGAATGATTGAGTGTATTGTCTTGGAAAAAGATCTTTTTTTCTTCATATATTTTATTTAAATTCCTAAATATCTCACCAATGTATTTCATGGCCCATTATTTTTTATTATTTTGTAAATTCCTGCTTCAGATTTAACGCTATTATTTCGTGTTGATGAAATCTGCTATTGTTTTTTAAGTAGTTCTGACAACTTTTACATTAAGATTAGATAAATTAGTTCCAATTGTAATCATTATTGACTTATTAGCTAGTATGACGTGCCTAGTTTTATCAAGGTTGTATTATTTTCTTTTCATAGATTTTGTAAGTGTTCCTCTTTGCATTATAAATTAAATAATAATTATGACATTGGTGGAATTTAATTGGTGGTATTTTAATCTATTTTTCTTCATTATATAAATATTGAAGGAATATAAATTTTAAGTATTCTTAAGTAAAAACCCATAATTATTTCAGAATCTATTTTTTTGTGAGTAGAAATTTATGTGATCAATTTTTGTTAATTGATTTTCAGATGTTTAGTTTTAGATTCTTATCAGTTCATTTTAATCTGATACCAAGAAATGGTATTGGTTGCATATTACATACTGTCTAGTTTATTTGAAGAGTAGTTAATATTGTCTTATGGGAAAATATTAATAAAGCATGATGACAATATCAGAAATATGTTGGTTCTTTAGGTAAAATATTTTTTAAAGAATCAAATTCTAGAAATTTTAAGAAAAGACATTGCTAATACGCCACTAAGCAGTGATCCCATTAGTAAACCAAATTTCTGTCTATAAAAACCAAATGTGAAATGACATTGGTTTACAATAAGGGATTGGTAGGGCTCCCTACAAACTTGTGAAAACTATGGCAAAAAATTAATACCATTCTGTAGTTCCTGTTTTTAAGAACTCTGAAGAACCTTCTGACCCTTCTAACTATCATTCTATAAGTCTCCTACGACTTTTTGGCAAAGTATTCAAAGCTTTAATTAATGCTGAAGTGGTTAAGCATCATACCTCACTCTCTGACAAACAATATGGCTTCTGTTTTGCCAGGCTTACCGATGACATCCTAACAGCCATCACTGAATATGTTTATAAAGCTCTTGATAATAATAGCAAAGCTTGGGCTGTGTCTCTAGATATGGGTTTGACACATTGATCTTCTACATAAGCTCCAGAGCTACAGTATTACAGGACAATTGTCTGATTTAATCCAATCGTTCCTATTAAATTGTGAAATGAAGGTCATTTTGAATGGGCTTGCTTCTAGATCTTTTTATACAAAACAGATGTCCCCCTAGGCTCTGTCCTGGATCCTACGCTGTTTCCGATCTTCATCAATGATCTTCCTGATCTCATCAGTTTCCAAGTAGGTATTTATGCAGATGACACTACCATTTAGTCCTGTCTCAATAGCAAATCCGCAAGAGCTGACAAAGTTAACCTCACTACTACTTTTGAAAAGGACCTCCAATCAGTGGTTAACTGGGGCAGAAAAAGGCTTGTAAATTTTAATGCCTCTTTTAACCACCATAGAGAATCATTCATGTTCGCCATCAGCATGGCTGATGCTAGATTCATGGAGAACAACACACTGCACCTTCTTGGCCTCATGTTTTCAACTGACTTCAAGTGGAATGTCTACATTGAATCAATAGCTGTATCTACTGCAAAGAAAGTTGGATCACCGTGTCATGCCAGAAGGTTTTCTCATCAGAGTCCATCTTGCACATTTACAAATCTACCATCTGTCCATGTATTGAATATTGCTGCCATATCTGGTCTGGTGCTTCTGTTATTCATTTCGAGGTACTTGACAAAATCCAAAGTAGGATGTGCAATGTAATTGATCCTGACCTGGCATCTAGAATTCAGTCACTTTCTCACAGATGTGATATGTCTTTCCTTTGTCTTTTCTACAAATATTTTTATGGCAACTGCTCTGACAAGCTTTCTTCCTAAGGTGCCCTGACTACATAACTTTAAGCATGCTACTAGATTGACATCTAGGTCCTACCTTTTTACCATCAAAATAATTAAATGCAACTGCTACTTCAACAGTTCCTTTTCTTGAACTTCTCGCCTACGGAACTCCCTTCCGTTTACTTGCTTCCCTGAAAACTAGTCTTCAAAAATTTAAATGCAACATCAATCACCATCTTCTGCCTTCTTGAATCCTGTTCATCTTTTATCCTCTCCACAATCATTCTTTCCTCAATCCCCCCAATATCCAGTCTTTTCTCTCACTTTCACTCTCTGTAACCCTCTTCATACTAGTGGCACTCCTGCCCTGCTTGGGGTGAGATGATTTTAAAAAAAATTCTTGAAACAATTAATCCTTGACATATTAAAAGTTCCAGAAATCTCATTGAAAAACTAGAAGACAAATATTAAAAGATAAATTGATGGCTAATTTAGATGTTAAAACACGAGACACTAACATACCAGTTAACAAAGGCATACAACCATCTCATAAAATAAAACTAATTTCTCCCTATAAACAAAATAAAGATTTGTAAACATTTTATATAGAAAACACATTTCATTAATAGCACAATTGTTTGAAGAAATTTCTTCTTAGAACAAAATTCATCACTAAGAAGTTTTTCCACATGTGCGTCTATAAAAAAACTCACCATATATATTGTGACAACAGTGTTTTTCTAATGGGAAATTGTTAATCTTGCAATTTCTCTTTAATTATCTTAATTTTAAATGAAACAAAAATATAAAAAATGTAAACCATATTTCTTTTAAGGTAATGGAGAGCCAATTTTGAATTCTAGTATGCTTTGTTACATTCACTTATATGCAAATATCCTTGGGAAAATATGAATCCATCTCTTCCCCACTCCCATCTAAGGATTAAATAGAACTTTTATCTGGAAAAATCATTGTTAATCTTAAAAAAGCTGTTAATGCAATACTCACTTGGAAGGAAAAGAATTATTCTTACATTCCAAAATATGTTTTGGTTTTAAATAACCCATAAAGGATTGATAAACTGTAAAAAATCAATCATTCAATCATTCATTCTTTTAAGGTAGGACAATTAAAAGTGTTAACATGAGATGCATGTCTTCATATTGCAATGTCTTCATTAGAAGTTAATGATATTCAATGACAAATCCATTAATCTTTTTTCAATTAGGAATCCCAATTGTATAAAAAGTATGTAAAAAATATTTATGAACATTCTGTAACACAAGAATCACATTAATAATACTGTTACTGTAACAATGAGGACAAACAAGCTGAAGATTATGGATAAAATAAATAAAAGTAGTTTTTGCCTAAGTTTATTTACTAATTAAAAATAAAACAATTTTTAAATTTATTTTCTATATTAACTTTATTGAACATATTTGTGAATAATTTTTTTTCAGTATCTTCTGCCATTTTCATAAACAACTTCATAAATTCATCCTCCCAGAACATTTTACCTTACCTAGTAAAGAAGGTATCTATACAATCTAGTTGCCATTTGATGCCTTTCAGAGATCTGAACTTTTTTATTATGAAAATTCTGAAATAAATGATAATGTGAATGTGTAAGACCTAGTGAATACAACTGATGATGAGTAAAACCTAAATCACAACAATTTTTCATGTTCATTGTAGAAAAATTGGGTGTTAAACTGTCCCAATAAAAGATCATGCCTTTTTTAAACTAATTTCAAACTCTTTCTATAGATTGTTATCTTCAATTGGTTTAATTAGAAGCAATACATATTTGAATCAATTGTTTAATTTTCTAGAAGGAACTCATAGAAGGACTTCCCTTCTAATTTGCACTATATTCACAGCATCACACTTTTTTGGTGGGTGATGAAGAATGGTCTTAGTAATATTTCATTCCCATGGCATATGTTCAGATGAGTTATTCTTTTACAGCCAGGACACACTATACTACTTCCATGGAGTCCAATCACTTTCAGTTCCTCTTTATTCCTAATGTAAGGATAAAATTCCACTCAAACAGCTTCCTAAAAACTGCTACATTGTGGAAGAGACACCCATTGGGATTTTTCCTTGGAAACTAAAAATCTTAACAAGTTAATGATCAATTGTTATCAATCTTCATTTCCTAACACCTTTCATTCATATTATAGATCTCATTCATTATAACCATTTTAGCATTAAAGTTCTACCTTAAGTAGCTTTTGAACCATGCATTAAGTGAATTTTAACACACACACATTTCTCTCTCTCTCTTTATATATATATATATATATATATATATATATAAAATTAAGGACAAAGAAGGTAGACTATTCTTTACAAATATGTTTTGTCCTCTGATGAACTTTATCAAGACAAATCTAAAAATCTAAGGATTTTATATTTACAAAATTTTTTGATTTAAGAATGTTCAAAATATTCTCAAGATAAAAATATGGAAGATGCTAAGTGATGAAATTTAACACCTAATAAACAAAAGTGAGTAAATGTTGAATTTTTTTTCCTTATATGTTTTTATATATTTACTTTTTTTTATCAATGTAAGTATTATATATTATTTTATTTGATAAATTATTTATGTATTTATTTATTTATTTTAAAAAGAATTTAAAAAAAAAAATTGTTCATGTATTTCGGTTTGGGAAAGAGGTATATCTTTTAGAAAGTGAGATATATGAAAAAATCCGGGTCACATATTTACATTTTGGCAAGATTCAATGGCAGCACTCTCAAGGACTTTCTGTCTTAGTAAGTAATTTTCCCCTTTTCATAAGTGTAGCATTATCTGATCATGAAACACATAATTCAAACAGAAAAATGTTTGATCATCCACTTCATATTCTCCATAAACTGTACAAATTCATTTTTGCACTTGAGCAGCATTTTTACCTTTTTTAAAATAAAAAAAATATGATATACTTAAAATGTTGATGAATTTCTTCCATTTTACAATCAATAACCAAAATATGAATATATTCACAAAGGCATACTGACATGACAGCTGTAACAATCCAATCACATTAGATATTTTGTCAATTCAAATAAAACACTCCTCAATCCATCTAGTAACAAAATTAAGATGTATATTTTGATAAACCAAATTCATAGACACATTCACAGATTAGTAATAAAACAAATTTATACAATATTTTTCAACATAATCTCTTTCCTTGCTACTGCAATTAATCACACCATTCCTCATTTAGCACATAGCTTTAATATTATACAGTGAAAACTTCAGATCAAAATTCAGCTTATAACTGTGTTTGACTCCAGACTTACTGATTCATCATTGTTTTTTGTGTCAGGAAAAGTGAACTAAATTCATAATACACCATGTATCATTTCAAAAATTATGACAAGATTTAAACTGTATGGGTGTTTATAAAATGTTTATCATCTTTCACTCTTATTTATTTTTGCTTTATCATCCCATACAGATCATGAGACACTTGAAAACAATATATCATATATGACCCTTCCCATAAACAAAATTTTACATTCTACAGCAGCTGTTCGAGATGTGAGCAGGACTTTTCAAAATTTATATCACAAAATGTTAAAATTTAACCTAGTTTGCAGACAGATAGCTTAATAATATATTTTTTCTCTCCTATAAATTACTGTCATTCAATCACTGAAGGCAACAAAAAGCTTTATGTGAGAACTCAAACAGACTTCTGCCAGGATCAGTACAACAAAGAATATATGGGTTTATTTTTACTGAACTTGTTCACTTCAAAAGAAAACCAATCTAATAGAAATTTCCTTTAGCCTACACATTAGGTTCAAGCAATAGCAAAGACAGTCACTTAGAAAAGCATAATATTGCAATAAAGAGAAGAAAAAAAAAAAGGTATTATTATATGATTTTCTCTTATGCTTAAGTTGTACCATTAGTGAGTATCTACAAATAACATTTTTATATATACTCGTCATCAGCATTGTTACTAAACATTTCCTTCTGTAAAAAAATTTTCTGTCTTGTGAAGAAACATATAAAGAGTATGTATTTATTGACAATCTGTATGGATCAGTTATAACAAATTTAATAGACGTGACAAGGAATTTGTACACAGAATAGGCTCTGCTAGGGGTAGTTTTGCCCAACACAACTTGCTACATAATCAAACCATTAACCTAAAAACTTGAGTTTTCTTGTTAAATAATCTTGTCAGATCAAGTCTTTCGTATGGCTGCATTCATGACACCAAACTTGAGTGAAGTGAGTGAAACATGAAGGTTTCAGTAAGGAACATCTTTCATTGAACCTTGTGGACTGGCACTATAGAATCACAAAGAACTGGACCAGATAACAAAAACCATAACATCATATGAAGACTTTCAACAGCAGCAACAACTAAAATGGATAGCACATATCACTTGAAGAGAGAATCTATATCTATAATTCTCAAAATGTGTGTATGTGTGTGATCAGATGTTGTTTATGAATTTCCAGTTTTCATCTGATTTCAATGAAATTTTTCTTGTTTGATAGATAATTCTTCAGTGCCGGTTTTGAGTCCAAATTGTTGGGGACAATAGCTCTCCACTACTTCCTGTCCATTATAACACTCAGCAACATTTTACTATTTACTATCTCTTCTTGGATCCTTTCATAAAAAGTTTACTAAAAGTAAAGTTTAAATTATTACAATATTATTTATTATTATTATACAGTCCCCTTTTCAGGGCCACCCCCAATTCAAATTCCCCCCCTCCCAGGCCTCAGTAGGACCCAATTGTTGTTACTAATATTGATTTTCGAGTGGGCTAACTTTAAACTTAAACTGCTCCAATTGAACAGCAAAAATTCCCAGTAATGAAAAACCCTGTCAAAGACAGGTTATACTGCTAGTTATGACAATGAAGATGCTGGCATTCTACACAACTTCAAACAAAAAGCAAGGAAGGAACCCTTCATCAATACTAGAAAGAGCAATGACAGTTAATGTAGTTCAGAAACATATTTTTGTGAAAAATTATTTTAAAGGAAAGATTTTATAAATTTCAACTGATGACAGTATTGGCTGTTCAGTCAGTGAATGTTTTCTTATAAGGAAACAGCTAATATTACAATAACAATCATTAATTACACAGAGAGAAAATACTTCATCAGTGAAAAGAAGCATTTATATAGTTCATAAAAAGAAAAAAGTAAGAGATACACTAAATATTGCTTATAATTTCCATTTCATGTTATATATAAACAGGTTCAAGTTGCTAGCCACATAATTGATGAGCTTGTGTGCATGTAAATAAAAGGTTTTCAAATGAATGACTAATTCTCCTTGTATGTAACAATTCAACATAACAGAGGTTGCTGTTCAACTTAAAATTCCTGTCAACTTCTCATCAGTTCTAATATCAGAGTACAAAGATATGGTTAGCCAAAATACTAGTTTATGTCCTTGCTTAGCTACGTTTTCTTTCTACTTGTTTCATATGTCTTTTGAAATCCTCCTGTCAAGAGTCTACAGTCCTTCCATAAAAAAGTATAGCAAATAAAATTTTTCTTTTGCTGTCTTTTATAAAACTCCAGAAAAGATAACACATTATTTAACTTCACTTCCTGATGGAAGAAGCAAGCTGCTAATTAGTTTTGTCTTTCTACTGTCTTTTTAAAGTATCTGGATATGGCAAATGTTGAAACAAAAACAAATATTTAAAATTATTTGCAGGTGCTCATGATTGCATGAAAATATATAAATGGACACAGAAAAGTATTTTTCTTCAATAATTATTTCACTTCTTACATTTTCAATGGATTTTTCTCTATTTTGTACTTTTATTTTACTTCCGTTTACATGGTGCTGAAATTCCTGGATCAATTTTCCTAAATTGAAAATGGCATCCATTTCCATTCCATATATTCATTTCAAAGAACCAGTTAAGGCTTTGGATAAAATATCAAAATATATATTTTATATATATATATATATATATATATATATACGCACACATACTAGTGAAGACTTTTCCATCATAAAATGAAAAAAGAAAAAAAAAAATCTTTATTTCTTTCTTTAAATTTTAGTTGAAGAAGCTGATATTCAAATTTAAATTGCCAGATAAAAATAATATTTGTTTGGTGATTAATTTCAAAACAATCAGTTGTCAATAGGATTATGACTTACCCGTCTTTGTCTGCAAAACAAGAAACTTGGAAATGTATAGGTACCTACCTGTGATTGAAGAATTAGGGCTGAAGGTAATGAGATCTGAAGTGTCTTGGGATTTCCGCTTACTTGACGGTGCTGACCGGGGTGGGGGGCGTGCTGGTGCTGGCCTGGAGGGAATCATACGATCAGAAACCTTTCGATGGACAACCTTCCCATTAGAGGCATGTGATGTCCCATTGGAGGGGGACGGGCGGGAACCAGAAGGCCTTGGAGGGGCCGACTTACGCAGGGAAGATCGTTTATCATTCAGAGCACCTGTGTTAGCACCAAAGGAATAACTACGCTGTGGGGGAGGTGGAGGTCGACGGATAGGGACAGGTTTAGAGCTAGGTTTGTCCTGGCTTTCTGGAAGATTAGGGAGACCTTCCAAAGAGACTCGTTTGGCTTTCCGGCTTTGTGGGGATGTTGAGAGAGCAGATACAAGGGGTGAGGCGGATGAAGAGGCACTGGTTTTGTCCCCAAAGTAAACCATCTGGTCGTTGATGTTTAATTTCACCTGCCGGCCGGATGATCCACCATAATCCATGTTCTCATTACGATCCAGAATTGGAGAGTAAGATTTCCGGTGTTCTTTCTGTATTTCATTCTCAATTAAAGAGTTCAAGCCATGTGTATCAAAATTTGAAGTTCCACTGATACTGTGGGGTCGGGGAGGCCTGTTCAAAGAGTTAGAAGGGGAAGTGGAGAATGAAGGCTTCGGCACAACCACTGGTTTTGGTTTGAGGATGGGCTTAAGTTGAGGTGAAGGTTTGCTGGCTGCTGGTAACACTGAGCAACTTGTTTCCTTTGATTGGTTGCTATAGATGTTGTTATTTTCTTTATCTTGGTAGCCATTACCCTTCTCAGCATTAGAATAAAGGCTAGAACATTCAGGTTTTGTTTTAGTATCATTAAGCACATTACTCCCACTCACCTCTGTGTTACTAAATGAAGATTCAGCTGATAAAAATTTTGGCTCAGACCCTATAACATCAATATGGTTCACGGGACAATGACCAATTTCATTGTCGTCATTTTTGGCCAGGAACCAATTCATGTCCACTTGCTGCAGTATTATTATTGTGTCTCCTTCTTTCAAGTTGAGGTCACCACTTGTCTCAGCCTTAAAGTTGTATTTGACTAAACCATAACATTCTTCCTGTACACTGTCGGTGGCAAGGGGGGCAGCAGCTTCTTCTGCAATACTAGAACAAGTGGACACATTGGAAATGTCTGCCTCTAAATGAGGACAGTCAACAATGATGTCCACATAACTGGATGGAAAAATACCAGTTTTCCCATCCAGTTCCCCCTTTATCCACTGACTGTCCACATGGCACAACAGTAACACGATTTCATTTGCATTGAAGGTGAGCTCATTTCCTGCCTGTGCTTTGAATGGGTACAAAGTTCTTGCATAGGGGGTCACAGAAGTGTCATATGATCGCGTATTCTCACTGTTGTATGTGTGCGAAGTCCGAGATAGATTGAAAGACGTGGCAGCTGTGGCAGCAGTAGTCCGAGAAAGACTTGCAGAGGAGATTTTTGTGGTGTTGAAGCTTTTAAGGGTAGGGTCGAGAAACTCAACACAGGAAGTGAGAAACATTCCCTGCTTTCCACGGCACTCCCCAATGTACCAATCATCATCGACCACTTCAATAATTGTGATGTGGTCCCCAGCTTTGAATCCAAGTTCTTCATCCAGCTGGGGGGTGGAATCCACCAGCGCTCGCACAACCTGACCCTCCACACTAGAAGTCTTTGACTGAATTGCATCACTTTTGTGGTTTAGTTCAAACACATGGGTCAAAGGGAAAATACCATTTGAGTTTTTGCCTGCTAGGGAGCCACACCACCAGTTGCTATCCCGAGCACAGACACCAACAATAACATCACCTGTAATAAGACAAAAAGAAGAAAAAAAAAATAATGAGTATTTGTAGGGGTAAGCGTCAAGTTTAATTCTGTCAACACTATTTAGTTTCTATATAAATACTACGATGTTGTATTAATGAAAGAGTTATTTTTTTTTTTTTTTTTTTTACAATATGCAAGCGAGAAATTTATATCTCATTAACATTAATCTAAGGATCATGAAATATTACAAATTTTAAAACAAATTAAAAAAAAGATAATTCTTAATCTTTTATTATATAGACAAGAATTAAATGTCTGTATTTCACAAAAAAGTTTGGAATTATATTTATCTATTTATACTATATCTTGTGAGAAATTTAAATAGTCACATTCCTGATTATACTTTTTGCACATTTATAAATCTGAAGATTAGACAAAGGAATTAAGTCACATCCCAATTCATTGTGTGAAAGGGAAAAGAAAATATACAATGATTAATCAATTTAATTCTATAATCTATTAAAATATTATGTACTTCTTAATCAGTGATTTATTTTTCAGAGAGGACAATTTTGAGAAGTCAGTTTCATATTCAGAATAAATCTGAAGCAATTCAACTGATATTAAATATTCAATTGTTCAATTGTAAAAACTTAAGTTCTTTCCCAGTAATTATATGAAAACCTGATATTTACAAGTTCATAATATTCAGTTAATCTTTTGTTTGTTTGAAAGAAAAGTTCATCATACCTGATGCCTTACTTATATGAAATATAAAAGTCATGTGTGTGTAAAACACATTGCAAGAAAATAAACTTATGACAGGATGATGAAAAGTTCTTGGTCTAAACCACTTTCAAAAATCTGGCCAAATAATTAAACATCATAACCTTTTCATTTTTAATCTCTTCTTCATCAAGACCAGAACTTCTTAACACCCACTGTGTGTGTGTGTGTGTGTGTGAGAGTGAGTGAGTGAGATAAAGTTTCATTTAAAATAATTCTTTTTATTTTTATCAAAAGAACAATAAACAGGATAAAATGTTAATTTTCCATTCAGTTTCACTTAATATTTAAGAAATATAAAAATAAGAACATGTACAGGGTGGTCCGAAAGTCTTTTCTATTTCAGATAGCTGACACAATCTCTTACAGTTTGACAAGACTTTCGGACCACCCCGTAGATTAACAAACTTTGATATTTTAGAAGTACAATACAATTTAAAAATTGAAATATTTTTGATGGAACTGGTTAATTGATTTGATAATAAAATATGTCACTTTTTTTTTTATTTGTTGACTTGGCTCAGTTTTATACAAGTCACTAATACTGTCCAAGAGCTTAATTGTTTTGACATTGTTTCAAAAAGTGATTTTTTTTGTTTTTTTTGTTTTTATAAAGTTCATATATTTTAACAGTTTGTTATATATATTTGCTATATAATGTTTTTTTATAATGTTATGATCAAGTTCGTTAAATATGTTAAAAAATGAAACTAATATTATTAAAACTCACAAGATCAAATATTTTATGAAATTTGTATATTTATATTTTTACCAGAAAAAGAAATTCTAATTTCAAAGCTTAAACAGCTGTAGTTAGTTTACCAAAAATAACCATTAGTTTTTTGTTAATTAAAAGAAAAAAAGTGTTTTTTAAAGTTTTATTAGACAAATAACAGAGTAGTTATATATATATATATATATATATTACATAAAAAGAAAAGTTATGATGAATAACTGGAGTAAGATCCATTATGTGTGTATCCACACGTAATAAACTAATCTTTTTGCTGGATCAAAGAATTCTACAATTCACAGAGCAACAAAGAATATTTGATAACTATTTTACTTGACATTGATGAAAAACAATCACTGAACTACAATGGATGCTGATCTTTACACAACTTTGCAAGTGGAGCAGAAATTTTATTTTGCAATGATCTTCTCATTAGAAGCTTTTGCTTGTGATAAAGGTGAATGGTGTCAATGTGTATATTTCTCACTTTTATTCAATTCACATGTCTCAACATTATCTTGGAAAGTGAAAAGAGACTCATTTCTGGTGTTAATACCATTTGGCAAAAAAATAAATAAATCAGTGATATCTACACACTAGTTAGATGTATGACATTATCAATAATAAAAAATTTCAGGATAACAAAATCCAGTTAAAATTTGATCAAGACAGTAATAACTTTAGAGTGTGCAGATTGAATAAAATTAATTTCTGGCCAATGAGTGCACCCATCACTTACACCAAATATGTCATCACTGACATGTGTGTGTGTGCTTCATTGAATAATAGAAACATATTGTGTACTGATCCTTTCCAGTTGTCTAATAAGTTTCTTGATGTTAAGATGAAATGCATCAAGGAAAGTGGTGTAATTTTTGTTAACCCAAGTACTTTTGACCTTTTCCAAGATCATCCTCCGGGGTAAATTACAAACTTATTGTAACTGTGATAAAATTTGCATTCCATTGTGATGGTGATTTTTAAAAAACTTGTGCAAAAACACACTATTTAATTATTTTTTTTTTAAATTTATTCATAGTAGTTATGAAATTTTTTGCAAAACAAGGGTTTCAAATATAAGAGAGCCGACTAGAAACTGGTAGAAATGTAAAATGGCATTGAATGTTATATGCACTTTAATATGTTGCTGGTATATTTGTAATAGATTTTGTTGAGTGTTGGTTTGTTAATTTTGATAGAGAGAGCCTTGAGAATTTGTTAGATTAACAAAAACTATAGCACCTTCCTTGAATTTAATCTTAACATCAGGAAACTGATTCAACAACTGGAAAGGATCAGTAAAAAAAATAAGTAGACACAAATTGTCAATATTATTCAATGAAACATGTTTGAATGAAGATATGCTGCCTAAATATATATGGGGAAAAAATGTTGGATTGTGCTATATTTGTTATCTCTTGTTTCTGTTGCTTTTTTTGTTTTGAACTTTTTGCCCTTCATTGTGGCTCCCATGCATAATGCAGACTTGCGGGTGCTTATGTAGGTGAATTCTGATCTACATCAAAAATCGGGTTATGTCACGGATCTCCAACATAAGGGGCCCCCTCTGTGTGTGTGTGTGTGTGTGTGTGTGTGTGTGTGTGTGTGTATATATATATATATATATATATATATATACGGTGCAAATTGTTGCCATTTTATACTTTTAATTTCATGCATGTGCATTGTTTGCTTTTGTCGACTGCACAGTATAGTACTGTCAGTTGGCCACTGTGTGCGAAAAAGAGCACCGTGATGGAATTCACTTTGCCAGAAATTTGGAAACAGCATGCTATACTACTTGGCATTCATACTGGAAGCTCCAATATGAACATTTCAGAGTGTTTGGTGTCAATCTGAGAACAGTGCAGAGGATTCGGAAAAAGTTGGATGAGTCTAATGGTCATTACAAAGGTACAGCAGCTCAGAAAATTTACTCTGATCATTCTGATAAGAAAAGAATTCCTGAATTTGTTGGTGAGGGTCCTCAGACTCAACATGGAGGTCTACATCAAGTGCCCTGAGGAGGTAGTGCTGCACTGGGTCAAGAGGATTACTGTCGGAAGCCTCTATATCTGGCAACTAGGATTCTACACCATACCACACAAGCAGGAGAATTCAGTCATGGCTGTCAGACAATTTCTGTGACCACATCACTGCTTGCATCTGACCACCTAACTCCCCAGACTGCAACCCCTTGATTATTATGTATGGGGTGCAATTGAACAAGAGACCAACAAATCTTGTAACACCAAAGATGAACTGAAGGCAAGGATTATGGCAGCATTCACCGACTTAAAAAAAGAGACTGTCCAGAAGAGTTGCAAGAGATTCTGAAGTCATCTGGCAGCTGTGATTGAAGTCAATGCCAATTTTATTGAATAAATTTACTCTTTAGTAATGCAAAATATTTTTGTATAAATTTTGATAAATATATTTGTTAAAATGAGATGTCTGTTATTTTCATGTTTGTGTAATTTAGACAACAATTTTTCCATCACACTGTGTGTGTTCATATATATATATATATATATATATATATAAAATCTATATCACACCTTAACATGATCCCCCAATACATTTTTTAATTATTATTATTATTTTTTATTTTTTTATTTCAGTGGCTCTGGTTAACTTGATAGCAAAACTTTTAAACATAGCACAGAATTCCTTCTCAGCTTTTCTATATTCTTGTTTATGCTTGTCCACCACATTTGTTTTATATATTTCTTTTCACGATGCCTTGATGAGTCTCATAGAGTAGTTCAAGTATTTCCTGTTGTACAGATTTTGGAATGACCAGATGCATAATCCTCAAAGCTGATCAAGATTTGCATGCAAGTTCATTCACAACACTTACATAAAGCTGAATCTTCAGCCATGAATTGTTCTTAATTCATTGTACAAGTTTCTGAAGAGAGGCATCAGCTAGAGAATATTGAAGAACTTCTGATCGAATAGAGGCTTTGGGATGATGAAGGCAATCATCTGATAGTGATATCCTTCAAGGTAATTATTGTTTCTAGCATCTTCATCAATTTCTAATAGGTTAACTGACAATACATCAACTGAATTTAATTGTCCAGGGATACATCTAATTGTCAATGAATAGCTTTGCAATCACAACCTCACTGTAAGATACATAGTGACAGTTTGAATGATGATACAGGATTTTCAAAAGTTAATGATCTGATATGATACCAAATTATAGCATAAAAGTAAAACCTCTCACAGCCACAAATTACACATTATGAGAGTTCTATATTTTTGGTTTGCCTTTGAGCCAAAATAAAACTAAGCCCTATTGATCCAACAGCCACAACCGGGATTGTTTTCAGGGATGGCTTAAAATGAGTAATCATAATATTGCCAGTGGTAGTATTTTTGTGTCTGGTAAACCCATATCTCGATAGAATGTCTTGTCACAATGAATAGCAAGAAGCTTCAGTTTCAGAAAAGTTTAACATACACATAGCTAAATAATTCACTAGTTCCATGAAACTAGAAACCTATTTTGTTAAGGTGGGTTTCTGAATATTTTTAGTTGCTTAAACCTTGCTCTCAGTGGGCTGAACATCATCAAAAATGGTATGACAGAAAAAAATTACTTTGACACCAAGCTTTTGCTGTGAAGTTGTTTTTTTTTTTTTTTTTTTTTTTTTTTGAGGAGTTGGGGGTGAAGACTCTTTAGGCAAGATTCCAGCCATGGTTGTATTGGGTTGGTGCAAAAATAATGTCGTTTTCTCACATAGTAACATGTGAGAAAACGACATTATTTTTGCACCAACCTAATATTTGTCTATACAATCAACAAGAATGGCATGTGAAATGTTTCCCACTCTAGGTAAATGCTTAAACAGTTGATCAATACAATACTCTTTAATTGTTGGAGATACTTTTGCACTAATTGCTTGTAGTGAAAGAGAGTAACATGGG
This sequence comes from Acanthosepion lycidas, assembly GCA_963932145.1. Taxonomy (NCBI): domain Eukaryota; kingdom Metazoa; phylum Mollusca; class Cephalopoda; order Sepiida; family Sepiidae; genus Acanthosepion; species Acanthosepion lycidas. The sequence goes on from OZ010600.1 coordinate 3,763,582, forward strand.
GAATGAATATTGCAATAGGGTGAAAAGCTTTATCCAATTCAATATGATGAGAACTATATTTCATATCAATTTTGATGAATATCATACGACCATTATATTTTCAAAGTGCTTCATTAAGAGTAGGTAGCAGGTAATAATTACATTTTCTAGTAGTGTCAGTTTTGCACATGTAAATGACAAGTTGAATGTCATTATTTTTGTTTACTGCTATGAGTGGAAAAACTCAAGTGTTGGCTCTGTACCTAGTTCAATAATATGAAGGACTAATAACTCTTTCAACTTCCAGATTAATTCTTTATGACATGGTACATAATATGATGAAAGTGTTGAGATACTGGGTTTATTGAAGGATCAATGTTGAGCTTGAGTTAGAAGTGTTCTAGTTTGTAGAGTTCCTGAAATACATTACTAAAACCTAGATAGAACAGATGCACAAGAAGAAACAAATGATATTTTAACCATGATAGTGTCCTCTGGAATGTTGAGAAGACCTAACTGTTCTTTCTACTCAAAATATTACCACTATCAGAAGATGAGCCATCAGTAATTCTTTAAATGTTATGAACTGGACCAAGATATATATTTGATTAGAAGGTTTCACTTATCAATAAGATGGGGGTGTAGAAGCATAAGTGTATATTTTGGTAGAACACTTGATAAGCTGAATGTTAACAGTGTTTCATAGATTATCCCAAGTAATGCAGTCAAATAGATTAATGCTAGCTTGAGAGTCAAGCTGGTTAAGTGTCAACAGCTATAAATCTGCCTTTGATTTCTTTGACATCAGAAAAACAGCTGTCAGAATCTGATTCATATTGTATTTGTTTCTGACAAATAAACTTTCTTTTTTGAGTCCATTTTTTGAGAAAAAAAAAAAGAAAGAAAATGCATATTTTTAAAATAAAAGGCAAAAGTTACAAATGCTGTCCTTTAGCATGCCATCAAATTGTATATTGATAGTAAAAAATACAGCTACAAGCATAATACTTTCTTATATTTATGTTGTAGCATATCTACAGACAATAATGGGTATGTCCCCATTCACATAAATATGGTAGTAAATACTGTATGTTGGTCTGCAGTTGGAGATTCATTGTGAAATTCACTTGACTCACTTCTAACAGTTGCCTACTACTTCTACGTGCAGCTGGTGAATGTTATACGTGTTGTTCACGTCCTAAGTATTATCGTTCGTTACCAACCTTCGTTTGATTATTCTATTCAGTAACCTTCCCTAGGTTACAACAATTTAAGTTGCTGAAAACCCTGGCTTGCTATTTGATTAGATAATTTTTTTCTCAAATAAAACTGATTTTCTTTGACTCAAGCAAAATTTTTAGCTGATTCAGTTTATTATCCTGCTCTTCAATTTTCTTGACTTGTATGTTTGATAATTCTAGTAATATAACAAATTGTATAACATGTGCCAAATGTCAGATTCTTTTAATAAAAAAAAAAAAAAAGATGTCTTATACCTTGAAATAAGCTTCTTTCTATGAATTAATCGATAAGAGCATCATTAGCAGAATATTCATTAAATTTCTAAATACCAGCTAAGTCTTTCAGAGATATCATATATATGACTGTACATTTATGTAGTTTTTGAGGTCAAGTTTGAAATCAATGTCATTCAGAAGTCACATTTTCATAAACATTTTCTAATAAGAACTAGAGTATCAGCAGGTTCCATTTCTATTTTATAAAACATCTTCTACTACCTTGTTGCAATAAAGTATATTTCTAAAGTTTGTATCCATTCTTCCCATAGAGTTTGTTGATTAGATAACTCCAGAAAAAGTGGATCATTAGGTGGTATTGAAATATCATTTTTGTGTTTCTCCTCTAAACTGTAAGGTCTCCCTGAAGTGTGACCTGGATTCCTGGCCTGAGAAATATTCTACAATATTGACCAAGTGCAACACACATGCAGATGTGCTGAGTGACATGCAAACTGCCATGACAAATTGCAGAAACTCACCACCAGTTCTTAAGTGGTCTTAATACTCTGAGAACTGAGTTCAATCCCAGCAAATACACTCACTACAAAACAGGTTCACTTGAAATATCAATAGTGAAGTTAACAACTAGCATCACAAAAGTGATGGAAACAAAAAGGACACTTATAGTTAAAAAGAGACAGTTGAAATTCTTTTATACATATGAGGGAAGAGAGCTTTGAGAATTTGACTACTCTCAAGACATATTGAAAACAAGGAGGACAAAGTAAAACAGTGAGTAACTAACCTAACAAGCTTGTGTATATAATGACGGATCAGTGAAAGAGAAGGATAGTATAAAAAAAAAAAAAAAAAAAACACCACTAAGAGCTAGAAAGGACAAGAAGTTGTGGAGAGCCATGATCACCCACCCATATTCTAAAGAGATACATTAAATAAAAGGAAGAAGGTTGTACACATTTCAAATAGTGCTAAATGAAGAGAAAGTGGCTAATTTAGAAACAAAATAAAACCATATATAAAAGTCCAACTTTGTTAAATTTTACCCTGAGAATGCTTTTAAGAACAAAGTAACTATTAACATTTGATTTGATTTCAGCTTTTAACTCTCAATGGATGCAAAAACAAAAAAAAAACAAAAAAAAAAAAAACAAAAAAAAAAACAAATACATAAATAAAAAAATAAAAATAAAGAAGTAACTGAGAAAATCTTAGTAAAATTTACAGCTAATGCGTTTTTCAGTACAAATGCCTTTTGCCCATATTTACAATCCACTTGGTTCTTTATCAGCCACAAATGACAGGATATTTAAATAAGTCTGTTGACTTTACTACGCAAAACAGTTTTGTTTATTCTAGTCCCTGATACGTAAAAGCATTTCTTGACCACTTAAATTTCTCCAGTCCATGGGAACTCAAAAATAAAATCCTTCTTTTAATTCAACTTTTACGCAACTTCTCTCTACACTTGCATTCACTCTAATTTATCATGTTTGCAAAATAAGAGAAAATCCACTCATATATCAGTATTTCCTGTTACGACTTGTTAGATTAAATGCTTTTATTTCAAATTTCAGGGAGGGTATCAAGTTCAGAGATAGATGAGAAGAGAAAGGAAAGGGATATATGGAGAGAGAAAGAGAGAGAATAACCAAAGAAAAATATTTTTATGAACCTCGGCAGAAATCCAAATCTCCTTCTTCTTGAGCATGGAAGTTCTCGATGGCTGCAAAGACCTTTTGGCCTTTTTGGATGGATGGAAGGACCAACTTCCCAACAAAGCTCACTGGGAAGTTGCCTTCCTGATTGCCTAATTTGCCACATAGCCAATTCTCATTAACCACAGTGGTCACCAGCACAATGTCACCTTTCCTCAAGTTCAGTTCACTTGGGTAACTGCTCTCAAAGTCATATATTGCTTTCACATACTGCCCAGGACATGGCCACATCTGAAAGAAAAATACATAAACTGACATTAAAAAAATGGTGAGGAATATTTATTGGAAAAATTGCTTTACTTACTTTAGCAATACAATGAATCAATTTTATTTGATCAATCAGATCTACTTTATTGTCATAGCTATATTTGATTAAATCCATTCATTGATATATTTTGCAGAGTAACCATAAATAATTCAATGAAAACATAGATGTGACCCTGGATTGTAATGATCAAAAAAAATAAGAAACCTAATTAAGAGGGAAGGTAAAGATGCAGCTATTAAGAGATTATCATTGCAAATGTTCATCACTATTTCAATGTAATTAGTAAGATACCGCACACTGGAGAATAAGTAAAATAGTTTGAAAAGAATGTTTTGGGGATTTTTAATGATTTTCAGTATCACTAATTCAACTATGCTATCTGTGGTTAAGTTCAATACTCTTGAAATTTCTTATAAATCAATAATTAGAATAATGTAGGAATTTCTTTTATCCATTATATATATTTTTTAAGTAAACATATCAGATACTTAAAAATAAATTGAACAGGCATGCAGATATTTGGTATATAACATTCAAATAATATTCAATCAAAGGAGACAAAAGAGAAAGAAGGCAAAAGAAAAGAGTAGCAAGAATACACATTATAATTATAATATAAGGCTACTTGTACAATAATGTGTGTGTACCTGGGCAGCAATCACTTTTTATACAAGTTTCATTAAAAGCAACTGACAAGGTACTGTGCTTAAGCTTATTATTTAGTTTTTCATGTGTTTCTATTTTTTTTTTCTTTTCTGCACATAAAGTATATAAAAAATGTCTGAATGTTCTGTATGTCAGAGTGCTTTTGGCTATTCTTTTAGCTATTATCAAGGATAACTTATATATAGGAAGGCCAGTCATTCCATCTTTTAACTGCCACAAAACTAAAATATCTGAATACATACATCCCTATATAGAGCCCCTAACTAAGGAAGTAAAATACTACATCAGAGATACAACAGACCTACTAAACAGAATTAAACATATACAAACGGTACCAGAAAATGCAATTCTAGTAACCATGGACATTACATCTCTTTATTCCAACATCAAACACAATGAAAGACTAACTGCTCTTAAAGAAGGAATTACTAAAAAGAAGAAAATAAGAAACCCCACAGAAGTAAGCATAAAACTTATGGAACACATCCTCACATTGAATAGTTTTGATTTCAATGGAAGACACTACCTACAAGTAAAAAGGATGTGCCATTGGAACTGCTGCAGCTCCATCCTATGTCACGATCTTCATGGGCAAATTTGAGGAGACATATATTTATCCTTTCATTGGTAATGAATACAAGATAAATTGCTTATGGCCCTAAACACACAATATGACTCCATTAAATTCAACCATGAAAAATCAGCACAATTGGTAACATTTCTAAACACTCATATCTACATTGATAAAAATAGAAAACTACAAACAGCACTACACATTGAAATCACCAACACCCACAACGACTTACATTTTAAGTATTTCCACCCAAAACACCTCAAAGAGAACTTTCCCTATTCACAAGCACTTAGATGGATATGTTCCAAAAATGAAGAATTAACATGCTAAAAATCTTAAGCAACAATTCACAACACATAGCTATAAACAACACTTAATTGAGGAACAAATAAATAAAGCAATTTCCACACTGAGAGAATACACCATAAAGTATAAAATTAAAAATAAATCTAAATGTGTCCCTCTAGTAACCACTTTCAATACTACTCTACCTCCACTATCTCAAATAATCAAAAGTCACTGTGAAATACTACATATCAAAGCAAGCCTAAAAACTTTGTTTGAGGAACCCGGCCTTTTAGCATATCATAGACCAAAGAACCTTAAGGAAATCATAGATGGTAAACATATTTCAGACAACAAAGTGACATGAAATAGACCCAGAACAACAACAATAGGATTTTTCCAACCATGTAACAACAAAAGGAGTTACATTAAGTTGTAACCACATTAAACACACTAATTCATTCACGAGCTGAGTCAGTAAGACTACTTTCAAAATCTACCACAGCTCTAACTGTAGAATTCATGACATAATTTACTTATTAGAATGCACACTATACTAGAAGCAATACGTGAGAATAACTGAATGGCCCTTTCACTAGAGAATTAATAATTATCAGAATGAGATTAAGTCAGCTCCCCATGAAAAATTATTACACATTGAACATTACTACCTAGAAAAAAAAAAAAAAAAAATGGTTTTAATAGTCCTGCAAAATTCACTATTATTAAAAGAATAAAAATAGACACAAAAGACAAAGTTCTGAAAATGCTAGAACATGAAGACAAATAGATTTTGTGCCTCAAAACACTTTATTTAGACATATTCAACAACAAACAGCACAGACAGAATTAACATATAAACCCATAGATCACCCCCTATATTTCTCTCTCTCACATTATAATCTCTGTATAGGTAAATATACCCTACTATTACTACATAGAAGATGACACAACCCATAAAGGGCCCAAAATGACTCTCCCCACCCTCAACCACACTAGACAGACATGCTTACAGAGGTGATGAGATCACACATACATTACACCCCAAAAATTAAGATAACATACACATAACACACCAATAAAGCTTTCAAAATGACTAAAGAGGTACATCTAAGACTCCTGGGTCTCCTGAACTCTCCTTAAAAAAAACAAAAAAAAAAACACCAATCCCAGAACTGACCAAAAATTAATGATAAAAAAATAAATGTAAACTACAGGCCAAGTTAAACTTCCTCGAAGACTGTCATTCACTGTTACTAACAAACATGAATTTTTTTTCTCCTGATGATGGCCATGCTAGCTCAAACTAGTTGAGGAACCCAATTAAAAAATAAAATGAAAATATTAATATACAACCCAGTGTATCTGAAATTTTAATTTACACACATATATACATATATCTTATTCAGATGATAGCCACCTCCTCACACTTTGCATTACTTCTGTCTTGTTTCGGTGTTCATGGTCCCTAAGATAACTCTTGAGACCTGTATTCAATTTCATACATATCATGCATGTGACAGAATCTCTGTATCCTTGATTGGGTTGATTTAATCTGCAGGCCTTATAACTCTTATGAGGCAGGCTGGCATAGTTGATTTGCTTCTGGTTTTTATGATGACTTTTCAGATGGTTTACATAAGCTGGCCTCAACAACAGCATGTGCTCACATACACCACATTTACAAGAATGCATATCAGTTGGCAAATCCGAGTGAGTGCTTCTTTGGAGATCAGGCTTGACATGTTCATACTCACAAGTGTTACATTTTTCCCTAATTAGTATATACATATATATTTCTAAAGAATGGATTTTATTTTAGATAATTTCCTCAGTAGGCAGGCCTCCTTCACTCAGAATATTGGTGTAACACAATCATTTTACTCCTTTTCAACCATGGGACCTTATAATAAGATAAGCTAGGGGCATGCAGGCAAAAAAAAAAAACAAAAAAAAAAAAAACAAAAAAAACATAGATGAGTTTATTCTTTTTATTTGGCATTTAATGACCCCCATCTTGTTTTGGCATCTATATAAGTAGACTCTTAAGACATGTATTCGATTTCCTACATGCCCTATAACACTCCTGCATACCATCTGACTTTTCAAATAGTTTACATAAGCTGCCCTCAACAACAGCATGCACTCACACAGACCACATTTACAAGACTGCATATCAGTTGGCAAATCAGAGTGAGTGTTTCTTTGGAGATCACACTTGATCTGAGCATGCCTGAGACATTCGTCCTCAAAGATATTGCATCTCTTGCTGATAAAGTGCCTCCACTCTGTACGATTTAAAGTCAGTTCTTCCCAATGCTGCACATCCAATGTACAATGCATTCAAATTATCTTTAAACTTCTTCCTATGCTTGTGTTGTGGACACTTTCCAGTCTTCAGTTCCCCATAGAAAATTGGTTTGGGAATCCTGTTATCCCCCATTCTGAACACCGTGTCTTTCTCATCACATATGATTGAGAATTACCGTTATTTCAATTCTGTTGTGACACTATTTGGTGCTGGTAAAGGGAAAGAAAGGGTTAATACAATGGACAGACTGAGAGAAAGAATGAAGATTTCTCGTCTCAAAAAATGTAATTCTCTAAAACCATAAGAATTACTTAAGGTGATATTATCACAACAAGCCATGTGGTGATCTTTTGACAACTGATTAATGACCTGGCTCTAGAAGTACTGGTTACAAAAACAGAAATAAGTAGGACGGATAAGATTTGATCTGTAACCAAAACTCGAGAATAAAGTTTCCTTGTGGTTGGAATGCAATGACTGACAGGGTTGAGGAAAGAGAACCATCTGGTCAATATCTGATTTTGAACAAAAAGCCCAGTATAGGAAATTTTCCATAAGCAAAATTTGAGATGATAATTCTTTTTAATTAGAGACCATAAAGTTAAGATATGCCAAACAGTTGAGAGCCATTGGTCAAAGAGTAAGCAAGGTGGCAGGCACAGATGAAATACCAAGGAAGTTGGAGGAATTGCTCACACCCACTGGAAAGTATTGGTGTGAGATGCCAACAAGAGAAGGAAGAAATCATCAGGGCAAATAGATACCCTGTGATGCTACCCATAGGAAAAGGGGATCTCTTGATTTGGAAATGTAATTAATTTTTAAGACCCAGACAACAAAAGGGTTCTTGTTGGAAGATGGGGGGGGTGAATCACAGAATTCTGTGTCATGCCCCACACCGGTTTTAGGTGAATATCAATAAATACAAGGAATCAAAGTGTTGAGAAGCAGGTGTTCCAGACACTGGATGAGAAATGACCTCACGTGACTTTCTACCTGAAAAGAACCTGACATAAGTCTTGTGCCAAACTTAACTGAACCAGCCAAAGTGTCACGTTCAACTTAAGTGGGTTGGGTCGATAATTGACTACATGAGAAACTGATAAATTTTAATGTCAAGACTAACCAAGTACTGTACAAAAGAACGTATATAGAGGGTACACTGAATGGCACCCATATATATGAAATTGAAATACATATATAGGTGTTGTAATTTTATTTTCTGTGTGACTTACTCATACAACTCCGTCCCAAATGTTCCAGCAGTTCTGAATATTTCAAGAATTAGTTGAATATCATCTAGATCAAAGTTTTTCAACTTGGGCCATATGTCCCCTTGGGAGCCATGTGATATTTTCAGTGGCCAAGTTTGAAAAATGGACCCACACAGAAAATTTAGGACCCACAATATATATATATATATATATATATATATTAGTATTTTGTAATGAATAATTATTATTTAAAATAAAATATTAAATTTATTATTAAGTTAAATATTAAATTAATCCAAACCATTTTGTTAACATAAAATTTTTATTTATTGTAATTTTTTCATCTGATCTATGCAAAATGGTTGTTTTTAGTTTACAATTTCTTATAATTTAAAACTCATAATTTAAAGTTTAAATTAAGGTATGTTTTCACCAATTTGTCTTTCAATTTTGAAAAGCCAAGTGTCCTGAACAAAGAGCTCCAAGGAAATGACTCCACCCTGTTTTTGAAGCAGATGCATAACTCATTTCTCTGATCTACTCCAAATGACAATGTTACACTGGTCTGTGGATCCCTTAATTGCTGATACAAGAACTCAAGTTGCATGAGGAGCCATAAAGAACTTGCATTGGATTGAATGGGGGACCTGAACAGAATAAGGTTGAGAAACATTGACCGAGATGTACCTTGGCAACTTATTGGGAAAGACCTGACTGCATATGAACAAGCACTCACCCCATGAGTTTACTTTATCAAGTAGTTAAGACAACATTGAGTGAACTTGTGTACTTGTAGCAAAAAGTTTTAAACTTTTTACTTTTTTCCTTGCAAAATATACCTGTAACATGTGTAGCCTGTTCGATACAGCAGTAAACCATTCTGACTGTCACCTCATTCTCCCTATTTTTATGTATCATTTACATAGATGCAAAGATAACCTTGTGAGAGAGAGTATCTGACTCCGGGATCTATCCATTTTAAATATGTAACTCACGAAGTTGCTATTTCTTTCCTCTTTGGACAGTTTACATGTGAGGCATGTTTGAATCTCTAAGGGTTAGGAAGTGTCACTGCTGTAGTATGTGATATCGATCACTAACCTGCTCCAGTTGTTTTTCACTCTCAGTTTTACATTCTGCTCATGTACTAGTGCTGGGTCAATAGATTGGCAAGCTACACAATTTTTGACAACTGACTTTGTGACTGTTGTTGATACTGAAGAGTTGACAGACCCCCTGGCAAAATACAGTGTCCTCTTCATACCCACTTCAACTTCCACTTTGTTGGTGGATGTTAGCTCCCTGACATTCACTCAACTTTCTCACAGTGGCACACCCTAGTTGTACAGGTTCGGTTCCTTTCTTGAGCAGCTCTATCTCTGGCATACTCTGGGGAAGCAGTCTGCTTGATTTAGTGTAGATTTGACCAGCTTCACCTCCAATGTTAATGCATGCTTGTCAACAGGTGCACAAAGTGTTTCCAACAGCTGACTTATCAACATCTCATTTGATATAGGCAGTTGCCAGCCACACAAGTAAGTGTCCCACAAGTTGTCCACACAGAGAGAACACATTTCAGTGAGTAATGACTTCAGGAAGATCCGGAACTTTACTTCTATGCTTCCATTGGAAAGTACCATTCTCCCCGCAGATGTGCAGGCCCAATACTTTGTTCCCAGTCTTTCAGTCTCTCTGGGTCTTTGTAACTAAGTCCATTATTGGATAGATGGCCCCTTACCATGTGGTAGAAACCAAAGCTTTGTTGAAATATGTCACACACACACATATATATATATAAGTGAACATTGAAGTCAACACTTGGAGGTGACAGGCTGTTTCATGCTCGATGCAATCGCCAGGCCATGAGTGTTGTTTTTGTGGCTTGATGATTGCATCTAGCATGAAACAGCCTGTTGCCTTCAATATTCACTTTTATATTTACACACGCTATCTCCGATATTGAGCACTTTATCCCATAAATATAGCACACCTTAAGAGTATACTTCTTTATATATGTGTGTGTGTGTGTGTGTGTAATATATAAATATATTATATATAAGCTGATATGGCATCTTTGATTAATGCATTCTGGGACATGCCCAAGTTGATGATAGCCCTTATAATGAGAGGTGCAACATTTAAGCCAAATCCTAATCACATAAGGCCATACCTCTTTGCCCTTGATCAGCATGGTTTGAAACAGCCACAATGCCTTGTCAACATGTTTCTGTAAGTAAGCTTTACTCAAAGCTAACAGGGACACGTATATTCCCTGCTGTTGCCATTCCCTCAACTTCTAGGTGTACACACCCACATTGGCAGTGGATGCTTCCGCAAAATTGTTCAATACCCTGTAATCAAGCACTGGCTGAACCTTCTGTTTGTTTTCCTGAACCACCGCCATCAGCAGAATCAAGCCCTTGGGTGGACAAAGCTCACTTTCAGGGTATGGCAGCAGCCATTAATTGTCTAGCAGTTTTTTTTTTTTAATTCTTTCTGAACAGCATGGTGTACTCCTGCACACTGTTTTTCAGTCTTTTGGATGTTTGACCACTGGCCCATTTCCATGAGGCAGTCCAAACCTACTTCTGGTGGTCAAAATGCACACTAAAATCAGGTTCATTGATGGAAATGGTAGCACACTGGGGTATATCTTCCTTGGGAAGCGAACTTCTCCCAATTTAGTGATGCACATTCCCCAAACTCCCAGATTGCATTGATCCCCCAAAAGCAGATCAAAATCTAGCAACGTTCCATCCACAACCAGGACTTTAATGTTCACAAGTCGAGCTCGACCAACATCCATTTTGACTCTGCCATATCCATAGCACTTTCACTATTTCCCATCACCTGATAACAACTTCACCTCCCCGGCAACACCAACGGTGGCATACAGATCTGCTCATGAGCGAACAGCCAGAGTCTACAAAGGCTGTGCATGTCTGTTCATCTACGAGCACTTCGATGACTGGTAGTGCATGGTTCTTTACTTGTTCAGGGAGGAGACTAGCATTGACATCTCCTTCTCTGACAAGATGCATCCAACCTTGCTGCAATGAAAGCAACACACTTCCCAGCGTGATCTGCGCACCTGGTTATCTGTCCCCACCAGGCATCCTTGTTTACAGTCCTTAGCAAAATGATTGGTGTTTAATGTTTGAGTTGTCTAACTTTGTATCACACTGATCCATGGTTGCGTCCCTTGTTTTGTATTTCATGTAGTAGTTCAGTTTTGGAATAAATATGGCACTTTACTGCCATGTGTTGTTGTCTCTGTATTTTTATGAGTGAACCACATTAACATTGGTAGCAAGTGCTGTCTTCTTTCGTGTGATGTTTGAAAGAAAGATGGCTTCTAATAAACAACCACCTATTTTGCAAGGTGAGGATTTGTATGCCAAATGGAAACAGGATATATAGATTTGATCTCTATACACAGGAAAACAGAGCCCAGCGGTTTTTTGTCATTGCCTCTGAATATAGAGAAATGCGTTTGACATTTACCTATAACAGATATTAGCCAAGGAGAGGGTTTAAAAATTATTACAAACTGGACGAGATTTATTTACGTGATGAGAACATGATGACATACATGGTTTTCAAGGATTTTTACTTTTACAGAAGAGTGGCTGGAACTAATATAAATGACTTATGATATTTTGTATCAGAGATTACAAAAATTTGGAATCCTCCTGCCTGAAGACATTCAGGCCATTTTTTGTACTAAATGCAGCGAACGTATCTGAGAAGAATGAAAAGTTTGTGAGAACCATGTGTACAATGTCTAACATATACAGCTATGAATGACAGGTTAAAGAAAGTGTTAATATTTCATCACCTGAAGAGAACACTGTTCCTGCTATTAAAGAGGTAATGGAAATAGTGAATTTTAATCAATATAGTAATAACAGAGGACAAAAAAAAACTTACCAAGGCAGTTATCATGGAAGTAAGTTAAATCCTATAAACAAGGTAAGATTATGTGGTGCTTCAAATGCAACTCTACTAAGCATTTTGCCCAAAATTGTTTTACTTCTCAAAAGGATGTTAATACTGTCATTGAATTTGACCAGGTCCATATGACATTATTTAACATTGATACACTTTATCGAACATTGATAAATGATGTCACAATTTCAGACTATTATGTAAAAATGTCTAATCTTGTGAAAGAGACACTTGGTATGGCAGTATTAGATGCTGCAGAAGTTTGGTTCAATATCTTTTTTGATACATTAAGGGATCAAGATAAAAATCTAGTGAAAATTTCCAGGTCTAACAGGATCTTTTGCTTTTGTGATGGAATGGAAGTAAAAGCCACTAAAGCAGTTAAATTTCCTGTGACTATAGGTGGGGTAAAAGGTGTTAAAGCTTATATTGAAGCAGACACTGTCAAAAGTGATTTGCCCTTCTACTAAATTACAAATCAATGAAAATTGCTATAATGGTGTTGGACTTTAAAAATGACTGCTGTTGGATTTTAGTTAAATGCCTAAAATTGAGAATTTGACTTCTAGACACTACAGGTTTCCCTTGACTAACATACGTTTGAAGGTTGGAAAATCACTTAATATAGTGCTGTATGTTAAAGCTTTTGATAAATGCTCGAGTGGAGAAAAAAAAATAAGGCCGAGAAATTACATAGACAATTTGTACATGCATCAAAGGAGAAACTAATATCTTTGGTTAAAAGTAGTAGAATTTTTCATAAGGAGTTTCTGGATTTAATCAGGGATATCTGTGATTCTTGTTCAGTTTGATTAAAGTTTAGAAGACCCCCCCACCTCACTTCAACCAGTGGTAGGATTGCCCCTTGGAAATAAGTTCAGTGACACAGTATATCTGGATGTAAAGGAGCATGGACATAATCAATATTGGATTTTACACCTACAACATATTTTCAATGTGGATATCCTATTTTGGAGCTCCCAAGCAGTTTTTGAGTGACAACAAGGGAGAGTTTAATAATGAAAGCTACTGACAGATGAATGAAAAATTAAACATTGAAACCTGTACTACTGCTGCAGAAAGTTGATTTAGTAATGATAGTGTGGAAATCTAATCAAGATCTTTATGTATCATCCATATCACCAATAGAGATAAAGAAAGGAAGGTACTCGAGGAAAAATTATGAGTCAAGTAAGGATGACAAAACAGAATTAAAAAGACTTATGGGTCAAATGATGTGGACAACTACTCAAACACAAACTAATGTATCATTTAATGTCTGTAGAATGAGCAATACTGGAAAACATCCTAAAGTGAAGATGTTCTTTGGGTCTAATAAGTCAAAGTTAAAATCTAAGAGAGGTTCTATATATTTTCCAGAGCTAAGAAAACTTTCAGAACTGAATGTTGTTTGTTATTCTGATGCCACTTATCTTTGTTTGTGATAGGAAGAACAAAATAGACCCTATATGTTGGACATCAAAAAACTTGAACAAGTAACAAAAATTCTGTTAGCCTCAGAGACTCTTGCACTTAGTGAAGCAGTTGATGCTGGTGTTTTAATAGCAGCTATGCTACAGGAGATATTTCAATTACCCAGGTTGCCTGAAGTTCTTTGCAAGACTGATGATGTATCTCTGTTAGAGACTTTAAATTCATCAAATCTTATGAGTGATGTCTGTGAGTTGATGTAGCTACAGTAAAGGAAATGATGACAAAAAAAGAAATTCAAACTGAATGCGTCAAGGGTTATGAACAGATTGCAGACTGCCTAACAAAGGCAAAGACCTTGTCTGAGATTCTGAGAGACTTATTGCTTCAATAACTATTTTCATATTTTATAGGACTGTAGTCTTCACAAAAAGACACCAGCAATGTTTATATTTGAGTTGTCTAACTTTGTATCACACTGAAATATGGTTGCATCCCTTATTTTGTATTTCAGTTCAGTTTTGGAATAAATATGGCACTTCACTGCCTGGTGGTGTTGTCTCTGTATTGTTATAAGTGAACCACACCAATAGTTGGGACCAGAGCAGTAGAAACAAATTATGCCAGAAGGAGGTGCTTCAGCATGTGTTTGATGAATGGATGCAGCGACCAACTCTTCAGGTTTTTGGTTATCCATCATAATGGCCCTTGCCCGGGTTAGAAATTGTTCTAAGACCATAGAACATCATCCAGAATAGAGACTAAGTTGTTGTCTAACATCCTGTAGGAGTCTAAGTCATGAATGTGCATACCATCTGTCTGCCAACAAGCCAAGCCAAACCAAATGCTGTAGCGCCACCAAAAATTCATCAACAGTTTCCCCAGTATGAATTTACCCTGCCATGAACTGGTCAAATGTATTGAAGGAGTCTGTGGCATATGTGGTCACAAGGGTTTACTTTATCAGCTCTGTGTTTGACCTCTGCTCCTTACTTAATGATATACAGCAAGCGCCCTACCTCTCAATTGTAGTGGCAGGACGCACTCAATCCTCTTCTTTAAATTCAGGGATCAATCTGATATTGAACGCCTTCTTTGCCATCTCATAGAAAAATTCAGAACTGCCAAAATAGTTTGTAGCAAAAAAGCTTTAAACTTTATTTCTTTCCTTACAAAAAATGCCCGCAATCAGTTTTTTTTCTCTGCTGACCGCAACCTGTGTAGCCAGTTTGATACAATTCTGTCTGTCACCTCATTCTTCCCATCTTTATGTATCATTTACAATCAAAATTTACATACGGGCAAAGATAACCTTGCAAGAGAGTATCTGACTCCAGGATCTGTTTTAAATATGTAACCTGCAAAGCTGTTATTTCTTCCCTGTTTGCAGTTTACATGCGAGGCATGTTCAAGTCTTTGTTTGTACTGAAGGCAAGTCATTTTCTTCTAACGTTGCAAAAAGTGCATGCAACCTCGGACCTCTTTGCCCTCTGTGGTAGTTCACTACAATATGAATAATGGTCACAATCACAATTACCGAGTAGATTCTACATATCTTGTATTGTGACTTGGAGTAAGAAATTAATATATATCCAGGTTTGTGGGTCCTCTATTGTTCTTCTTGCAACATCTGGATTTTCCCCCATATATAGACCAGATTAAGAACACAATGAATTACTTGATCATGATCTTTAAAAATAACTTTTTTTTATTTTGTTTAGTGTTTGAAAAGTGGAAGGAATACTCAATAATTGTGTGATGCCTTCAGGGGAATACTTCACAAGAGAACTAAGGTGCTATTGCCCTAGGTAGGCTACTTTGTTTTATTAATATTCAATAACAAAATTTTAAAACAGTGTGTGTGTGTGTGTGTGTGTGTGTGTGTGTGTGTGTGTGTGTGTGCGCACATATGGATATGTTGGGAAAATATATGCATTTGACGTCAATGTCAACAGAAATGTTAAGCATGAATAAAAGCTAACTTTGAATCATTTTGTTCCCAGTAATTATCTCACTTGTTCAAAATCAACATGAAGATAAACTTTATTATATATGGATATAGTATGCCAATAAATGTCAGTTAAATTATCTTATATTTTGGATTCTAAGAAATTATTCCAAATTTCTGAAAACCATTTTATACATACATGCATTTTATGCATATATGTGTGCGTAAACATATATAGCCACAGTTGAATATCATACACAATCTGCACAGATTTAGCACTAAATACCAGAAGCTGAGTATAAGAAGAAAAAAATGATATTGGGTAAAGCAGAACAAGATTCATCATGATGACAGTAAAAATGCATTATGTGAAAAGAGAAAATGCCCAAATGAAGAAGTCCCATGATGGGATCAAATCCACAGATTTGAATGTATAAATGAACATGAATCCATTGACCTCTATAAATCATTCAAAGAAATGTAAAAAAGCAATGATCAAAATGCAATGGGTCTGATTCAGGTATTAGAGGTGGGGAACTTGCTGCCTTCTGGGTCATCACGTGCAGCCTTCTGCCACTTTTGAGCAGAATTGTGGGACCCGATGATTTAGAAAAGTTAAAACCAGAGATGAAGCCAGCAAAAAATGTACTAGCTCCAGCTCCATAAACTAAAAGTTCACAATAAATCTCCCTCTTTCTCAGCAATAATTAAATTTATCATTATCACCTTTCAAATACTAATCTCACACCATTTCAATTAACAATTAACAGTTTTTTTTTTAACATTATTTGTTTGGAATTTTTACTGATACTTATAGTTAACAAAGGATTGTGTTGTACTAAAATGTGTTGCTAATGTCATAATCAATAATAAGAGATTAACAAAGGCAGAAGTATATTCATTAGAATTTAGATTAATAGCCATTCATTATGGCCTATGAATAGCAATGAGCAAGGTCTAATTTCAGTAAGGTATATCAATCGTTACTGTGAGACTAGCCAGACCTAGAGCCAAAAATTTTAAAGTATTGGAGCCGGAGTTCAACCTGAAGATTTAAACGTCAGCTCCACAACCATGCTTTTGAGCAGCATTACCAGGTTCTCACAAACATATTTCCCTAGGCAAGCAATCAAAATTTCCCTTTTTAACATAAATTTTCCCTTTCTTATTTGAGACTATAAAATAACTTTAATAATAATAATAATAATAATAATAATAATAATAATAATGATGCCCACATATTTTAACTGCTCATAGTATCTTTACTAATTTTGATTATGTATATTGATCTCTGATGCATATAATTAACCTGATTTTCAATAACAACAATGCATATATAAACCTAATTCTTTGTGTTTGTGAATATTTATCTTTTCAGAATAAAATCATTTCTCTATCAATTTTAACCCATTATATCCAAAAAATAAAAACCAACTTTGAAAGAAGAAAATAGGACCGTCAATACGCATTGTAATATTTTTTAGTGTTTAACAAAATGTCTTGCTTTGTGATACTGCAATTTCAACAGTTAAAAAATAAAATGCACATCAGCGTTATGTTAAAATGGAGAGTGAAACTCAAAGGGTTACACTGGGACATTCCACATCAAATCAACAAGGGTCTGACCATCACTGACACTGATTTGTTTTGTAATTTACTACACCTATAGAGCTTCATGATAAAAATTGAATGGTAACTATTTTATATCACCAAGTGAAAGGGTTCCAGAGATATGACCCTTTGACACTTTCCAAAAAGGTGAATTTCAGAAAATAGTCAATATGTTTAAATATCAATATTTCAGTTGTTATTATATAATTATATACCATTTTAAAGTACTTGGATGGATCAAAAAGGTGATCCATTTATTTTTTTGTTTAAAGATCAAATAAGATAATATGACCTTAGCCTTAACCTTTGACCTTTATTTTTGTCAAAAAACCATTTTTTAAATTTTTTTTAAATTTGACAACAAATTTGTTTGCATTATAGCAAGATATGTACAAAATTTGGTGGTGGACTTTTGATTGTGGCCTAAGTTACAAGGGTTTTACTGAGTTGAACCAAATTCAAAATGGTGGATTTTGGTATTTGCCACTAGCTTTTTTTCACATCTCCCAATATGATTAAGTCGTATATCTTTAGAAAGCTCTTTAAATGCTGATTAATATTAACATGAAACTATGATCATAAAATCAACAGAATTTGTGTTACTTTTGGTTAAATGTTTGAAATTAAAAGATGGAAAGCTAAAGCAGAGACAATTATTTCATTCTGTATTAATTTCAAGCAATGCTACAAAAGAAGCAAGCTATAAAATTACATATTTGCTTGGATAAAAAGGGAAAAACTATTCCTGCGATGCATAGCAAAATAAAGGAATGCGTTGTAGAAGTTGTAAAATGTTTAGATCCAGATAAAGTATATAAATATGAAAATGTGCCTCTTTCAAGAAGGACTAATACAGATCAACAGCATGTATTGGACAGTCATGTAACGGAGCAGCTCCAAAATATAATAATAAAAAAAAAAGACAATGTATATTTCCCTTTAGCTTTGGATGAATCGACAGATTCCACTGATTCGGCACAAGTATTGCATTTTCTTTGTGTAATGACTGACGATTTTTTATTTATTTGAAGAATTACATAGTTTAGGCCCCCTTAAAAGAAGGGCACGAGGAATAGATATTTTAATAACTTCAAAGAGAAATGTCATAAGGTTGGGCTGAATCTTACTAAAATTGGTGTGTACTGATGATGCTCCAGCTATGATGGCTATAAATGAAGGATTCATTG
Organism: Acanthosepion lycidas; assembly: GCA_963932145.1. NCBI lineage: Eukaryota > Metazoa > Mollusca > Cephalopoda > Sepiida > Sepiidae > Acanthosepion > Acanthosepion lycidas. The sequence continues at coordinate 3,782,200 of OZ010600.1, forward strand.
CACATCTAAAAAGAGAAACTACAGATCTAAATACACAGATTTCTTTTCATTGCATTCTGCATCAGCAACATCTCTGTGCAAAATCTATTTTAAATAATACTTTGCAAAAGATTATAAATACTGTGAACTATATACAAGCAAATGCTATCAGGCATTGTCAGTTTTGAAACATGTTGATGATAGATGACGAGGTAATTAGTGTAGATTTGTCCTATCATTCAAAAATGCACTGGTTATCACAAAGACGTGTATTGGTCAAAATTTTGTCTTTATGAAAAAAAAATAATTGACTTTTTCAAAGAAAACAATAAGTTTTGTGAATTATCAGATACAAAATTTCACAGAGATGCTGCATTTGCATGTGATGTAATGACAAAACAAAATGAGCTAAATATTTCATTACAAGGCAGAAATAAAACAATACATGATATGTGGCAAAAATTCTTTCATTTAGAAAGAAGCTGTTATTATTTAAGTCCTTTCTTGCTAAGCGAAAAGTTTTAGAACACTTTGCCTACTTGTTGAAAGTAATGAGTGAAAGTGAATCTATGAATCTTTTTAGGAATACTGGTCAGTTTTAGACGCATTAATAGAAGAATACAGTAGAATATTCAGTGATTTTGTAAAGCATAATGTCACCCTGAAACTTGCTTTTCAGCCTCACTTAGTTAATATGTCAGAGGCTCCCGAGGATTTACAAATGGAGATTATTGAATTGTATGAAGATAATAATCTGAAAATTCTTTTTAGCGGCAAGAAACATTCCATTGAAAATTGGGAAAGGGTGGTATAATATCCTTACCTTCGTGACCATGCACACCAACTTATTTCAATTTCATGTTTTTCTTCAACATACAGTTATGAATCCACATACAAATCAAGAATTCATTGAGAACACAGTTGACAGATGAGCATTTGGAAGACCAATTAAAACTAAAAACCACCATGTTAGACCTTGTTATTAAAATGCCATCTCAAAAGAAGCAATGTCAAGGAAGTCGTTAATTTGTCTAAAAGGTGAATAAAGTATTTCTTTGAACATGTCTTCTTTTTCAGTTTTATAATGTCTGTTTTTATTAGATTGTATATTTATTAAATTCTATTTTATGTATTATTTACCTAAGATATAAAATGTGTAACTAAAAAAAAAAAAAAAAAAAAATCACTTGGTAAATGCAGCCTCTATGAGAGAGAATGTATTTTAATGTGGCCTTCATGCACAAAAATAAAAAAAGAAAAAGCTCTTTTGAAAAAGGAAATTCCTATAAAAGTTTAATATAATTTGAGGATAGTTTAAATCCTCTGTGGTTTCAAACTATTGGCATTATGTAATTTTACTTTGGTGATGTGCTAAAAGACTTGTTGACATTTCATGTTATTCTTCAACCTCAGTTGTTTTACACAAGTTGTTCAAAGTTTGTTTTGGATTGCTATTGATTGTTGAGATCTCCTGACTTCTCATGGTTTATAAAACTAGGTTTGTACTTGATTTGGTCCATGCAATAAGTTGGTGCTGGATAGTAGCTTAATATTTCCCTTTCTCTGAGGCATTCGACTTTGATACAATTCTATTTAGTACCTATTTAAAAGAGAACATGCCAGTAAGAGGAATTTCTTCAAGAATAGGCTCAATGCTAAAATTCAATAAAAATCTAAAAGAAGGAAAGGTTTAGTGAAGAAAGTTTTTGGAAATTTCAAGAGAAATGACTATCAAAAACAAAATTTCATAAAATATAGAGAGAAAAAAAAAGTGACATGGACTTAAAATTATGTTGTGATTGTTATCTTTATTATTTGAAGGAAAATGTCACTGAAAAAACATGTCTTGTCTAAGTAGATACTGTGGATATTGCTGATAAGGCATGCATAGAACAAACTGATTGAAATTACTCAGACACCCACCTTTTCTGTCTCATGTATTTAATGTGATTGGTGGGAAGTTGACAAAAATTCATTAGTAAATGCCTAGAAGGATTCTGTCCTCCTGTCGACTTTCCAATTGCTACAATGAAGCACATACTACCTCTGTTCCATAAAAGTTACATTAGCATGCATACACGCACAAATACATTTCATATAATAAATGTAAAAACTAGGAGAGATAATATTAAATTATTCAATCCTATTTTTTTTTCTAATTTTAAAAATTTCAGTAGTCACTAGTCAATACTGAATAATATCACATTGGTTGAGAGAGTAGAAAATAATTACTTTTCTAGGAATTTGTCCTGTCAATAATCTGCTTTTTTTTCCTTTTGCAATTTTTTGACTTGTCATACAACAATTGCTTTGTCAGAAAAAGAGATTTGCTATTTGCACTCAATTCAAGATCTATTTAAATCCATAAAAGAATGATTGAAGAAATTGAGAGGCATTGTGTTTGAGTATTGATTTTAATAAAGCCAAGCACACAAGCACTGAAAATCTGCATTTGGTATGATCAGAAAATTAAAAAGAAAAAACATTTCTTACATACACACATATCTGCTCCTCTACATATTATACACATCAACAAATATATACATCAACAAATATACACACACACAAGAACTTATATAGTTATTCATTCATATAATCCAAGTGAATTGAAGAAGCGGCTTTTAGAAAAAGAATAAAAATTAAATTACAATTGTAACATATTGGTAATAAAAGAACGGCATTTCATAATGGTAACTTAAGCAGTTGTAAAGCAGTCAGAAAGAGAAAAACTCTTTAAGTCAGAAAAGACAAAGTAATGCGATAGAGATTAAACTTGCTTTTGAAAATTTTGCTGACAGAGAAAAGCTTTTACTACCAACACATTAAAAAAAAAAAACAACAAAAAAAAAAAAACAATGGTTCACCAATATCTAATTGGGTCATACATAGAAAATATTTTCTTCACAAAATATACACTGTTAGATTTTATTATGCAACCCAATATTTTCACAATATGTATTAATCAACCAATAGTAAAATTTTCAGGATATATTTATATGATAAGTATGTGAATTTCAGTTTATAATATTAGGTTGGTGCAAAAATAATGACGTAATAATGTCGTTTTTTGACGTTAAAAAATACGTCAAAATCGACATTATTACGTCATTATTTTTGCACCAGCCTAATATTTGGTTTTTATTAGAAATTTTTAATACTATATTTAGTGGTACAATATTTTATTATGAAACTTGATTGATTTGTTTTTTTATGGCTTATCAAACTTTTGCAGGTTATTTAAAACTAGAAAATATTTTTAGATTGCAAGAACTTTTTGCCGATAATAATTTTTACTGATACTAATTTTACTAATTAACCCTTAGTAAAAAATAAAAAAGTAATTGCGTGTAAGTGAATATAATTAACCCAATTGGAATTGGAACATGGCTTGCCAAATTTCAAATTCTGAGCCATTATCCATTATATCACCTGCACATCTAAACTTACATCACCTGGTATTCTCAAGCAGTCACCCATCTAGGTACTGACCAGGCTCAACATTGTTTAACGTCAGTGATTGTAGGAGAACTAGTGTTCATGAAACTTGATAGATTTGTTTTCTACAGTTTATCAACCCTTTTTATGAAACTCGAGAATTGTTAATAAATATATAATGATATAGTGGATTGATATTCATTTTTTCATTCCAGATATAAATTGCCATGTGTTGTAAAAAAAAAAAAAAAAAAAAAAAAAATGTAACCTCAAAGTGGAAACTAGTAAAGTTATTGAATGACAGGTGCACAACATTGGAAATTTCCAAAAAATTAAATGGAAATCAGAACAATCAAAAAAGAAATTTCTAGTTATATAGCCGATACCTTTTAGATTATTTATAAACATAAATTGCACTTAGTTTGTATGATAAAATGTGATATGTCCAAAACAAGTTATCATCAATATTTTTTAAACAAGCAAACTTATACAATATATTGATTGTAGAAGTATATCCTGAAAAGTTTTATCAACACTGGTTGTTTAATACCAGTTTTATTGTGAAGACTTTGATTTGCAGAAGAAAATAAGAGAACATGCAAAGAAAACCTTTTCCATAATAATACTCTGGACTGTTTGCAAATGAATTTCTATAGTATATTTAGAGAGAGCATATGATAGATTTTTTTACAAATATCTCTATTCAGTGGAGGAAGAAAGTTTAGGCACAGCCGATCTGAAATCATCCTATTTCTTCCCATATCTGAATATGCAATACAAAGTGTCATTGTCCTGGAACAAGGCTTAGATTTGGTAGCCTGGAATTTTACACGATCAATAATTTACATGTGTATTTCAAAAAAGAATGGACAGCCTCGGATTGTCACCAAAATTGCATCAACTTTTCAGCAATCAGATTATGAATCAAACACTTTCTTCTGTAACAACAAATTTATATCAATTCATGAATGAGCTTCGTTTCTTAAATAATCACAAAGTTGAAATTCATCAGTCCTTGTCATGTTCTGTACTTGGGTTTCTTATCAGAAATTTTGTCGGGGAGGGGGGGAGAGAGAGAAAAAAATGAAATGTTTTTCTTTGTTCCTTTATATAAAATCCATCTTCTTGGTTCTTTCTATAAGTGTAGTAATATCTAAATGACTGCCAAATTAGTATAGCTAAGACATAGAGACTATATAAGTGCCCAAGAAGTAAGGAGAAGAGCAGAATATAACTGAGAAAATACAAAGGAAATCATATTTCAGAACAATAAGATTACATTGTGTGTGAAAGAAAAATTTCAAGTTGAAGTTGTTTCAATATTATTTCTGCCATGATGGAGACATTATGCAACTTTGTAGCTTTTTAGCTCAGTTGTCCTTTTTTCTTCTTTCCACTTCAGTTCATTTCCAGGTAAAAAAAATCTACCCCACCCCCAACAAAAAAAGTTATGTTCAAAACTTGCATTTAGTGGCAACATGACCCAATACAACCCATGTCTAGCGGAAATTGTTTCTGTACAGCTTCCACTCAACTCACATGAAACAGATGTCTCCCAGTACTCTTATTTGTCTCTCCTGCTGATCAGAGATATTTTAGTTGAATTTTTAGTAATTTTTTTTTGACTTTTGAAAACCAAAACAGCTGTATATTTGCCAATGGGTAACAATCAATTTGTTTACGTCATATACAGTATCGGCACTATCATTGCAAAATCCAAAAAAAAATTCCCAATGCAAGAAAGTGTCTGGTCCCAAAGGTTTGGGATAAGAGATTGTATGCCTATATTTACAAAAACTATTATATAGGTTTGAGAATTCGATAAATAAATTCCAGTTGTAATTTAGCTAATAAAACAGTACATCCATTAAAGCAATTTTAATGAGAAACTGTTTTTCAGAGTGGGGGGGTCTCAATTGCTGGGAGGGGGTACTTATGTCAAATGGGAAAAATATTGGAAAAGAAATTATTTTAAAATATATAAGAATAAATCATCTTCTTAAAGTGTTTTAAAATAGCAGTAATTAATATTTGTATAGAGTTAATGTACTTTGTACATATTTACATTATGCACAGGTATATAATTATATAATTATGATAATTAGATGGCTTAATAAGAATCAATCTAAATTCAATATCTGCAGCTAGTAAATTCTGATCCAACTTAATTCTTTTAGATTTGTTTTACGTTATGTGGTAATAATATATATATATATATATATATATTATGTGGTAATATATATATATATATATATATATATATATATAGATATCAGTATTGTATAAAGATAATATCCAAAGTTAATCTTTAAATGATAATGGCTAGAGAGATTATTATGTAATACTTCCATGTTGCTGAATATAGAGTTCATTCATACTTCCTGATGTCATGGTAGTAATGGTTGAAACCTTTCACAATAGCAGGCATTTGACATTCCTTCAAGTAACCAAACACTTGAAGTCATTATCCAGACAAAAAAAAAAAAAACCGACAAAGGGAAAAAAAAAACCAAAAAAACAGACAAAGGGAAAAAAAAAAAAAAAATACAAAAAACAAAACACTATTATGTTAAATTTTAACTTCTAAATTGGCCTGAACTTTTCTGTGCCCATAAAAGTGTGATATTGGAATTTATAGAAATGTATCCAGTTAATGCCTTTTTTATTAGCAAAACCTTTCTTTAAAATAAAAGAGCAATTGGTTTATTTTGAATTTGTTTTTCAAATTCAAATTGATGTAAAAATTTAGGTTAGAAAAGTCTTGAAAATCAGGAAGCAAAGTAATAATGAATGTGAAAAGCTGACTGAGCATTTCTTCTTTGTTCATCAGGCATGATTTACTATGTAATCTACTTGATTTGCTCTCATCCATATAAAATCCAGTTCAATCCATTAACAGAAAGGAAGTTTAATTGCTGCAATTCTTATACTAACTAGGATTACAAATAGAAGGAAAATAATTATAATTTCAAGTTAAAGCATAAATAAAGAATTCAGATGAAACCAATCGATTTGGTTTTATTATCTTCATATTGACATTATAAATTTTGGTTTGGTTATCTTTTTCAATTTTTTGTATGACAAATACAAAAGAAAAGAGTGTCATTAAAATGTCAATGAAATTAATATTATATCTTCAAATGTAGTTAATTAGAATTTTTAAATATTTCCTTAACAACCAGTATACATAAGATATTTGTGTTTTTATTGAAGTAAGATACTAAATTCTGAATCAGTTTTCCTCACTAAATGAAGCACGAATTGGACTGTCAAAAAAATTTGAATGTGAAATTTAAAATTGGAGTTAAAATATGTTTAATAAAGTATTAAAAATTAAATAGTATTATTTAGAATTACTTTTCCAAATCATGCCAGTGTAAAAAAATTAATCCATTTAAATGATATATAAAATGAAAATATTTAAGAAATATCCTTGTACATAATCGATATTTCAATGATATATGCAAACATGTTTGATTTTGTTGATAGTCTACATTTATTTGGATTAATCCTTGTAGAAGACAAAACGAAAAGCTACACTTGTGTTTCTATCATTGCAGAGGAATTCGATTAGGGAAAAGATAATGAGAATCAGTTCTGAATTGATCACACTCCATGTATTAAAAAAAAAAACAAAAAAAACATTGCTCTCATTTTCAATGAACTACTTATTTTTTATGGCATAATAAAAAAAAAAAATAGCTTAACTACTGCGATTAAATAAAATGATTACAGTATTCTAGTATTGTGAAACAGGTTTGAAAAAATAAATAAAAACTTTAAAAGAATTTTTTGGAAGAAATAGGAAAACTAGATTAATAGCACTTTCAAATAGTCACCCACTTGACACCAAAGTAAATGACATAACTTTGTTAATAAGAAATGTTATAACAATATTCATTAATATCACTTACCTTAAATCAGAAATATTTCAATTTTTTTCCTTTTTCTTAACATGATGAAATTGGAACACTGACCTAGGTTTAATGAAGGAGAAAAACAACATATCTATTATTTATGGGAAAAACAACCTGTCAGAGTTGCTAATGAGGAGTTCTAAATAAATTCATTAGGCATTTTCCTTCTCTTTTAAATTGGCTTTGACCAGCAGAAGAGTTGATATTTTATGGAAATGGTCAGCTGCTTTTTCCCATGACTGCTATTTTAACAGAAAGCTCACTTCTCACTATCTGAAGGCATCGGCAGAGCCATCTGCCTTCAAAACTGACATATTCATTAACAGATGGATCTTTAGCTGACATCAGCTCAACCAATAGGAATCACATGCTGCTTTTGATACTATGCGCCTTTTTCTTTTCTTTTTTCCTTCCTTTTTTCTTTCACATCTTATATTCGATTTCTTGCTCATCAACTTCCTTTCTGTTCATCCTTTCTCCATCTTGCTTTTCTTACTTTTTCTTTCTAAATATCTTCCATAGTTTTCTATTTATTTGGTTATCTATCGATTCTTTGAATTCTTAAATTTTTTTTATCATTATCATAGTTCTTTTTTTTAATTTTATGTCCTTTCTTTCTTTTTATTTATCTCACTTCTTGTTCAATTTCTAAACTCTTTTTGCTTTTATTTCTCTTCAAGCCTCATTCCTATTTATTTTATAGTCTCCTTTCTATTCTTTCCTCGTTTTTTTTTTATACTTCCAAATAGAAAGCATTTAAGCAAGCAATAACTATCTCAACATTTAAACACTATGATCACCATTTTTACCCTTAAGAATCCAAGCAACATCTGTTGATTTGTCTCACCAGAAAGATGAAGTATTTTTATGAAAATTCATCTAAATGAAAAGACCTGCTGCTTTTCATTTTCATTTGGAAATGAATCCATTTCTCTCACAGAAAGTTTTCTAATTAATGACATCCCCAAACTGATCACTAAAAATTGCTTTTCTATTTTTCCCCAGGTTCTGTAAAAGTAAGAACATTTAAATGGATGCTCTGATTGGAGAAGGAATATTTTTTGCTCATCTTTTCTTCAAAACCAACTCACTGTCTGTGACATGTTTGCTATTTGTTGTTTGGTTTTTACATGTGGAATCTAATTCCAAAGAGAGCACTGCAGCTCATTTTATTCGCAACTGTTCAACATTAATGGAACAAAAAGAATTGAATCACAGAAACCTAAGTTCAAATTTTATACAAACTCTTAGGAGTTGCCCATTCTAAAGAAAAATAATTAAGTATATTTCACATCTTGATTTATAAAATTAACTGAAAGCAATTCATTACTTCGTATGTTTTTTTTCAGGTTATGTTTTTTTAAAACTTTCATTTTGTATATATTTTTTGGTCTTTTTGAAGGGTATGCAAAAAGTACTGCAGAAAACAAGTATCAGGTTTAAACACTTTATGCATTACTGTAATGTGAAAAGTTAATTCAACCTTTGAAACTAAACCTATTCAAAGGAAATAATATCATTTTGAAAAGATTAAATTTTCACATTAACTATCCTAGTTCATCTCAGTTTAGTATATCAAAATGGATTTGTCAAATAAATTTAAATGCATAATCATTATTAATGAAGATATATTTTTAAGCATTTGTCATATAAATCTTTTGTATAATTTATACTGTGAGAAAAAAATTCAATCCATTTTTATTTTGACAAGAGCTTCAAGTGATCCTCTCTTGGGAAATAAAAATTTGGAATGTTTCATCTTGATATATATATATATATATATATATATATATATATATATATATATATATATTTCACCTAAACGGATCGTCAGGGAAAGTATGGCCATACTTTCCCTGACGATCCGTTTAGGTGAAACCTAGGTAGGTTTGTCTGGCTCACTAGGTGTATCGAGGTCTGCTCTACGATTGTATTGAGCTCTTTTGTTAGTTAGTTGTCTACTCATATCGGGGTTTTTTCTTTGGGCTTCAGACCTGCATCTGTGTGATTTGTTCGACAGTAGTTCATGTTTGTAGCTCTTTCTTTTTTTAAAACCTTTTTTTCCCCTTGAGATTGATTTGATTATTTGCAAATCAAAAATTCGAGGGTTTTTCGAAACGAGTCTAGTTATATATATATATATATATATATATATATATATGAAGAAATATAGTCTTAAGGTGTGCTATATTTATGGGATAAAGTGCTCAATATCAGAGATAGAGCGTGTGTAAATATAAAAGTGAACATAGAAGTCCTGACCTGACGATTGCATATAACATGAAACAGACTGCCGCCTATAAGTGTTGACTTCTATGTTCACTTATATATATATATATATATATATATACATACACACTTGAACTGCTTTATAAATACAAATAACAATCACAATATAGTAAACAGGGTGATAATTTTAATTAAATATTTAATGTTCTGAATTGAAAGGGATTTCAATGTGACCATACTTGGAACAATTTTGAAAAATATGTAGAAAGGGAGTATAATAGAAGAGATCAACATCTAGGAATCAAGACAAAAAGAGAAAAAGGAGTCAAAATAAAACCCAAGACTTAAATGAAAAAAAAGTTATTTTACAACACGACTTTACCTGATATGCTAACACTAAGTAAAAGATGGTATAAGAGAATCAACAAGTGAGGAATGAGAGAAGCAGCAACAGAGAACATGGGAGGGGGGTAAAAATGGCAGCAGAAAAAATTGATGGTGAGTGGAGGGGTTAGGGGGTTAGTCAAAGATGGAGAGAGAGAAAATGGTAGGGGTGTCATAGGAGTGAGACAGAAAATGGTAGGGGGAGTCAAAAATATAGGCAGAGATAATGCTGGAGGGGGTCAAAGATGGCAGCAGAGAAAATTGGGGGGGGTAGTTGAAGATAGTACAGAAAAATTAGATCAAATTATAGTAAAAATTAATTTGAATATTCTATCTCTATTCAAAAACGGACATTTATTAGCAATAGCACATGAATGGAAGCTGTGAAACCAGCAGCTCCATCTTAGATGCCAAGAACTCCTATTTACAACAAATTAAGAAGGAATTTATGCAATGCTATTACAAACTTCTCAGTATGGAAAAGAAGCTGTTCAAAAATTCTCATGTTTAGTCAGTTTCTGTGAAGTTCTTGGCCTGACCAACCAAATTTTTCAGTCCCACCCCAAATTGTCAACCTGGACATATATAATTGTAAGTTTCATGAAATTGCACTGAATTTCATTCTTCATTGATGCAAATATATGAAAGCATAAAATGATTGCTGCAAGTCATTTTTTTTTTTTTTTTAAGTAACATGTTCTGTTCTCTCCTCTTCTTTTGTGTATCATACAGGGCATAGATAAAAGGAAGGGGTTCTATTAATTGAAAAGTAACTGGAATTTAATACATCAGTTCTGTCATTGCTGATTCACTTCAATTTCTACAAAGTACACAATGACTATTTATTGTAATTGGGCATTTGTATTCTTAATGCTTTCTTTGAACAAACCCATTTCTAAAAAGCTCTCCACTCTATAACAGATGCTGTGCTTCTCATTATTTATCATTTGACTGATATCAAGTTGAGTTAAATCTTCAACGTCACTTTAATCCCTTGATAACATATGTTTAGCCAGGTTGAATGTCGTATCTCAAATATTGTTATCAGAAAAGACTTTTCTCTTAGTTTATTTTAAACTCCTAATGACTGCATCTTGCTGATCAAGTCTGAGGCTTGAAAACTGGACAGTACCAGAAAAGAACAAAAGTGACAAAGAAACAGTTTTTTTTCCCCCTGCTGTTTGTCCCAGACTGCAAATAAAACATAGATTTTGAGTTTATATTTTTTTTTTTTTTGGTTTGGGGGTAGGGGGTAGGGGGATAGATGCACTTATAGTCAATTCTATTTCAGAGTTATTAACCTTGAACTTGACTTTTATATCAATAAGTTTTTTTTTTGTTTTGTTTTACATTAACATTACACTTCCCTAGTAAAATATGAACAAGTTTACATGGAAAATTTAAAGAAAAATGATTTTGATGCTACCCAGAAATACAAAGAGGTTCTTTTATTTACTGTGTCCTTTCATGGACCCCCACGATTTCCTATCCTTTGTAACTCTTAGCAATATTTGTCATTTTATCCTTTTCACCTCCTGTTCTGCCATTAACTTACAAAAGCTTGTTAAGTAGGTTAGTTGCTTTTTCTTTCTACTCCCCTTGCCTTTCAATATCATTATACATAAATTATTTCTTATTTGTAAGGTTTTTAACTATTTTGCTTGCAAAAATGAAAAAAAAAAAAAAAAAAAACTAGTAATGTTGTTAGGCAGAAGTGTAAATAGAATCAATTCAGAAAGTGAGAGAAACCAAAATTATGAGGAGGATTCAAATAAAATGTGGTAAAGAAGAAAGAAAAGATCAAAAGAAAATTATATAAGAAAACAAAACCAGACAGCTTATCAAAATATAAAAGAAGTAAACATTAAAGAGAAATGAAAATTTGCTGAAAATGAAGATAACACATCTAAATACAGATGGCCATATATGAAAGTCTTAATTGTACAGGTTTTTTCTACTTCATATATAATATAAAAACAATTTTCATAAAAAGCAAAAAAAAAAAAAAAAAAAAAAAAAAATCACTTGACCAGAAACAGTAGTATTAATATCAGCTGTTGGAGTGTAACATTTTTGGCATGTGACCTCACCTATTTCCAGAATTAACAATGAATGCATACCATTTTAAAAATAGGGTAAAAAAAAAAAAAAAAAAAAGAAAAAATTTCACTATTATTATTATTATTAAAAAAAATAAATAAAAAAAAACAAACTTTTTCTGTGAAATGGAAAATATATATCTGATGTTTAATTCATATATTTCCATGATAGAATTTACTTTAAATATTAACTTGCTGGATATTTTGAGGCTTAGATTTCACTATGAAATAGAAATAAACCATTGATTTTTTTTTTTAAATGTGTAAAATCAAGCAGAATCAAGACGACCAGACCTTACTCAGGACAATAGTTTTAGTGCTCATTTTACTTGTGTGTATATCTGCGTGTGTTTCTATAAAAGTTTGATGAAAAGAAACTGGATAGTTTAAGAAATTCCCAGATTCCAACCACAAAAAGGCATTATATACAAGTGAAAGTGCAAGAAAGCTAAACAGACACTGCATCATGTCCCACTGACAGTCATTCCAACGTCTTGTCATTTGTCAGTCATATGATACATTTAAGAGAAAAGAAAGCCAATGCTTAGAAAATCTTATTAACTTGATGGGGAAAATAATTCACAATGAAGATAAGGTTTTAATTTGAAATTAATGACAGCCAGACACAAACATAAAACAGAGATTGTAATTAATACAGATTAGAATGGGTAAGATGATTGATAAAAAATTATAAATTATTCATAAATTGTGGAAGCCAAAAGGGGCAAATTACTTTTGGCATGAATAAATTTTACAAGATGTAACAAAAGCTCCTTCTTAGGTATGGACATAACAAGATCCTAATACAATTTCTATCCTTAATACTTATACTTAATGTGACCAACAAAAATCACCTAGAGTGAAAATTACACTTGGGCAAAGTTTTGGGTCTGAGGAAGGTTCTACAAAATTACCCTCAATTTTATTTTGTCAATATATATCATGTTAAACTTAAACTATATAATTGCATCAAATATCCTACAAATTATGGTATACATATATAAATTGAAGTCTTTTTTCTTTTATTCTGATTTTTACAAATTTTATGTATATGATGAGAATTTTATTAAAGTCTCAAACTTCAATTATTTAGCATTTTTTAAAACTAAAGATTGTGCAAAATAGTAGAAAGGGTTGAATTAAAATTTGGGAATCCCACCTTTTTTTTTATCTTTCGAGCACAACAGAAAATAAAATATAATAAACATTCTTGAATGAATAAACACACTAAAATTATTTGCATTTCTGGTATGAGAAACCTCTACTTGGCAACTTCAAAGTAATAGTTATGTTGGAATTGTGTTTCAGAAATCAAATGTAATTCCAGTGAGTAATAATTTATAACATACAATTAGTAATATATTTAATTTTGAAGTAGTTAAAAATGACCCTGTTTGTCGAGAGATATTTGCGTGTGCGTGTAAGAGAGAATGTTGGGTATGACTTGTCCCCTTAATAATAGCCTGTTTGGAGTTTGTCAAGACAGGTGGTACTGAAAAGCTAATTTACATGGCATTTAAGGTGACAAGTAGTTAGCTAATCAGAGCTAATCTTATTGCAAAATAAATTGGCTGCTTTATATGGAGAAGAAATAAGTAATGTTACTTAGAGAGCCCTGTTTAGACTTCTTTGGAGTCCGAGGGCTCTCAAGGTTTATCATGAAATCTGTTATTTACATTTTTTGAAGGATGGTCCAGGGATGGTAAATATCAAGATGTATTGCTATACACATTACATTTACATTAGCCAAACCAGACATGTCTACAAAATGACAACAATGGCTGATTTTGGTTGGAAAAGCTTTTTTTGGCTTTGAGAAGTATGTACTCAGATAAAGAGGAGGAACACTATTTATTACCTTAAAATTATTTTGTAAATGTCAGCATACTTTGAGGCTTTTGAAACCTACTCATTGTCTAGAAACACATTATATGAAGTTTTAGTAAAGGGGAGTATCACTTGTTATAGCTTTGGGTGTCTGGATTGAAATGCCATAATAATAATAATAATAATAATAATAATAATAATAATGATGAGATCTTTCACCTGGCTGGTCATTCAAGGTACACTCCAAGTTAACAAAAAGTCTTCTTCAGTGAGACTGTTTTACAAGAATGCATCCATTGTGGTGATATCAAAGAGTCTATCAAGTTGACTTTTCACTGTGTGGTCATCTGTTTATTGCATTAGTTTATTGAATCTTACATATTTTGCTTGTTTCACAGACAGTTGTCTTAAAAGGCAGTTCTGTTTAGCAATCTAACAATTTGACAACAAAAAGCACTGTTTTTGTGTATATTGTACATGATGAAAATGGTTATTTTGATGACATGACTGAAGGAAGGCTCCATAAATTTCTCTTTCATCTGATGCTTAAAGTTAAGATCAGAGCAAAGAAAGAGAGAGAGAGAGGCTGTCCTCATTGGACTAGTGAAAGGTAGGTGAATACTGCACATCTCTGTTGGGAATAAGGCAAATGTAGTACAGCATTGTAAAATAACAGGTTAGAGATTTTGTTTTTCTATGAAAGACTTGTCAGCTCAGTCTTATTAAATTAATTTAAATAAATTTGTTTTTCTTTTGTCAAAATCAGTTTAATTTAGTTAAGGAATGTATGCTCATTGATCCTTCTATTTCTTAGTTTCCCCACATTTCTGTTTTTCACTTCCACTTCCCCCCTCCCTTGTTAAATGACAGAAAGCAGAGTTCATTGGGCAATATAGGAATGTTTTACTTTATTTTTTTGTGCATTTTCCCCATACTAATTTCTGGCTAGTTAACTTGTTTTTCTGCTATATTAGAATGTATGGGAGGTGGTCATACACTAAGACATTTTGTTCAGAAAAAAATGTTTGTTCACAAAATATTTGTCATTTGTATCATTTTAAAATCACCCAGGGGTGAGCAGGAGAATTTCTAAATTATAAATTATGAATCATTTCTTTTACTTAGCTATTTCACATGAATCATAAATATTGGTATTAGAATTTTCATCAAATGAATATCAAGTTTTGGAGACTTGCATGAATGACATCAAATAAATTAACTTATGGGCAAAGAAATAAAAATTGGTTGGGTCAGTGAATGTGAAAGTTAATGATGCCAGGATAGTAAAGACCCCACATCTCCTTCACTGATTTTTGGTCTTCTGCTACCTTTTAGTTATTTTTACAAAATAAACATTAAGAAAAAAAAAAATATATATATATATATATATATATATATATATATATATACATACAAACCTCCATGCTGATATTACAACTGGTAACAGAGCATTGTTCAGTAAAATGTTTTCCAAGAATTCCTTTGATACAATCCCCATCCTGTCTCTCGTTCCTAAAATTACGAATCTTGTGTAAAGAAAACATCACATCGAAGAAGAAAATGCCTACATTATTGACTGGGAAAGCATGAGAATCTATATTGGAGATAAACTCTGAGGATCTAAAAATAGATGAAAATCTGGCAAACTTGTCTGCTGAATTTGTCTCACTGTTTAAAGATAATAACTGGGCTGAACTCACTGCATGTGAAACAATCTGGTAAGTCAATGGCAAACTACCTTACAGAATTCAAGAGAATGAATGTTAAAGAATCACAAGATATCACTTCCTTAACCCGTCTTGTCATATGAAGCATCAAGAAGTGCCAAACTTACAGAGGACAATGAGAAGCTTAAAAAGGCAACAAGTTCAGAGTTGATATTCACTGTGATGGAACAGTTAAAAGAAAGTCATGCTGAATATCAGCCCTGAATCTTTTGGCTCAAATAATTTTAATAATGTCATTGTAAGAAAAGAAAGCCAGATGTTACTAGTCTGAGAATGTGAATGTAAATTATGGTGCCAAAGGTTCCTCAGTTGATCATAAAGAAACCTATTATTACAATTGGTCTTCAAGACATGGTGTTAGTGGCTCTTATTGAATAGCAAGAGGAAAAGAGGGTATACCAGACTCTTCAATGATAGAAATCAATTCATAATGCCTCACTTGTGGATTTGGGCCAGAGATTGTGATAAAAATATACAAGAAACAAATATTATGCTTATCTCTTCTGTTGAAGAAAACCACAATGTTCCAGAAAATAACTGAACACTGAAAAGTCATTAAAATTGAGATAAGTGACGCAATTGTGTTGGATTCAAGAATGACTAGACCAGTTACAGATGTTAAGTGGTATCATTATTTTATTGATTGATTCATTTGTTTTTTAAAGCTTATCAAACTTTTGAAGGCTATTTTATTTTTAGATTGTAATTTTTGGAGATTTTTTGGAGATAACAATGATTAACTAACTGACCCATAGCTCGGAGGGAGGGGGGTGAGAGAATGGAATTCACAACTTTCCCAAGGTGAAAGTGAATATAACAAACCCAACTGAAATAGGACTCAGCTCTTTGCTTTCCAATTCTGAACTGTTATCCATTACACCACCCACACATTCAAACTTACAGGATCTGGCATTTCCAAGCAGTTACCCAGATAGGTACTGACCAGGCTTGATGTTGCTTAACAGTGGTGATTATACAAGAACTAGTGTCTTAATGTGATATGGCCATGACTGCAATTATTTTATGGAAACTTTGCCTGCATGCAATTGAAACCAGGTGTTTAAAAAGATTGCCTTCTCTTGCTTTTCTTGTGTTAGTGGGGGAATAAGAGTAGACATCAGTACAGACATTGTTGAGTCTGATATCCCAGATATTGCTGACTAAAGCTGTAAAGAAGAAAGCAGTAACACATGTAAATTTTGAGAACATTGTTTTCTTGGTAAAACTATAAAGCCAAATACAACTGAATCAAGTCATTAGTATATATCCATAATTAAACCAATATCTAAAGATGATATTAGTTCCAATGTATTATTAATCAAGCAAAATCAGAATGAATAAGAGTCATACAGAGGAAGTACAAATTGCTAGAAAGTTATATAAACAATTCAGCCATCCAAGTTGCACTACTGACAAGGGATGCCATGTAGCATGTAGGGACTTCTCTTTTAGAAGAGTTTCCATTAACATGGGACATTTGTATAAATATACACTGGGATCCTTTCAGTCTTTCACAAACTGAACAAATCACCACATGTTGTATTTCAATTATTGTTTGTATTAGTGCACACAAAAACTGGTTAAGACATGGTGTGTTTCACAATAGAATGAGAAGTGAAATAATGGTGTGATATAAAATGCAAGCATGAATCCAGTTTCCAGTGTATTTGTTTATTTAGTTATGGATTCACTTGGCACAATCTGGTAGGGAGAGGGTAGGTAGTGACATTTGGGAATCTTTGCTACTACTTCTGTCTTCTCACATCACAGAATAACAGATCAGATATTTCCTTTGGTCAGCAAGAACTCTGACTATATCTCTCTTGCTTTAACTGGTTCTCTCCTATTACTCTGACTGCCCATCCTTATATCACAATACATGTCTTGGAACTGACTATTCTGTGATTCTTACTTTTAAGTTTTACTGCTGAGCATAAAAAAACAAAAAAACAGGCACTTCAGAATCAAATAAAATCATTAACAATCCATTTTACTTTGTGGGTTGTTGTAAGTCATGGCTAGTTTCCATTATGTCATATTTGCTGGACACACAATATGTTTAAACCAATTGTTGTGTTCTATTTAGTGATACACTTCAATGAGCAGGTTGCAATGATATAAATAACATAGAAAAGGTCAAAACATATGAATGTTCATGGCACTATATATAGTGTTGCTGCTAAAATTATTAATAAGGAGAATTCTTTCATTGTTAAATGGATTTTTAAATATTGGATTTCTTATTTTAGGATACCAGATTAAGAAATCCAATATGTCAGATAATGGAAGAGAGTTTAACAACCAAGAATTTGGAAATATGGCTCAAAGTTTCAATATAGCCATCAGGACAACAGCTGCTCATTCTCCTTGCGGTAATGGGTTGGGTGTGCATCATAGCGCTATTTTTTAAGATATAGCAACAAAAACAATGGCTGATGTGATTTTAAGAATACATTTGGATGGAATACATTACAGTGTTAATGGTTATAGCCTAAATCAATTGATGATTGGTAGGAAACTAAGCATCATTACAATTTTGAATAGCAGACTTCTAGCATTAGAAGTGAACTAGTTACCAATAATTTCGATGCAATGCATGTGGCTAGATCATTTTATTGAGAGTGGGTCTAAGGAAATAAAAGCTCCATTCTTGTGTTTTAACAGAAATATGTACTAATGCTGACCTTGTTTAATGATTGTTTTTTTTACAGCTTATCAACCTTTTGCAGGTTATTTAAAGCCAAAAAAAAATTTTTAGATTGCAAGAATTTGGGGGGGGGATAATGATGATTTACTAATACAAGTCCTATAACTGGGAGAGAATAGGTGAGTTCCTACTTTACCAATGGTATTTGTGCATAAGTATATATAATGAACTCAACTAGAACTGGAAATCTGTTCTCCGATTTCCAATTCCGAGCCATTATCCATTACACCACCTGCACACCCAAGCTTACAGCACCAGGTATTCCCAAGTGGTCTCACATCTAGGTACTGACCAGGCTCAGTGCTCATATGAGAACTGGTGTTTCAACGTGATATGGCTGTAAGATGGTGTCTGTTTACAAAAGAAATGAATGAATCCAGGAATTAGTTCTTGAATGAAAGGTGAAATAGGTGCTGGTGAAACAAGTATTAGAATATACATTCTTACTATAGCTGATTCACCAATCATGCCAGATTGAATAATCAATATTTGATAGTGATTCTGGAACTGTTAAAAACACTGATGTAGTAAAACATATCCTGGAGAGGATGACTTAACAATATGAAAAATGAATTGACACCTGAAGAAGCTGGTGAAAGTGCTGATTAAAAACATTAAAATGATTAGTTATGTTGGCAAGACCACAAGGAGAAATAAGTTTGATATGGATGCCATACTCAATAGGGATGACACTTTTTACTCGAGTTTAAAAATGGTATACTTAACTGGGAGTTAGAAGAGGAGAAAGAAATGCATTGATTTCAAAATGTTCATGGTGCTATGGTACATGCTAAACAGAAAAAATTAGTTGAATTACAAACCGTATTTATCTAGAAGTGATTGCCTCAGAACAGCCCATAATTACAAAAAGATGGATTATGATGGACAAAGAAATTAAAGAAAAGAAAGCAAGATTGGTTGCAAAAAGATTGCTGGATGAACCTGCCAATATTGTCAAGACTAATTCATCTACTTATTCTAAGGTGGATTTGGGATCACTCTTGCCATTATAGCAACCAATGATTAGTTTATTTTTTTTATAAACATTTCACCCCAAGCAAAGCAAGAGTTCCACTATCACACAAGGGGTTACAGTGAGTGAAAGTAAAAGAAAAGACTGCGTATAGTGGGGATTGAGGAGAGAACAAAAAGAACAAGGATCAAGGCATCAGAAGATGTTGATTGACATTAAATATTTGAAGATTATAGTTATCCGGGAAGCAAGTAAGAGGAAGGGAGTTCCACTCTCAGAAACTAAGATAGAAGCTGTTGGAGTAGAAGAGGTGGTTACATTTAACTGTATCGACAGTTAAAGGGTGGGATGCCAACCTAGTAGCATGTTTAAATTCATGCAGTCAGGGTACCAGTGAAAATAGTTCGTCAGAGCAGATGCCATGAAAATATTTGTAGAAAAGACAGAGGGAAGCCACATTACGTCTGTGAGAAAGCGACTGGAGTCAAGATCCCAAGTCAGGACTGATCACATTGTATATCCATCTTTGGATTTTGTTGAGAACTGCAAGATGAACAGTGGGGGCACCAGACCATATATGGCAACAGTATTCTATGCATGGAATACCTTGAATATCAAGATTTCTTACTTGCAAGACATGCTAATTGATAGCAGTTCATTTGGTACAACTGTTTGAGGTCACAGTGACTTTTCAGACTTTGAAAATTACATACAAATATGGTTCCCAAATGGTATGACGCACCTCATAGGTGCCGCAGAAGAGGATAGGCAAAATGATTGAAAGACAATCAAAGATTTAGAAACATTTTCAAAAAATTCATATGCCAAAAATTTAAAATATTATGGACTAGCAGCATGGCCCGGCATTGCCAGTGCTTGATTCAAAAATCGTGCGACTCGTACAGCAATCACTATCACTTGACTTAAAATATTTTTGCCATTCCTTGCCTTTAAAAGAGTGCCCCTTTGCCGTGCTGATGTTGCTACATGCCTTACTTCTTGCCTATCTCACACTGTGAATTTTTTCTAAGCTCTATACTAAACATTAAATCTGTTACGAAAAAAGAACTAAACAAAATGAACACAAAACGATCAGCTTTAAAAAAAAGGACTCATAACTGGAAAAACCGAATGAAAAAGAATGTTAAATACTTTTCCATACCCAACCCAGTTCTGCGGAATCAGAATCAACATTGAGTTTAAGCAAGCGAATGAGCCAATTGGAGTAAAGTGCCATGCAGATTTAAATTTTTCCCCATTTGTGACAAATGCAGCTATCGATTTTTTTTTGCATGCTAGCATGCTACTTAACATTCGTATCAGTCAGCTGTTGGCTTTCATGCTGGCCAATAGAATCTTCCTGCCTATTCATGGCAACCAGCTATAGGCTCTCACTCTGGCCAGTACAAAATGGCCACAAACTACATGAAAACTGCCGTAGAAGCATGGAAAAAAAAAAAAAAAAAAAAATCGATTATTTCCACTATTGATGGGAGTTGGTAAATGCAAAGTTGGTCTTGGCCTTCCCACTAACTTGGAGCATGTGCATGTAAATTTTGGTACAAATCCGTCGAAAATTCCGTCTGTGCATTCGTTACACACACAAACAGACACACATCCTGACTTTTAGTGATAGAGATTACTCGTAATTGTATGCATAAATCTCAGTATAGTTATAAATAATTATTGACCAATTTTATCATTGAAATTTTTGTATTATATCAAGTATTAAGAATATAGAAACTAAACTCTGCAAATTGGGGGAGAGAGTTATCAATGATAATGTTTTGACTTTGAATCTGTGGTTATCTCCCTTTAGCCCTCTTTTTTTTTTTTTTTAAAGTTCTTTTTATTACATAATATTTGGTAAGGCACAAGAAAATTTTAATTTTAATGTAGCCCAGAAAAAGATATCCTTTCAGAACCACTGATCTAAGTAATCCATCTCATTCATCATAACTTACAGTGAAACAGGAATTGTTTGCCCCCTAAGTGTCTAAATGAAATCAAGAAATTTTTTTTTTTTTACATGGTACTGTCATAGAAAATGACACAGTGTCTTTGTTAGGTAGAAACAATGATTCAGATAAATGTTATTAATAAACTCAATACTCAATTACAATTTCTTCATATTCAAACCAATGTAAGTTGAGATGAATATGCTAAAGGCCTCAAGTAGATTGAACTTAAAAACAACAAACAGTGAAGAGTATCTTCGTGACAAAGTTACACATGTTAGACAGCTAATTGGGAAGCTAAATTGTCTGATGACACAAACAAACAAAGCCTGATAAGAATTTTGATGAGAGTAATCTGTCCAGTTGTCTCAACTGAGAACATAGTGGAGTCTACCAAACAAGTAAATAGAATTATTAAGGCAAAGAAAGAAAATTTGAACATTATCATTTCAAGTTCTGGTGATTTATACAGACTACAGTTAGTAGCATATAGTGATACTGTATTTGTTGATCTTGGTGATGATGGTTCTTCAGGATGATATACAATTCTCTAAGTTTGTAACAATGGAAACTGTTTTCCTTTGCTCTGGTTATCCAAAAGAATTCATAGACATGTTAAGAGTATCCAGGCTGTACAGTTTGAAGAGTTTGATTTAATACCTCTGATTTACTTGTTATTTGTAAAATAGTTCTAAGTTACATGAATCAAAACACTTCAATTGACAAAAGATTATAAGAATTGAAATGAGCAGATTTCAGGAAATATTGACCAGACATGAAAGCAGATTAATACTATGGATGCCCAAAGAATCTCAAATTGTTGATTGACTTACAAAGAAGAGCATATCATTTTTCAAGATACTTGGGTATGTAGCACACCCCAAGAGTGTGTGTGTGTGTGTGTGTGTATTATATATATATATATATATATATATAAAAAAAAAAAAAAAAAAAAAAAAAAAAAAAAAAAATCGAAATAAATGATTTTTTTTTTTTTTTTTTACTGATAACAATCAAAGTATACAAGTTCTACATAAAAGAGCAACTTAACTGTATCCCATACTTCAGTTTTAGATAGAAACACACAGTAAAAGGAAAGAACTGTTTATATACATTCACATCTGTGTGTGAATTGTCCCCTTTAATAATAGTCTGTTTGGCATTGGCACCTAATTTAGATGGCAGCTGTGTTGATGAGTGGTTGGTCAATCAAAGTTAACCTCATTACTATACAAGTTGGTTGTTGCTCTATATAGAAAAATATAAAATGTTGATGGTATCCAAACAGCCATGCTGAAATTACACTGATGCTGTACATATAGAGCTTAAATTAAAAATAAATAATTTTTCATTCCTTTTTATTTGTATTTAAAGGTTTTCTCCTTCTAACAAATGTTTTTTTATGATGATTATATAAGCAAGAGAAAATGCCGAATTCAGGTGTGTATTTTTTATATTCTCTGTGGAAATATATTTAAAATGCTTTGTAATTTGCATATAAATCTCTTTCTCATTCTTATCATAGGCAGACATAAGCAAAAATTGAAATTGACATAACATATTTACAAAGAGTTCTAATGATCTACATTAAATAGAAAACATTCATATTTTTGCCAAATAAAATCCCAGGTTATTTATTTTAGAATAAAATTAAATTTTTATTTATGAAGTTATCCCACAAGTTATAAACAACTAAGTTGTCAATACACTGCAAATCTTGCAAGTTTCGTTCCTTCATTATGAAATTCTAGTTAGAATAATTATTTTTTTCATCAATATTTTTATAACTTCTGTAGTCAAGGGAACTGGCAATCTCAGGCATTCTTCTTTGAGGTCAAAAGCAATAATAATAAACAATCTTGTTCTTAGAAGAGATATATGCACATTGGATCATATGACTGCTTCATCACTGACTGCTTCATCACTGACTTACAAATTAAGACATGCTCTGTGACCCAACACTAAGAAACTTAGTCTAGCAATTCTTCAGAGAAGCAAGATCAAAATTTACACCATAAAAAAAAAAAAAAAAAAAAAAAAAAAAAAATAGATTGCCTGTATGAACAGAAGAATATATACAAACTGGCTGTTTACTGTTCAGCAGAATCTAGTAAAAATTCTATTTCAAATATTTTTTTTCAAGTTATTTAAACAACTGAGAACATTATTAGTCCTATGAGAAAAAGATCACCATACTCCATATTTTTGGATGAATATCATGCTAGAAAATATTTCTTCAAGTTATAAAAATATAGGGAAAAAATATCATTATTAAATTAAAAGTTTTTTTTATAAGTTTATATATGCTACAAAATAAATAGATTTTATTTTATGCAACCAAGCACTTATAAATTTAAGTTCTGCTGCAGATGTACATGATTTATATTGTTAATTAGCAAGGTTAGCCAGCATTATCTAATAAAAATATCATCACATGTAATACAAGACAAAAAAAATTTCTTTAATATTTCTTATATATATATATATATAAAAAAAAAATATATATATATATATATATATATATATACATGGAAACAATAGTAATTATTGAAAAAAAAATATTCTGATGTTCCAAAACAAATGATTGACACATTAATCACAGAAAATTAGCAGCAGGCCACAAGAGTAAATTACTGACTATGAGTGAGATAGAAACAGAGAGAAAGATGGAAAGAATTTTTTTTTTCTTTTTATGCAGGAGGTATGGAGGAGTAATGGATAGTGGCTCGGATTGAAGAATCAGAGAGCAGAGTTTGAATTTCAGTCAAATCCATTACATTCACTTATGTGCTAATACCCTTGGGAAAGGGTATGAATCCTTTTCTCCCCACAGCTATGGGTAAATAACAGGACAGACCAGATTCTATAGCCTTGGATGACAACTGATCTACTGCAGAAAGAAATGGCAACCTACTGCGGGAAAAAATCTGCCTCATCAGTCATGTATTGAATCAAATGATACATGATCACCTAAGCGTGTATCATGCATGGCACATAACTGACTGACAATGAAATATTGGTTGAATCAAGTCATGCTTCCACAAAATTGAATTTCTTGTATGTTATCAGGTGCCAAAAACATACTATTTTGAAAATGCTATGGGCTATATTTTGTGAAGGCCTGGTTAAAAAATTCAACCAACACAAAGCTGGCAATGAAAAAACATGACAAAATCTAGTTAAGACTAGTGATCTTGATAAATTGTGCCCTGTTGATAGTAATGGCAAAACTGATCTTCATTTGTAATTGAAGTCATTTGAAATCAAAGAGAAACACTGTTGAAATTATGGGTATTCTGGTAATGAACATATTTTCTTTTTTGCCTATCACAGTTAAGATAGTTGTCTTACTGACATGGGGGGGCAGTATTTTTAAGCAGTGTGATGGGCATTCCAACTTTCAGTTTAAGCGTGGGAGGAGGAACATGAGACAGCTTCAGGGAATGGAGGAATTCACTTGGGTTCTGATTAGCCTTTGAAGTATACTATACTGTTTCAATTGATTTGGAATCTGTTGCAACAGCTTTCAGTTTGTTTTTTTTTTGCAACTAAAATGCTTTGCTCACAGAAGTTTCTATAGTTTTGAGCCATTTTTTGTTTACAGTGAAAAATTCTGTAGGTTCTAAAATTTTTGTCTGAAAATGTTTTTCAAGAATTCATAAAAGTTTTCTTTTTTTGTATTTGTTTCTTTGTTTGACTGGAAAATAATCCGAAATTGACCTCTGCTGATCTATAATGAACTAGAAGTCAGTATCATCTATCTTATTCTCCTTTTTGTCATAGAATTCAATTTAGTTTCCAAAACTGTTAGGAGCAATTCAAATCATAAGGCCACAAACCAATTCTCTCCTCAATAACCACCTGTGAGTTTGGAGATCAAATTTGACATAATCCAATCTATCAGTTGCAACACCAAAAAGCATTTTTGTATTTCATAGCAAATTCAATATTTCTCTTTGTCTAGAAATGGTATTCTGTGCGCTCTGGTGACCTTGATATCCAAGGTCAACCTCACCAAGACAAAGTTCTTCTTTCAGTTATCTATGTTCCAATGACTTTCCATTTGGTTATGTGTCCCTAACATTCACAATGTTCAGTATAGTAGCAGGTTTGCATAAGCATTTTAATCATGTTTCATGAATAGATTTTTATTAAGTAATGGTTTCAGGGAAAACATAGTAAAAGACAATTTTTATGTCTTTAATGTTTAGGTTAATGTAAATTAAAATAGTCTCAACAATTATATCTCCTTTAAACATAATCTGATTATTTGAAGAGTTAAAGCAATTTATATTTTTACCTCCACTAAGATTAATCTTTAAAGTGAATAACTCAAAAAGAATTGACAGGCATAGAACAACAGATTAACTGGTCTACAGCAGATTGAATTTTGCTCAATTATTTCAGTAAACAAAGTGATTGATTAGTTTTTTTTTTATAACTTATCAACCCTTTGTGGTTATTTAAAACTGAAAAAAAAAAATTTTTTAGAATGATTTTTTTCCAAATAAAAGTCTTACTATCAAACCTATTTAATAACTGGGGGAGGTAATGGATTCACACCTTTCCCAAAGGTATTTGCATGTAAGTGAATAAAACAAACCCGACTGAAATTTGAACTCTACTCTACGATTTTTACTCCAAGCGAATATCTATTACAACACCTGCACATTCTCAGTAAACAAAGTGAAATCATAAAAAAAAAACATGATAAAATTAAACTAAATTTTCTGAGAGATTTCATACTAAATACAGAAGATGATAAAAAGATGGAATAATAACTCTAGGTTTTCATAAAACGACACTCCTTTATGACAATGAGCTTGGTACTTTAGATTTGAAACCTATTTATAAATTTGGGAATAAAACATTGAAAACATTGTAAGTTCTTTATTTACACACTTATCAATTTCACTGCCCCATTTATTTAACTTTGTGGAAATAAAAAAAATGTCTGAAAAATTTTTAATCTTGGCATCAAAAATTATTTCCAGCATATAAACCTTACATGAAGGAAATTATTTAATAGAAATTACTTCTTTAATAGAACAACTTCTATGTAGGTATTTCCACTTTTTTGCTAAAAAACATCATAGCATGATGAAAAAAGGCCCCAAACTTTATAAAAACCAAGTTTTATCCTCAAAATATTTATGTTATTAAGAAGAAAAACCAAAGTATTTTTTAATTATTTTTTACTCCTTTCTAACATGTTTGAAATTTTGGTTAAAAGTCTTGTTTTCCTTTTATATGTCAATCAAGTAACAGAGCTGACTATTGAAATTTTAATGCCTTTTTCCAGTAAAAAAACACATTGGTTTGGAAATTCTTGAAACAATCAAATAATTGTCAGAATTTAATGAAGTTTTTAGGACTTATTCACAAATGAATGAATTTATTTTTTAAATTATTATTTTTAGAAAATCTTGCTAATTTTTTTTTTTTTTTTATTTCATTTCACGAAATTTCTAATCTCAAGAAAAAAAAAAAAAATTTTTTTTGATGAATAATGAATTTTTACAGGACTTGTTTTCATTTTTTTTTTAAATTATAATCTTATATATAAAGTACAGTATATATGTGTGTGTGTGTGTGTGTGTGTGTGTGCGTGTCCAAGCAACTCCTCCGCTCTCATTGGCTCAATTTCAATGATTCATAACTCATTCAAAAGCCCTAGAAAAGTTAGGCACAGGGAATGATTTTCATTGAGCTCAGATTCAGGGTTACCAGATTATGCAAGGTTAAAAATATATATCAATATATTATATTAGTCATTATCGTTGCTTTCATGATTTAAGGGTAGTAACTCTTATTTTCCTTTTGTATCCAAAATTGCAGCTAGCTTAAAAGTTGCCCTATCAGGTGGCATGTAAGCTAGCTCCCGTGGAGGAATCTTGGTCTGGCCATCATCACAATAGCTAGGGAGGATTAGATGCAATAAGCATCAATAAACTACAGAAGAACTCAAAATTGATCACTGCATTTAAGTATCGAATTAATGTTTAAGTTTGCCTTTTAAAAGTTCAACGATAATTCTTCTGCTGCCACTTAATTTAAAGATGATTTGATGTACATAGATCCTTATTTTCAATATAAACAATGTTTTTATTTCATGGGGACGGAACAGAGGACAATTTATAAGATAAAATTAATATAGTGTAAAGATAGGAAAATAGAAATTAGAATTAGTTATTCATTCAACATTTAATTAAGTAAAACCTATAGGGAATCTATATGAATAAATGTGAAATTGGAGCTCAATTCTCCTACAAATTCTGAGATTAAAAAGTCCCAGCTCTACTTTATAGTAATTTGGTATTTACTCAAACACCCACAAAGTCGTGTTGTGACACAAGGTCGGTTTAATGTGGGGAGCCCTAGCATGTACACCCAAGCTAGGAAAGAAAAAACTCCCAGAGCCCCTGCAACTGTCAGTTGTGCTGGCCTCAGTGTGAACACTGATCCCTCTCTCTGGTGCAATGAGAGGTCATGGCCTCAGGCAGCTGTTCCCCAGGGCTTGGCCCCTCTCAGTATAATTTTCCTCACTCTGAACTTCGACAGAGCTGTACCCTGAGCGCACTCTGTCCAAAGACAGGGACACAACCGAGAGATGATAAATAAACATGTTACAAATTACTTTATAGCAATTTACACACAGTATTTACTCTGTCCCTACCACTAAGACGAGATGTGACACAAGGTCTATTTTTAAATGGGGACCTGAGCACATACACCTGGGACAGGAACAAAAATTCCCCTCAGCTCCCACAACTGTTGGTTGTGCTGGCCTCGGTGTGAGCACCGATCACCACTTCTCGTGCAATGAGAGGGTACAGCCTCAGACAGCTGTTCCCCAGGGCTGGGCACCTCTCAGTATTATTTTCCTCAGTTGTCCCTCTATCTTTTGACAGAGAAGCCCCTGAACACACACT
The DNA here is from genome assembly GCA_963932145.1 of Acanthosepion lycidas. Taxonomy (NCBI): domain Eukaryota; kingdom Metazoa; phylum Mollusca; class Cephalopoda; order Sepiida; family Sepiidae; genus Acanthosepion; species Acanthosepion lycidas. The sequence goes on from OZ010600.1 coordinate 3,810,367, forward strand.
GCCCAAAGACAGAGGCACAACCAAGAAATGATAAGTAAACATGAAATTACTCAAAAAGAGTACATATTTACTAAACCCCCCACATAGTCAGGTTGTGACACAAGGTCAGTTTAATGTGGGGAGCTCGAGCGCATGCACCCGAGCAAGGAACAAAGATTCCCTGAGCCCCTGCATCCATCGGTTGCGCTGGCCTTGGTGTGTGCACCGATCATTCTCTCTAGTGCAATGAGAAGGTGCAGCCTTGGGCAGCTGTTCCCCAGGGCTGGCATATCTCAGTATAATTTTCCTCAGTTGCGACTGAGTGTAATTTCCATGCTAAAAGCTCAATATCTGTATTATATATTATCTACTTCTAGGCAACATCACTCTTCAGGTTTAACTAATTTGCATATTGATTTAAAAAAAAAAAGTTTATTTTGTTAACTGTCCTTCATTACTGTTCTTTTATTTGAGGATTGTTTTGAGTTTCATATCAAAAATAGTTCTGTTTAGTAATATCAACTTTTATAGTGCAGAGAAGTGTTTGAAATTTACATTTTACTTGGCCTTCAAAAAGTTGGCATCTATTTGTAAAACTTTCAACAAGCCAATTTTGAATGAAATATTCATTTAAAATTTTTGTTTGAAAGATTTCAAGTAGTGAATATATCTTACTTTGCAAAGCGATAATGAGCATACAAAGCCTGCTAGTAATTTATAAAGTTTTTAAAAATCTTTTTAAAAATCTTTTTAAAATTCTTCAAAACTTTGTCCTCATTAGGTTATGAAGTTATCAAGTGAAAACTATATTTACTAAGCAAAAACTTAAAAGCTTAATACAAATCATCATGCACTATCATTTTTAAAATAATCTTTAATTATTTTTTATGTGTATAAATTTTTTGAAAGTATGGGTAACCATACACAACATTATCAGAAATAAGACTGATCATAATAGTAAAGTCAACATTCCTAAAATTACATTATACCGAATATTTCCAACATTTTTAAGATTATTGATTACTTAAAAATTATATAAAAAAGTGTTCAGTCATCATTTTCCTAAATTATGGTTTAATAGATAAAGCTTCCATAAAGCAACAATAAAACTGTTGACACCTTATCAGTGCTTGTTAAGTGATTGACAGGCAATAAAAAGCAAATAAATCACTTCTATTGTCTTAAAAATCCATTTCTTATTTTCAGCTTTAAGTATTTTTTAAAATCAGATTAATTATACTTTAAATCGGCTAATATTCCTCAAATGAAAAGTAAATTTTTGGAAGACATCTAAAATGGGTGTTAATCCGCTATTTTAGAGTAAAAACACTGGTTTCAATCAATATAATTTCCATTTGAAATACACTACAGTATTTTGCTTACTGAAAATAGTAAATTTAATACTTTAGCTTTCAATTAAAGCTAAAATGAAAACTTTTTCATTTATGAAAATTCATTTTAAACTTTAGGTATACCAAATTACTTCAGGTACCTACATTAACATGATCAGTCTACATATAATAATAACACTAAACCATGTGATGATATTGAAAAAAAAAAAAAAATGTTCATGAACTGATTCTGTTCAGTTGACAGAGGACATTTCAACTGATATTGTCAAGAGAGAAAAAAAAATGATAAAAATTCTTTAAAGAAGATTATTAATAATATTTATCTGCTGTGAAGCTTAGAATGAGTATCAAATCCTATTGGCATAAAATGTCTACTTTGTTTTGTCAAAGTAGAAAGAAGATGTCAGGAGGATTATAATTACTGAGCGTTTTGTAAAGTAGAATGATTACAAAATAAAATAAGAAACTATATCAGTTACATTTTCATATCTCTATTTCACAAGGCTGTTGAAGAAAAAGGGAAGAGAAAAAAAAAAAAAACAGAATAAAATAGAATAATAATGCTAAATGAAAATAAAAATGAAAAAGGGACTTTAAAAACATGATAGGAAAAAAAAGTAAGAGAAAAATAAGAGTGGAGAAAAGAGAAGTAAAGAAGGCAGAGAAAAGGCAAGCAGGAAGAAAAAGAAAAAAAAAAAGCAAGCAAAAGCTAGAAGAGTATCTTAACCTTGAAAGACATTTATCATGTGAGCATATAAAACAAATTATCTCATTTAAAAAGGAAAAAAAACAAAAGTATAATTGACAGAAAAAGTAATTCCATTGTTGGTTGTCATTGACACACACACTACTTCTTGACGATCCTTTCAGAATGTGAATCTCATTATTGGAATTTCCATTTCCAAAGACTGACAAGGTTTTCATCAATTTATTTTATCACAAAAAATAATAAAAAAACAAAAACAAACAAAAAAAAAAAAACAGTAGCATTTTTTACAGTTAACATCTTTAAAAAAACCAGTCTTTGGGTCAAGAAAGATGGAGTTTAACAACCATTAGAGATGTGCATAACTTAAATTTGAAATGTATAACAGAGAGCCCAAAAATACTGTTTGTAATTGACCACCTTCCTACATCTTGTGAAGATATTGATTTTCTTACTAAAGGACTAAGGATCTAGAGAAAATAATGATGGAAGGAGACTTTTGAGAACATGGTAGCAAATCTGTGTAATTGTCCCCTCTCCCCCTCTGCAACACTTCATAAAAGTGTCAGTAATTAAAGAGATAAAAGAATAACTGATAACAATTTTCATGTGAATCTTTCTTCGACAAATTAGTGAAAGTACAAAGTAAAAAAAAAAAAAAAGAAGGTTTCACTAATGTTCAAGAAATGAGGGGTGGGGGGTCCTTACTCCCTGTATGAGTGTATGAGTGATAATGCAGACTCTTTGAATGAGGAAAGGTATTCATTCTATATTTGATCAAACAAGGAGGTAGTCATAAGCAAATGCAGATCTCAACAACTGAGTTCAAGTAGACTCTTACCAATTAAAGATAAGTCAGAAAATGATCTGAATTAATAAAAAAGGACAAATGAGAACAGTTTGAAAATTTCAGCAATTCTTTCAAGAGATCTCTATCAAATTTACAGATGAAAAAAAAAAAAAAAAAAAAATGAACTTTACATCATTCTAACCAGAGTAATGTATTAGCAAAGCACAGAAAGAAAAATAAAACCCAAAAAACAAAAGATAATCAGGTAAATTTTGAAAACTGATAAAGGGCTTTAGTAGACAGAAGCCCATATACGAGAGGGTGCTGAAAACTTCTCAGCTTGACATCTATTTTCTAAAATTTGACTAAATGACCAAACAATTTTTGAATTCCTTGTTCAGATCAAAAACTTTTCAGTACAAAATGAAAAAAGAAAGACTTCAACAAAGGATCAATTCAGTAAACAAGCAAAATAAATGAGTCAAATCTTCTGGGCAAATACTAAAGTCATTTTTTCAATGAAGGAGGATGTATTTCCACAGAAAAACAAAACAAAAAAAACAAAAAAAAAACTAATTATTTTATAGCCATGTGTTTAAATTGGATTAAATCTATTAATACTTAATTTTCTTTTGTAAGCGTTTTCCTCTCTATTATCATCATGATCATCGACAACAACAAGTACACAAGGAAAAGACACCATTACTACAATGTTAAGTACAAAAGGAAATTAATTTTTCTGGTTATCATGCAAGTTAGCAGAAAAAAAAAAAAAGAAAAAAAAAAAAAAGAAAAAAGACCATTACTACAGAAGTCTCTAAGGAATATTTTCCAAGCAAAGTTCAATAAAAGCCTTATAAAGGCATGGACAATGGAGAGTTGATTACAAGAGTTAAAAGCAAGTTGATAACTGGCTGATGATCACGTGGCTTTTGTCAATAACAGGAGCAGGGGGAGTGGGATAGCTGGACAATGTGAATATTATCATCCAAGGCAACAGAACCTGGCTGAAAATCTTTCAATGTGAATCTAAAATTTCTGTATTTTATAAAAAGGCCAGTTCCTTTCATCTTTCTTGGTTCCCAGCAAAGTATATTGCTGATTGGGATATAAATGCATGTGGCATGTGATTCCCTTTTATTTTTAAGAAGAATAATAAAAAATACAGATGAACTTTGAAAATGTGTGTATGTTGGGGAGGGAACATATAGAACAAATAGAATTGATATCATGATCAGCTAAGGATTCACTAACATTGTTAGTTTTTGTTTTTATTTTTATTCTAGAGTGTTATCTGATGGTACACAGATGCGATGCTGTACAGAAAGTTGGTTTATCTGAATTGTGCTCCCATTCATTCATTGTTGACAATTCACATGTTGAATAACAAAATTTTATCAGAATCAATGGCAGTGATCAAGTATAGTGCATGAGCACCAAAAAGTGGTTACTTTCAGAATTGGATGATGTTTAAGGACTCTTTAGATAGGAGATGAAAATTGTTTCATTTATACTTTATATACATTTAATAAGCACCACATCATGGAATAATGTCTGCCGAACTGCCGGTCAAAATGCTCAGAACTTCCAAAGTAGAAATATGCATTTCAAGAAAAATTTTTTTTTTTTTTTTTTTTTAGAACATAAAACAGATCTGTCATTCTCTAAATATAACTTGTTTGAAATTGTTTTATTAAACAATATTATGTCATTTCATGTAGAGAATTGCATGCCATATTGATGCAAGTCATTTCCATTTTTATAATGTACTTATTAGGTTGGTGCAAAAATAATGTCGTTTTCTCACATGTTACTATGTGAGAAAACGTAATTATTTTTGCACCAACCTAATATTATATAAAAAAAAAAAAAAAAAATACCAATATCTTCCTGTTTTTGATTGTTCATGTAAAAACTGGAAATGTTTTCAGTGCACATTTGAAAGTTTATATATATTTTAAGTGAAAAAAATCTGTCAGATTATTAAACATCCATTATATATATATATATATATATATATATATATATATATATATATATATATATATATATGAAATGGATGTTTATTAATCTGACAGATTTTTATCACTTTAAATGTTATTGTTAGTCAATAATCATATTTGAGTAGACATTCCATTTATTTATTAAACAGTATAAATATTTATTTTCACCTACCAATCTGAATATTTGAGAAATCTTATTAAAGAAAATTTGCTCCCTTCAGCAGGAATCAAACCTGCGTTTCTCAGGGCAGAAGGAGACTGATGGAAGAAATTTCACTTGAAAGCATGAAAATGTCTTGGTTTGACTGTTCCTTTGTGGCTAAGTGGTAAAGTGTGCCAGGCTAAATGGTGGCTAACCTGTGCCCTGAGGGAGGCAAGTTCAATTCCTGCCAAAAGACAAAAATTTTCTTTAATGAGTTTTCTTAAACATTCAGACCAGTAGATGAAAATAAACAAATATACTGTTTAAACAGAGCACCTACTAAAAATAACTTAAATTGAGATATTATATATATATATATATATTATATATATATATATATAGAAAAAGAGCCTTGCTTATTGTGTAGCAATTTGTGGCCAAGCAGTAAAACATGCCAGATCAAACAGTAATTACTTACAAAGGGGGAGATATATATATATATATATATATAGCACAATATCTAATAAATATAATATATGTATAAACGTGTTAAAACACTTTACTAATTTTTATATGTAAAATATCTTTAAATATGAATCTATACATAAGATAAAAAATTGTGTAAACATTCATTTGTAGTTACATCACCAAACAAATACCTAAGTTTCTTTTGCTTACACAAAGAGATGACATAAAAATATAGGCAAATTCACTTGTGATAATGCGTTATTTTCTTGAATAGTACATTATCATGAATAATTTTGCTTGTAGCACTAAACTGGCAAATTGCAAAGAGGTGTTAAATCATCTGTAGCAATGAATAGGGTCAATTTTCTTGATTTTCAATGCACGTCATACAAAATGAGGGCAAAAACTTGTTTAAGCCAAAATTTGATGTTTCATCATCAAATTGTTTTTCTTTACTATCAGAAAGACTTTGCTAGTGCAAAACAGTGACTAAAGCTAACCAGGCAGTGATAGAGTTTTAGTAAAGTCAGTGGAGCAATGATAAAAAATAAGCAACCATAGCAATGTTCAAATGCAATTGGCACTAAAATACAACATTGATTGTTTCATTTTCACACTTGCACCACCAGAATTTGTCATATCACTATGTAATATAGTCTGTATATCATTATGGATGCTACCTGCCTCTAGTATTGTAATGGATACTACCTGCATTACCAATATTGTATTGGATACCTTACCTTGTGTAGTGTTTTATTGGGTTATTTTGTTATATATAGTTAACAGGGTTTTGAAAATAAATTCTGTGCAATCTTGGAAAGAAAACTAAAGTGATTATTTATGACTGACTTAAAGTTATTTAAGCTAACTTAAATTTAAATATCTGAAGATGGAAAATGTGTTACCAAAATATGAAGATACATTGAACTAGTGAAAGATATCTTCAAGCAAAGTATTAAGAAACAGGAAAATTTCATTAGACACAAAGAAAAGAGGACTAAACTGTTATGTAATAGAACTTCTCTATTGCAGTGAATGTTAGACAATCTCCTCACAAATGAAAAGGAGACTTGAAGCAACAGAAATGTAGTTATACACATTGATGCTGAAAATATCATGGATTGAACATGTGAGTAACAAGAAAGTTTTTGGAAAAGGAAAACAAAATGATGCTTTTACTTAAAATCAGAAAGAGTTGAAATTTCTAGGACACATAATGAGGAAAGAGTGCTTTGAAAATTTGATACTCACAGGACATATGGAAGGTAGATGGAGCAGGGCAAAGCAGCAAGTTATCCACCAAACAAGCTTATGTAAATAGATGGCAGAACAGGGATTGGGAGAGATAGCAAAAAGACAAACATCACTAAGTGCTACATGGGATAGGAAGTTGTGGAAAGCCATGACTGTCCACATCTTGAAGGCACACAGGATATAGAAGTAAAGGTAACTTAAGAGTTAGCCTAATCAAATTTTTCTTCATGGTTCTATTAGCTTTGATAATGAATTGAGTAGCTCAGTAATTTATCACCAAGTTTATTCTCATTACAATTTATTCAACACATTTCTAACTCATCACAGACATATTAAAGCCTTCTCAGCTGAATACTATCCCCAGCCCAGCTCACCTGCAGCAGTCAAGGATTAGAAGCATTGGTATCAGATGTTTACTAATTTAATTGAATTGTGAACTCTGTCCCTGAGAGTTCCAGTCATCTGTATCTCTCCTATTATGTATGAATTCATTGAAGACTTATTTCTAAACTAAAGAGTGCTTATGTTAAATTTTAAGATTAAATGTTTACTCAACATCTTTTAGAAAAACCTGATGACAACAGTCTGATAAATACATCAAGGTGTTATTTATTTATTTTACAAAAGACAATAACTTTAAAGCTGCTACTGCTGAACAACGTCAGGAGGAACTGGATACATTTATTAATGGTATTGCCTCAACATGCATCTGTGGGCACATGTTAAACAATCAAACTCTGGATCTGGAAATAGCACAGAGTCAAGCCTATGCATTAGACTGAACCTAGTGTCATGTAGATACATATACATCTCCAGTTCCTCATTTTCATGCTTTGGTTCCAGACCCAAATTTGGATGAATAGCAGCAGTTAGTGGAAGTCAGAAAGAATACTTCATAGAGACTCTACTGTTGCTGCTGCCTATTCTTCAAAGAAGAAATCCTACTTTTGTAGTAACATTAGAGCAAACTGACCTGCACATACTTTTTCATATAATATTTGTAACAAGGTCATTTTTACAAAAGTTGTTAGGCACAAACCTTCAGAGAGCTCCATTGCTACACTGTCTAATCCTAACCTTTCTTACTACTGTATTTCCTCGGAATCTTTCCTAATGGTAAAAATCACTGTGAGCAGACACCCAATGAATGTGTAGTGCCTTAATAAACATTACCAGCAGCAGTGCTGAGGGTATAAAAACAAGCAAACCCTTAAGTAACTCTCTTTTCCTGTTTTCCCTTCTTTTGAAGTGTGTGCCATCAACTTTTCACACCAAAGCAAAAAGGGCTGTGAATGCTTCACACACAAACACACCTAGAACAGGCAAATTACACTCAAATACATTCATTAACAATTTTCCTTGTGTATTCAATTTATTTGTAGGAAAAGAAACTCCTAACCTTACCTTTTGTTAAATAAATGTTATCTTGTATTGCAAATCAATCAGTCTCTGTTATTTTGTGCATGTACCTTTTCACCGTGATTATTTCATGTAAAATATTCTCTTTTACATTAATGATAAAAGTAACCAACACACTGAAATACATTGATTGAATGATGTAGTTAAGTCAAAGAGTAACAGAGAAGTTAAGGAAAGGTATGAATCCATCCTGTCTCCCCAATGAGTTAAATAGTAGGACAGGTTAGATTTTTCATCATCGGTTAGCAACTAGATTAAAAGAAGGACAACTCTGAATTCAAAACCAGTTGGACATTAGGCTATCAACACCATTCCATAAAAACCTACCTGCTATGGAATCTACAGAGCTGTTGGCTTGCACTCTTCAGTGGCGTCTACAAAAATTTGAATGGTATGTTATAGATAGTTAATGGGATGTTAGAAAGAAAACTCAAATGGATTTTGTTATTACTGTTAATGTCATTTGTAGTAACTTAAGAGTTAGCTTAAGCAAATAGAACTTTTCTTTTTTTCTATCAACTTGATAATGAATTGAATAACTCAGAAGTTTACTATCAAGTTCATTTGTATGAAATACTGTAATCATTAGAGTGAATGAAAGTTTTCTATACATGATCTCAGATGCTATGTAAGTAGCTAGTTTTGAATTAAGACAGAATTTAATAAAATGAATTTAGTGTAGTGGTTATCAGAACGGAAATTGTGATTGGCATGTCAAGTTCAAACTACAGCTGAAGCTGTGGCATTCACTTTGACACAAATGTCCTTGGGAAAGATATGAATCCATTTCTTCTACCTAGAATAATGAATTAAATAGCAAGGCAATTTGGGCTATGTAGCCTTGGTTGGCAACCAGTGTAGAAGGAGGAAAATTCAAGTTGGGTATGATGCTACCAACCCTACCAAGTAAAACCTGTTACTGAAACTACAAATGTGACCCTATGCTCCACAGGGTATCTACAGATTCAACTGACTAATGCAGTCCAAATAAAAATCTTACCAAAGTTTTAAAATTCTTTGTTCTGTAATGTCTGTAATTGAAAAAAATAAAGAAAGCGAGAGAGAAATGTCCTGTCTGATACATTTTTCAAAACTTTCCAAATTCCTTTATTTCCTCTTACCATTCAGTAATTTCTGATGTTATCAAACTAAATCAACTATTCTCTTGTAAAAAGAGCATAAAAACGAATTAGTGCATGTTATTAAACTCATTTCATCATCATGACAAATCAACAGACAACCATATATAAGGTGTATGGTAGTGTACAACAATTATTTTTTTTATTTATTTTTATTTTTTTTACTTAATTTTGGAGTCAGTTGAGTTAACAGATGGAGATACAATTTCATACAAATTGAGGATACAGATATCAATGTCAAATGCAATCAGCACACACAAATAGAGGATGACCAGAAAATAATTGAAATCATTAGTACCAACAAAAAAAAAAAAAAAAAAAAATATGAACAATTTCTGCCTCATCTTCAATGATTCATTCCCTTGTATGAAAACACGAATAACTGCACAAAAGAATTAACAAAGTATTCCTTGTCTGCTGAATTTAATGTGTGTGTGTGTGTGTGTATATATATATACACACACACACACATAAATGTGAATGACAAACATTTTTTGTATATTTTTTTATTTAGTTGCTATGTAGAATCACAAAGATTTTTTTCAAATCACAAACTCTTAAGTTGTTCCTGCTGCAACCTTCATCAATGCTTGGTACTTATGAGAGAGAGGGTGTGTGTGTGTGTGTGTGTGTGTGTATATATATATATGAAATCTAAATAATAAAACATAAGATAGCATTAAAGACTTAAAGGAATTGGCTTTAATGCAGCAACATGTGTTATCACAGTTATATTCAACCTGTCATAAACAGTTCTTGAACCCGACCATTTTCTCATTATATTCCGACATATATGAACAGAAAAAGTGAACTACACAATATACACTTAGAATATTGATGTGCATAATTTTATTTACTTTACTGACAGATATTTTCAGAAAAATAAATACAAAGAAAGACACTGTAATAACTGGGTATTAGTAACAAATGTGACTTTCTTTGCCTGGTGTTTTCTTAAAATTTCCCACCGAGAAACAAAAAAGAAAAGTAGAAAGAGAAACATGGCAGTTAGTATTACCAAATGTTCAAAGAAAAAGATATTTGTATTGAAATGCAGAATAAAACCAAGAGATGAGCAGCCGAAGAAAACATGACAGGAAAAAGAAGGAGGTGGTGGTGGGTGAGGAGAAAGAGGAGGAGGAGGATCTGTTTACATTTCATTTGACATCAATTAACTCTGATTGTCAATGTTCAATGGGCACATCCATTGTCTGTGGGCATTTGAATCCAGTATTCACCATGTTACTGGAGCAGGCTCAACCTGAAGACACTTATATGTTCATGTTTCATTATGGTTGCTGGATAGAATCTTTCAGTGGCCTCATCATTTACATTCTTCTGACACTCCTTGATTTGTCGGTAATGCTCTGAATTCAAGGCAAATACCTTGCAACTATATACACAGGCCTGGAAAACTAAAAGTTTGCACTCTTGCCTATATATATATATATATATATATATATATATATATATATATATATAGGATTAATACAAATATAAAATTTGTCACTTAGCCAAGTGATGCTATATTCACCACACACACACATATATATATATATATATATATATATATATATATATGTGTGTGTGTGTGTGTGTGTGTGTGTGTGGGGGACACTGGCAAATGGAAAGAAAAGGGTTAAGATTAAAATGCAGCTTGGAAAAAGATGAAAAGTGTTAAAGAATGGAACAATAGACAAACTGAGAGAAAGAAGTGAGATTGCTTTTAATTTTAAAAGTCTATTTTTTTAAGCGGGGATGGCTTGAAGAAAGTGTCTTTGTTGTTTTGGGGAAAGATATTACCACAGAGGCCACCTGGAAAAAGCTGGGCTGACAATTGATTGATGGCACTGTCTTAATGTGGAAGTTAGGGAAACATCTACTTGGGATCAGCTAGAAAAGAAAGCCGATTGAAAAGATAATATTTGGTCATTTTTAAAGACTTGGCAGAATTGAAAAAACAGATTTATTCCACCTATCAAAAAGTGGAATTTGTAAACAAATTGAGAAATAGAATTTCTTTATGTAAAGACCCAGCCCACGGTAATTAAAGTGTGATAACCCTAACAAGATATGGAGATAGCTGACCAGAGGAAACAGTTGGTAAATTTTTGATTGTATGAACAAGACCAGACATGGAAAAATTTCCTGACGAGAAATTAAAATAACTAATTAATGACCAGAAGCTAAGCTAAGCCACACAGTTTGAAAAGCAGATTTGTCAAAATGACAACTGAAGTGACAGGCATAGGTGAGATACCAAGAAGGATGGAGAAATTACCTACGCCCATTGGGAAGTAATGGTGTGAAGCCCAAATAAAAGAAAGAACGAATTATTGGGGCAGGTCAGTACCTATGCCTGCTGCCTGTAGGAAAAGGGATCACCCAGATTTGGGGAGATAATTAATTTTCCAAAGCCCGACAACAAAGAACTCTTGTTGGAAGACAGGGGAAACACTGGGTCTCCTAACTTTGTCAATCCCCATGCTACACTTGGGTAATAATCAATATAAGCAGAACACTGAAGAGACCAAAAAACCAGTTTCAGAGTTGTCAGCCAGACACAGATAAGACAGCAGGGAGAAGGGCTGAATCCCACATGACTTTCTGCCAAAGAGAACTCCCAACTTAAGTCTTGTTTCAGACTTAGCAAAATTGAGTAAAGTATCACAATAGAATTCAAAGTGGGAAGGGTTAATATTCCTGTACAAAGAACAATATAAACCACATAGAAAATAAACCCTGGAGAAATCCCTGTCTTTCCTTTATTTCTTCTGCAAAGAACATTTTCTTTTCCTTTTTGACATAGCTTTGCTGTGATCGAACCAGCACTACAAATGCTGATGAAAGCTCAGTCTTTGGTGGCTCCATGATCAAATAACACATGTGGCGGAGCGGGGCACAGATCAGAATGACCAATTTCAACGGCCAGCAGAATTATTGATCAGCGTAAGAATTGATTCAGAAATCTTCAACCATATATCAGAAGATTGATAACATCCTCACTCAATTTCCCGCGGCCAGCTTTCATATCTGTGGTGACTTCATTATCCACCATAAAGAATGGCTAGTCCACTCCAGCAAAACTAATTTTGAAGGCAGATATTGCAGAGACTTCTCCATAGCCTATGAACTAACCCAGATCATTGAAGAACCTACTTGGGTCTCAGACACAATAGGTCATCAGGCAAACAACCTCAAATTCTTCCTAATTCAACCTGTCCTGATAATTGCTTAGTAAAAGTTCTACTACCACTAGGCACATCAGACCATTCCCTTATCAGTATCCAGATTGATGCTAGACCGAACACATCCTGTGATGTACTGTTCTATAGTATGATTTTTTGTTATGCAAAGGCAGACTGGAGCAGCTTTTGATCCTACCTGACAGAAGCTCTCCTCCAAACATTCTTCAAGCATACTGCATCCAAAACTGTTGCCCTCATCACTGACTGGATCCTTTCTGGAATGGTGAGTTTTACACCCCGTGAAGATCACCAATCAAATCACGAACAGTGGTAAAGTGGCTGTGCCCACAATTATAAATGGCCTTGAGGTCATATCTTCCTTGACAGATAAGGTGAACTTTTTTGCCTCTAACTCAACATTAGATGACAAAGATCACCGTGCACAATCTCAGTAATACTACCATTACAGAATGAGAAATTTCAGTCTCCTTCGTATCAACAGTAAGCTTTTTGAGGCCATAATCCATAAAAGGTTGTTAAACACCTAGAAAAAAAAACAACCTCTTCAGCGACGAGGAGTATGGGTTTCAGTCAGCCCAATCCACTGCCGGTGTCTTAACTACCATCACTCACAGAATCTGTGAGGCTCTTGACGGCAAACACACCTCGAGGACCATAGCACTAGATATCTCAAAGGCCTTCAAGAAGGTGTGGCATAAAGGTTTACTACACACGCTCTCCAGTTATAGAATAACTAGAAGAGTCTTCTTGGTCATAAAATCCTTCCTAACAGGTAGTTTCCTAAAGGTAGTTATTAATGATCAGTCCTAGCAGTCAGTGCAGGTGTCCTGCAGGGGGTCACTCCTTGGGCCAATCCTCTTTTTGATTTACAAAAATTGTCTGCCTAAGAATATATTAGGTTGGTGCAAAAATAATGACCTAAAAAAAAACGACATTATTACGTCATTATTTTTGCACCAACCTAATACACAGATCATTTGTAAGTATCTATGCTGACAATACAACTATATATGTGTGCACCTCTAAAACTCTTGATGGCCAGAGATTGGTGACTGATCTCTTTTACAAACCACACAATGGGGGTACACACTGACTGGTTACATTCAATGCCTCAAAGACCAAGCTAGTCATGTTCCATCATCGCTGATCTGACCTTGAAATACCACCAATCAAGATGAACGGAAGTCCTCTCTGGGGAGCCCCATGCATTGAAAGACTGTTTGGCTTTAAACTCACACCTGACCTCAAGTGAAACTCTTACATATGATCCATTGTTAAAGATGCATGTATAATGGCTAGTGCCCTGTACCACTCCAATAAGTATCTGACTCCTCCTGCTGTCCTCTATAAGAGCCAGATTAGGCTAAAAATGAAGTACTTTTGTCATATTTGGGCAGGAGCTGCCAAGACCTCACTCTCCAGCCTTGATAGAGTTCAAAAGTGTCTCCAAGCTCTTGTGGGTGACAAATTATTCTCCACCCTTCAATGCCTCTCCCACAGGTGGGATGTGGCAAGCTTCTCACTGCTCTACTGTTACTTCCATGGAAAGTGCTTGGATGAACTACATTCCCTGGTCCTGCCAAGGCAAACCCTCATTACAAGAACACACCATACCACTTACATAATAGCAAACCACTCACATTCTTTCCATATTCCATTGGTGATAAGTTCGTTCCACTCAAGCAGCTTCTTCCAACGAACCACTACCCAGTAGAATTAACCCCAAACAGGATGTTTCCTTGATCGCTACAATTTTAACCTAGTCATCACCTATACACATAAATAGCCTAATGTAACCCTCTACCTTGAGTGGCACCTGGGCCTCATAAAGGGTGACCCACACTGTGTAAAATACTCAATTAACCATTTGTAATTTTGTGAAAAATTTCTGTGATGCAAAAAGAGGAAAACAATTTTTTTTTTCAAAATCCCAGACTCAATTAAATAAGGATGTGGGGAAAAAAAATCACTTCAAACAAATATTTACTAGACAACTACAGTTAACATTTGTCTTGAAGGAACATTTCATATCGTATGAATATGGATTTTTTAATGTATTTCAAAGGGGCATTACTCCCTATTTATAAATAACTAGATAACTTCAAAATGTCACAAATAATAAGTATAATAGTTACTGTTTAATGTCATGCAAATATAATTGATATTATTTTTCAATAATACCATTCACTTTAAACAGAGATACTTACACATCGCACAAACAAATTGAAACAATTTTGTTCATCTGAGTATATATATATATATATATATATATATATGTCTATTGCACATAATTATATTCATAACTCATGTACTGTTTAATACAAATAATTGTTATTTACTAAATTTAGACTGGTACATCTTCTATTTTTATGGAGCACTAATTGGAGAGCAAACTTATTGACTACTGCACTATGAAAAATCTATATTGATAGATGCTCAAGTACACAATGTATACATGGTGTATACACACAAATATCAGAGATGATATGAAAGTAATGCCTATGTTCCCACCCCCACAAAAACTATAACATGAAGCATACTAACAACAATGAATAGAGCAAGTTTCAATTTTTCACATAATACATAGCCAGTTATGGTTATTTCATCAGTTATAAACAAGAGCATGCCAAGTGCACTTGTAAATCTGTGCCAACAGAGGCAATCCATTTTTCATACACCCATCAATGTCATCACTGCCCACCACCAAACTGTGCTCACATCTGCAGTTTGGTCTCTATAATTACTCAGTAAGCATTGATGAATGTTAATGGGTGCAATTTTTTTTTTTTACATAAAGGAATTCAATGATAGACTTCTGCTTATATTCATTTTCATGTCAGATACTATTTTGCGAGATTGTTGCTCACTGCAAGGAGGAGAAAAACAACATGGGCTATTGGCAGAAAGGTTCAATCTCCACTGTTCTATCACCAACAACTGTTTCTGATGTCATGGGCCAGTATAATAAAATATGAGGCTTTACTTTCAGAGCAACACTCATACATACACATGAGGTGCAATTCAAAATGTTTGCAGAACTTGAACAGATTCTGTTTATTTACACACCATTTGCCTCATAAGACATTACACATCATATTTTTTGGAATCACTGTCTTGCTTTCTATCAAAGTTTCTCTTTTTTCTTCAAGAAAGCCATATTATATGTTCAGTACTTTAAAGTTTTAGACAGCTCCTCATATATATATATATATATATATATATACACACACACATACATGTTTAATATCAGCTGATGGAAATATTGGTTGGTAGATTAGATAGTGGACTCAATAACCAGTGAACAGGAAAGAAAAGTATTTTTTTAAAAATGATAGAGAGGTGGGGGCTTCAATTTTGTTTTTTGTGTGGTATTTTTTTCTTTCTTGATTTTTGTCTTTATTTGCTGCTTTTTGCTGATCACTAAGTGATGAACAAAAGGCAGCAGATGAAAAACATCCGCTCAATTGACTGCATTACTCTCTTCCTTATCCCCCATATTGTTTCAATGTCGAAACTTAGCAAAATCAATTAAAATAGACTTCACAGTACAAACCATTAACTGAAAGGATTATTACATGTTTAGGTCGATGTGGAGATACAAAAATAAATACATACAGTTGTCCATTTGTATGTATACAGGTGTACACACATTCAATTGCACAATCATGAATACATCTATCATCATTGTAAATAAATTTCAGGATTTGTGTTTTGTATAATAAATACACATCACATCAATAAAGAGAGAGAAAAAAAAGAGTCTATATTTTTTTTAACAATGATGTTTACCCTGGACAAGGCCTAAGAGTCACTCAAGGTAAAGTAAGAGTAGAAGGCACAATTTATGGAGATATTTGGGGAAGATAACAGTTAACCTTAGATTTGAACAGGTTAAAAAAATTGTAATGATTGGAGAAACATCCTCTTGAGAGTTGTTTGCACAAAGCAGCAGTTCATGGAAAGGAGATGCTGCTCGGGTGGTGCTTACATCTCACCAATGGAATACAAAGGGAATGAGAGTGATTCACTACAATAGGTGTGGTGTGGCATGTCATAACTTTATATTTACAAGTGCATTTTTGATAAACATGAATGTATCTTGCATGCAAGTCTTTAAATGTATGTATAAAAACATCTACATGCTCATGCAGTAATATATCAGTTATGAATATGCCTAACAAAGTATATGCAAAAAAGCTGCCCATGTATAATACAACATGAACTCTAAGAAATGCATATTGATGAAAATGCTACCCCCAACACACAAACATACGTTGACAGCATTTGATTGATCGTAGATATCTCCAGATCTGCAATACATTTCTGTTGGTACATAAGTATATGCAATTTCATGAAAGGTGTGAACTGCTTATGAACATGCTTGATCATAATGCAAACATAAAAAAGGGGTCATGCAATTCTTGCTTTGCTTAAACAATGAAGTGTATACATCTAGTTAGAAATCAAAGATATATCTGTACACTTAGATCACATGATGAGCAAACACACACACACAGTCATATATAGCACACATCTTCATATTTAAGTATGCAACAGAGATCATATTTAAGTATCTAGTAAGTTGCAAAGATGAGCAATTAGGTGAAATATAGAAAAAGATGAAAATACTAAAGAAAGAAAGGAAGTAGAAAGAAGAAGAGAGGAATTTGTTACTGAAGTTACTCACCACCACTGTCTGTAGAAACACGGGGGAGGTGAAGAAAAGAATAGTAAAAGTGAATGAAGGAAGTAGGAGGAGCAACACTTTTCACACAAACTGCATGAAAGAAAGTTATCAGTTGAATAATGAAAAAGAATCTGGAGTGGAAGAAAAAAAAAAACATCTTGTTATTAATGATAACAAAAAGCAAGTGAAAATTCTTTGTACTCTTAGTGAGTAAAATAAATAATGAGAGATGAAAAAAGAGCAAAAACATTGGACAGTTTGGGGGGGGGGAAATGCATACAGATAGACGTTGGGTTTTACTTGGCTCTGTTTTTAAAGCAGAGTCTCATTCAGTCAAGGATCTCGAGATTCCCAAAATGATCAAGCTGAATAAATCAAAATGGTTGAATATATGTCATTTTCAAGATAACTTTTTCATCTTACAACTTGAAAGAATGTATAGAGTGAGGGATATACAAAGACAGAGAAGGAAAGTAATAATTAAGTAGACAAAAAGGAAGACATTGACACACATAGGCAGCATAATGTGAACACAATTTGGTTGACATACACATGCGTAAAAATTAAAGCACATTCATGTTCAGATGGTGAAAAAAGTCTAAACAAAAACTATATTATAGTTTATTTGCTCAACTACTTTCTGATATCTGAACATGAATGTGTTTAATTTTTACACATTTAAGTATGTAAGCTCAATTGTGTTCACATAGTGTGTGAACACAATTGAGCTTACATACTTAAATGTGTAAAAATTAAACACATATTCCTGGGTATTCCTGTCACAGTTTTTATATCTAACACATAATGTGTGTGTGTGTGTGTGTGTGTGTGTGTGTGTGTGTGTGTGTGTGTGCATCTTCATGTATCCATTTGTAGTTCCAGTCTATCTGTATTCATGTGTGCATATAGCAAACACATGGACCAATGCATATATAAAGATGAAAGGAACAATAATCAAATGAGAGGAAACTTCTTTGGAAGAACTATTTTTGGACTGCCAATTGCATCATATAAGCAGATTAAACAAAATTTAGGTCTGACTAACTGAACAGGATGGTCACACCTCTGCTGGATTATATAACACTTTAGTAAAGAAATTAATTCTTTTAATTGGCTGTAAAAATGCTATATTTAGTTATAGATACTGTGTCTGATTGCTCTTACTTTCATTATGATGGAAATTTTGTATATAAGCTTGTGTGGATCTCACAAGTAAGGATATTAAATTTTTCAATCAGCATAACAGGAGGGTTTGCAAAATAAATATGCACTCTGTATGGGATTGTGCTAAACTTTAAGTCAGTGTAAATAAATCATTTGTTTGCTTAAGAAAACTACAATAGAGAGGAATCCAATATCAGTGTTAATCAGGAATTTTCAATACAAAAAAAAAAAACCTTACTCAGGAGATATATCAGTGTCACAAAAATCCATCTTTATTCTATTCCCAGAAATAGGGTCTTTCAGTGTTGGTACTTCTATGGTAGTCTTTTTCTATCAACCTCTCCCAAAACTAAATTTCTTTCATATACTCTAGAGATAAAAGTTGGATATATATATATATGATGAGTATTGCAGATTTTACAAGAACACATATGTATTGAATGTGAATCTAAGATTGTGTCACATCAGGTTATTTGAACGGAAATATTTCTCGGTCATCAGTTTCTACTAACAAGCAGAAATTATCATCAGGTATGATTTATATATTTATAAGTATAAGAATTTTATCACCTATCAACAACCTCAACCATCAAGTTTTTGTTATTTATATTTAAATATTACATACAATTAGATGACGACTGCAAATTATATAAAATAGAATGCAAAAGAAATGCAATATAATAATGTATTTTCTAGTAAGATCGGATACCATGATTTTGTAGCAACTTTGACCTTGATTTATCCAAATAACATGCATATTACAAAATTTCAAAACTGGCCAGAAACTGCATTTGCTGTGAAGCCTTGAAAACATGCGTGGCCCTCAAGTCATCCTATCATGATCACTTTGTTGGGATCAATACACTAGATGCATTTAAACAGTGTACATTTGCCCACTTCCCAGAATAAATATGCATTTCTCTAATCCAAATAACTACACATCTAGATGAAAACCTGGCAGATAAAAAAAAAAATTCTGTTTACTAAGTTTGTCTATTTCTTTTGAATTGTGATTTCATTTCTTAGACAATGCAGTGCAGGAACAAACTATCTTGAAAAAGAAAGTATGTAGTAGCATTAAGAGAAAAGAAGCAATACAAATAGATATAAACCAGACAAAAATGACCATTTTAAACTCCTTAATGGTTACCAGATTGATTACTTAACTTTCAACAAAACGTTCAAAAATACAATTCTACACTTTAAAGCATACCCAAGTGGCGAATATAGGGAGAAACCATCTTCCAATCACATACTACATCAGTGTAAAACTGCAGAAGCTAAAGAAGACTAATACCTAAACTTAGACGTCTGAATGACCCAAATTGCAAGTAGATGTATATAGACAGAGTTAACAATAAATATAACGAACTAGAATACAAATTCAAACTGGAACACGTTCAGAGGTCAGCAAATTAGATCATCCCAAAGAAGATAAGACAAGAAAGGAAAGATTGGATGCCAGGGAAAATTCTAGAGATGATGAAAAAGTGATAACAAACAAATCCAAAGAATGGAAAAGAGTACAGAACACTAAACATGAATTAGAAACAAATGTATGCAAGCTAAAGAGGAATGCCTCAATGAAAAGTGTGTAGAAATAGAAAGGATGAGTAATACAGATAAAGCAAGGATGCAAAACAGAATGAAAGAACTAACAAGACAAAAGGTTAGCCCATCAACAGGGTGTATAAAAATCAAAGTAATCATCACTGATAATAGAAAAAAAAAAAAAAAAATACTCCAAAGATGTAGCAAATACATCAGAATTTTTCACAATGTGAGAGAGAAACCTCGAACACACAAAAATATGGAAAGGCCAGAAATATTTAAGTCTGAAGTAAGATCTGCATTGGGCAAGATGAATAGGAACAAAGCAGCAGGATCAAATAGGATCATAATAGAAATGCTCTCAGTCTTAGACGATTTCAGCATCAACAAGATAACATAATAAAAGAAATGTATGATAATGGTGACATACCTGAGGACCTCAGTAAATCTATCTCTATAGTATTACCAGAGAAACCAGATGCAAATGAATGCAAGCTACATATTCAAACTAATGATGTGAATCCTAATGAATAGAGTGCAAAGCAGAATTTGACCAGAAATAGGAGAACAGTGCAGTTTTGTCAAGGTCACAGGAACAAGAAATGTGATATTCAGGATCAGAATGATATCAGAGAGAGCAATGCAGAAGGATGTGTATTTATGTTTTATAGATTATGCAAAAGCATTTGACAAGGTACAAGGATTGAATTGAATGAATACAAAAATGAAACTTTCATAAAGATATCAATCTAAGAAAAAGTTAATAATCACACACAAACTGTTTTAAAAAAAATAGCAAAAATTATGTATTTCTACCAAACAACCAACAGTCTATAATTATTTAAGAAGCACTTTACTAATGTCAATGTGTACAAACCATTTAGCATTTTCTAAATGAATAAGGACTTCTTGTTTGAACAACAGTACAAGCAAAAAATATTCAATATAGAATATTTTTTCTACTTGCACTGTGTTCAAACAGAAGTTATTAAAATTATTAAAAGTATTAGTAATGTTCATCAAAATCAATCAGCATGTGTTAATAGCAAGATATTCAAGAATCAATTTCAGTCCTTACACTCATTTAGTTGTTCAGAGGAGGCAGTGTCCTAAATTAGGCATGTATGTGAATGTAAGGATGTTAACTCAAAAATTGTTCTATAGAAATTAACACACACACAAAAAAAAAGTATATAGGTTTTTCAGTTACTCAATTTTTAAATATGCAATGTGCATTTGTAAGAAAAATTTATTTTTTATCCACAGAAGCAAGAGAATAAAACACAAAATGAACAATAACATCAAATTTGAATTTGCATCTCTTTATCAGAATGCTTGTATTGAACACATTTTTTATTCTCCCTTCACATGAACTACATCACAAAAACTGTAAAATCAAATTTTATGAATAACATTAAAAAAAAAAATATGATACCTCTTCTGTTTGTATTGTTACTGGAATAAATCTATGGCATTTTATGAACACGATTTATATAAGCAATACTCATAAGTAGAAAATAGTGATGTTATTGAAGGTCTACCTCATTATAATTTTAAAATGTGAATCATGAGGAGAAAGAACTGTTGTATGAAAAGCTGATGAGACATGACACTGAGATAATAAATGACAATACAATACAAATGAAGGTGTACAAAACATTTTGCTCTGTAGCAGAATCAATGTCATTGTTTAAGATGTCAAAGAAAAAAAGAGAATCCGTTTTTGAGTTGTGTAGCATATTTGATAAGTGAACAAAAATAGTCTTGAGATGTGACAAAGCATACGTGTGCCAATTACAAACAGATAAGAAGTGATTAGAAAGAAACAAGATTGTGTTTGTTGACAAGATTTGGAAATTTAATTAAATTCCAATCAAAAGCACAAGCTAAAAGCTATAAAGATTTTTATCTCTTTCATCACATACTATATTTGGCTTGAATGTAAAAGATTTACTTACAAAGAATAAAAACACACCCATTATATTGGCACAGAAAAGGTACTTCAGTGCTAATTTAAAACTGTTCACTAATTTGACATTCATTCTAATAAAATCATGGTCTGCATCAAATAGATATTTAATAAGCATTAGTCGGTTTATGAGGATTTTATAATTGACCCAAGAAAACAAGCTTGGAAAATTCATCCAACCATATTTAACAAGTTGAAGATTAGTGTTTAGAAACTAAGCCTTTTATTGGAATAGTACCTGTTAAAACAGATGGGACTATTTACATTTAGATTAACATTGCTGCTTAAGATCAACATAGGATCTGATACTCTCACACACATATTATATATCACTTTAAAGGTTATTTTTAGTGGATACCCATAGTTGAGTAGACACGATTTTAAACAGTATTTGATTTCTTCTACTGGATTGAATATTTCAGAAATATTATCATAGAAAATGTGGTCTTTGGCAGGGTTCAAACCTGCATCCCTTATGGCAGGAAAATTTGACATTACATTCAACATGTTTTAATGAACTCGGCTACAAAGAGCATCATAATATATATAATAATGATAATACAGCTAAAAAGAATATATAAAAATTATGAGAATTTAACAATTTTTAGGGTATCAGAATTTTATAAATAAATGAATATATAAAAGTCTACAATGTATTTTATTTTTCTTGGTGAAAATTAACCTGTAGTAAATATAGATGCAATTTTTATTGTAATATTTCCTGTTAATTATAAAATTATTAATTCAGAAAATAAATATACCGATTATTAGCAATCAAAGAATGTATTTTCATGAAAATAAAGATCTTGTTATAAATACTATCTTTTTCTTAAAATTATTATTAATTAGGGAAAAACCTAATCATGATTATATGCCTGATGCCTGAAAATTATTTATTTTACTATAAAATCAATTTGGTGAACATATTTTGGACTGTGTGTGTGTGTATATGTAACTAACATCCATTCACAGAGAAAGAAATTAATGTGAGTAATTGAAGTGAATGCCAGTTAGTGAAAAATAAAAAAGATTATAGGAAAGATAAGGTTCATTATCATTTTCTAGAGGAAAGTAAAAAAAATAAAAAAAAACAAACAAAAGAAAACACAAATTCAGTATCTGAAGAGAAGACAACAGGAAATGGTTGTTCTTCGGCAAGCACAAAAACATGACAGAAGCAAATAGAAATATTCACTTCAGATTGAATCTAATGAGAAATAAAAAAGAAGTTTTACAGAAGTTTTTTTTTTTTTTAAGTTGAAGAAAACATTTTTATTTTTGTAAATTTGTTTTTATATTTTATTCTAGGTTTTGTTATAGACATTAGTATGAAAAACAAAATAGGCAAAAAGAGTTCAAATTTCAGCTCATGTTGTTCACTTATCACTAATGCTCTTGTAAAAGGCATGAATATTCTTATCTCAGTACTTGGTCACAGTGCCAGATATAATTACAAAATAAAGTGGAGATTGATGAAGTTGGGAGTTGGTAATTAAAAATTCAGCCAAATGACTCAAAATAAAAATGAAATTGGTTCTTGTCTGCTTACTAAAATTGCTTCACACTTCAATTATGTTAATTGATTTCTGCTCTATTTGTCAAAACAATTTCACCATGTTTCTTTAAAATATGTCTATGCTGCTTATGAGTTTGTTTTTTTTTTTTCTTGCTGTCCCTTGATGTTATTTGATATAAGCTAAATAACATTTTTAATATTTTATTTTTGTACAATTTCTATGTTTGACACTCATTCTCTGCCAGATGAAATATCTGAATGTTTTCCCCCCTCTTTTTGTTACTTTAGTAGTTTTATTTTACTTTACAAATGCTTACAATTGCCTCTTTCAAAAGAAAAAAAAAATTATAATTTTACTTAAACTGTTAAACACTGAGACCTAACTACTATCCCTGGATATTTGGGGGTAAATTTGACTATTTCAAATTTAACTGTGTAACAGAACCAGAAATGAAAAGCCACAAATGGCTTACAAAGTTGCCCATATAAACAGCCTCTTTTTATTTCAGCTGTGTAATTCTTTTAAATATGAGAAAACTAGTAGACAAAAAAAAAAAAAAAAAAAAAAGGTACCCCACCAACTGCCTCAACATTTCTTTCTCCAATATTCATGGTATTTGTTCTAATTTCTGCAGTGTAGAATCTTTATTCTTGAAATGGCCTCCAGATATCTTCAAACTTTGTGAAACTAATTTAAATTCTTCCATTGCTAGCAATGAATTCTCTTTTCCAGGCTATCTTCCTCTTTGCCGAAAAGGTTCTGGGATATTATGCCATTGGTGTTTATATGTGGAAAAACCTTTGAATGGCAAAGGGATTGTCTGTCGAGTCCCCAGATGATGATTTCATATGCTTTTGACTCCCATTATTATACTCAGTTTTTCTTTTATTACTCTCCTTCTTAGGACAAAATTTCTGACAGTACAGAAATGACACTCTGCCTCTCTCCATTTATCTGTTAACATTTTTGTGTTTGGTGATTTTACTTCTTGCCATGTCAAGTGGCTTAAACATTCTTATGTTACTGGTATTCAAACTTTCAGTTTTTCTGTTGTTCAGTTTCTTACTCAAATAATAGATTTTCCCTAATAAATCTGATGAACACGGTTCTTTACTTGATTTGTTCCTTACTTCCTCTCCTAGTTTTGCCAAACATTGCAACTGTGTCCTCTTGGTAAATTGGATCATGTAGTATCTGTTGATATTTATTTTGAGTTGTCTATTCAAATGGAACCTCCTGTTCACAAGACTTCTTTTGATTGCCAGCATACTAATTGGAATTCATTTTGTGACTTTCTTCAAGATGCCTCTTGGATTGAGAATTGTGTCACAGAGGTTTCTTGGGTTAAAGCTGGCATCAGCGCTTTTGCACCTTCCTTGGAAATAACAGATGAAACCACAATCTTTTACATGGTTCACAGAGGCCTGTTCAGCCACTATAGCCTACAGGAATTACTTTTTTCAGCTCTATCAGCATAACAATTCTGATCACAACAAACCTTTATTTGTATCTCCACATAATAATTGTAAACATGTCCTCAAAGGAGACAAGTCTTTGTTTAATGATAAAATAAGACACTGTATAACAGGGAACAGTGAAATTATGTTCAAAGCTGCACACTTCATGGTTTGTTCCTTATACATATCTAAGACTGCAAGCTTAATTTGAAGCTGATAGGTTAAGGTTTAATCTACAGCATTTGCAAATGAAATTTAAAAATTTACTTATGTTGGTGCAGTGTAATATTCATTGCATAAATCTACAATGTTTATATTCAATTTTGTTCATTCACTCTTTTCTTATCAGGTTAACTGATCAATTTGCTATTGAGATGGTTACTGTATTAACGAAAGTAGACACAGATCATGCATTGTTTGGCTCTGCAAGGGTCCTTCCAGTGGACAAACTTCCCTCAAAATGAGAGATATTAAAGAACTGCTGGCAATATAAATGTGATGCAAATGTCTCAATGATTATCAAAATGGCTGCCCAGGATTGTTCAAAACTATGGGAAAAAGTAATTGGATCTAAATTTTTCCTAATTTTCATCAACAACCTTCTTGATGTCATTAGTTCTCAACCTGTTATCTATACTGATGACAACTATTTACTCCTTTCTTAATAGTAAATCTGATTGGTTCAATAAGGTCTAATTGGCAGCTTATCTTGAAAATGACTTACAATCTGTAGTTAATTAGCGGCCAGGAATGGCTTGTTAATTTTAATGCTTTCAAAATGAAACTGCTCTATTAATAGTCTGAGAGATCTTTACTTTCCATCAGCATGGCTGATGCTAACCTCCAGGAGAGAGTGACTCATTGCATTTTCTTTGGCTAATGTCCTCTGTTGACATAAAGTGGAAAAATTATATTGAATCAATTGCTAGGTCAGCTGCCAGGAAAGTTGGTTCACTATGTCATGCTAGACAATTTCTCTTTCAAGAATCTATTTTACATATTTACAAGTCTATCATTCATTTATGCTTTGAATAATGCTGCAACATATGGTCTGATGCTCCTACTATATATTTAGAGATTCTTGGTAAAATCTAAATTCAGTTGTTTATCACATGATTTTTTTCTATATTATGAGAAATGTTATTTCATATTCTTTCCCTAAATTGTAAAGATGCACTGAAGAATTTCTGACGGTCTTGCTAATAGTTATGCCCCTCACTTGCCAGAAACTTTACTTGACTAAAGTCCTGCTTACCATTATTATTCTGGCACCAGTGTCTGAACATGACAGTTTTTTTTTTCATCAACTACTTTCCCACTGAGCTGAGTCTGACAGGCTTTGAATTATCCTTATCTTACTGCAATTCAATGTGAAATCTGTTTGAGCAAAAGGAAGCATTATTCTACAGAACGCTTAAATAAAATTAGGAAAAATAATTGCTATGTTTTGCTGTGTCTTCTTCTGTGTCAATTCTTTTGTCTTTCACTCTTCTCTTTATATCAATGTCTTTGACAATCAGCTTTTCAACCTGATTTTTCTCTCAATCTGGCAGTTTATTTTCTATTTACAAAAGAAATCCCAGTTGTCACATTGAGTTTGGATAGTTATTCAAAGTTTACAATATACTTTTCATATGTCAACAAAAAATTTAGATTTACTAAAAATACTTGCCTTTGACCAAAATTCTTATCCAAATAAATTATTTTTAATGCACAAAAAGACACATACTTTGTTTAAAATGATTTTGGATGAAATATTTAATAGTAAACAGTTGTTACAAATAGCATTTTCATAGGATTATTTGGTAAATTCAAAGTAATTAGCAAAAAAAAAAAAAAAAAAAAAAAATCACATTTGTATTTGTCTGCCTTTAAACTCAGTATATATTGGTAGATGTAGAGGTGACATAATGGCTAGCAATACAGTAAATGGAATTGGCAGGTCAAGTTCATTTTGGATGTATTCACTTTGCACTAATACTCTTGGAGAAACTACAGAAACATCAAATGCATTACTTTCACCCACCCTTCAAAATTTTCAGTCCCCAACTGTTGTGTTATTTTGCCTTCTATCTAATGTTTGCTGGCTTTAAAAATCTTGACAAAAACAGTCATTAAATCTCAATTCATATAAGAAAGATAAGATAAGATTTTTTTTCCTTCATCCCATATAATAATGATTTCTCTAGTGTTGATGCATATTTGGTTTCATTAGGTGAAATGCTGTCCAGAACCGACATTGAAACAACAATTGAACATGAAGATTTCTAGTTGTTGAATGCTGCGTAGTTTTAAACAAGAAACTATTGACTTTTAGTTTTGTGTATGTTCCTTTTCCATCCTCTTTTATCTTCTTTATTGTTTCTTTGAATCTGTGAACATTTAAGGATATCAGATAAAGAGCTATAAGTAGGGATGGAATTCAATTGAAGTTTAGAAAAAAAAATCAACTCTTCCCTAGTGAAACCTGGGTTGTTATCCCTCAGTAATATCACAAGCAGAGCATATATAGTGAAAATTCCTCTCAGCATTTTTCCGTCATGCTTAGGGAAACAGATGACATCATGACACATGCTTCAGTTTGGTTCAAGTGCATGTCAACAATAAAGTTGTCAAATAAATGGACGAGCATAATTCTTTTTTCCCAGGGCTGACTTGGATCAGCCATGAACTTGATCTTTATTAGGACTGCTTTGATCTTGAATGCGTACAAGCTTTGCATGTTATTTTAATATCAGCATCCAGGTTAAGCCACCACATATAACATTAAGCAAACTCTTTCATGCATACCTTTCCTTTCATGGATTGGAAGAAGGTCTTGCATCACCTTCAACCTCACCCTGGGCAGTATGATTACCCAAGTTCCCTGGAGTGTCATGCCATTCTCAAAATTCATCTTACTTCTGAAAGTCTGGCTTTCATTCTGCAATCACAAACTGATTTCCTCAGATATTCGTCATTAATTCAGAGACTACTCATAAGCGCATCCTTTCTCATTCCTGAATGTGCTTCAGTTTATCATAACCAAATTCTGGTTATGATAAACTGAAAACCATATTGTTAACTATTTTCTAAAACTGAACATCTACCAGAAGATGAGTAAAGCAATTAGCATTAGTATCAGAGGACCCAGTATGATACTTGAGTTTGAAGTTACAGATAACTAATAATCATGACCAACATTCTACTTTGGTAACTATAAGAGGAGAAATGGGCTTATTTTCAAGAAACAATCCCAAGAGTGCTTTATAATCAGTGTACAAAAACTGGTGGAGGTTTTTTTTATGCTAAACACATTCTAATCTTTCCTTTTCAATGTGGTTATAATTTCTCTCTGCATCCCAAAATATGAAATGGATCATAGCAGCTTTTCAATCCCATCATCAATTTTTTTGGTCATTACTGCTTCTATTCTATAGAAGGAAGTATCTACATGCAACCAGAATCAATTTTGATGCATTGAAATGTGTAAAAAAACAAAACAAAAAAACACCTGCTACCAGCACCCAAGTTTTTTCTTTTAACAAATGATGCACTGAGTTAACAAATTTCAAATGTTCTGTAGAGTAGGGATTTCTTTAATTGTAAAAACATACTATGTTGGAAGGTGGCTATGCCTTCCTCGCTAATTCTAAAATCACTAATAAGAAAAAAAAATTGATATTTGATCTTTTTCAATTTAAGTCCTTCCTTGTTCAATGCAGACAATACTTTCTGATCCTTCATAAAGTTGTCTGTATCAACAATCCCCACCAAAAATCAATAATGTTATCCACATTTTTCAGAAAAGAACATCTTTTAGTCACTCATCAATTTCATGTTCAAAGATGTCCGCGGGGTGATACACATCAAATTCCAAAAAGTAACTTAGTAGATGCAAACTATGATAGATATCAATGGTGGACAGCTCTTGTGTTTCTTCATGTACTTCTACAATTGTCTTAAATGAAGCTTACAAAATTTCTCTCTTCTCATTAAGATAATAAACATGTCTCTAGTACACAATATCAGATACAGGTCATGAGGTACAAATGTGTTTATAGTCCCTACATAATTGAAAAGATTCACTTTTGGGTACAATGAGAACAACCAAACAAAATTATTCAAATTTATTAATGATAACATGTCTCTTATCAATCAAGTCCCTTCTCAATTCCGTCCCTTAGTGAATAAAGGACTGGACATTGTGTTGATGTCTTATAAACTGATAAGTTCATCTTAAAATCCTTTAAATAACCAAAATTTGACCAGTAATTTCTTCAATTTTAATAGCACCTCTTCCTCACTAAAAGTAAACATGGTTATCAAATCTGAGTTCATTTTCTTTTTGCTCACTGATATGAGAATCTCATCTTGCACAATCAACAATGGTTCCCTGCCCTCATACAATATGCGAATACCAATTGTACCATATGGCTTCACTAATAAGACTATACCTTTTCAAGTCTACCAAATTCCTTAAATTTCCTTAAATTCATCACTGAACATAAAGCATCACCTCTATCACCATATTCTTATTATTCACAGATAGTTAAGCCTGCACCGGTAGTGAATGTGTCAGCAACTGCAAAGAACTTCATTATTTCCTTGCCTTCATGACATGGTTCTGAAATCTAACCACTTTTCTTTTTCCCCACCAAGTGGAATCTTCATCATCTACAACCAAAAATAAATGACAAGTCACTCTTCCCTTATACAACATCTCAGTACCAACTGTACCATATGGATTCACCAACATTACAGTGTATCTTTACAACCACACTGATGTTTCTTTCAGATCTTTCAAATCAATTCTTTAAATTTCCTCAAATTCATTAACTGAACATGAAGCACATGTATCTGTCTCTTTGGATTATTCATATACAAATCTAAACAGGCAGTAAATATAACAAGCCAATTGTATACAGCTTCATCATCTCCAGGATTTTATATAAATTCACTGCGCAATCTCTTCCAAATTTCTTAATCCTCACCTCCATCACCAGCCTGACTCTTTGATATTCTCAAAGCTGCACTTAGACATTTTTCTCAGTATAGTGACATACTGACTGACTGATTGTTTCCCCCGTTCTGTTACAAGAATAGAAAAAAAAAAAAAAAAAAAAAAAATTACTTGTTGAGGCCAGGGTGAACATGATATTCCTTAAGTTCATCAAATGTTTTCTCACTCAACCCCAAAGAACTGCATAATTCTTAGTACCAAATACAAAACATTGCTTTTTACTTATCTTTTCAATATTATTGCTAAAAAAAAAAAAAAAAATAATTCCTCCAATCATATTATCACTGTCACACTTGAATCTAGTTCCAATCAATGACCACCTGCTGACTCCTCTGAAATAATAAATTCCAAGCTTACAAGTTATACTCTTGAATGTTACTGAAATAATGTATATAGCTCTATAATGTAAACATAAATCCATGTCTCAAATTTCCACTGAAAAAAATTAATTTCTTTTAATTTGTTGCCAATTTTATATATTCAGTCACACACAAGAAATGGCCACATTAGTAAAAAGTGCCATTCCTGCCAGAAAAATGGAGTATTTATTGACTGATCATCTGCAGTGCTCTATCTGATGGGGATTGTCACAAAACTAAGGTTAGATTTTTCTTTGTTAAAGGGCAGATAAACAATCAATCCGTAACAACAGAACATTAGAAAACCATATCTAAAGTTCAAGTTGAAAAATCTGGTATTGCATAGCATATTTAGAAGGAGAAGCAATCACATTACAGTTGCAAAAGGATGAGAAAGCTGAAGGAACTGGCATACATTAACCTGTCAGATAAGTGTATAAGTTAGGCCGGTGTTGAACAGACCTAAATGTAAAATGGCCTTTGTTGCAAGTGTTGCTGTGAATAAATTGGTCTGATCAATATAGTTGCCGTTATTTTTTGATTTGCAACAGACACCCCCAATCCCCACCCAAAAAAACCCATCTTACCAAATGAATTGTATCCAAGGCCATAAAATGGATTGGGTGAAACCAACAAGTTCAGTCACCTGAACCACCCTTATGAAGTATCTTTATAAGGATTGAACTTTGGAGCTTTCTGATATTAATCTAGTTTTTATCATGTTTCTTTTTCTTTTTTTATATTAAATCAGTTAGACACTAAAATTTCTAAAATTTATTAATTCTCAAAACATTAGCAATGAATAAATAATATTCAATATTTGCTCAAAAACTCAATCCTGGCATCAAAATGAGGAATAAAGTAACATTTTCAACAATTACATTTTCCTCCACAAATTTTTTTTTTACAATTCTATAAAACAACTACATAGGGTGAACAGAAACCATAAAACAGGTAATTTCTAGATAAATGCTTATAAGCTTGTTTTAAATCACTTACATGTTATTGACAGACTGGATCTTGGTTTCCTGTATACATAATTCTACTGTCTACATGGAAGAGCTGGAAACATGATTTGTCTGGCCAAATAATATCATGACAGTTTTCCTTTGTCTAAAAACAATATTCTCTGGCCCAGGTGAAGTGCAATAACTGATGCTATGCTATTAATAATGGTACCATTGTTGTTCAAAGACAACAAAACCTTAAAAGAATGGGATGTTAGTATGTTAGTGAAATGATTGAGGAGTCAAGCAGCACCAACATTAAATTGGGATGTGATTTGGTAGAATGTTCCCCTTTCTTAGGGGCTTTCATAGTTGTTTCATACTTTCATAACTTGTGCGTGCCTGCAGTTTTCATAGACTGCAAATATTTGTCCAGAATTCATATAATCCTGAAATACCTTTGCTACTGTTGCCCAAAGCAAACATATAGCAAGTGCTATCTTGTGTTCTATCCTTCTAATTCAAACAATCATTCCATGAACAATTTGCGTTAAATCCTGTCCATATGCTAAAGATGCCACAGATACACTACATCTTTACATCTTGTACATCATCTGGCAGATTCCAGTTCTACAAGCAGGGAAGTTGAAACTATCCCAATGTCCTGCTGCGTCTAATATTTTGACACTTCATGTTATAAGAGGTACGATTACTATAAAACATTTCCCGGTAAAGAGATATTTGTCCTCACCAATATTCCATTAATAAAGCTCACACTCATTTTCTGCTTTTGATCACAAATATAAAACTCTTAAGCATCAGCCAAGATTTGCACTCCAATGAAACAAGCTGTTACATGATCATCATGTCTGCAGGTTCTCACAAATAAGCAGTTTTCTGTGGTGTGTGCAATCATGTGGAACACACATTGAATCAAAGTGAGTAATAAAAAAAAAAAAAAATCTCAATACAAAACCCACCTAAGACATCAATGTGAGAATCCTTGTCACTTAATAAATCTATGGAATCAAAATGAAGATGCCTGGGGCTGGTCACATTGATTACAGTTGCTTTGATGAAATCTCTAACAATCTGACATCTGCAGGTCAGAGACAAGTCAGAAGAAGTTCAGTGGGTAGGGTTGGTATAAAAAGAAGAAAAATGGAAATCAGATTTACTGGATTTTATATCCGCCAATATATATGAAGCTCAATATCAAAGATTATACACTGACAGCCAGCTTAGCCTTCACACATACATTGATATACACGTGAACACATGATGGCATATCTTTATTATAAAATATATACGCAAGTGTGTGTGTGTGTGTCTGTATAAACAGATGCACACAACTTTCTATCTCTATAAATACATACAGATTCTAGTGGAAAAGCACTTCCAAGATTGTATGTATTTTAAAGAACTACACACACACACTATATATATATATATATATATATATATATATATATATATATTACACACATCTCAAATGCTGAAAATATTGATCTGAAATATATTTGATGTTGTTTGATATCAACGATGGCAGTGAGAGTAAAATGAGAAGCATGAAAGGTTAGAAGAAATTTTATCTTGTCAAGTAGAAGATAAGTTTGAGAAATGAGAGGAAGCAAAGAACAATGAAAACATTACCACAAACACCAATGAAGAAGAGATATTAACCTCTGTGTGTGTGTGTGTGTGTGTGTGTGTAGAATATCTGATAAAGAGATTCTTATTTTGAAATTCTTAAGAGAAAACATTAATAATTTCACTTGTCAAAAATATAACTTTACCTGCATAAATGCTACAATTATTATTATTATTATTATTATACATTGTCCGTGGCTTAATAACTCTCATGATGTTAACCTTCACTTTCCCATTTAATGTTACAATTACATTTGGAAAAGTAAAGACAATAAAAATGCAAGTTTGTTCAAGTTTTGTCACTTCACAATTCTGTGGCAAATATTTTTCCCAGTTTTTTATATTCAACTGGCTGATATCAAAGTGCAATAT
This sequence comes from Acanthosepion lycidas, assembly GCA_963932145.1. NCBI lineage: Eukaryota > Metazoa > Mollusca > Cephalopoda > Sepiida > Sepiidae > Acanthosepion > Acanthosepion lycidas. Next base: position 3,843,503 of record OZ010600.1, read on the forward strand.
CTTTTGTTTCTCACAGAATTGCTTGCCTAAATCTTGCATTGGACTAAGCCATAATATTAATTTATTAATTCAGAATTTAAGTTGACTAAAAAAAAGTCTTCCTGAACAATTTAACAAATAGAAAATAGTACTTACTAAAAGGGACATAATTAGACTTTTAATGTGTGAGCCTATAGGTGATATTCTGGTCAAAATATACAAAGTTATAGCAATGAAATACAAATTGATATATTTAAGATAGATGATAACATGAACAATATTGAACAACATATGGTTACAAAATAAAACAGGTGTTTGAAGAATAAATGGATTAGCTTTGACCTCATCACAAACATGAATGCAACTGTTTAAGAATATTAACTTCAGTATAAGCAAAGAGTTGACATGCTCATTAGTTTTGATGGAGACCTAAATATAGCCAAAACCTCTTACTCTTGGGTTGTTTTTCATTGGTCTCTTGCTTTTAAACCAAATTTTCATCTTTAGATATAGGCTTTTCCAGTGTGAAGAGATAAAAAGTCCTCTTGCAAACGATAAGACATTTTTTCATTAGATAGTTATTTTTAAAATCTACATCTTAGGAGATTTTATATATATATATATATATATATATATATATACACACACATACTTGAAAGCATAGCTCAATGATGAGAGATGAAATGAAGACTATATCCTAACAAGTTGGAGATTCCCTTATTGGTGTCTGGCTAATAACATTAGAATTGTTTCAAATCAGTAAATACTTTAAAAAAATTTTAAAAATCTATATAGTACATACTGTGCTACTTTCAAAATCATTCCACTAAACATTAGTAGGTCATATAATAATAAATAATTAATAACATTGATTAATCTGAACAGTGTGTTTTGTTCTATTTAGATTATGACCATTTTAGTAAGAACCAAATTAAAGTCACAGCAGCCATAATCCTAGCAAATACAAAGCGCTGAAAAATTCAATCAAGAAGCCATTAAACAAAACTGTTCAGGTTTTGAGAAGATATTCAGGCAGAGAATTTTTCAGCACCTAATTATTACTTTTCTTAATAATCCATCTGCCAAAAAATATTGGTCAACTTTTCAAAGACACTTTTACTCATTCTTATACTGTAAAACTCAAATGAGAATATCTTTTTGAAGAATATAAATGAAGTAGAGGGATCTTTTTTGGTCACTGGTTATAAATGTATAGATTTATAGATTTGCATTTTAAATAAATAATATATATATATATATATATATATATATATATATGTGTGTGTGTACCGCCAATATTCTAAGCAATCTAATATTTTCTTAAATTTTAGGTACTTTAGCTTTAGTCTAACTTACAAAAGCACTTGTTGAGGAAATGCTAGAAAATTACCAATAAATTTTAACTTTACGATAGTTAACACTTATTTTATGATAAGGTCACATCTGGACATCCATATTTACAAAAATTGACACATTTATGCACACATAAAATAAATTCAAAGTTCTTTTGAAAATATTGAGAGGGCTCGCTGAATTGTAGTAAGCTTTTTCCATTTATGATCAGTAAATACAGTCTTAATTTAATAATGTCAGTTGACTGCTACAAATTAATATAAAATTTTAAAAGATTTAAAACTTTATAAATTAAAATTTTCAAGAAAATGAAAACAATCCTTATAAAAATTTCCTTTTTTAATAAAGATTTTGACACTGAAACTTTGTTTTTATTAAGTTTTGGACATTTTTTTTTTTTTATCTTGTATGTTCATTTTTAGTGAATCTTTAAAAAGCTATCTATATCTATCTAAAGAATTAATAGATTTATTTTAATGACATTTTTATTACTTCAAAGGTATATAAGGATATAGCAAATAAACTTTATTTTATTTAATACAAAAATTCTAGAGAATATGAATATTGTTTTTTGCCAAAATAATTATGCTGGATTTGTGTTAAATAAAAAATATAGCTAGGTGACACTTTTTTATACACAATGATAATCTAGTGACATTTTTTAAAAATTAAGGCTCAGTCTTTAGTGGTATTTTAACATTTTTGACATTGAAAAGCACCAAACCTTAGTTTAAAACAAGCTGAACTTACAAAGAGTTATTCACTTCCTCACAAATTTTATGTGCCATTTATGTGACTCCTTCCCATTTCAGTAAGGAATACGATACAAAACCTTAGTGCATTTACAAGTAAGCATTTAATGTTGTTGAAATATAAAAAAAAAAAATTTGATAAAATAGCAGGAAAAAAAAAATCTATCTCAGAATATTCAGCTTTTATTTTTATGATAATTACTTTTTTAATTAAAGTGATGATAATAATAATAATGATATCTGAGTTATGTTATGTAGAAGTATTGGGACACTACAATTTCTTGACATTTCTTGCCTATCAGATTCCTCAAATTTACATTTAAAATCCAAGAGATCATTTTTTTTCCATGAAGGAAAAAAAAAGTGTTCTAAGATACCATCAAATATGACACAAACATATTTCTTCCTTGAAGAACTTTAAAAACAAAAGGACATCTTCCACAATCATTATCAGAATACTTAGATATTTCAAAAGTTATCTTAGAGAATAGTGAAGTATAAAATTGACAGTCCATTAATTCCAGATTCAGCTAGTAAAGACTAAATAAACAATGATAATGGAACACTGTTTTTATGTCTCTTTATGTCAAAAAGAAACAATAAAAACATGTCTTTTAGTCATCTCAAGAACTCTAACTGTTGTTTCTTTGTCATTCTGAACTCAGTAATGAGAAGCATCTTTATTTTGATTGTAGCAAAGATCTTTTTGGCACAAACAACTATAAGAATATTAAATCAAGAAGCTTCTTTCTTTGTTAAGGAATCTGGAACCTGTTTTGGTTATTTCTGTTATTTCATCATAAAAAGAAGAGTAATTGGTGTAACAGATTGTAGACACATTTCAAACTTCATCTTCCAAACAAAACAGTTCTTTACAGTATTTACATTAGTCGGACTATTGTCCTCATCTTTGTCGCCATATTTGTCACAACGTTTCGGCCGTTGTACGCTCCGGCCTTCTTCAGGTGGTTGGAATTTTGAACTGAACCCTTTATTTTGATCACTGAGGTAGACTGTTCTAGTTCCACGTGCCATGTTTGATGGATGTCAGTTATCAGTTATCTCCTGCTAATTTTCCCTCTGAAAGTTCTCCACTGCCTTAACTGGGTATTGAACTCGCACCGTTTGGGTCTGTCACTGGATCTAACCAACGCCTTTATCCACTGTGCCATGTGTCCTTGAGGAAACGTTGTGACAAATATGGCGACAAAGATGAGGACAATAGTCTGACTAATGTAAATACTGTACATAATACCTCATCTCAGAAATATAGACAGACTCCAAAACAGTTCTTGTATAGATTTTCTGTATTTTCAAATAGTTGCTTCTTCAAGGTTAACAAAATATCATTTTTCAGCAACCAAATTGCTTTTGACACCTGTAATATATTTAAACTGCTACAAAACAGTTATGTATTTTATCACCAACCAGAAATCTTCCTTGCAATCCTCAATTCAACAAGTTAGCAAATGAGACATCATTAAGCAACAATCAAGGCCACCAAAAACAAGAATGATGGAGATTTTCCTCTTCACCTTAATAGTCTGATTGACTGACTTTATATACAAGTTTCCTCCACTTCAATACTGAATTTAGTTCACTTATATTGGAGCTTACGCTTTTTAGCTTGAATTGCTAGCCAGTTTAGTTGACTATTGATTGAATGGTATTTTTGACCACATCTTGCTATATTTTATCTTAAACATTTTGGTTATTTGCCAATGGGATAAGCACCAGATTTATAATATGTTCATCTTGCCAAAGTATAAAACTCACCCCAATTCTCTTTACATTCAGAATTTAATTTTGAAAACTTTAAACTGGTTCATAACAGTAATATATAAAACCCTGATCCAGCAAAACACAAGTTGAGATTTCTGTTTTTGTCTTAAGAGAATTTTATTTTTGATTTTATGACATTAAAATTTGGGCATATTCTCCTCATCACAATCTGAAAACTGATAACATTTATTCTAATAAAATGCATTAACAAGTATATACAAAAAATTAAAAAATTCATCTTTAGTTTCTCTTTTTCTCATTCTTTTATAGAATTTTATAGAGTGAACAACAGAACAATAACAATGTTGACTTTTGGAATTTGGCAGAAAAAGATTGATTGGATCAACATGAGCAGCAATAATGCCATATATTTTATGATTAAAACACCATAGAAAAAAAATTTGGTCATATTTTGAAGGAGGTTTTTCACACTTTACTAGTTCCTTTTTGGCCATTAAATACTATGCACAAGACATTTGAGAATCTATATCCACAATATGACATCTTTGAATGAGGAGAAAGGTCGGCTTGTCTATGAAATATCTCGACTTGCAGGAAAGCAGCTTTAATATTCATGGATTTACAAACCCATCTCTCAGAAGATATTTTTCCAATAGCAACCATAAAAACCATCTTTGGAACATGTTGAGAAATCACTTCTAATGTTGCCTGTTTTAATATTAGATTGGTGCAAAAATAATGACGTAATAATGTCGTTTTTTGATGTATTTTTTAACGTCAAAAAACGACATTATTACGTCATTATTTTTGCACCAACCTAATATCTTGAAAGCCTTTTGCTAATAGCCTTGTTATAATAATTGTTCTTTTCTATCAGATTCTTTGTACAAATCTATTTTGCATGTATTCTTAGATGACCATATTTTAATTTGTCAGCACTATATACTCACATCAAATTTTCACTATCAGATATTTATTCTGTATCATTTCTCTTCTTGGATTCCATGTTCAAAGTCTGGCTTATCCATGACAACATTTATCACATGTTTCTTACTGTTGCTTTACCTGCCCTGCTCAAAACATTCTTTCCCCCTTCACTTCTCTTAAATAGGAAATTGTTACTTGTCCAAGTTTAGAAAGCTTGACCACTTTTGTAGAGACTGTAATTTTAGGTGGTTCCTCACCTTGGTCTGTTTGGAGTTATTTCTAGTTCCATCACACGTCCCATTCTTCAATACCTTTTAATTCCCAACTCACTGTCACCCCCGCTTGTTGAGTGTTTATACTCATCAGCACTGCAGAAGGAATATGACACTTTTGCTTGATGCATACAGTATTGCAGTCATAATCTGGTTCATCTTTGTCTTCCAAAATGCATCATTGTACAGAAACTATACTCTCTTATGAATGTACACTCATGTTTGATGAGTACATGTTTATATTCTTTCCAAGATACTGTATGTTCACCAGTCCATCAATAGCACACATTTCCTTTGTACAATAACATAACTACTTTATAATAAAGCTTTGGCAGTTTTTTTTCCTCTCAGTTGATGACACTAAAGTACAGGTCACAGTTTTTCAGATGACTCGCATTCAAAAACGGATTTTATAGTCAAATGCATTGTATTCAGATTCTTGGTCAGAATTCCTCGAGTAGATATATTCTTCAGTGCAGGAAGTTTATCATTTGGTAGTTGGTTAGCGATAAACACATTGACATTATGAAGCCTGTTCTTAATGCAAAAGCCACATTGAATTTACAATTGACATCTTTTATAGTTTCTGTCACCATTTCTCCAAGTATTCTGTGTAATTCATTACACCCATTGCTTGACAGGCTTTGAGCTGCTGCAGTCTGAACAACAAAATTTGGGGTAATGGCATGAAAATCTTGATTATCAAATTCCTATCTGTTGTCAGTAAGGACAGATAAAGTGGCTCCAAAATATGCTACCTAATGTCTGAAGAATAGAATTATAACTTGACTATGATCTTTACTACTATGTTTCTCAGCCGCACTGTATTTTGGGAAAATTGACAATAGGTCTGGATTCAACTTTATTCATGTTCCTCAGGAAATTTGAATGCCCTCTTAATATTTCTATGAATTCTTTGTCTTTTACACCTGCATTCTTAGCCAGGTCCTATAGATGATTTACACTTAGATGGCAAACCTATTTATGCAATTTAGTGACAATTCTTACTTTCTCTTGTGTACGTTTAGTGGTAATGGCTATTGATAAAATGTATTTGATTTAGCTTGAGACTCTTTGGCAAAAGTTATGGACACAAAGTAAAACAATTTTCTTCTCTTTTTTGAGTATGAATAGTGTCATTTTCAAAGTCCATTATTGTTTTTGCTCTCATCACAGAGGTTTGCTCAACAAATGGGATACATCCTCTTCAACCATATCAGTAACAATGTCCACTCTCATGGCAGTATAACCTGACTTAACAATGATAAACTTCTTCATTTCCAAATTTTTAACATCTTTTTTTGTTTTCCTACACTTTGAGATTTAGCTTATTATTATCTGGTAACATTTCCAGAAAACACTCATGATATTTCCCACAAACAGCTGCTGCAGTGTCTGAAACTAGAGATTCCAGAGTTTCAACCAAAAAGCAATCATTATCTTCACTAGACCTCCTCATAAAGGTAGGATGTAACACAAAGTTCTTTTTTTATTATTCTTGAATGATTAGCACAATATTTGTTACATATTTTGCTTTGCAAACTTAAGAATGACTCTGAATATCAATAGTTACAAACTCAATGAAAGATGCAGTAAAAGCCTACCGTCAAGTCTTGGAGGGTTAGATCTCCTTCCAGTATAATGACCACAGCTTTTATTTGTCATCACTCTTTAATTTCTTCACCTTCTATTGAAGAAACTGAAAAGGCTCTCTGTCCATGATCTAAACACATTCTGGAACTTCTGGTTCTGCTTCAATTTTCAAAGTTTTCCTTGTCTGTCTGAATGCTGTATCTCCCATGTTTTAAATCTAAATTGTTTAAATTTTATCATCAGAGAAAGTCATCTCTAATATTCTGATATAACTTGAAGATTTACCTTATTCAACAGTCTTTCATTTTCTTGTGATAAGTCAGCACTTTTCAAAACTTTATATGTCATGGATAGACAACCAAACTTTTAGTCAATGGTCATTACTCATCTTAACACAAGATATTGTGTATGCAATTATTCTTTTAATTTTGTAAGAGACAAATTGTATGAAATCAATGGCTTCAAATTTCAATTTATTCTTTACACAATCTTTATAATCAAGTGAGTAAAAGAAAAGACATATTTTGACTGATTAGAATGCAGCTTTGCTTAATGATGGTTCCAATCAGCCAAAGATGCAATTGCTTTAACGAAAACAATTTCACACACAGCTTCTCTTATTTGAAGTACAATACACAAAAAAATTAAAAAAAAACAAAAAAAAAAAAAAAAAAACTCAGACCTACTAAAAATGGACAAGAACAGTTTTTTTTATTCAATGTCCTCTGTCACACCTCCATGACAAAATTTAGATAGCACTGTATAATAATCAAAAATATTACAATTAGCACAGTCATTACTTTGATTACAGTATGAATCTGGGATGTTGCAATTTAAAAAAAAGCTCTGAATTTCAAGCAAAAATGATGTAGGTTTTTGTTTAACAGCTTCTCTGCTGGTGAAATTTAAAATAATATTCTTCGATCTTGATGAAAACTATCTTCCACTAGAAATAAAATGAGAATTTTCTTTTCTATGAAATTATCAAATTAAACAGTTTCTGATTATTATAAACATTTGGGGTATAGTCCCACTCCCGCAGTCTCTTAAAAAATGAATGCTCTGTTTTTTTTTTTAAAATGGGTTTTCTGGTTGTGCTAGAGATACCAAAAGATGTGGGGTGGGTGGGCTGATATTCCTTGTAAAATTAGCAGCACCTCCTAAAAGAGTTAATGTGAATAATGATTGGATGAATATAAGTTTAATGTGATTTGAAAATATAAGGCCTGTATAAAAGTCTGTAGCAAAGGCAGAGTTGAACCTAGAGTATGATCAGTATTTTTATTTTTTTAGCATGTTTCTCAGAGCAGCAATGATGATATATCTTTATACTGTTGGAGAATAACGTTTCACTTGTAAACAAAGAACCTTAAAAAATGCCATTCTCAAAAGAACATTTAGTCTTGATGTCAACATACATGTCTACTTCTAGATAATCTTCTCTAATCTCTTGTGATTATGAAGAAAGGACACTAATTTGAGGACTAGATTTGCAATATTGAAACTTTTGTGTTCATTTTGGTATTCTTTTTTGTACTTCTATTAATTATCTTGTAATTAGCAACATGCATTAATTTATAACTGATCATTATGCATTTTATTTTAATGCCAGGATAAGGTGCTTGGCTAAAGCTTTTTACCTCATCTGACTACCTATAATCAAACAAAATTAGAAATCCAGCAACTTACAGGTTCCAATGAAGCCAAATTAGTAGTGGTCAATCTCTAACACATTATTTTTTATATGAAAACAATCTTTGACCACTTGAGCATAATTGATGTATTGAAATTTGTTTGTCAAAAAATATCCTGTTTCCAAGAAATATAGCAATGGGAAGCAATAAAAAAAAAATCAATTAGTTTTCAATTTCATTCTAGTTCAAAACAGAGCTTTTAATCAGTTATCAGAGTGAGTTATAAAAGAATATCATTTTAGAACCTGATTATTATTATTTGCATAAGTTGGCAATAAATACAATGATGAATACTAAAATGTATAATTGAAAAGTACATTACTTATCAGCTTATATCCAACTGACTAACAAGCCAACCTAGTAGTGGAAGAGAATCAACTAAGAACCTTGTAGTAGACCTAAAATAGATACATTGCAATTGATATAGTGTGAGAAAGGTTTACTTAGAGTCTAGGCTTAAACCCAATTCTATTAGCAAAGAAAGGAACACAAATATCCACTGTTTTCATTCCTGCTGCCCATCCTTTGTATAAAAAAAAAAAAAAAAATATAGCAAGAGATAAGGGAATCAAATTGCAAATTAAAATGCTCTGCTGCTGACAAACCTCCCCCCCCCACCAATCTAATAGCTTTTCTCAACAAAATAAGTAGGCACTGGCCTTCTTTTCTGCAAGTCAGCGACTGATGTAATGGAAGTGAGTGAGATAAGTAGCAGTGGTGCCTCTCAAGTCGTCACCAGAATAAAAAACTATTGCCCAATCTTCATGGAGACAAAATGGCTAATTTATCAGTCAAGCTATTAAACAATATTGACAATGATAATTTTATCGTTGACAAAGTATTTTAATTAGGATATCTAACTAGGGAAACATTGGGGGAAGGGTACAAATTCTAATGCAAATTTATGTTTCTTTGTATCAGTTAATGTACAAACAGATTAATGCCAGATATGGTCAGTGGTGGCTCAAGGTGAAATAGAAAATATTTTTATTTCCTGGTTAAGCAGGAGCGTAAAAAGGTAAGGAATAGTTGCAAGTAAAGAAATCCATAGAATATGAGAAATTAAAACTCACACATAAACAAAAGAAATAAGAGAAAGAAAGTAACAAATGATAAAGCAGAACAAGCACAAACAATAATATGCAAAGTTGTATATCTGACAGTTAAATTAAGGACATTTTTTCTTCTTAAGGAATAGAGCAAATACTGGTATTCAATATATTGGCTTTTATGTAAATTTGAACACTAACTTCTAGTACTGACTGTAGTTCATTTTAGCTGTAGTGCAAGCCAACAGTGGTAAAACCATATCTTTACAAAAAGGAAAGAAAAGGACAAAAAGAGAGAGAGAGAGAGAGGGGAGAATGAAGAAAAAGAGATAGAGAAAAAATAATGAGCCACAAAAATAAAAAGAACATACAAAAAACTTGTCAAATTGTATGCATGTGTGAAACTAATGCTTAATCTGAAAAAACAAAAACAGAAAGATATAGTGATATTAATTTTTTTTGTTTAATCATTGAAAACAGTAAATCCAAATTAAAAAAAAAAAAAAAAAAAAAAAAAAAAAGAGAGATTAGTAAACTCAAACCAAGAAACCACCACTTTCAATATAGATTGTATATAGACAAATGCCAAAGTTGAAATACTATAAACCACAAAACCCAAGAACTAAATATTAGAAAATGTTTCAAACAAATCTTTAATGCAAGTTTAACAACTCTCAACTTAATAATATTTATAAAAATAAAGTCTAACAACTGCTAAAAGCTGACAATTACAATAATAGTTGATGAGTGAAACCAACAGAAGTAATTCCACTTTTGTGACTCGTCATCTTGAATGTTTCAGTCAGGAACAATGAAAAAAAATAAAAAAATAAAAAATTTTTCCAGTTAACCCCAAGTAAAAAAATATCAAAACTTTCCAAGAGATGATATTGACATTTTATATTATTTCAAAATGTCAGATGCTCACTGACAAATAACCAAATGTATAGTGATCTCAAAGAAAGAAAAAGTAATTTATACATGTTGAAGCCAAAATTCCTCATTATCTAACTATTAATATTTTGAGATTACATAGGTACCTCCACTTAAAAAAAAAAAAAAAAAAAAAAAAAAACCCATAGCATGATGAAAAAAGGCCTCAATCTTAATAAGAACAAAGTTTTATCATCAAAATGCTTATGTTTTAATAAAAACAAGCATTTTGACGATAAAAGTCCATGGTATTTTTTTTTTAATTATTTTATTAAATTTTTTTTAATCCTTTATAGCATGTTTGAAAAATCTTATTTTTGTGCATCAACAATCCATGTAATATTTACAATTAGTGTTTTTGCATTAACAGCATGAAAAACAATGATTTGGAATTTTCTGCAAAAGTCAAATAATTGTCGGATTTTAATAAAACATTTCAGGACTTATTCACAAATAAATGAAATTATTATTTTTTTTATTATTTTTTATAGATACTTAATTTCATGAAATTTCAAAAAATTAAATTTTCACCTGAAAATTTTTTTTTATTAGTTAAAAGCAAGACTCCTTCAATAATTTTCATTTTTTTCTTCAAACTACTATTCATTTCTAGAAAATCTGCTCAGAATTATTAAATAAAAAATGCAATAAAACTGTGATAGTATTAATTAAAAAATCTTTTAATTGCTTTTATAAATAAGATTTATTAAGGACAGTACTTTTTTGATGTCTAATGAATTTTTACAAGAATTGCTCTCATTATTTAAAAATTTTAATTATAATAATTTATAATAAGTAAATTTTTTAAAGTTCTGCATTACTTTAATCCAGTTAGGTGATATTGTTATTAACTGAAAACTATATTTACTAATCAAAAATTGAAAAGCTTAATACAAATCATTTTGCACCAAGATTTTTAAAATTACATATACATATATATATATAAAATATTGGTCAACCATACATAACATTATCAGAAAATGAGAGAGTTGACTATAGTAAATTTAAAGTCAGCATTCCTAAAATTAGATTACGGAGAATATTTTCCAACATTTTTAAGAATACTGAGTACTTAAAAATTATATAAAAAAAAAAAAGGCACTCATCCATCATTTTCTTAAATTATGTTTCAATAGATAAAGTTCCTGTAGAACAATAATAAACTTGTCAACACCTTATCAGTGCTTGTTTTATGAGCAATGACAAGTGCATAATCACTGCTACTGTTTGTTTTAAAAATCTATTTCTCTGTTATTTTAAACTTAAAGTAAATAATTTTTTTTCAAATCAGGTTAATTGTACTTTAAATGAGCTAATATTCCTCACAAAGTTTCAGAAAAGTATATTTTAATTTTGGAACACTTAAAACTGAGAATTAACTTTTGCTTACAAATGTGTCAAAATGTATCAAAAATTACCAATTTTAATGATTTTACTGAAAGCAAGCAAAAAGTTGAGATACCAATCAATATAATATCTATTTGCTTACTAAAAACAGTAAATGTAATCATTTAGCTTTCAATTAAAAGCTAAAAAGAAAGATTTTTCATTTTTAAAAATTAATTTTAAACCTTAGGTATCAAAAATTAATGGAGGTACCTAGATTACAATAGCAACAGGAGTTTGATAATAATCTTTCAGAACAAAATCAGATTAAAAATGTTTACATTTACATCTGAAACCAAATGAGACACCAGTCTACTTCTTGGTTGCAAGTATTAAAAGCATTTTTCAATAAACTATATTGTTTATTTTTTTTCCCCTTTGGTTAAGACAAATGGAAAAAAGACCCAGTTTCATTGATAAGATTTCCAATAACACATTTTATCAAGAAAAAGAATATAAGAAGGTGGCTAATGTGACAACTGGGGAAATTCCAATATTAAGTTCCCTTGTCCTTCTACAAATGAAACAATAAAAGATTGGCCACTTTGCCAAATGTGTTTTTTCTTTTAAGGCCATTTAATATTTTCCAATCATAAAATTCAATTATCTAATTGCCACAGCCTAAAAACAATCCCAATATTCATTTCTCATTGACTAATCAAATTCTGATAAGTTTCTCGTCAATCAATCAATATCTGTTAAAATGTGTACTTTTTGCAGCTACTCTGTCCATTTTTCTATAATTTAGTAGGTTACACCTGGACCACTAAGTTGAAGTAATAGTAATTGTAGTTGGCTTGTATTTTTAATAAGTAGGAATGCAATCATATGATCAGTATTGTAACAAATAAATTACTAGAAAAGATATTGCAAGAAAACTATTTTCTTTTGTTTCAAGTTGAACCATACTTTGTATAATCAGTGAATAGCTCAAGTTTTTAAAATGAAGAAAAACTTGTTACTATAAAACAAAACATTCTGCAGATGAATCCTTTTAGCAATGATACAAAATTAATTCAAATCAGTTCTATAAAAAAATAAAATTTTAGAGATTGCACATTTTGCTGAAAAAAAGATAATAAAACTTGTATTACATTATTGTACCTTCTTTCTCTTGTAATGAACAATTGCAACTCCAAGTCCTTCCCTTGAAGAGAGGCATGTTTGTCAAGAAAATTTAAATAAAAAAATGAAATAAACATGACCATAGTTTTTATTCTGAGATCTTTGCAAGGATTATTAATTATTAACATGCCATCGAGTTGAAATTAATCTTTTTTTTTTCCTTTTTTTTTCTATTTAATATGCATTTTAACAGAAACAGAAGTTTACATAAATATGCTTAAGTTAGGAAACTTAGAAGTTAAAACTTTCTAAGAAGCAGCTTCTATGTGCGATGTCCCTTCAGGACATAAGCAATCATGGTTCTCCATAATTTTCTGTCATTTGTAGCTCTTAGCAATGTTTGTCTTTATGCTATCTCTAATCCCTGTTCTGCCAACCATTAACACAAGTTTGTTAGGTAGGTTAGTCATTGCTTTCCTCTGTTCCTCTTGACTTCAATATGTCCTGTGAGTGCCAAACTTTCTAAGCTCTCTTTCCTCATCATGTACCCTAGAAATTTCAACTCTTTCTCTCTCTGATTCTAAATACAAGTATCCTTTTTGTTTCCATCTTACATAAAACTGTCATTGCTCATATGTTCAGTCCATGGTATCCTCAGATCCTCAGCATTCTTCCATAGAATCACATATCTGTTGCCTAAAGTCTCTTCTCAATCTGTGAGATGGTCTATCATTCACTGCACTGCCATATACACTGCGTGCCAAATTATTATCGAGAACTTTTTTCTAATATTTCAAAAACCGTCCAATCAATTCACACAAAATTATCACACAATGTTGGCAACACTGACCTGCACAATCACTGAAATTTCCGTACTGATCTGTGCAATGTAAACAAACTGGCGCCATATTTGTTATCAGCACGGTGATTTGAGCATGCCAAATTATTAGAAAAGTGTAAGAATTTAGTGAATAGATATGCTGTAAAAGCAGTTTAAGTGATGCTGAAAAGAAAACCATCACCTTAGAACTCTCAAAAGGTAAATCTATCCTAAAAATTTCTAAAATGATAGGGAGGTGTCATCAAACCGTGAAAAAGTTCACCGCCGACCCTACACAAGTATGCAAAAGGGCAGATAAAGGCAAGCCGAGGGTTATTTCACGTCTCATGTCATGACTTAAACAAGAGGCCACGAAGAACCCTGGACTTACCAATCAAGAGCTTTTTAGTCACATTAGGGATTCTACTGTGTCTAAAAGTACTCTGTGTCGGTATCTGAGGGAAATAGCAACAACAGTCAAACCTGTATCGAAGCTTCCGTTGACAAGAAATCACGTTCAAAATCGATGGAAATGAGTTGAGGACAATATGAAGATTGACTTCTCTAAAGTTTTGTTCACAGACAAAACTCGAGCAACACTTGATGGGCCAGATAGATGGTGCAACGGCTGGGTAATGAACGGACAGAATCGCCATCAGCGTTTGAGATGCCAACAAGGCGGTGGAGGCATAATGATCTGGGGTGGTATTATTGGAAAAACATTAGTGGCCCAATGGAGAGTACCAGATGGCGTCAAAATGACTGCTGATGCATACATAGCATTTATGAAGGAGCATCTTGGACTGTGGATGAAAAGGCAAAGAGTTACCATCAGAAGGGCCATTGTTTTTATGCAAGATAATGCTCCCTCACATGCTGCTCACAAGACTACTGAATATTTGAAACGGACTTCGATGGACCTTGAAAAATGAAGTGGCCTGCAAATTCTCTGGATTTGAACCCAATCAAAAACCTTTGGAGCATCATGAAGTGAAGACTGTATGCCAACGGACAATAATTCAGGAGCAACGCTGAGTTGTGGGAAGCAATTCTTGACATATCTCACGGCATTACAGCAGATGACATCCTCCAATTAACAAATTCTATGGATCGTCATTGACTTCAAGTAATTTCAAAACAGGGAAAGCACATTCCCTATTAATTTGTTTAAAACTGTGCCTTTGTATCTGTTATTATTTGCTTGATTATCTCATTTATTAGCTTCTTTTGATCATAAACATTCACATGCAACATTTATAAACGTTTTGTTTGCTCAATTCTGGGAATTTTACTAAACCTTTCTAATAATTTAGCACGCTCAAATCACCGTGCTGATAACAAATATGGCGCCAGTTTGTTTACATTGCGCAGATCAATACGAAAATTTTAGTGATTGCGCAGGTCAGTGTTGCCAACATTGAGTGAAAAATTTGTGTGAATTGATTGGACGGTTTTTGAAATATTAGAAAAAAAGTTATCTCGATAATAATTTGGCACGCAGTGTAGAAAGATCAATATTACATAACAGTCCAGTACTTGTCTCTTTATCTGTAACAAAATTTTTCTATTTCTTAATACTTCACTTAGCTTTTGGAAGGCATCTTTCACTTTTCCAATATGTCTTCAGATTTTGATGTCAAATTTTCTATCCTTTGTTAAAATACTTCCAAGATATGAAAATTTCTTTACTTGTTTGATTTTGGCATCTCCAATTCATAGTTTGCATCTTGCGCTTTTTTGTTTGCTGGCAATCATACATTCTGTCTTTTTACAATTGATGCTTAGTCCTTTCTTCTCACTTTCCTTTACTACCTTCTGTAGGAGTGCTTGTAATTTCCTTTCCACGTCTGCATATCTTATTTTAAGATTGTGGCCACCAATAATGAAACTTGGTAGGACTTTAATTCTCTCAGGATTGCCTCACTGTATGAGTTGAATAAATCTTTTGAGAAGACATATTGTCTTATATGCCTTTTTATTATTTGAAATCATTTTCTATCAGTATCATTATTCTAATATATTTCCCAAATAAATTAAGATTAGCAAGCAGTTGAAAAAGTTCTTTATGTGGTACCTTATCAAACACTTTTGCTAATCTATAATACATAAGTATAAATCCTTTTGTATTCATACTGCTCTTTCAGATATCATTCTGAGCATAAATATCACATTCCTTGTTCCAGTGTTTTTAAAAAACTGCACTGTTCTTGTCTTGTTTCCAATCTAACCCTGCTACATGTTCTATTCATCAGAATTCAGATAAGTTTTGTTATGTGGTTAATTAGGTTGATTTTCCAATGGAGTTTTCATTTGTTTGCACCTGGTTTCTTGGGCAGCATTATGAAAATGGATCTACTTAGATCTTCTGGTATATCACCACTATTGCATATGTCATTCAATACATCTGTAATTTCGTCAATGCCATAATCATCTAAAGCTTCTAGCATCTCAATTAAAATTCCATCTGGTCCTGCTGCTTTGGAAGTATAACTCTTTCCTAAAAGAAATTCTCATAATCACTAAAATATTGTACTAACTGATCTCTAAGCAGATTCTTTTTACTATAGACTATAAGTACTATTCACTCTTATGTATCAACAGATGATATGAGATTTGCTGAAAAACTTGTTAAAATTATTTCATCTTTTTCTCACTCATTTTGTTGATGTGCCAGCATCAAAATTAAATATCAAAACACAATTAGAAGAGGAAAGAAAGAGAGAAATCTATTTCTAGAAATTAGTTAATACTACATCTAATGAATAAGGGAGCACTGTCTATATTGTTGTTATTATTTATCTTTAGCATGAAATTCACTTGCAGTTGTTTTATATGGGAATATTTTAAACTATTATATGAATATTTCATTTCAATTTGTAGACGACAGCCCCAATCCAAGCCATCTTAATTATACATGAAGATTTTACTTCATCAGTATGCATACCATAGCACATTATCACTAATTAGTTAATCAAGATGGAAAATAATGAGTTTTAAAGTCGATTCTATTCTTATTAAAATTCATTAATAAAGTTTTTCCAAATATGAATTTCATTCTACGTCCAAAAAGCCATTAATGTTACTAAAAATAAATAAATACTAAGTACATATCTATGAAGTCTTTATTTCAATAGTGTTCAGCCTAAGATGAAAAGTATTTAAAAATATAAATAAAATTAATAAAGTACAATGGAAGTATTCATCCTAAAAGAAAGAGTCAGGGTCACCCAATTTTTGGTAACTTTTGAGAAACCTTGTATAAAAATAATTCCTAAGTTATTTATCCAACCTCTGTGATTATGCCAGGCAAACACAAATTTAAGTAGATTTTATAAAAGCTTCATTATAAAGATGTGTGTGTGTGTCTTATAATATGTAGATACAATCGACTGATGAAAGAAATTCAAGAGATAAAAAGTAAAATAATAATAATAATAATAAGACTAATAATATTTATTGTATATTAGTAGCCCTTTTGACCAAATCAAAGCACAATGAGAAAGATGCTAAAATACAACAATTTCACTGTAGCTGCACATTTCAACCAACCAGACCATAGTATTGGTAACGTCAGATGTGTCCCTTTAGCACCTTCATTTAAATGCCAACAAGGGTGCAGAAAGTCCGAGTTAAAATACATTTTTAAAATAAATTCACATTTGCTAGGTTTAAATAGGAATCTAGGCATGCTCAATGAATACAGTTTCCACAAAAGCCTTCTACAAATCCACTACAACCCTAATCATGGCAAACAACTAACCCAAAACTACTAGAATTCATCACGTGGGAAAAAAATAAAATTACCTCCTAAAAGAAGAAAAAAAAAGGGGGGGGGGTCACACGTTTTTTGTTTTAATTATTTCTCATTAAGAAAATACTCGGTAATCTAAAATATTTAGCAAAATATTTTCTGTAATCTAATGTTTAATTGAATTTTACGTACTTTGGCTTTAAATTTACTATAATTATTGCTCTTATTTTCTGATAATGTCATGTATGGATGTTCACATTTATACACAAAAAAGATTTTTTTTAAATATTGGGAGAGGAAGGGGCAATGAATTGTATTAAGATTTCCATTTATGATTAATAAATATAGTTTACTTAATATCATCAATTAATACAGAATTTTAAAAAGATTTAAAACTTTATAAATTATTCTAATTAAAATTTAAAAATGAAAAAGAAAAATGAAAACCATTCATCAAAAACATTTTTTTTTTAGGACAATTGTATCTTATTCATAAAGGCAATTAAAAGCTTTTCTAACTAAATAATATCTTAGTTTTATTGCATTGTTTATTTTATGATTTTATGTAACTAGAGGCCCTGTTTTGCAAAAAGAAATTCAATGATTTAAATTCTGCAAGGAGTTCAACTTTCAATTAATATAAACATTACGATTTACAAATTTAATTTCTCAAAATTTCATAAAATTAAGTGGGGAGTAACAGGTAAAAAAAAAAAAAAAAAAAAAAAAAATTTTTTTTACCAAGATTTTCTAAAAAGAAAACATTTCTAAAATAATTTCACTCATTTGTGAAGAAGTCCTGAAGTTATATTGAAATCCAACAACTATTTGATTTTTGCAAGAATTTCAAGATCAATGCATTTTTCACTGCAAAAAAAGATGCTAAAATTTGCTATGCTAATTTGTAGTCTACCCACTGCCATAAGGAAAGAATTTTTAATCAAAAGTTTGAATGTTCTTAAAAATAAATAAATAAATAAAAAAAAATAATCAAAAATTACTTTGGTCTTTTCCTTTAATAAAATTTTGACAATAAAACTTTGATTTTTTCAAGTTTGGGACATTTTTTCATCACGTATGTTCATTTGTTTAGCAAATCACGCACACACAAGAATGATGAAAAGTCTCCCCTGGATTCCCAAAACTGATGTTTGATCATATTTTTAGAAGAGTTGGTATATGTGTGCAAGTATGTTTATATAAGAAATTAATGGATTTTACAATCTGACCTGATTTCTTATTACTATAAAATGGGCACCTCCAAAGATTCGCTAAAAATGGTGCATGCATGATGAAAAAATTTCTCAAAGTTGATAAAAACAAAGTTTTTATCATCAAAATCTTTGTTATCATTAAGAGGAAAGAGCAAAGGATTTTTTAAAAAAATATCTTTAATCCTTTTTAGAACCTTCAAAATTTAGGTTAATTTTTTTTTTTTTCCTTGCATCAGTGAGTTTTAGCATCTTTTGGCAGCGAAAAACACATTGGATTTAGAAATACTTGCAAAAAAAAAATCAAATAATTGTCAGATTTTAATTAAACTTTCAAGACTTATTCACAAATGAAACATTTCAGAAACATTTCTTTTTTAGAAAATCTTGGTAAAAATGTATAGATAATTATCATTATTATTTTTTTTTTTAACATCTGTTAACCAATTTATTTAATTTTATGAAATTTCAAGAAATTCATTTTTGTACAGCTTAATGTTTATATTAGTTATAATCACAAGTCCTTAGAGATTCATTTTTTTTTTTTTGTAAAACAATTACTGAAAATCTGCTCTCAATCATAAAATGAAAATGCAATAAAACTAAGACATTATTTAATTAGAAAAGCTTTTAATTACTTTTATATATTTTGTTTTAAGAAAACATTTTTTCAATGAATAATGAATCTTTACAAGTTGATATTGTTATCCAGTAAAAAGTATGTATACTAATTATAATTGGAAAAGTTTACAAATACTGACCTCCGATATTTTTAAAAGAATTAAAAAATGTTTCTGTTGATGTAAATATGTGCAGATTTTTGTAAATACTGACATTCATGCCCAACATTATCAGAAAATAAGAGTGGTAACTATAGTAAATATAAAACCAAAATAACTAAAATTCAATTAATTACTAGATTATAGAGAATATTTTCTTACGTTTTTTTTTAAGATAACTGGTTAGTTAAAAAAATATCTAAAAGAGTTGCTCACATTATATTCATCAATTTTATTTTTTAAATATATCCCCTCCCCCATAAAAAATTCCAGAAATTTCCCAAACATCAGGCTGTCAGTAATGCTGTCAACACCTAATAAAACCACCCACATGCATTTAAAAAAAATAAATAAAAAAAAGTTTTTCTGTGATATTTTAAACAAAAAGTAATATTTGTTTCAAATCAGATAAATTAAGATTTAAATCAGCTAATCTTTCTCAAGTTTCAGAAAAGTATATTTTATTTTTGAAAGATTTTTTAATTAAGATAATTATATTGTACAGAGAAAATTGTAAATATAGCTAAAATCAGCAATTTTTAGTGATTACAAACAAAAGAAAAACTGATTTGTTAATATGAATGGTTTTAGTGTTTTTACTGATAATAAAAAAAATAATTATAATCAATTTAAATTCATTTTAAAATGCAGCAAAGTATTTTGCTCATTAGAAAAATTTAATCTATTAGCTTGAAATTAAAACTAAAATAAAAGTTTCAAGAAAGATTTTTCATTTTTAAAAATTCATTTTAAACCTTAGGTATCACTTTTCTTTGACAGTACCAACTACAAACATGTATCTACTAAATATGTTTATAGTATAATACACACACACACACATATATATATATATATAATCTTGGCCTAAATACTAAATATTATTTCATGAGTAACTGTTAAATTCATTGAATTGTTTTCTGCTTCCCAGTATTGCATGAGTGAAAATGCACAACAGCAATAATAAACAAACATACTAAATATACAATAGATTAATCTATATAAGAACCATTTGAAAATAAAAAGTACTTTGGTAATGACAATCATTAATTAGCTCAATACAATAGAGTGGAAAAATAAAAATTTTTTTCTTATATTTATCTTTCTAAGTTTTAATGATTTGAGTTGAAGTTGTGAGTGAAAATGTTATTGTTTAAATGTCAAGGAATCAAAACAGTAAAAAGATCTACAATGTAAATGTGTCATTTAACCTTTAGCACTCTGTAGGTGACTATTTTCACCAAGCAATATGTTAGTCCTGCCAATGCAAGTTGAATTTGAATTTCTTGGTTGTGTAGTAATATCCTATGGCAACACCTAAAACAGTCTTGACTGAAATTGAGAGCCAGGCTATGGCAATTTCAAATATACAGAACTAATATATAAAACACAATAGAATAAAAGGTGAAGTAATATTTATAAATGATGTTGAGTACTAAATGTTAAGAGGAGTACAACAATCTATTGTTATTAGAGATATAACTCAGCAAATCTCATTTGATAAGAGAAGGACAACAGAGTCAGATACTCCTTTACTAAACACACTATATCTCCACCTCCTCCTCCATGTGTGTATGCATGCAGGAGTTTGCAGTATATATTTATAATCACATGCATATGATTTATAGACTTGATGGCAAGAGCCAATGTGTTTACATTCACTTGTTCCAATTTATAACAAAGTGCACATATCTACTCCCTTATTGTATTCAAGGGAAGCTACAAGTGTATGCATACACACTTGCTGATGTACAAAAATAACAACAACATTGTGTGTGTTGAATACAAGTGGAGACATACAAATATTGTATAGAAACTTTATTTGAATGTAATGTGTATATGCAAGTGCCTAATGATTGCAAGCAGGCATTTATGATTACTGTGTGTTTTGTCAGCTCTTGTATATATTTTCTGCTACACTTCTATAACCAACCTCTCCCTGATAAGCACACATGCACACCAATTCTTCATCAAAATTGGGTAACTGCTTAATTCCTCCAAGGTGAGACTTCTCTCATGTCTGAAGAAGTATGAAATGCTACCAACTGAGAGAGAGAATAAACAACAGAAAGAGGGAGCAGGAGGAAGAAGTGGGAGTAGAAAGGAAGAAGAAATCAACATCATTCAGCCACTCCATCCCCAAAGCCTGTTCCTCTATTTTACTTATGCCGGAAGATTAACATGATGAAGATATATAGACATTAGAAACTAGTTCTGCTACTACAAAACCACTAATATTACTCAAGATGTAAGTTATTAGAAATTATGGAATTATTTCTCTATTTGCTACAAATAAATAAATAAAATAATAAAATAAAAAGCAAGAAAAAGGAAGAAAGTAAGAATGAAATGACTTAAGCTTGGGTCTCCTGAACAAATGCAACAATTCCAAGATTTAATCTTATTTTTTTCTAATAACATTTAGTGAGATCCTAATTTAAAACAACAAAAAAAAATTATAGAAAGTAATTTCTTTTCAGGAACTATTTTATGTAAACCTAACATGCCAAATGTTAGGAAAAATAAAGCCACTGTTCACAATATTTTCCAGTGTACAGAATATATGTATACAATATAAAAAAATGCTTGTTTTGGATCATTTTGTATGAAGTAGATATTCAAGGTTCTAAAAAAGCAGAAATGAAAGGGGCATAAAAGAATTCCTGAAAAATTGTCAGATGATGCACACCCAGACTTCCAGCATATGATCTGATTTTAAAGGGAGATGTTTTTTTCGTTTTTTTAGATGAGCAAAACATTATATATATATAGATATATATATATATATATATATATATATAAATATTTTCTATTAAAAGAGAACCTACTAAGCTAAAAAGTTGAGAAAAAGAAAAAAAAAAATAGAACCTCTGAAATAAAAGATTTTTTAAATTTATCTCCCAAACATGAAAAAAATAGGTCAATCACATTTGACAAAACAAATCCTAAACATTATGCCTTAATGTCTTTGAATTTCAGAAAGAGATACTTATTTTCGGTAATTATTAAGTATCCTGTCATGAGTGCTATTTTTGAAAATGACAGAAACAACAAAATGTTTTATTTATGATTTAAAATAAAAACAATCAAAAGCTGAAATACAAAATTGTGAAAGGCAGCATCAAAAGAGAATCCCTAATGAGCAAACACTGCTTTTGTTAGTATTTTATTTGTTTTTTTTCTAAGACACTCAAGTTAATTAGGAAAACCTAAAAATCAATTAAGAAACTCTGCCACATGTTACAAGTAGTAATGAGTATGTATTAAATTGTAAAAAAAGAAAGAAAATCAAAGATGCTAAAGATACAAGTAAAAAAAAAAAAAAGATGAATCTGTTATTTTAGGAGGTGCTGGTAGCTTAACAGTTTTTAGCATGAACAATGGAATCAGAAAAACTCAAACTAGCTTGGACAGTTTGGAGTTCACATCACATGAATATTTTTGAGAAATGTACAACTATGCACCCCCCAATCCTTTTCTTCCTCCACCTCCTCACCTTAGATAAATAATAGGATAGTTGAATCCCTTTAGCTTTGTAAGGTAATCCATTCTGGGTATTCAATAACAATTCAGACCAGGAATCCTTCTTAGCTGTTGGTACTATATAACCCAGTACAACCTGTCACATGTTACTTACAGAGGACAAGTGCACTGTCAATCCACCCATAGTCCTGTCAAATGGCATATTTGCCATGGCAGGCTCACATGAGCCATCTTTAGAGTGGTTATACAGACATTTTAACAAAGATATTCACCATGGAAGATGATATTTTTGTTATGTTGACATAGAAGATTGCTTAGATAAAGGACCAACTTAAAAAAAAATATCCAAATGTTGGACAATTTTTGTAATATTTTCACCTGAAATTAAAGCAACTATACAAAGTTTAGAACGGCTCATGATCAGACATAATAGACATTGATTGTCCATTATATGTAACAATATATGTTTAAATAATGATCTGCTGCCCCAATACACTATATAAGTTAAGATTAATCCTGATAATTCAGAAACAAAGTCTTGTACAATCTATATCAGTGGTTCCCAACCGATTTTGGGTTATGCCTCACTTTGGTATTTCTAAAATTCTGGTGCCCTCCTGTAATATTTAATTCTTACATGTATGCCAATTACACATGCACACAAAATATTTTTATGTATGCATACTGTATATGTATTGTACGTATTAACAAACATTAACATACTCACTCAGATTCACCAGAAAACAATTCATTGTTAATAACTCATTTTCAAATTGCCCCTTTATTCTGTTGGTATAGTAAGCTGAAGGGTGCACATCCTATGCATACCCCACCAAAATATTACCATGCACTCCATTTGGGAATCATTGATCTATATACTATTGCTCTTAGCATCAAATATATAGTTATTCATCCATTACCTTACACTGTCTATTTGTGGATGAAAAAAACTGACTTAAACAAATTGTATTACAATGTCAATACAACAACAATTTTCCAATATTTGCCTAACAAACTTTCAGTAAAGATGCTGCATTTTGGTGGAATGGTCAGCAAGCTGGATGCATAGATTATTAATAGTAAGATGAATCCTTATTTGGTGCTCCATCAAAAATTCAAATCTCCAAAGAATAATTTAAAAAAGATTCCTGTGAAAAGGTTTTAATAAAAACTAATCAAAATATATAAAATATGGATGAACTTATGGTTCAAAACATTGTTAGTTTATGTTCTCTGATGGCAAAGTTTTGAAAATGAACTGAATGCCCCTATTTTCTACTACATCATTTTTGAGGTGGTAGAACAGGGGCAGTATCAAAGTTCTTTATGCTTAAAAAAAAAAAAAAAAAAAAAAAAAAAAAAGTTTCAATTTTCTTTCTTTCCAAATAGATGGTGTCAAATGTAGTCTTAAAAAGATACTTTCATAAGAAATCATACTGAGTGCAATAAGTTATTTTTATAAAGGCATTCCACACACACATTTTTTATATATATATATATATATATATATATATGACTACCCTGAAAACATTTTTCCATTTTTGAACAGAATTATGCAAACATTAGTGGGTGGGTGAAATCTAAAAACTAATCTGTTGAGAAAGTAAATGTTTAACTGTTGGAAAAGAAATTTGTTTTGTTTTGAAAATTGAATCAGAGGAAAAGACAATAACAAAAAGTGGAGGGTTTAAATTTGGCAATAATCATTGATATTTATTTTTAGTTCCTGTGTAAGATTTTTTTTTTGTTTCTTATAAAATATGAAAATAGAAAAAAGTGCGATTTAAAAAGAGTAAAACTGAATTCAAGATCCATGGAACATAAACATATTAGAGAGGCATGTGAAATAATTCAAGAGAGAGTTGAAAATGTAAATGAGAAAGAGAGAGAGATAGAGAAAGGCAGCTGAAAAAATTGCCAATGTGTTATGAAGAATATGGAATAATTGTTAAATGAACCATCAAGGAACATACAATACACACAGAATAAAACCGCCAAAGTCAAACTGCTGATTTTATAAAAAAATAAAATAAAATCTAGGGACAGTCAAAGAACAAGTCTTTCTTTCTACTGCAGCTATATTTGGCAATTGGCAGCTTTTCTAAGTCTTCAGTAGTCAGGTAGGAATAATTAACTCTTTTACTTCATCTTCCACCATGACATGAGAAAACAACAGTCATTATTTCTACTTCACTTAACAGACTGATGCAACTGACAGGGAATGTTAAACCAATTGGTCAAACCATAATAGAAAATAAATTCAAAATGAAAATTTAAAAAAAAAAAAAAAATGCCTTCAGTAGAAACAATGATGATAGAACCCGGAAATGAAAGAATTAATGAAGCAAGCTGGAACCAATCAGAAGATGGTTATTGGCGTTGACCAATTGTTTTAGCTCTACAGACTAGGAAAAAAAAAAAAAAAATGGAGGTGGTTTTCAAGACTTGTCCATAAACATTCACAGCTGAATGGTTGAGAAAAATAACTGAATACAATTGAATGGGATTCTCAGGAGGGTTTGACTTCTTCAGAATAATGTGCAGATTATCATCAATAAAAATGTTTAGTGAAAATTTTTCATTTTGTGCCAAAAGTAATGACTGGAATTTTTGTATAGTCTGCTTTCATAAATAAGGTATTTTCAAGTTTCTATTTTAAGGGATTTTTTAAAAAAATATATCAGTCAACTTTACATTTTGCTAATTAATATTTTTATTTTTACCATCTTAATGATTATCATGTATTTGCATTCGTTTTTTATCTCAATAAAATTACCCAAGCAGACTTCTGGAAGTTCTTTCAAGGAAGTAGACAGAAACCTAATTATCAGAATTTTATTTATAACAGCAGAGATAAATGGACAGGCAGCTCAGATGGAAAGGCAGAAGATAATTATAATACTGAAAACTCCCAAAACCCTGCTTGTAATTAATCAATATTTAATAAATAAGTAGAGATGGTTTTATGAATACTTCAGTATTTATGCATATCATTCTTAGATCATTGTCTGGAAAAACTGAAAGATGTAATGCTTGAAAGAGAGCAAAATTAAAGAGATTAAATAAATAGATTAAATTAAAGAGTAGCCTCATGTTGGATAATAATAAAAAGAAAGCTATTAAATTGGATAAAGAGAATTTGAACTAACTACATAGCCTGGATGTAACTTGACAATCAATCAGAAAGAAACTTATTGCCCATCTGTGACAGACACTCCCCAATTTGGATAACTCAGTTGGTAGTGAGATGTCATTGAGTAAACGTGCCTATTGTGTGAGTGTTGCATTCACAATGATGTCTTATTTAGAGTTCTTCAGCACAATATTATGTCACTCAGTTCTATTACATAAGCACAAGCCCCAATACAGTCTACAGCTGGTTCCCCCGTGATGTCTGTTTTTCTTAAAGCAAAAGAATAAAATCAAATGTTGGTGAAATGGTGTGGACGAGATTAAGGAGAAGATAAGGTATCAGATGGTGATTTTAAAATAAGCATTTTTCAGTCTGTTTTGATAAGTAGAAGGGATAGTGGGATATAAGTGTGCTATGTCCTAAGGGAACTAAAGTACCATTGCCCAACGTTAGCTAATGTTCGTTAATCTTAAATTGCTGGATACTTTCTTGTATACTGTCCTTATCAATGCTAGAGAATAAAACATTTCAACAGAGAGGTACAAGGTTAGAGAAGTCAGTTGCAAGTTAAATATACTACTTTAGCCAAAGATTGAACTCTCTAGTTTTGTGCATTAACAATAGTTATTGATTTTTAAAGATAAATCTGTTATTTCCTCTTCAATTTAAGACAAAAAGAATTCTTTAAAGAAAATAAATGACTTGTGAAAATCTCAAATTTCCATCTCAAATTAACTGCCTGAGAGAAAGGCGAAAAAAAAAAAAAAAACAAAGTATGGAACAAGCCAAATCGAAATGGTTCGACATTCAATTCCAGCCATTTGGATTTTAAGCAGAAATTTACAGCCACTGGCAGATTTATTTGACAAATTGATAGCCTTTTGGCAAAGGTGGGGGGGAATACATGAAGATAATTTTACATAAAATGCAGATGAACCCCCGCCCGACCAAAAGAAAAAAGAAAAAAAAAAAGAAATTAATACCATCATTTTGTTAATACAGATAAAAATCCAAATGAAGTAGAATGTAATTGAAAATAAAAATAGAGCCTTTCAAAAGGAAAGAAAATTAATTTTTTTAATATTTTTTTTTTTTAGATTTCACTTGATAATGAGAAATGAAGAAAGAAATTTAAATGTAAAAGAAAGAGTCCTAATAAGAAAATAACAATGATAAAAAATAGAAGAATTCTATGAGGACATTTTCAGTACTTTCCTTCTGAGTTTCCACAATGCAAATCAACCAAAATCACAATATCAAAAGAGGTTTCTTCCCTTGAAGGCCTTAATCACATCAACAACTAAGCACCCAACAGATTGGCCCTCTTTAACAAGATTATAACATTAGCATTGATTAATTCATCTTTCCCTTTCTCACTTTCATGTATACCAATACAATCTCCATTGCTTTAACTATTTTTTCTTGCAATAAAGCATTGACTAAAAGAATTGTTCTTTTAAAATGCACACCTGTAAATATATAAACTTTTACAAAAAAGATCCAAATACTCTTTCCCTGCAAACTTGATTTTCAGATTTTATTTACTAATCTCGTATTATTTTGGGACCAACATAGGTCAATTCTACCTTGAAAAGAATGATTTTCCAGTTGTCAACACAACCAAGATTTCATTTTTTTTTTTTTTTTTTTTTTTTAATAAATTTGATGAAGCAATGCAACATGATATGATGATTTGATATTTGTTACTAAAATCATTTTTAGATTTCAAAATTTTTATCAAAATGTACACCTGTATTTATTTTTTCTCATACAAAAAAATAGAATTAAAAAGGAAAAAAAAAAAAGCCTTTCTTTAAACCTTCCACTTGATATTTATAAATATTTACTATTGATATTAGGCATTTATTCAATTTGTGAAATAAATCATAACAGAAAAGGGACTTTATTTCTCCAAACCAAAAAGAGTATCATCGTCTCTCCAAGTATTAGGTGTGTGCAAAAATTCTCAGCAACTAGATACTGAATACAGAATAAAAGCTTTTTTTCTTTTTAATTATGAAAAATGCTGGAAACTTGCATACAATTAATAGAAACACGAAAGAATACACAGTTTAAAATATTAAAAACAACTAAAATGTGTTTAAAGGAGAGTAAATATCTTAGCTGTTATTCTTGTTATTGTCAAATTTTGTATTGAGAAAAAGAAAAAAAATCTCTTCATTTTTAAGAATTTTCGTTTTATAGTAGAGAAAGTTGCTACAGGTAAGGAAAATAATTGATAATCTGCCATAATTCTTTTCATAAACAATCTTTTTGAAGTGTTATTTTTAATTTGTTTGTACTAAACCTGACACAAGACCATATTTATGAAGCACCCAATGAAAATCAAACTTACCCTCAATGCCTTGTAAGATTACCATCACAGCCTCTGCACCAGTCAGAGTAGTACAAGTCCTTTCAAAGAGTTTGCTACTTTGAATTTATTGATCAGGAATTCCCTTATCATAATCAGGTGACCAGTGAAAAGCCTATCAATCATAGTTACAGCCAGAATCATAAAGCTGAGGCTGGCCAATCAGCAGCCCTATTAGGAATTAGTAAAAACTAGAAAATCATAAGCAGTAAGTATTTGGAAATTAATAGATAACTTGTGATAAAGGTAAGGATTAAATCTATTGATTTTGAGGCTCATTTCATTTTGAATTGGACATGACAATAAATGTTAATATTAACTTGGAAAATAGTCCTATCAAAGCAAATTCTTTGATTCTGGTTACTAATCTCATGTCTGACACATATTTCCCACTATATAACTGAGTAACACAAACACACACACACACACAAATTCAGAGCAAGACATAAAAGAAGAAATAGTTGCAGAGGTATGTCTGAGAGTGGATTAGTTAAATAGAGGTAAAGATATGTAGGTAGAGATAGAAAACATTTTCTTGTTTTTTTTGGGGGGGGGATCTAAGGTAGCCAGAAGAATTTCCACCATAAGCTAACTTCCTTACTACATTTATCTCAGTTTCAGATACATTTTATCTCAGAAAATTATCTACTGATAAAATATATATATATATATATATATATATATATATATATATATAAAAAATTCTCAGGATCTCAGAATAAAAAAAAAAAAAAAAATGTTGGGCAGTTTCAACCTTGAATCCATCCTTGGACCAGTGACCTCTTTCAGATTATCTGATAGTTGGTAAAACTTTCTAACAGGGGTTAGTTATAATTTTGACTCTCACAATTTTCATTAATGAGAGTAACCACTATAAATTCACAAGTACAAGGAGGTGCTGAAAATTTTTCCATCCCATCCTACTTCTCAAAATCTGACCAAATAATTCTATAAATTAAAGTCCATTAAAAACTAAGAAAAGAAATTGAAGAACTGGTTAAAAAAAAATAAATAAATAAAAACTTCTTTATACAGTAATGTGAAAGTAGCTTTTTTAAGAGCTCATCTTTTCTTTTTTTTTCTTTTTTTAAACATTCCTTTACAGCTGTTATCATCATTACATCTTACCAATAAGTCATTCTATTGCAATTTTCTTTTCTTTTGTAAAGTTGGTGGACTGGGATATAAAAGTAGCTGAGCTGGTATCTCTTACAAAATCAAACAGAAATCTATGTAAAAAGTTTCTGATTTTCAGATCACAGCATTATGAGTCACTTATATTTATTATATATGTAGGCAACACATGAGATACAACTCAAATGCTTGGGGATTTTGAATAGCACTCTCAAATCTAATGGAGCAAAGCATTTTGCCATTTCTCTTTATGAAGCAATATAAAGATGTACAAGAAGACTTTTGTAAAGGAGACAGAAAAAAAAAACAGAATTAATGTAAATATTTTTTTTTTTGTTCATGATCAACTTCTGTAAAGTTTTCGGTATATAGTAGCAGTTATGATATAGCTATGATTTATTAAATGTCAAAACTTGGTGAGGTAATTTTGTTCATTATTTGTGATGTACTATTTTGTATTGTAATGACACTTCCACTTATTCAGTGTGGGGATTACTAATACTAATATCATGGCTGATAAGATTTTGACACTTTCTTGTCAATGAATTTGTTTCTTACTAAAAGACTACAATGACTGCTGTCATATTATTATAACTCACTATTGTGAGGTTATTGTTATAACACACACTCATACTTGATATAATGTAATTCATTAAGTATTCTCTGTACATAATGCTTAGGCTATTGTCATACACTCATCTAGTTAGTATGAAGACTCACTCCAATATGATTACTCCCAACCTCATACCATGGAACTCTTTATAGTATGACTTCATAGAGTCATCGGGGATGTACTCTTTACTCCATGATATACCCCCTTTTGAGATTACTGCTTCATTAAATAAATAATATTTTTTATTTAGTATTAGTATCTCCCCCTCTTTCTGGAGAGTTCACCAACATACTTTGTAGCCTTTTCTTTTCCTTGAAATTTTCCTTACGAGTTCCAATTTATTTTGGTGCTGACACATCAAAAATGTCTACATTTCAACCAGTTCTTCAAGTCTTTCAACAGTGAATTTTTCTTCAGTTGATTTTAGTGACTTATTTTGAACATTTTTTCTGCTGTTCAACTTTGAAAAAAGTTTGCTAAAATTTTAATCCATACCTCAGCATCTTTTCCCACTGTTAGACCTTGCATGAAAATTAATGCCTTGAACATATCTGGAGTCATTTCCTTTAGTTCAAATCGTTCACATTCTCTGTTGACAGTACCCACATACATGATAAAATCTTCCTCTTTTTTGCTGAAATTCATGCACCTCCAATGAGCATGGAACAGAGAGCACTTGTCACTAAAAAATTTTGTCAGAATGTATACCGTATCTTCAAACCCTATTTCACCTGGTTTTCTTGGTAAAATATAATTGCATTACTTTTTGTATTCTATTGGAGCTATTTTTCTTAACTGCAACCTGTATTTTCTCTTCTTCCCAGCTACTGCATTCCTGACTAAATATTTTTTCAGGTCTGCAAAAATATGTAACAGAAGTCAGTCTGTGATCAGAATTGTATACAAATTTTGATAGTGTTTTGCACCGCATCTGTAAGATACGTTGCAGCATTTTTCCATCTTCTTCTGAAGTACATCCAACAACTCCAGTTATTGTTTTCGTAGTTCCAGCAACTGCCGAATCTGCTGTTGTTTTTGAACTCTGGAAGTCAAAATTTTCTCCATATTCACATGAATATTTTTTCTCTAAACACAGGACAAAATAATTATTTTTTTAAACCAACGTGGTTAAAATTTTTGTCATCACCCAAAGCAGCTAGTATATTTTGTACTTGTTCACTCCAAATGGGCTTCTGAATCCTCAACACAATGATTACAAATCATCTGAGTTTCAAATCCCTTGTCATCACTACTATACCAACATTTCATTACAACAATAATCCATCAAAATGCTTCAAGTACTTTGACATGATCGCCTGTGTTGTTTGTATGACAATCAGCTCCAAAATGACTACCTGGCTCTGATACAACTGTACTCTTTACTCCACAACACTTATTACTATCTTCTTTCTTCGGTAAAACACAATAATTCCAGGTACTATGACACTCACATTCACACTAATGGTTACTTTTATAGTGATTCAGCAACTTCTGGGGTGAGGTTGAGAAAAAAAATTATTGTTGTACTTTAGAACTAACTGCACTTAAGTCCAGTATACACAGGAAAGATTTTGACCTTTTTTTTTTTTTTTTTTTTGAATCCTTGTTTACTGAAAACAACAACAACAACAACATGGCTCCCACCATCACACTGAGCTTTAGCAAATTTTGGCACGAAAAACTAAATATTTCTGGTGGTAGGCATAAAAAAAATTCAATAATGAATTTTGCAATATTTTACCTAAAATTTGACATCCAATCTGTATGTTCAGATTGAAAATTAAGAAAAAAAAACTGTTAGTGATTAGGAATTAATGCAAGTGTTATTAATAGAATAAGGAAAGCCAGGCAGGTAGCCAAATTAAACACTGTCCTGGCCCCCATTGTTTTTGTGATTATTAAAATTTCTAATTGCTAAATGGTGACTACTTTGTCACAAGGCCACATTCATGGAGTGCTTCTGTCCTGAAGTAGTTGTTACATTTGCATATATATTTAAATGCACTAAATGTAACAACTATTATGTGACAGAGGTAGTAATTGATATAAGCATATATAAACAGAGTATAAACAGGTTTGTTTAAAGAAATTCATTAGAAAAGATTTTCACTATTTTATTTGTAGGTTATCTATTTAAACACATATGCCATGAGAAATAGTAACGGATATCAAAATGATGAATTAAAAAAAAAAAAAAAAAAAAACATTAAATAAAGGCAGGAAATATAGAAAACTTAAAGATTATGCCAAAATTGGCATGGTTTATGATTTCCATATAAAACCTATAATCACAAGGAATGCCTTGAAAGTAATATCATCTATTTATTTCCACAGAGACTACAACAGATACAGAGAGCACACAATAGCACAGTTGGATCAAGCAGCTTTTCATCTACAAAACTGTTTTTCCACAGTCACTACCATTAATTATGCATTTTTACCAGCAGTGCCCATAACATGTATGCTGTGCCCATAAAAATCTACCCCAGCAGGGAATACTCATTTATATACACACACACACACACAGAGTCACCACTGTTGAAATGCATTATTCTCACACCTAACTATGCTCACATCCACTGTTTAGTTTCCATAATTATTCAGCAATCATTGACAAAATGTCAATATGTGCATTTTTTTGTATGTAGGAATTCAATGATACACCTCTGCTTTATATACACTGTCATAACAGATTTCATTTTGCCAGATTGTTACTCAGCGCTACAATCTGTAACAAGGCAAACAAATGTGTTAATGGCAGAAAGATTCAACCTCTACTACCATATCAGCAACATCCACCTATGATGTTGTGGATAAACCTAATGGAAGAAAAGGCATTACTTTTGAAACAAACATCATGGATAATTGTCAATGAGAATGATTGTAGACTAAATGAATAAGCAGTATAAATAAAATATTGATGGCCTTATATTGTAAAGGAATATATTTGACATATCAAAATGAATGATTTTATATGCCTATAAAATGTTTACAGATATGCTAAAATTATTGAAGCTTTGACAGAATGACTTTAAAAACATAAGCTATCAGATTTTGCTTGTAGCGAAATAGTTAATATTGATGGTTATTTTCTTTTTTCTTACCCACTTTGAAATGTTGTGGAGAGATTCACTTTTTGTGCTAAAAGAATTTTCTGTTTAATCCAAAGCTGTCTTGCTGTGTTCATTGAAGCATCACTGGAACCCTGTCATCCATACTTTTTGTATGGGCACTATTCCTAGATTAAATGCAGTTTTCCTTCTCATAGACTGGTTGCCAACCAAGGCTACAGGGCCCAATCTGCTCTGCTATTTTACCTATGACTGAGAGAAGAAAACAGATTTTCAGTATTCTTTTCCTAACTTGGCAAGTTAATATTTGTTCAATTTCCAATATTGAAAGTTTTAATTTGTCATTCTGTTACATCCTTTGATAATCTTCAGGCCTGACACTTTTCTGGCTAATTAAGGACTTCTGAGAAAACATGAGAGTTCATGCTATCATGCACACAGAATTTAAAACTTTAAAATTGCTCTAACCTATTTTATTAGGAAGTTGCAAAGATGTCAACATTTTCACATTCTTTAACCTTTGTTGACGAAATGTTGACATTAGTATTATAGTTTTCTTTATATCAATTCATTTTGGCCAACAGAAAACATTAATATTTTTGGACTCCTGTAGGTGTCAATGTGTCAGAAGTTCTCATAAATATTTGTGGCCTGCTTGCATTACTTGGATAATATATAAAGCATTAAGAAAATAGAAATATTTATTAAGCTTCCAATATAATCCAAGGCTAATAACAAAATATAGCCACATATAGATCAGTGTTTGTAAATTAATTTATAAAGTATTTCCATAAATTTTATAATTTTATTGTTATAAGAAATAGTTATTTTATTGTTATATAAATTTATTGTTATAATTTTATTATTATCAGAGAATAAAAAGTTCTTAAGGTGTGCATCTATATAATAAATGTGAATATCACTGTATCACATCTTTTTCAATTAAAGGGGCACAACTAACTTTCAATAGCTCATGTTACAGAAATTTTGGATTCCCAAGTTTTCAGCAATATTTTTACAATTTTTTTTTGTATGATAATTTTTATAAATTTGGGAATAATCAAAATTGTGAAACCCATTGAAAGTTACAGTATGAAATAAAATAATTGTTTGTACATAAAGTAAGGACCTATGCTCATCAAATTGTCTTTAGATTAAGTGGTGGCAGAAGAATTACCATTGAACTTTTAAAAAGTAAGCTTAAATATCAATGCAATATTTAAATGCAGCAATCAATTTTGAGTTCTTCTGTAGTCTTCCTATTGCATACGGCAGCAGTATGCCTTGCAAAAAGAAATCTCTGCCAACAGAGGACCAGACTACAATCAAGAGCAAGAAAAACAGTCCTGTGCAAATGAAAACCCAAATCAAACTGCAGCCAAGTGAGCTTCCAATGCTGAGTATATGCAAAGACACTGAAACTCCTGAACAAGCCATAGGCCCAATCAAGAGCCCTCTACAGGAGCTAACTTAAATACCACCTGATAGGGTAGTTTTTAAGCTAATAATTATATTATTTATAAAAAGCATGAGGTTGAACTTTCTTGTCTTTCATTTTCTGTATCTGCAATGGAATGTTCACACCAGTAGAAAAAAATTTCACTGCTGAAAAAACAAAATTAAGTTGACATGTAAGCTATCTACAATCAATAAATTGGAACTTTGTATTTCTTTTTTTCAAATAGGTATAATTATATTATATATATATATATATAATATATATATATACACACACACACAGAGAAGTCACCTCTAAGTGTTGACTTCTATTAGGCTGGTGCAAAAATAAATGACGGTTTTTTTTTTACATATTTTTAACGTCAAAAACCGTCATTATTTTTGCACCAACCTAATATGTTCACTTTTATATTTACACATGCTCTATCTCTAATATTGAGCACTTTATCCCATAAATATAGCACATCTTAAGACTATATTTCTTTATATATATATATATATATATATATATATATATATATATATATAGAGAGAGAGAGAGAGAGAGAGAAAGAGAGAAAGAGAGAGAGAGAGAGAGAAAGAGAGAAAGAGAGAGAGAGAGAGAGAA
>OZ010600.1:3878879-3903879 GCA_963932145.1 Acanthosepion lycidas
GAGAGAGAAGAGAGAGAGACACACACAGGTTTGTTCAGTGTGCACAATATGTAACAAAATTAAGACCATATTTATTTTTTTATGGCACATTAATATATTCCCTAATATTACTTTAGGTTAATGTGGATAACACTTGTGAAAATCATGAACTTGTTTAAATCTTGAAATATGGTTTTTATAAAATATAATCAATGCTACAATAATTTTTTTTTTTTTTAACAGCTTCTGGATAAATTAACAAAGTTAATGTTTTCTCATCAATTTCACATTATTTTAACACAAGGCACTTATAGCTCCACGTTTGAATATATTTCATAATTATTCATCATGTCTAGGCCTAGAATCCTCAACACACACACATGCAGAAAACACTGGACAATGGTTTCATCCTTTCTGGGACTCATCAGCAGTGCACAATCTTTACCAACTACTGAGAATCGAACCTGGGTCATTATGATGCAAGTATAATGCTATTAGGCCAGCAGGCCACATAGGCAAATGAGAAACAGAGACAATATAACACCAAATCAGATAAGAAAACAAAATAATAGCCAAGTGAAGACACATATAAATATTTATTTTATCATTTAAGCATTAAAATTGATTATGTAAAAAATGAAATACAACTCAAGAAAAGACAAGAATGCTCAAAAATGAAAAATTGATAACATGTCTTGAAAAAAAAAAAAATCAATTAACAAATAGCTACACTTGAAAGAAAAGAGGAAAAATAAAAAATAAAATGCATACACACTATGAAAAAAACTTACACTATAAGTGCATATAAAAAAAGAAAAAGCAAGAAGTATAAACAGTCAATTGCTGATACCCCCTGATGAGTGGGTGGATGGGTTCATTTACAAAATTCTGGAGTCAGGATGCTGATGGTAATATCAATCACCTAAGTGACAAACCTTTTACTTATATTAATTCTTTTTCTCTCTCTCTCTCTCTCTATATATATATATATATATATATATATATATATATATATACACACACACACACGTATATGTATGATTCCTTTTTTCCCCATATATGGTTACAATGCATAAAAGTAATCAAATTAAAATACTGAAACAATAACAAAGACAGTCAAATAATCTTTGACAGTTAATAAAAGCTTTACAAAACATTATTGAATTCAAGCAAATAATGAACGTACAAGTGGACTAACAGTTATCTCTACAAAAAATGGAATGAGAAAACCGGGTTCAAATTTCAACTAAAAGTAAACTTTAAGCTGTCATAAGAACTATTGAAACAAAAGACACACAAGTTATAAAAGATAAAAAGTTCAGAAGACAAAAAATATTAT
Source organism: Acanthosepion lycidas (assembly GCA_963932145.1). Classification (NCBI taxonomy): domain Eukaryota; kingdom Metazoa; phylum Mollusca; class Cephalopoda; order Sepiida; family Sepiidae; genus Acanthosepion; species Acanthosepion lycidas. The sequence continues at coordinate 3,880,198 of OZ010600.1, forward strand.
TTCAAGGTTGATTTCCTTGCACTAAAACCAAATGTTACAGTACAACAGCCAGATGGTAACTATGTGATCCATTAACAATGTAATGTTGCTCACAGGGAGTGATTGGAGAAGAAGAAGAATCACCATCTTTCTTATTCAGCATTCAACACAGCAGCAAATCTTTGTGCTTTGTTGTATTGAGAACATTTTTTTTTGATTTGATTGAACCAAATTGGAAAAGAATCAAAGTCTGATAAAATCACAAGTATGGTATCCTTTTTATTTATTAGGACCAAACCAATAAAAAACATTGGGCTGTCTTATCATCCAACTGAATCACATTGCTTTTACCTCAATCTTAGAAAAGCTTTCCTCTTGCTATCTTCATACAGTAAGAAAACACATCAAATGAAGGAAATGCATATCTGATGCATTCCTACGCTTAGGTAGCATAAGTATATATGCATTCTCTTCACCTCTTATCTTTATTAACATTCAACTTCTATATGAATGGATATTAAGCAAACGACAACATAAGATATTTATCTAATTTCCATTCAGATATTTAAAGTCAGTTCCCACTCAATATTATTAAAATACATCCATGAATTAATATGAGTTTTTATTTCCGGCATCACTGAAAAAACATTAATATCTATAAAAAGGCAGATGAAGATATCTAGTTTAAGAACTTCCACTGAGAATTGTACTTCGTTAACCCCTTTAATCAAAGTATATTTGACGTTTCTTTCTATATACTGAAAGTTTGAATTTTATCCAGATATTCATCTTATTACTATTCTGAATAGATAAAGTCTGATTCATGTTTGCATACGTATTATACACACATTGTTTAGCATAAGTACATATGTATTGGGGTGTGTAAAAACCATTTCAGTTTATTAGACTAATTTCTTATATATATATATATATATATATATATATATATATATATATTAAATTTATTGTACAACATATTTGCCATTTTGTTTTACTATCTTCTACAATATTTTATGCAACTTCATAATTCCCTCCTGCCAAAACTTATCTTTCTGAAGAAAGAATTGCTTTGCCTTTTGCTGTCTTCCAGGGAACTGAAAATATTTTCATAAACCCATTGACTATTGCAAGAGAAACTGAATAGTCATTTTCTAAACGTGGTGATAAGTTTTAATTTTGGGTGCAATTAGTGAAACAATATCATTTATTTCCTTTACTTACTTGAACAGGTTTTAAAAAGCAGAAATAAAAATACAAAAACTTGCTAAGAAAATTGTTTAGAGGGAAATTTAAAAAAATATAAAAGTTCAGAAAAATCCACTTTCAATTGTGGCAGATTTCAAAGAATAGTACAATGCATAATTCAACATTGCAGTCTTTACACATTTTGTTTTCTGTTATCTGTACAAACACTGTATTGAAGTGAAGATCTTGTGGGATTTCCTTCTTTTGGAGAAGAGTAACGTCTGCAAAGTGATGCATTGTGAGGCGAGGAGAAGGAGGAGACAATGATGGTGTTTCCTTCTTTACTATCAGATGACAAATTGAAGTTGGATTGATCACTTTCACAAAGCTTTTCATCAATAATAATCAGCTTTGCCATTTTTAGCAAAGAGAAAAAAAAATGAAAATTACACTCGTTGGCTAAATGGTTTCTGCAAACTGACTTGAAGAAACACCTATTTGAAAGTGATTTGCAGACAAAACTGTATTTTCATCAATCATAATACAATGGTAATTTGTGTAATTCATATTGTTATAGATATGCGTGAGTGATGGAAATTTCTGTCATTTGCAGTTGAGCCATAAGAACTGTAGTGTTGAAAATTCCTGTCATTTACAGTTATAGGGTTAAGAGAATTTTGTAAAGACAAGAACAAATGCTTTGTACAGTGGATGAATTAAACTTTTCTAACCAAGCTGCAATAAGTTTTGTCTGGTCAGCAAAAAAACATGCAGTCTTACAATACTTTTTGTTTTTATTGAATGAAAGAATGTCAACTGCCAATATTTATTCAGACTGCTGCTTATTTTCATTTAAATTTTTTTCTATTTGCATTTTGTTGCAACTTTACTATCAATCTCTCAAGAAGTAACTAGATTATTCAACCTGAAATGCAACAAAAAAGGGGTTAAGATGAAAGTAAATACTAGTCAGAATTAATAATGCAGTTTACTCTTTTACTGACAGACTATTGTGCCCTTTTTCATAATTACTCATACTTTTTGTTAACTGCAGTCTTCAAGTGATCTAAGAGGAGTAACCAATTGCTTGATTTTCTATAGAAGAAGCTCAAAAGTAAAGGAATCCCTTTGAATCCCATCATATGAGAAGAATCATTTTCAATGAATAAAGACTATCCTTTGATAAAATCAGTGGTGGTTCTGTTTCATCATTAATATCTTTGCAAATCATCCTTTCAAAATATCAAAAAAAAAGTTTTACTTTTTTTTAATTGCTATTTCACTAAATATTTTTATTTTATGTATTTTAGTTTGGGTCATACTTCATTTAATCAATTTTTTGTTTAAGGTACTAAACTTAAGAACCTAGAAACAAAATGCAAATTTCATAAAGCTTCTTAAAAACCTAACTAAAAGTCAATAAAATATTAAATAATTGCTGAAAATATGTTAATTTGTAAAAATTACTAGGTAGTTAAAAACTTTAAAAAAATGCATTCACTTAGTTTCCACAAATATGTCATTTCTGGTCATCCATAAGAGCTGTCATCACCTTAAGTGCTTCTCCATAAATCAATAAAGATCAAAGAAAGAGGAACCCATTGTCAAATGCTTGGATATTGGTTTTTTTATGCTATAAGTAATATTTATTTCAAATCAGGTTAATTTAACTTTAAATTTTTTAATTTTAATCAAATAACGTGTCACAAATCTATAATTTAATTTTCAAAGAATTTAAAACTCAATAAATGTGTTTGTTTACAAACTTCTTAGAAATTAAGAAAATGCCCCGCTTTTAAGAAAATTAAAAAAAAAAAAAAAAAAAAAAAAAAAAAATCGAGAAATTATTTGACATTCCAATCAATATAATTTCTATCTGAAATACAGCAGAATATTTTACTTACTTGAAATAATAAATTTAATCATTTAGCTTTCGCTTAAAACTAGAATAAAATCTTCAAGAATGCTTTTTCATTTTTAAAATTTAATTTAAAAACTTAGGTATTGAAAATTCAGTGGAGGTGCCTAATTTAGACATTTTGAATTTGTCATCTATCTCCTGCAACACATTGATTATTTTCAATGTCAAGATTTGATCATGATCAACAGGGTTGACTGGCGATTCATTCAGTGAAAAGTCTCCAACACAAAACTTAGCATATCACTAATATATTTTACTATTCACAATACATTTTTCATACAAGGTACAAATCATTTTTATTTGAATCATATTTTTACCTTTTTTTAAAATAATTAAAAAAGCACAATGTGCCAAAAAATGTTTATGTTTTTTTTTTCTCTCCATTAGAATCAATAAAGAAAAATATACCACACACAATTATCATCAACGGCTATGTTTTTTCACCAACAATGAAAAAGAGCCTGCATCACACACACACACACAAAAGTCAGCACCAGAAGAGACTACTCACTTGTCAAATTCATTGCTGTCACCAATGCTGAAATGCCACTTAACAGGGGAATATTTGCTCTCTGCAAAAGTGCAATATGCATTGATGACAATGCATGCAATTTTTTAGGCATAGAGGAATTCAATGATATATTTCTACTTCAGGCATAATTTTATGCCAGATGACATTTTGCCAGACTACTACTACTACTCTTCACTTATCTAGAACCAAACAAATGAAATTGTAGTTTATTTGTCTCTGATATGATCAATTAATCAACAGAAAATCAGAGGCATTCCTTTCCAATTGATACATACATATATCTCACACACGCACAAATAAGTAAGTAACCACTTTTATACAAATTCAATGCAGAAAGTAATGAAGCAAGCATGTGTTCAATTATTATAAAAAGAAACTATTTGTACCGATCACCATGTCAAATATTATGCTGTGTCTGTAAGACATACATGGTCAAAATGACTGGAAATTAAAAAGAAGTGGGATGGATGGATGGATTCATCCTTTTTAAAAATATCAGCTATGATAAGAATTTGAATTTATATCACTCATTCTAGGAAGGTCTAATTGTTGATAAAAATGTGATAATATTTGAGAAAAAAATGTCAAAGAATTCAAATTAGATCACAAAACTGTGTGTCAGCATCTGCAAAGAATTTAATAAAAGTCTAACAATGACAGAAATTTTTTTTGTTTAGTGTCAAAAAATTATAAAAAACCATGTTTATATTTCAAGACATCAAGAACATGAAAAGATGTTTTTTTAACATCAAGAAAACTGACTTCTTCACTTTTTGTATTGATGTAATTATAAGAATTTAACTTTGAACAATAGATTATAATTGTGTGTTTATTACAGACATTGTCCCAAATTTTTCTCTGATGCCCTCTTCCCAACATCTGTGTTGGTTGGTCAATATTTTCTAATATACATCTTCTAATAATAGCAAGTGGCATGAACTGGATTCCCTTTATGTATTTATTTTTTCGTTGAGCTGTCTACTTTTCTTCATAGAGCCTCACACACACACACACAAAATATGGTATGCCCAGTGGAAATAAACATAGGTGCATCTGTTTTTGTAAACCACTTATCACACCTACTTTCTATTTCTCATTATGCTTTGAAACACTTTGTCTCTACCCTCTCTTTAGTCACCATCAGTATCAACTGAAATCATGAAAACAAAACAGCAACACTAACAGAGAGAGAATAGTGATCTATATAAAGGAGGAGGTGTCTGAAAATATTCTATGAGGGACAAGAGAACCACACCTAATAACTACCATTGTTCCTTTTATTTTTCTCCATCCCTCTGCCCTAGCTGTTTGGAGAAAGCGGACAATATTTAATGCGACTATTAGTCACTAAGGAGGTGCAGAACTTGATAGCAGTTAGCACCAGCACTATAAACAGAATTTGGTTGCTTATATTAATTTGATAATGATATTCTAGAGAAAGGCATGAATCCAAATCTCCCTCATCTATAGCTCAATAATAAAGCAGCTAGTGCTCTAAATACTGTAGGGGCAATCTGAGAGGGGGGAAAAAAGTCTGTAACTTGGTAGTTACCATAGCCAAACCCAAGCCCAGTTGATGAATAAAGCAGCTTGTGCATTGGGCCAAAAATGTCCAATTAAAAAAAAATACATAGTGACAAACATTGCTGAAGATGCCTTGTTACATGAGAAGACCTACGACTACAACTACTACTACTACATCTCTAAATAGTGGTAGAAATGGAGCATTGTTTTTAAGCACTCCAAAGCATCTTCACATTATTGACGATAAATTCAATTTAACATTGCAATAAACTTGTATGAAAGAGAAGGTGTGAATTCAAAAATTGATCAAGCGTTCGAAGAAAACCAGATATTTGGAGGATAGAACTTACAATTCATTCAGAATTCTAAAAATAAAATCTGGAATGGGATTTTAGAAATGACACACAGAAAAGCTAATCAAGATTGGTATATTTTATTTAAACTTTGCTTAGTCTGATGAAAGATTACTTATATATTCTGTAATTGGTTGGTAAATTCTTGTTTTTTTTACTTAATATTTTTGGTATATTTTCATGAAAGAACAGTATAGAAAATTATATAAAAAGGTTTTTTTAAAAGGAGAATTATGATTGCAATCCTTCATTACAACTTAAACAGTCACAACCTTTAGCATTCTGATTAAGGGAAATATCTCTAATATAATGAAGTTAATATAAATTCTAATGGAAAAAAATCTATATTCTTATGAGAAATTAGCTAAGATTATTAGTAAAAAAAAAAAAAAAAGAATGACAAATTATGAAATAAGGTGAAAAATGTTTAGTTTATGTTTAATAAGAAACCTTCAAATAATAGCTTTTATGCTGAATTTGTATCTGAACAAAATTGAACCAAGATTAAGAGAATGTACAAAGAAGAATGATTTAATATTAAAACCTCTGACCAATTTTGAGTCTTAGATTCTTGAAAATTAATTATCCCAATCAAATAAAAAAAGTGGCATTCTTTTCCTGACATTCTTCTGAATACTGAATCATAAGAGTAACTTCAATAGTTTTAGTTCATGTTTTTATCATGTTTTTATCATTCTGTATTTATCATGGGAAAACAATTAGATATTCCTTGATAGTTTTAAAAGTATTGTTAAATTCCATTTTTCTGGTGATATTATAAAAGATCTGTAATCAGGTTCTTTCTTGAAAGATTTAATCCAGATATAAATTTAATGATTCATAATCTATGTTATTAATGTAATATATACATAATTGAAATAAATGCTTGCATATGTCAGTTGAACTTCATATTATTACTGAAATGAGTAGCATTGGTTGAGACATATTTCATTTATGAAGACGAATGAAAGGCTAATTAACAAAACATCCTGTAATTTTAAATCCTTCTGTGAAAAATCAACAAATTCATCTTGGCTGTTTGGATATTGATTAGAGAAGGCTTTTGGCTCTTCGCCCCTCATACTTCAACAAATCTATTCTAATGTTGAAATCCTAAGACTTCATTTCCTTCATATAATTGAATGCTAGCAGTCCATTTGAAATAGGCTTTCATTTGCAGGTATTGATCAATGATTAGGAAAAGGAACAAAAACCAAGAAATGGCAATTATCACTAAGACCAACAATTTAACAAAGGAGAAAGGAAACCAATTTGAAAGAGTGATTTCAAGACCAACCTACTTGACAAAATTTGCAATGCAGAGAAAACTTATATGTCCCACAATAATATTTTTTCCTTCTAGATGAAAGTTTTGTTAGGCTCATAATTAATTATATGAATTTCAGCCAAGAGAAAAATATCCTACACACTGGGAACATAGTAAAGAAACTTGTCGATAACATTTGTAAACATATTCAAATATTGTAAACTATTTCATTTCAGTGTGTGTGTATAACACATGAAGATTCAAAGAGAAGTAAATTATGGTAAACAATCAGAAATAATATGAAAAGAAAAGAAAAAAGAAAAAAGAAAAAAGAAAAAAGAAAATTAGTCTTTCACTTTCATAGGAAGGGGAGGAGATGCCAAGCAAAAATGTCAAATCAAATAGATTTTTTTATAGGACAAAATAAGTCAACAGAGATGTGGAGATGAAGAATAGACACAAAACATCTTTACACTGAAATTTTAATTTCATGTATGCCATCAAAAAAAAATATTAATTTCTGTTCTTATATTTATCATATAAATAAAACAGAACTAAAAAAAATATTTCAATTCTGATCATTTTTTAATTAAAAAATAAGGACTTGTGCAATTTTATATAACCATCCAATTTTCGGAACATTTAACCTTGAACAATAATATTTTAAATTCCTTTAACAACAAAGATTTAATTAAACAATCAGAAACTATATATTTATCTGTTGAAAGGGCACAGCTACTTATGTTTCTTTAATGACCCACTTGAGAATAATCAATAAATAAAATAAGATAGCAAAAAAAGAAAAGACAATTCCATTGTCCTAAACTATTTTTGAATGCATTAATGTTTATATCTCCCTTTAATTCATAAAGTTATTAAAACTATTTACAATCTATTTAAAAGAGTTGAGATTTTAGTTTTAGTTTCAGATTTATTTAAATTGTTACAATCAATATTTACTCCATTTATCAACAAGACAAAAGACATTAGTATCTGCTAAATGGAAATGAAAAAGATTGTGGACTTAGGTCCAAGATTTTCTCATCTCAGATTGATATAAAAAAATATCACTGAAAAGAGGGAAAAACATATTTTAAATACAAGATAAAAGATTTAACATACTATAAATTATGCCTTTTTAATGTTCACAATATTGTCATATAAATATTTACTATGGTTAACATTTCATCTAAATATTGGAATTGGTTAAAAAATTTGATTTTGCTGTTAGTATTTGAAACATTTACTTTTAAGTAAATTCATTAAAAAAGATCATGATCCTTACTGAATGACATTACATGATGATGATGATTTCAGTTAATTTGATAGCAATTAAATGAGAATATTACTTGAGAATTGTAAATGTTATAAAAGAGAAGATTGTTAATATATCCAAACTGAGTTTTGAAAATCATTTAAAGGCTTGGTTATATTAATCTCTCATGTATGGCATGCACATAAGCTAATTGAAATATTAAACTTACTGGACTTTCTAAACAAATTGTGACAGCTAATAAAAATTAGATACATTATACAACATAAAATGGAAACACAGCAAAATGAGCAACCATTAATGTTACCAAAGGCTGGTCTACATGAAAAGGTGTATAAGGGTGAGATTGGAAGAGGGTTTTTATATAAACTCTTTTGAAAGATACAAATTATTGATTTGAACTAGTACTGAGCACAATATGTCCAACTGAAAGTAGCAATCGATGAAAAGCATTGTGAATTAATTAAGACAATTTATCTTTTTAATCATTTCCTCGCAAGCAATGTGATAAAGTCACTAAGATGCAAAAGGAGAAAACATTTTACTGAGGAGAACAGGATTCAAGAAGACAGAAGATGCCAGAAGAGATTTCCACAAGTACAAGAGAAGAAACTATTAGAACTTAGTTACATCTAGCAATTTCAACTATATAATGATGAGACCTAGATGACAATCTAGTACTGCATTTAAATTCATGAATTCAAGGTATCAAAAATATCATCAGAACAATTGCCATGAAAATATTTATAGGAAAGTCATAAGGAAGATACGTTATAGTGGTGGGAAAGCGACTGAAGTCTAGATACCAGGTCAGGACCAATAATATTGCAGATTCTTTGAATTCTATCAAGAATCTCTTGATACATAGCAAAAGCACCAGATAAGATGTGGCAGCAGTATTAAATGTGCAGATGAATGGTAGACTTATAAAGGCTGAAGATAGATTCTAGTGAGAAACCAACTTTTCTAGCAGCTGAACTAGCAATTGATTTGATATAATCGTTCCAATTCATGTCAGCAAAAACGTTAGACTGAGACAGCGCAACAAGTTACTCACTTGGAGCTTAGCATCAGCTATGCTGATGGAAAGTCAAAAAGGGTCTACAACATCAGGATAAGTTTTTATTTACCTACTATAGCCACCAGATATTTGTACTTTTGGATTACCAAATATTTTAGTTTTTATTGAATTTCACTTTTCATAGAAGACTGAAAAAGCATCTCCAGCAAGTCTTTAATCAGAAAGATAAAAATTCTAAAAGGATTGAATTATGACACTGCCTAAAAGTTGTTAAAAATAATACAATAAAATCAGTAAATATGGTTTAATGTTGAAAATTTAAAAAAAAAAATTGTCTTATTTATAATAAATCAAATTAACTTTTTATATTACTCAGTATAAATTGCAGTTTCATTAATTATTACATTCAAAGAAACAGCAATGATAAGAGAGTGACTTCTTTTTGCCTTTTTTTAATTTCTAGTCAGTAGAGAACAGCAGCTGTATGATGGAAGTGAAAACCCAGGGAAGTTGACCTGAATGAAATATTCAGTACTTAGATTTGTTAAACATAGTTAATTAGACTTAAGATTTCTAAAAGCAACACAAAATTCCCATGAAATGTTTTTTTTATGTGCTAAAACTAATATTTTAACATTTTCCTTCTCTTTATAGGCAATATTTTTAAGTCAGTGATTTGTTTTTACAGAATAAATCAAATATATCTTTTGCTGGATTTTCACCCAAATTAAGACGCTTGGTGACATGATATTTAGGTCAAGAGTTATAACAGTTGAGTCAACATAATAAACATATAGCCACATGTGAATTGCTAGAAATTATATTTTATATACGATAGGAGAAAGTGAAAATGTAAAAGAACAAGTCAACTGCAAGGATAGAAACTACAAAGTAAAAAGAAGAAATTATAGCTTGAATTCATATACTTACAAATTATTGGCAAAATTGATACTGAAAGTAGAATGACATACAAAGAGAAATACAATAGGAACTACTAACACAAAATTAGGAACACACATTTTATATATGTAGGTATATCAACAACTGCATAGTATAATGATGAAAAAAAAAAGCATTTAATTTACATAGATATTTTTCAGCTGCTTCCTTTGTCACTGCACTTAATCCAGTGTTTCTCTATAAATCACAAAGATCAAACATCATATATATATAAAGCAATTTCTAAAGAGTTAATGGATTTTATTTTATTTTTAATACATTGGTAGACAAAAATAAACCCCGTTTATAAAAAAGAAAAAAAAAGTGAGGTTTTACTGAAATATCCACTAAAAATAAATGTTTTAATAAATAAATATATATTTACAAACTTTGGAAGCAGGTTCCCTACACCAAAACAAGGACAAAAGTCCATATAAACCTATATTTGCAAATCCTTCATTTTTGAGTTATTAAGTTTAAAAATTTAAGGTAGACGCTGTTAAATGTACAATCTAAGATAGAATCCGAAAATACTTTTACAAACTTTGGGGGCAGGTTCCTGACACCAAAACAAGGTAAAATTCTCATATCAACATATATCCAAAAGGTCATCATTTGTACCTCAACACAGCAACTCATAATAAGTGTTCAAAATGTTCTCTGCCTGCTTCTGCACATACATGCACCTGTCTAATCATTGACTAGTGAACTCTTTCAAATACTCTCACACAATGGTTTTGCGGGCCCTCATGACACATTGATGAAGCATGTCTGCATTATTAATGTCTGCTGCATAAACCAATTGTTTTAGGTGGCTCCACAGATAAAAATTCAAAGGATTGAGGTTGGTGGAATGTGCACGCCATGGAACTGGTCCTCCCCTAACTATCCATCTTTTATGGTAGATGTCAGCCAGTGCATTGTGAACAAAGTGACTAAAATGTGCTGCATGATCCACATGAGTAAAGTTGTATTAGCAGTGGTACATCCTCTAGCAGGTCTTGAAGTGTGTTTGAAAAAAAGTCTCTGTAGACAGCTCCTGTAAGAAATGCTGGGAGAACATATAGATCTACCAGACAGTCACCTACAATTCCAGCCCACACATTAATCGCAAACTTATGCTGGTGCCTGTATTGTATCATGGGGATTCTGATCCACCCAGTTGTCAGTTGTATAAATTTGTTATTTCATCTCTTCCAAATCTTGCCTCATCTGTAAACAAGACTAAAAAAACAAACAGATCAGCAGTTTGTGCAATAAACCATCAGCAAAAGTTGTCCCATGATGAGTGATCAGAGGGCGAAAGGCCCTGCACATGTTGCAAATGATATGAATACAGGAGCTGCTCTTGAAGTACCTTCTATTCAGTACTATGAGATATATAACATGCTAGGTCCACTTGACGTGTGCTGATACCTAGATCATCTCCGATAGCCTGTAGAACGTGTTCTTCATGGTCAGGTGTACAAGCGGATCTCGGTCTTCCTCAACCCATAGTTTGTGGTGCCATGGATTCCGTTTCAGCAACACGGCAATAAAAAGTTGGATGACTAAGTCTGGAAATGCAGCCATGCAGCTTCACATTAATTACCATTTGCACAGCCATATGTAAAAATCATATCTGCCTGCTCACAATATGAATATCCTGCCATTGTTAAACAAAACACTTAACTCACTACTACATATGTTAAATGTTGAAGACAGACTAGCCACAAATGTACATGAATGACAAATGTAACTATTGTGAGACTGGAAACTACCTACACAATAGACTCTTCCAGGCCTATATTAAGTAGGTGACAGAGAGTGACAGAGAGAGTCTCGTACGACTACCAGTGTTGGACACTAACTTATAGTAAGCTCTGCTTACACTATCTCTGTAACCTGTTGTAAATATATCTGTCTTACATCTAATCCGTGTTCCGTGTTTTACTTCTGTGGGCCCAACTTTGGCACCCACATCAGTAACCTAGTCTACATGGCAACACAGCACCATCTAGCATAAACTTCCTTTAAACTTAACTCAAAAACAAAGGATTTGTGGACATATGTTTATAAGGTCTTTTGTTCTTGTTTTGGTGGGAGGAACCCACCACCAAAGTTTGTAAAAGTATTTTTGATATACCCTATATATAAACAGGGTGCGAAGTGTATATTGTCACCATTTTTATATTTTTAATTTGGTATCAGCATATTTTTTTTTTATTTTTATTTTGTCAACTGCATAGGGTCAGTTGGGCACTCTCTGTGAGAAAAAGAGCACCATGATACAATTCACTCCGTCAGAAATTTGGAAAGGGCAGCTGTACTGCTTGGTGTTCGCAACAGAAGCTCCAATATGAAGATTTCAGAGTGTTTAAGTGTCAATCTGAAGACAGTGTAGAGGATTCAGAAAGAATTGGATGAGTCTAATCATGATTACAAAGGTATGGCAGCTTGGAAAACTCACTGACCATTCTGATAAGAACTCTCACAATTTGTTGGTGAGATCCAAGCCATGATTGACAATAATCTCTCCAGGTCCATCGCCAAGGAGACAAGAGTGTCTGGAGTTTCTTATCAGCCAGATAGTGCATGAAGACATTTGATATTTCTCATACAAGAGGAGAAAGGGCCAATTTTTATCCCAAGCTATGACGGACAAGAAGAAAGACTGCGCTACAGAGCTTTTGAACAAACTCTAGCATCAGCTCCAACCAAACATGCTTTGCTTTTTCTCAGACAAGAAAATTTCTGCCAGGATAAAATGGTGAGCACACAGAACAACTGTTGACTTGCTGTGTATCCAAAAGATATACCAAGATTGATGAAAACCAAATATCCAAGCAGCCACATGATGTTTGGAGTGATCACTAGTGATGGAGATGTTATGCCTCCATTCATCTTCCCACAGGGCCTCAGACTCAACATGGAGGCCTACTTGAGGATGTAGTGCTGCCCTGGGTCAAGAGGATGGCTGCTGGAAGACTATGTCTGGCAAAAAGACTCATCACCATGCTACACAAGCAGGAGAACCCAGTCATGGCTGTCAGACAATTTCTGTGACCACATTACCCTTTATATCTAGCCACCTAACTCCCCATACTGAAATCCCCTTGATTATTATGTGTGGGGTGCAGTTGAGCGAAAAACCAACAAAACTCCTTGTAACACCAAAGATGAACTGAAGGCAAGGATTATGGCAGCATTCACCAACTTAAACAAGGAGACTGTCCAGAAGAATTGTAAGAAATTCTGAAATCAACTGGAGGCTGTGCTTGAAGCCAAATGATGATTTTATTGAATAAATTTTCTTAATAATATTTCAAGATATTTTTGTGTAATTTTAGTAACTATGTGTGTTAAAATGAGACGTTAGCATTATTTTCATTTTTGCGTAATTTAGATGACAATTTATCTATCGCACCCTGTATATCTGAGTTGAGATGTAACCTAGGCCTTGCTAATGATAAGAGTAATACTATTTATAACTGACCTTACTCTTTATTTTATATATATATATATATATATATATATATATATGCAAAATAAAAGAGGTGAAAATTGTGAATGAAAATAGTAAAATGATTCAAAGACAGACACAAGGTTAGTGTAGTTAAGATGGAGAGCAAGTAAAATGGTAAAAACAGTAAATGAATATACAAAAGTCTGCTTGGGAGATTAGATAGTTGCATATTTTCTTTCAATACTTGTGGTTACCTGGGAATTTATGATCTTGAACAGCTTTTTACAAAGAAAGAAGGTTGTCCTTACTGAAGTGATTGCCCCCACTCCCCAACTCCTACTAACATTCATATTTTCCTCTTGGTGATATTAAAGTAAACTTAGGAAAAATCATGAAGATGATACTAAGTATAACAGCAGTCAGTTGCACTAAACATGGAGAAGAACAATTATTGAAGATTGAAAGCAAGAACATTTTTTTTGAAAGTTTCTTTTTACAAAATTATTTCTTCATTAATTTAAATGGGGAAAAGTTCAAATAAATTATTTATTCAGTGAAGCTAACTCGGATATTCATGAGTATCTCACCAACTATTATGGTTGTGCATCAAGGTCAGAAGGTCATTAGGGTGGCATTCTGTGTCATAACATAGTTGATTAATGTTGGTGGTTGCTTGGTAACTAGTTCATCTCATTCCATGGTTAAATGTCCAGAGCGGTAAATCATTTGTGAGCTCTTGTTTTCCTTAGCAGCAGTGTCCTGCAAAGTGCATTCTGTGTTCTTGATAAGATTGTAGAAAATATCAGGGATGGGTCCATACAGCTGTGATTTAGTTGGATGTTGTCTCCAAGAGATGTTAAGTATAGCTCCCAGCATCAAAGTGTAGGTGCCATCAACCTTAGGGCTTTAGTTAATGTTCAGGCAGCATTCCCATCAGACCAGACAACAATCAGGCCAAAAGAAAATAAAATAAATCTAAGATAAAGTTCACCCCCACAAATAATTGAGAAACTTTCACTTGTTCCAAATAAAAGATTTAGTTAATTACACTGTTGTTTGTATCATAACAGCTTTGTTCCTTGAATATTCTATTTTTCTATTATAAACAAAATTACCATATATACTTGCATATCATGCAACCTTTAACAACCTAATTCTGAAACTAATTTAACTACAGTAAATGGATATAGTGTTTGGTCAACAGCATAGCCAGGGCCAGCAGTATATATCCTAATTTTATATCTTGTGTATGATGTGACCCTCTTAAAATTAACTTCAAAATTATGTCTTCAAAAGTCGCATGATACGCGAGTATATATGGTACATCATATACAAAAAGACATGCATACAATGAGTACTATGTATTTTCTTGGTCAAAGAATTTTAACATGGCCTATTTAGTAATTTTTCAGAGTATTATCGAAGTTTCTGTTCCCTCTACTTTTACAAAAAATTAATCATACATATATCAGTAAAACTTAGTTCTTATTAAAATTGCTAAAAGAAATAGATATTCTTTATATTCCTTTTTAAATTTTAATATTTAAGGTAATCTAGAAATAGGTATTTACTATTCGAAATGAACAAATCTTACTGGATTTACTTTTGTCTCAAAAGTAAATCTGATCAGTTCGATAAAGCAAAATTGGATGCTGATCTAAAAAATGAACTAAAATCTGTTGTTAACTGGGGCAAGGAATGATTTTAATACTGCCAAAATTAAACTGTTCTCAATTATCTGAGAGAACCCTTTTCACCTTCCCTCAGCATGACTGGCACTAGCCTCCAGTAGAGTGACTTGTTACACCTTAACAGACTAATGTTTTCTACTAACATGAAGTGAAAAGATTATATTGCATCAAATGCTAGGAAAGTTGGTTCACTGTGTCATGCTAGACAATTTTTCTCACCCAAATCATATATATTATTATTCATCCATGTCTTGAATATTGCTGCTACATATGGTCTGGTGCTCCTACTATATATTTAGAAATCCTTGATAAAATCCAAAGAAGAATCTGCAATGTTGTTGGTCCTGATCTGGCATCTCTGCTTCAGTCACTTTCCCCATTGCCGTAATGTAACTTTCCTGCACCTTTTCTACAAATATTTTCATGGTCATTATTCTGATGAACTTTCTGCTATGGTACACCCAGTCATTATGAATTTAAGTGCACTGCTAGATTGGCAGCAAGGTCTCATCATTTTACAGTTGAATTGGCTAGATGTTAACCATAAGTTCTATGCTAATGCCTTCTTTTCTCAAACTTTGTGGAACTCTTCCGGCTTCTTGCTTTCCAGTCAATTCTGATCTTCGAAAATTTAAATACAATGTCTTCTTGATTCCTGTTCTTTTATTGTTCTAGCTCTTTAATAATGTTTCTCTTATATTCTTTCACACTATAAATACACAGTATTTTAGTGGCCTTGCTTGAGGTAAAATTAATATTATATTATATATATATATATATATATATATTGTAATGCTTATTCTTTAGTAATTGATATAAAAATGAGAAAATTTTAAGAGTTTAATTACAACTGCTGGAATTTATCAGTGCAGCAAATGCATGTCTTCTACTTACTGATGTTATCGCTGCTTCCAAATATATACATGATAAAAAATATAGTTTTAAGATATGCTATATTTGAGTTAAATTGTTCGATATGGCCTGATGATTGTACTTAAACTTGAAACAAACTGTTGCCACTGGCTTTTGACATTAATGACCACTTTTACACACACACACACACACACACACAAGTTACTGGGAATGCATGCATGTATATACAAGACAGAGAGAGAGAGAGAGTGTATATAATCTTTGTCATTTCAACTATATTTAATAAAATCATTGTATTTGTTTATTTAAAATCAATGTCATTGACATTAATATATTGCATTACTTACTTAAGCATTTTATAACCTACAATTTCTTTATTAATTATTTTTCTTCTCTAAATTATAAAATTTTTAAATGGGATGTTAAAAAATAAAAATGTATATTAAACTAAAAAGAACTGAAATTACATTTTAAACTCTGGTATTCTGAGTTAAAAGGCTTGGGGAAAACACTTTACTTGAACAGAGATAAAATGATGAAATTAAGCTTGTTATTTCTATTTACCTATATTCTCTGGAGTTCATTTTCCATTATCTGTTAAAAGTAGACAAATTTTAAACTGATTCTGGGCAATGACAAGGATTTTTTTTTTTAATGTATTTATGTATGAAGATGGACAGATTTAAGACATAAAATAATTCATATCAAAGATGACATAAAAAACAAATAACTCAAAGTTTAGTTCATAAATATATAAACATTAATTGAATAATAAACCTCATTAGAATTGAATATTTACGTCATTAAATATTAGTGGTAACTTTTCCACAGACCACCAGCAAAGTTTTTTTTTTTTTTTTTTTTAACTAATTCAGAAAACTTGATCAAGATAAACATGTATATGTGTAAATAAACTTCAATTTCTATATTTGTTGGTGTTGGGGCTCAAACATGATAGCCATATATCCTGGATTACTGCTTACCTATATCACATGTAATCCTATTTTTTAATGTGTTTTTTTTTTTTCTTTCTTAAAACAGAAATCAGAATGTTAACATACATTTATATAATAGACATAAAACTTCTTGTATTAACATTTTTGCTTGTATATGAATAGACAGATAAATTATAGACAGCCAAGGATTTCATTTTTTCCAGGATTATATCAGTCAAAAAAAAAAAAAAAAAAAAAAAAAAAAAAATCAAATCCCAATTTAAAAGCTACAAAATAAAATGTCCTCCCTACTTAGCAACTTTTTTTTCAATGCATTTCATTTTTTCCCAGTGGGAAATCCATAAAATATAAATGTACATGATTCTGCTCTGGTGGCCAAAAAAACATTCAAGGGATTTAGTTGAAAATTTCTTAAGTTTCCTGCTAGCTCTGATAGATTTATCATTTGGTTGCTCCTGGTAACAAGTGTTCCACATACCAAATACTTTGCTGAGAAGCAAATTTGTTCCATTTTTTCAGTGAAATATTAATATCCAATGTTGCACTTTCTTCTTTTAAATAGAAAAAAAATGGAGCAGATTAAGCTGTCTCTTTTTATTGCTTCTTATGAACATGAATAAATAGAATGATGGAGTTCTTAAGAGTTATTTGATTAGTTTTTTATACAGATCAATATATTGAAATATTTGCAGGGCAAAGCCAACTTTGACAAAAGCTACATTCATAATATAACTATTAAGAAATTAACTTATCAGGAATAGTAATTTGCCAACCATCCATATGGCAGATGCTGAGAACCCAACAATTAAATATTAACAATAAGCCACCGACATTCTCTTGCTAATCACAATCAATTTCTATGAATTTGAAAAGAAATAGAATTTTGAATGCAAGTCATACATTATAAATAACCATTTTCCTTGGTTCTGATATAAAAAAAATATTACTGCTATAGAGTGAGTTTTGTTGACAGTCGCCTGCAGGACCAATGAACCATTTGACCTCTAAAACATACGAATTTGTTAAGTAAGAGTACATATAATGGTTAACAAACAAAAATATCAAACAAATCTTTCTTTTAATTACTTTTAACACCACACAAGATAGGATTTCTATAAAAGTTAAGTGATTAAAATTGCTACCTTTTGATCAATTCCTTCCTACAAAATCACAAGTAACTGAAATATTTGACCTGCCATTTTTAGTCCTGGAGTCATACCTTCAGTATATAATTCTATTATGAAATTATTGGTGGGCTTGTTGAACCTAATTCTTAGACCTTTACTGTATGTTCTTAGCCTGCCTAGACTTGCTTGGTATGTTATCAGTAACTTGAGATTTGAAATGAATGAGATTGCCATCTGCATTAGTTTCTGTCTGTGCTTCTTGCAGTGTTTATGGCCGATGTTAATTTGCACACACATAACTAAGCAACAGCATTTGCCGATAGGATTCAGGTATTAATGAATTGCTGCTTGCCAATAATTATCGTCTGAATGCTTTGACCATTCTCTACCAATATCCAAGGCAGGCACTAGAGGACAACTCAATCAAGTACCAATTTTTTCATGTCAAGAAGTCTGTTAATGTCTGACAAAACTTATTTTATAAAACTGGCTTTTACTGTCATTATTTCTGGTGCCTATAAATTTTATGTTATACTCATCAATGAAGACTGATTAGTTTACCAGAAATATCATTACTGATATTGGGTTCAAATAATATTTTAAAAAATATGCTTATGTTTTACAATACATTAGCAGTTATACAACACACACACACATCTTGAAAGAACAGTCAACAGTACTTCGATATTGACTAAGAATGTCAACTGTTTCTTATTAAATCATGTGAAATTTAAATCACATTTTTATAAGAACAAATATCAAATATATAAAATAATAATAATAGTAATGCCATCTACTGATACACATAAAATTATAAATGAACATATATCAGAAAAGATAATTTCTGCTATTAAAGTGCTCAATAGCAATCTAGAGCAATATTTACTGCATCAGAAGTTAATTTGAGTTCTCAATACTTAAAGGCAGGCAGAGTTTTCATTTTCCTCATTCATCAGTACCCAGAAAGAGAAAATATATATACATATATATATACATAGCCAAATAAAGAGAAAGAACAGATTAATAATCCACAGTTCTTTAGCATTTTTTTTTTTTTTTTTTTTTTTTTTAAAGTGATCGATACAAAGTAGAACATAATATAATATTATTTAAAAATATTTTTTTTTTTATTTCAACACAGAAATTTCATGTTTCGGAACTAATCAACATTCTTTCACTTTTCTACTTTAAGTTAGATCTGTCTTTCGATTTGTCAAATAAGACAACACCCACAAAAATGATTTTGAAAACTTATCCGCCTCCTACTTAAACTCTTCAATATAAACTACTTTGCTTTCAAAAGTAAATCAATCATTTTTTTTCCGAAGTTATTGAATAACTGCTTGAAAATGGAATAATAATCTTAGTTCCAAAACATTGAAATTTGTGCCACAAGGAAAAAATATTTTCAAATAATAATATATATATATATATATATATATATATATATATATATATGTATGTATGTATGTATGTATGTATGTATGTATATGTGTGAAGATGATATATAAAGAGAAATCACAAAACTCTGAATCAACTTCTGATAAATAGTTTGTCTGTGTGTATATATATATATATATATATATATATATATATATATATATATATTAGAAGGGGGAGCACATCAACATGGTATAATGGTCAACAATCTTGTCTTGCTAGATCAATTATGACTGAGTAGGGAGTTTGATCTTCACTGAATGCTCTATACTTTTGCCCTATGCTTAGAAAGTCCTTGTATATATATATATATATATATATATATATAGACAGGGATGTTGAAAAGTTCTTGGCCCAACCCACCTCATAAAAGCTGACTAAATGAAAAAAAATAAATATATAAAAATAAAAATATTAACTATTAGTGTTATAATAGTTAACACTGACTAGTACATATAACAGAATACAAGATATAATTGTTTAATGAAGTCATTTTCAAAGCTCTTAAAGCTTTTAATGATTTTGAAGTTTATTACTAATAAGAACTTACTGCTTATTTAAGTCATAACTTTACTTTTCTTTTTGTATTTAATTGGTGGGGTGATGGTTAGAATCATTACAATGGTGGAATGCAAATAGCACCTGAAGAATGCCTGAGGTTACAACAGCCAAAATAATTTTTATTAGAATCCCATCTTGATGGTCTGAGAATTTTTCAGCACTCCCTCATGTATATCTATTTATTACATAAATGCATGACTAATTAAAAAATTTTCTGCTTAAGGCATAAAATCATTGATTATTTTTAAATTAAATTAGTTTTGGCAATTTCTTCAAGAACCTTAAAAACATTTGTTTCAATTCAACAACACAAAGAATAAAGACATTTAATTTAGAACTTAGTGCAGCAGCTCTAATGCTAAACAATTTAGCAAAATAACAGACAACTCAAATACCAATGTGAGTAGGAGGCAGCTAGCAAATATTTTACAAGTTGTTTCAGCCCCCTCACTTACACACACACATTTAATTTCAGCCCAAACATTGCAAACCCTGAGGAAATGAAAATGATAAGAGTTTATTTTTAACATTCAATTGCTTCTATAGTGTGTGTGTGTGTGTTGAAGTTAGAAAAAATGTTTACATCTGCAGGAAGAATTTAGAAATCCTTCTTCCCACATTCCCCTACTGTTTAGTCCTAACTTCTGTGCTCAAGACCTTTTCTCAAAAAAATGAATACAACTATATTCTAAAGAATTTCAAGCAAAGCTGTAAGGGTAAACAATAAAACGGATGTACTGATTCTCTCTTGGTTGCTGTCGTATGCTATGAAGAAAAAAGTTCTGGTAAGTTACGCAAATACAAGTGGACTTACTACTTGGGGTAAGGAACATAGCTCATTTAGTAAAGTCCTGAAGTCTTTTATTATCTAAATGTCTGGTTTTAGTTGGGGAAAACATCTACCTTAACAAGTTTTATAAATCCATACTCATTGCTATTTCAGACAATTATGTGCCATGTGCAATACATGCTTAGGCAATCATGTATCTTTCAATACATGACTGACGAGGTAGATTTTTTCCTGCAGTAGGTTGCTATTTCTTTCTGCAGTAGACCAGTTGCCATCCAAGGCTACAGAACCCAGTCTGACCAGCTATTTAAGAGAAGAAGAGGATTCATACCTTTTCCAAGGGTATTAGCACATAAGTGAATGTAATGGATTCAACTGGAATTCGAACTCAACTCTAATCTCTCAATCAAAGCTGCTATCCATTACTCCACCGTGCCTATTTAGTATCCTAATACATTGGTATTTCTTATCTTGTTTGATAGAAAATGTTGGCATTTGATTTACTTTAACAAAACTACGTCTGGTCTAAGGTCATAAGTAAGAGCAAGCAAGCAGAATAAAACTCATTATAATTTACAAGATGAGCATGTTAAACAGTGCATTATAAGCTGGTATCAAGTGGTATGAGTGAATTTGAGATGTTACCATCAAAGTCTATGTCAATGTTTCTACCTTCATGCCCAATGCTTCTTTATGCCACCAGAGATATTACAGAAGGGATTTATTAAACAAATATATCAGAACTTTCATTTGCTAATAGTTACATTAGAAAAAGGTGGTTCAGTAAATCCATAACCCAACAACATTAACTGCCATCAAGAACCATCAGATTTGGTCATGCATTTGCTTCCAAGGTCACATTGAGAAGTGCGGGCTATTGAATAAACATTCCCATTTTTTTTTTTTTTTTTTTTTTTTTTTTAAATGAATATAATTTAAAAACAAAAATATACTGATTTATTTCCTATTGAATATCTTCATTTATCTTTGATTGTTCTCAATTCCCAGGTGCATCTATAATACAATACACAAACAGGTAATGAATGAAAAATAATTTTCATGATTGGCCCTTGTCCAGCTAAATCTGAATAATGCTTCATTAAATGAGATCCAAGGGAATAAATCACTGCCAATTACAAAGGTCCATATATCCATTTCTCATGTTAAATAGATCAACTATTAAGATTGGTACTAAAGTGATTGTCTTTAAATAGTAACAATAAAATTTTTAAAATCTAAGTTAAGATAAATTATTATATCTGGGATATATTTCTAATAATTTGTGTTTAAATCTCAAATCATACACCTAGTCAACTACAGCATTTTAATACTAGTAAAATTTATGGTACTGAACATCTATACAAAAATAATGTTGCAAAATTTCAGATAGAAAAAAAAAGACAATATGAAAAGTTTTCCTTTTGTTTTTGTTAAAAAAAAAAAAAAAAAAAAAAAAAAAAAAAAAAAAAAAAAAAAAAAAAAAAAGTATGTAGGGACTTTAAATAACCATATAAGATATCAAACTTCTATGGTGGTTTAAAGTCCCTACATAAGAGTCACATATAAGGTAATTCGTTTTTCCAGAATTTGTTAATTTCACTTGATATCTCAGTCCTATTCAATATGTTATCTAATTCTTATTTGTCAAGTGTCATGACAAATGGTTACTTTATAAAGCTGATAGTAGCCAATCATTGCAGTATGAAGAAAAGTGCAGCTACTCAAGGCATTTCCTCAACAACCCATTTCAAGCACTTGCTGCACATTAAATCAACTAATTCAGTTCCGCTCAACTCTGCCAGAAACAGGTATGGATTGGCACAGTTCTCAATTGGTGGGTCTTTAATTACAATTAAATTAGATTTGGAAAGAAAAGAAAATTGAGAAATTTCTTTACTTAAGCTTACATTCTGAATATGCATATTTTCTAAAGATGCTCATCCAGAATATATATATATATATGAGAAAGATAACCAGAAGTATTACAAAAAAAATTTATCTGTTTGTTGCCATGGATGTGATAACTTATTTTAGCAAGTTGTCAGTTCAGTGCTATAAACAAGATAGCTTGTCTAACAATTTTACAAGATGGCAGCATCACCTTGTGCAAACAGAAAATTTCCATATTTATTTTGGTGATATGCAAACATTCACTGTCATAACTCCATGCTTTATGTGTAGATCAATATTTTAAATTATTTTATACTTGTTTAAATTATTTAAATATTTTAATACATGTATATACTGCACAGATTAGATATTCTGTTATACATATTCAGCCAATTTATGTGAAAATAAAACTGCCTTAAATATACAATGTAAACTTTTTAATTCCATCAATATTTTATGAGGGAAAAACTGTAACAAGAGTTATGTTAGACAATATGCTTAGTAACAAACAGGTTTAGAATTTTTAATAATAGCAAAAGCTGTGGTATTTATTGTCAGTTAGGTCCAGGTTTGCTAAGCCTAAAGAGTGTATCCAAATGTGCATAATTTTATACTTTCCAATCTCACATAGACCATTTATTCAAAATTTGTACCTCACTGAAAATAAATATAAAAAAAAAAAAAAAAACCTTCTGTTCAGCAACTATAGTGTCTGAATTTATGCAAATCACAAACTTCAATAACTCGAATTTGCTTTGAAAAATTTTTTGTCAAATTTTAAATGATTAATTTAGACATCAAAACAAAACTCTAGTTAAATTTTTAAGTAGTCTTAACATGTTTTATGAAAGCTATTGGATTTATTATAAAAACAGCAGTTTGATGTTATATGAAACCAGAAAAATCACTTACTTC
>OZ010600.1:3908879-3941379 GCA_963932145.1 Acanthosepion lycidas
GAATTAGACCTAAAATAGAAGCACAGTGCAGTCTCATTAAAGACACTGGAACAAGGAAAGTGATATTCATGCTCAGAATGATATCAGAAATAGCAATACAAATGCAGAAGAATGTATGCATGTTTTATAGATTATGCAAAAATGTTTGATAAAATACATCTGTTAGGTAAGCTTGTTTTATTTGGGAAAGATAGAAAATGAATTCAGTAAATACACAAAAATAGAAAGAATATTTCTATTAGAGCTAACTATGGGATTTATACATTCATATAATTGTTTCAATAATTTTGCTGAAACAATCACTTACCTTCAGAAGGAATATATCCATACACAGAATTGAACACTTTATGCCCCAAATACAAATTCTAATTAAAAAAATGATTTTTAAAAAAAAAATCATAATTTCAATCAGCAATTAATTATCTGTTTGTTATCAGTTTGGAAAAAGATCTCAAAATCTGCAATATCATGTTCTTATTTAATTTTTTGAATGTTCATAGAAACTCCATTTAAACTGTTATCCTCTGTATTAGACAGGCAAGCACTTGTCACTAAACCACAGTGGCTTATTATTTAAATCTAAAACAAAGTTCTGAATTCAAAAATCTTTTTTTATACAATCAAAATCATTATTTGCATTGTTGATGATATTAGTGTTTTGGCCAAATCATTTTACAGCCTTCTTCACATATATAAACTTGAATGAATAAGAAGGAAATTTTTTAATATAACAAAATGGTGAACAAAAATTGGCAGCTAATATACAAAATGGTCTTATTAACACACAAAACACATATCATTGAGTGATCTTCTTCAAGTGATTTGAATTTATGTGATTGTTCTCCAATTTCTTGCTTCTTAAACATTAAAACATACACATTATACTGAATCTGTATTTATATAAGTTAGTATATATGAAAATTAAAATAAGTTGTATGCAAGAGCTTGTTTTAATTGTTCCTCATCCTAGCTATTTGCCAAGGATCAAATAAGAGTCTACCTTTTACTTATGATAGATTACATCAAGAACAACTTAATGCCAATTTAAGAATAAAAATAAGTATTTCGAATAACATTTTTAAAGGAAGGCTAATGTAGGCTCCTGTAGATTTTAATGTAAGATTCAAATGTCATATATAAGGTGAATTAGGTAAAATTTCTTATTTTGATAAAGCATTACATATATTTGTTCCATTTTGTATACATGGCCTACAATTCAATATTTCTTTAACGCAAAAAAAAACTTTAATGCAAAAAAAAGTTGTTTATCTTAAAAAGAAAAAGAAAAAAAAAAAAAAAAAAAGGAAAAAAAGAGGAAAAAAGAAAAAAGACAATTATTAAGCTTAAAGACATCAATATTCTAGAAAATTTGTTTTGTCTTCTAATTTATTGGACAGTTAAATGAAATTTTATTAAAAACTCATCTTGACACTTAGCAATCAATAGACACACTTGGCCTTTTTGCTTATTGCTGCAGGTCAGTTGAATGGAGACAGAAGAATTTGTACACTTCATTGCACTCCAATTACATTAGCAGCTTGAGGAAGTCTGCAAATGTTGGGGATATATTTGATAGAATAGGCTAAAGAAATGTTCAATACCAGCTTTCACCTTCTTGACCAAGAGCTAATCAGGAGCAAATGAAGCTTATTATAAGAAAGAAAACAATTAGCACACAAAATGATGTATCAATAAAAACGGAAATAAGAAAAGGTACAAAAGGTTAGTATTAAGTCAATCATTTGTGATAATGACTTTTATCTGAAATGTATACGATGACATTTTATATATGTGTGCGTAATCATTGAGAGAAAATGCAACTGCAACAAAATACAGCTTTCAATTTATTCAAGATTAAATATACATACAAGTAATATTAGAGGATTACAGTAAATGATCACAAAGATCAATAAGTGCAGAGGCTCAAAATAAGTGCATAGATCAACAGTTATCAAACTCCAGATTGATACACAAGGTATCCTCCTTGGTATTAACGCAGACCTTTTATACATATGAATATACAGATTGCAAATGCCATTCTGTGTGTACATTATTTCATGATTCTTGCACCTATTAACACAATACAGCAAGAATTGAAAGTGGGATACTGGACAGCATCAGACATCATTGAGTATCTTGTGTATCTGTTGGTATTGTATTTGGGGAAGTTTTGTACTTTGTGTGGTAGGAAGGGGAGGAGAAGAATTTGCATATTTATATGATGACCCTAGCATTCAACCTATCAGGTGGTCTTTGCTAACATGGTACTCAATCAAACATTGGCCTTGATAAGTGCAAATTAAACAGTTTTATGTTTGTGTGTGTGTGTGTGTGTGTGTGTGCGTGCATACACACACATATACACACATTAATAGGAAAACTGCCACACCATGAAGGATAATGCTAATTTTAACTTGGGTGTAATATGTGCTTGCTGCAGGGTATTAGATATTCTGATGAAATTTTTAGTCTTTAGCCACCTTGTGACATAGTAATACTCATGCCAGTATATTGTCTATTTGTGAACTTTAGAAGGTGTTGAATTTTGTAATAAGGTACAGTGTAGTGAAAGAATCCACTGCAAGTATATTTCATGTCACAGACATACATCTGCTCAACTTGTTCAGTTAGGGTTGTTTGAAAGTGGTTGAATGATCATTTCAGAGAAGTGCTGTGCATGTTTGACTTGATGAATCACTGCTACTTTGAGGCGACAAGAATAGTCAAATGAACACTTCTACACCTGTAGATCAGGTTCTGGACATCTACATTGTACTGATGCTCTTCAAGATCAACACATCGTACTGATGCTCTTCAAGATCAACACATCGTACTGATGCTCTTCAAGATCAACACATCGTACTGATGCTCTTCAAGATCAACACACTGTATGAACAGTAGTGGCAGGCTGCATGTGACTTTAGACCACAGTTCAGAACAAATGAGGCTCCAAGAGAGACAATATGGATTGTTAGGAATTATTTGCAAGAGAACTCCTGAGAGTCACTTTGTGAATTGAATAACATTCTCTAGTTTTCAATGATTAAAAGCAGTTTCTAAATTAATGCAAATAATGATTATTTGCATGCATGACAGTCTTCAGGAGCAACATCTTTCAGAGTATATTTGCTCATAACACATGCTTTATATTATAGTGTAGGATGCCATGTTACAACTCTCACTCATCTTTGGTGTTTGTAGAGGAAAATTTGAACTGCGCTATGTGCATCTGGAATGTCTTTCAACAGGAAGATAAGATGCTCTTCCAACAGGATATTGTCTGCACAACTCAACATTCTCTAAAAAAACGTTTTCTGGGTGGCAAAATCAACAGACATGTGATAAGTTATTGTGTATGTGTGGATTTGCATGCGTTTTGAACATAAAAATATAGGTCCTCGCTAGATTAGATAATCGTCATATTTATTGTTTATATTTGATTTGTAACCTGCAGTCGATATTATTTTTGTCAAATTTTCTCAATTACACAGCGTCCCTTTCAATTTTAATTTCACCCACCCCATCTTTCTTCCCCACCACTTCTTTCCTTACCTCTCCCTCCTTCTTTAAGATTTGATCGGCCATGGTGTGTGTATGTCACCACGAAATGTATCTTTATTGTATTTGACATCCGACAACAATCATTTTTCCCCCTTCCACTCACACCTAGTTTTTAAATAACCCTCTCTGTTAAACCCCTCTCTTATGAACTAACATTCGTCCCACACTCTCATAACTACACTCTCTAAATTCTATTTTTATTTCCGGAGTAGGTTTTTTTCTGTTTTCTTTTTGAATTTGTAGGTCTGATGAATTGGATCGTATTTACGATTCCAATGGAATAAATTATGACCATGGAATATTAGTGTTTAAGCCTTTTTATTATATCCTTACTCTGTCCTGGACATTGAGTTCTACCTGGATTCTATCCTCTCGGAATTTTTTATTCAAAAAATATACATGTGTGTATATGCACCTGTGGATTTTGCATATATATTTACCACTAATATTATAGATGAGATAATATCTACATAATTATAACTCAAGAGAGCGTAGAAATATAGATTGTGTCACTCACTTTGCAAGCATAGAAATGAATATCGATTGTGCAGAATTTTATGAGTAGAGAAATTAATATCTAAAAACACGGATTGATGAGAAAGAGATGACAAATTCAAGTCTTAACTTTTCAATAGACAGTAAAGAAAAATTCTATCTTTATTAGAGGAGCTATAATGTTCATTCCTATTAACTACAGATCTAGAAGTTATGGTTATAATTTAAGATTTTACAGGTTTAATGTACTCAATATTGTAGATAACAAAGTAAAAACAAAAATCTTTACACACAAAAATAAACCAAAACATAATGGCAAGCAATGAAATGAAAAAAATAATAGTTTAGCACATTATCCAGGAGAACAATTTCATGTTACACAAATAGTCATCATAATATGACAGAAGACTGGCTGTCATTTTTATGAGTCTTTAGTTAAATAAAAAAGGACTTGTTGAGAGAGAATTATCAGCTAAAAATCTTCCTTGGATATTGCCAAGGAGTGGGAACATTTTTTTAATGACAATCACACACACACAAGTCTTGAAGTAAGAAATAGCATTTGTTGAAATATACAAATGTGTAACACCTTATTTCCTCTCATGACTGCTTTTATGAAAAAAAATTAATTAATGAAAAAGATTTGTCACTCCCGGAAAGACACTTTAAGATCCAGAAGAAATGCACACTAGATGCCATCAACAATAAATAAAGCATTTAAAGTTGAGATATTGGGATTGTTCAACATTCAGGCATTTACAAATGAAGCGAGAAACTTCACACAGCTGTATGTTTTTCTTGTTAGTTGTTTTTTTTTTTTTTTTTTTATATATATATTAAGCTTGATGAGATTTAAATGCAATGAAAGATGATAATAGCACTTTTCAAAAATGATTATTAATTTCCTTTTTTCTGATTATTTTCAACATCTTTAATACCAACAGATATGTAAATATTGTCTATCTAATTTACAAATAGTGTGCTTCATTTTTATGTTCAAAATAATGAAGGGGACAAAAACCATTGGATATACATATTTAATTGATTTATCTTGCTACTGAAGAACAGAGTTATTTCTGCAAAATTGAGTTGGAAGTCTTTGAAATTTTTTATAATTTATTTACTATAAATGTAAAATTTATAAAGAAAAAAAAATGTCACATTTTAAAAATATTTCAGTTTCAACCATTTCACTACCGACCTAAAAATAACAAAACAAGATATAATATATATTTTTTATATTAAAATTATCTATAGCCATTGAAGAAAGCTTACTTTGTTATTTGAAACAGTATTTTTTTAAAAAAAACTTTGCTTCTAGGTAAGATTCTTTTTTTCTTAAAATATCAGATTTCTATTTTAAAAAAAAAAAGTTAAAAAAAAAAAAAGTGAGATTTTCTAAAGTAGTTTGAACACAAGACTTAACAGTTTCCCCTGATTGATGGAAGCTATTAAAAATCTTGAATTCACTAAGCTCTCAAATCTTGCTCTTGGAAGCCACTTATTTCCTGGTTCTCTGTTAACCAAAATCAAAATTCATGCTTTCCAGAAATAACATTTTCACATTTTTTTTCTCATCTCTTTTTCAACAAACATTGTGTGTGTGCGTATGTATGTATGTATGTATGTATGTATGTATGTATGTACACTCACACGTTTCATCACTGAGTATAACTGAGAAGAAAAATTTTATAATTTTTTTTATTTATTCAATGCTTATTTTTTTTTTTTTATCTTAGTTCTCATAAAAGGAAAACTGTAAAACAACTAGAGAAACTGAATAAAAAAAATTATAAAATTTTCCTTGTCCGTTAAATTAAATTCAATGAAGTATGAAAAAAAAAAAAGATTGCTTCCCAGACATGCGTGTGTGCGCTTTGTATCATTTAATTCTTCAGGTTTTACTAGACATATGTGTACTGAAGGAATATGTTCATTCTATAAATCAAAGGGACAAATAAAAAAAAGAATTTGTCAATTGCCAGCAAAGTTTGAAGTATTTTGCTCATAAGTCACTTTAATCTACAGTACACCTAGTGACTAGTGAGTATTATTCCAAATCTGTACAAACTAGATGCCTTTCTTTAAGTGATGAAAGAATTTTCTAAGAATTTCTTTTAAAAAATGATTTTGAATTTTTTTTTAATGTTAATAACATATTATTTCATCGAACTAATTAATGTGTTAAGTTAAAAACAGCAAAAAAGAGGATTTTTCTCAGCAGCATTCTGATTATTACTGCTACAAAATAAGCTATTTCTTTTTCATCTAATAAATTTTTTGTTGTTAATCTGAATTTTCAATAAAGTGAGTAATTGCTGAATTTGAAGAAATAGTAACTGACACAATTGTTGATTAAAAAGGCATTATTACTGCAATTATAATTTATAGAGTAATTTATTTTTTACAATTATTTTTATGATTTTGGTATCTGTGTTTAGCAATTGTTTTATTTTTAAAATTCCAGTGATTTATAAACTAACAAAAAAAAAAAAAAAAAAACGATATTCCTCAACAATCAGTGCAAATAACCAATGCTAAATTCTTCTTACATTGTTCAAAAACAGAAATCAAATTTATTCTGTAGAATTTTCTGAAAGAAAAAAAAAAAAAAAAACATTGAAATTCATAAATTGTTTTTATTGAAACTCAGTTTTATTACCAGCTTTTATGAGAAAGTTCCCATTGTTATTTTTCCTTTTTAAAAAGGATCGACTCGTCAACCAATAGCTGTCATTTCCTAAGAAAAACAACTTCAAATTTTTTTTTTCATTTGGTAGTAAAAAGCTAAAATCAAAGAGCAAAAGTTAAAAAAAAAAATAGTTGAGAATTTTAAACAAATTGAAAAAGAACTGTTCAATAATAATACACTCATCAGTGTTTATTAAATGCTAGCTTGAATTTGTTTAAAAAAAAAAAAAAAATGAATTTGCTTTTTTTGGCAAATTAATGAAACTGAAAAAAAAAAAAGCTATTGTTTGAAGATCGTAAAAGTAAAAACAAAGGTTGATTTTTCTTTTCGTTTCTTTTTTTTTTATTAAATAAAAAAAAATATTTTATCTATTCTAATATGGAGGATGTGTACGCATATGTATTGCATTGTTGCCTATAAAAACTGACAATTAGTACACGTTTTTCAGAGGTAAATATTGCTACATTTCAAGACTCTCTAAAAAACTAAAAACATAGATAACCACGCTGCCTTCAAAGGGATTTCTGTTTTATTAATGTGTGTGTGTGTGTGTGTGTGTGTGTGTGTATTGGTCCCACTTGCATCCGTAATGCGGTCCCAGGAATATTGCTGCCATGCCAAACAAGGTAGAAAAAGAAGACATGGCCTTGGTGTGAACGAAGCCACTATTATTTTGCTGTCATAAACAACAACAAGCAAGCAAGCAAGGGGTGGAGAAAAGGATAAACAACTTTTGGAGGCTAAAAAATAAAAATATTTTAAAATGTTGAAAACAAAAATAATCTGTGGAATGGCATATAAAAAAAAGATATGCGGGTGAATATGATGAAGGAAGGGAAATATTGATTTTCACTAAAACATTTTCTCTTTCGAAGGTGAAAAATAAAGTGAGGAAGGGACAAGAAGAAGATAGAAATCATAAGAGGAGGAGGAGCAGGGAACGGAACCAGTGATAAGAAGGCTGCGATAAAAGCGGTGAGGATGGGAGAATTTGGGATTCATAATAAATAATAATAATAATACGGCGAGTATATGGTATCAGCTAATATAATCCAAGTAAAGATGTGATGACTGCTGATAGAGTAGTAAATAGAAAAAAAAATCAGGACTAGTTTTACTTTTTAATTCTAAGATAGAAGCTCAAAACAGGAATCAGTGTAACTGTAGCTAGAAGATGCAATAAACTAGAGATAACGAAGAATTGGACACGGGTGTAAAAACTAAAAACACGTTTTCTTCGCCTGCTTCCAATTAACAACCATTTACCAACTACCAAATTTTTTCCTTTTCTTTTTTTGTCATAATTAAAGTTAACTTCCCTATTAATAGTGGAGTTGTAAAATTCAGAAAAAGAATATAAATGTGTGCATATGAAGTGATGAATGAATGTTAAATGTTATGGAAGGACTTGTTTGTTCCTTAGATTTCATTTGATGGACAAAAAAAACAAAAAAAAAAATTCTTTTTCAGAACTTAAAATTGCACGGGTGCTCACTTAAACGCCAACTGGGTACATTTCAAAAACGCCAAAGAAAAAAAAAGTAATTTAGTCAAGGAAAAGGAAATACCAAGAAAGATTTAAGTGGTAAACTAGAAACCTTGTGACAGTCAATAATGGTTACAAGCAGCTAACTAACACTTATTGAAGGTCACACATGATGAAAGTTCCACAATAGTGGTTGGTTGATGAAGCTCGCAAGAACAGTCTAGTTCTCTGGAACTGGGCCAAAAGTCTCTCAACCTTGTGCCAGGTTTGTGAAAGTAATAAAAGATACAGAACAAAGTAGTAGGTTGATAAAAGGGATCTGCAGACATAGCTCAATGGTAATAAAATAAAAAAAAAATATTGATTCTCATCATACATACAGGGTTGGCTACTGATCGGCGGAAGGGGGGGAGCTGAATTTAAAAACAGGGAATTATTATTTAAAAAATTCATTTTTTTTTTTGATAGGTACGGTATAAAAAAAAACAAACAAAAAAAAAAAAAAAACACGAGAAACTAAAAATTCATTATGTAACACATTCTAGTAATGATGCTTTGGAAGGAAAAAAAATAATTTAAAAATCTTACCCTTTTAAGACCATTTTTTATATTTTTATGTGTTATCCAAGAATGGCAGACTAAAAAACAGACAGTGCACTCAAAGTATTGCATTGATTGCGGGCCACACATTTTTCAAGACTCAATTAAAAATAAAATTGGCTCAGAAAAGGCATCTTACCAGACATTATTAATTTAAGAAAATATTAATTCCTATCAAAGTAATTAATCAGTTAAATAAAAATTTTATTTAAAATAGTATTTTTTTTTAATTTAAAAACGTTTTTTGTTCCTCTTTTGGTAAAGAAAGACTAAAGAAAGAAAGAGTATTGTAAAAAAAAAAAAAAAAAATGTAAAACATCCCATTTCTCAACAGTTCTATATTTTGGATATCTTGATGCTGAATTGTAGTCAGCAAGCTATTCTTCTTCTTGTATAACGAGAAAGTTCAACAAAGACGATTAGGAGCTCTACACTTGTGACCTTGTATCAGCAGATTGAGCTTTAAATTAAAAATGTAAAAATTGTACAAACTACAAAGCATTTAAAAAAATAAATAAATAATTATATATTTATTAGAGACTCAGAATGGTCTTATGATTTGAGAATGCGCTAGAAATCTAAACAGTAAAAAAAAAAAAAAAAAAAAATTCATGCAAATAATTTGACTCCTGCTTAAAAAAAAAAAAGAAAAGAAAAAAGGTCCCCCACCGCCTCATGTGCCCATTGCAAACTGTTGATTTTTTTTTTTTTTTTTTTTCTCTTAACCAAAGACATTTTTGTGAGAAAATTTTCAGGAAATCCTTAACCGCTCCGTTAATCAATTGACTTTTCTCTCTTCATAAATAAATTTAAAAAATTTCATTTACAATTCATATAAAATAACTTGGGGTTATCTCATTTTTAGAATTTAGCGGATGAAAAATGTTTTGTTTTTTTCGTTTGCACACCACTACTAAATTACCTCACCTCATATTCTGATAAATAAAAAAAAAGATCTATCATTTTTATATGTCTACTCTGAATATGAGGCTAGGTATTTTTAGAATCTCATGGTTTATGAAGACATTAATTACTATTTAAAACTCCCTCTTCTTGTTTATTAAAATATTTATTTACTATTTGAACTGAAATATTTTTCTTCATTTATCACATTTGGTAATAATTTTATTATTATTTTAAAATAATGAAAATACATTTTCTCTACACTTTTTCCTTCTTACCCTCAAGTCTTTTCTGACTTTTTCCGACAACCAAAGCCCGTTAAAAAAAAAAAAAAAATTATGAACATTTATGTCTGCAAGCAATGATTAAAATTAAAAATGGTTGGTGTTGTAAGTTTCGCCCAAAGAAATGTTTAGAAATATTCATTAAAAAAACAAACTAAGACACCTTGCCAAGACAGTTCTTCTTACTATACATGGAGTTGAAAGTCCTACTTAATTTAAATTTTTACCCTGTCATTAATAAGAATTAGATCCTGATTACTTTATAAATGTGGTCTTGTGCCAAACTTAAAAAATAAAATAAATAAATTTTTCTTTCCAAAAATTAAGTTAAGTCTTGAGAAAAGTCTTCAGTTCTTACAAAAAAAAATTTAAAGAATTTTTCTAAAATGTTTCTTTTTAAACCTTTTTAACTTTAAAAAGAAACATTTTATTTTTAGAAAAAGTCTTTAAATTTTTTTTGTAAGAACTAAAGACTTTTCTCAAGAAATTTTTTTAAAGAATTTTATAAGTAATTCCTGGCAAAAAAAAAAAAAAAAAAAAAAAAAAAATATAAGACTTAGTTAAGTACAATTACTTCTTGTGGTGGCCAGTGGTTAATTTAATTTTTTTTTCTAACCCTGCCAGTAGTTGGTAACTATGACAAATCGAATTGTCAACCTTGAATAAGTATTCCTAAGCTTAGTCTGATTTGGGTACTTGTAAAATCAGTAATCAACTCATTTTGTAAATAGAGAGCACAAGACAAGGAAATGCCAAAACTTAAAAAGAAAAAGGCTTTAGCCTTTATATAATATTTAAAAATATATAATAATTACTTTTTAGTGGCAGCTAAATTAAATAATTGTCAAACCTTCAAGAAAATAATGAACACAACAAGAATCAACGAAGAGACTTCACTTCATTGAATTTTTTTTAAAACTAAATATGACTAAGTTTTACTATTTTTTTTAGAATCAGTGTTTTTTTGAGTTATTCTAAAATTCGAGAAGTCATATTTTTCCCCCCCTTTAGGACATTTTCACACACACACACACAAAAGAATTCAGTTGAGTTTGAAAAGTTATAAACAATCCTTTCGATGATAATATCATCACAAAAAAGCCTGAAAAAAATAAAAATGGTTGCAGAACTCAAAAAATGGTCTTGTTTGAAGGTTTTTTTGTTTTGTTTTTTTAAACTGTTGTCTTGAATGAATCTAGCTAGAAAAATCCTAATTGCTTTAAAAAAGTTATGTTTCCGAAATGACGATGGATTGATTTTTTTTAAAAAGTATATTTTTATTTTTTTTTTATTTGTAACCTGTTGGAGCTTTTAAAATAAAATCCCAAGTCTATTCATAAAGTTTAAAATGAATGGACTTGGGATCTATACTTGTGTTGTACTTGTACACTCGGTGTTTGCTTTGTTGACGAATTATGAAAAAGTACTTTTTTTATTTATTTATTCCTAGGAAAAATTCTCTAAAGAATAAAAACGAAATCATTTTTTTTTACCATGACCCAAAAATTGCAAAAAAATATTTCAATTGAACAGTGTTGCATTGAAGAAAAAAATGACCTGTGTAAACAAATTCAGAAGAAGCAACTGCAAAAAAGGACTGATTTAAAAAATTAATGAGATTTGACAATAATGCATTCTTTCTTTCTTTAGTAAGGATTGTTTTAAATTTTTTTATTTAATGATCCTCTCCATCACGAGGGTTTTTTCTAAAAACAATCGACGCATTTATAAATTTAAAAACCAGTGGATCAATGTCTTAGGAAAAAAATTAAAAAAAAAGGATTGTTTGCGATATGAGACAATGACTTGATAAATTACGAAAGAGAATAAAAAAGGTGAAGCAATTAGCAATTATTAACTGAAACGTTGCAGGTGTGTGACATGAAGCACTTTTTTTTTTTAAATCATTGGAAGAAAAAGTTTACTTTTTTTTTCAATTGAAACAAAGAGATCGGTTCAAATAAAGGTTTAAAAAGAAACAAAAAAAGAAAGACGAAACCAGAAACCCAGCACGTGTCACGTTTCTTTTCCGCAAACTGACGATTTGCGGAAGAAACAGAGATTTTTAAATTGACAATCTGTTGGGGCGGGGGTGACAAATTATTAGTCGTATGTTGTGGCTGTCACATCAAGTCTGTTTTTCTGTGACAAAGCTTAAAAAAATAAAATAAAATCGATGCCTCTCTAAAATTTTATTTAGGAGAAAAAAAGATTACGAACTAGTGTACACTACAGTACACACTTTATTAATTAATAACTTGTGTTTTTTTGGGTTTTTTTTTCCTTTTTTTTTTTAGCATCGCATATTAACTTTCAACAAGATAAAAAAAAATAAATAAACACCAGTAAGGTTTTTTTTTTTTGCTTTGTTTTCAGGATTTAAATTTTTAATGACACAAAAATAAAGAAAGGATGATCAGCTTTTTCGTCTTAAACAAAAAAAAAAAAAATCTGAAGCGCTTAAAAATAATGCACACAAAAGAAAGAAAGAAAGAAAATATATTGACCCTCAGTTTTTCAACCAGGAAATGAACTTGTTAAACAACTAGAGACTTGAATGTAGACAAAAATGGTATATAGAAGATAGTCTTATTCTTATGGTACTAAAAATGTGTTCCTACAATCGTCAAGTTTCTCCGGCACATATTAAAATTTCTAGTTTATTTATTTAGGAAGTAGCAAACACAACGAGGGAGAAGAAGAAAATGAAAAAAAGCCACCACTATCTAAAAAAAATGTCTCTTGTCTACATATTTCTCTTTCTTTTGTGTTTAACTTCTTTCATTTTTAAAGTATATATTGTGGTCAGTTAAGATAACACTACAGTTTTTAAACAGTAGATAGATATAAAAGAATTTAAAAAAAAACAAAAAAACAACTCGAAGGTATTTTGCTTGAACAACTGGGCCGGAGATAAAACTCCTTTTTTGTCGGTTAGTGTGACTGGAAAGAAGAAGAATGATAAATATACTTCTTCGCTTTTATCATAAACCTTATCAATCTCTAGCTTCTATGTTTATTCATTCGTTCTTCTTAAAATATTTTTCTTCTTGTATTCACGTCTTTCAAGACAATGCTTTATTTCCAGTAAAGCAACGGTAATTGTCCCAAAGGCACCTGAGAGGAAAGAATTTAAAATATTAAAGACTCCCTTCAATAGACCGACGATAAATAAACTATTATTTTTTTCTCATGATTGTTTTAAAAGCTATAAAGTGAATAAACATTAAAAAAAATAAACGAAAAGAATTAATTTGGGTTTTTTTTTTTTTTTTTTTTTTTTTTTAAATAGTTTTCTTCGTTTATTATTCTCATTATAAAGGAAGAATTTACTGATAAACACTTGACTATAAAACATCAGAGATGTCGTCTGAAACATGCACGTAACAAAACTAACTTAATTCAACCGATCTCTGAAAAAGGTGCTTTTTTTCCTGGTATATACTGTATTTCATCGTCACCAAAAAATATCTATAACACACGTTTAAATGCGTGTATAAGAATAATTTTTACTATTATTACTGCTACTTCTCGACAGCGGCGATGTCCATTTTAGAGAACCACAACACGTTATAAAAATAACATAGACGCCTGAGAGAGCTTGAATTTTTTTAAGATACAAGATAACATTAGATCATTCTGTGTCTTCGAAAGCGAATTTCTACTAAAGGAAGCTGCATAGATGAAGTTATTAATCAGATAAAAAAACGTCTAACTTACGTCTGCAGTATAGATTCAGCAAACATAAAAGCCATCCACATATAGGAGCGTTTGAGTCGCCATCACTGTAACGAGGGGAGATAACTCTCACACAGTTACATCTTGATGCTGTGCCAATTTCAGAAAAATTCCTAATTCCAGGCTTTGGTTAGTGGTGGGGTAAGACAGCTGGCGAGTAAGATACCTGAAATTCGTTCCTTAATTAAATGAACTCATCACCATTAACAAACCTAAAAGAAAAAAACGGTTTTTTAACTTGAACAAAAAAATTAATATTTTCAAAATGCTTTCTTTATTTATTTCTATTAAAAGATGTTTTGTTTTACTGAAAGAAATACATTTTTTATTTTTAATTCTTAGAAATGTACCTTTTTATTTAACAATATGACAACTGTTAGTTTTTGCAAGATCATAGTTACGACATGAGTCTTTGTGTGTGCCTGTAAGTTTTGTTTTGGGGAATTTGGCTTAATGTTTAAAGCAGAATAACAATGAATAGTATTTTTTCCTTCACCAGTTGCTGAAATAATGAATCTCATTAACATTATTACACCATAGAGAATAAAAAAAAGTTCAAAGTTAAACCAAAATTAAAAGAACCGTCCTTCAGGTTTTGTTAATATGCATAAATACAGAGGGTAAAAATATCATTTGTTTTGATTTTAAATTTATTTATGCCATCAGGGAATATTTTGTCAGTTATAGCTACATTTAAGATTGCATATTTTCATGAACAAGACAGACAATTTTCAAAATGTTTGCTCATTATTTTTTGACCAAATTAACTGAAACAAAAAAAACTGTATTTCCTCCTTTTCTATCAAGACATAAAATTTGGAAGGCTTGGAATCAATCTATTACTTTGGAGCATATATTGTACATTTAAGAACATATATATATATATATATATATATATATATATATATATATATATATATATATATATATACACACATGTTCTTAAATGTACAATATATCCTCCAAAGTAAGAAACATCATTCATACCTGGATATATATATATATATATATATATATATATATATATATATATTAGGAAAATCAATGACAAATTGTGAAAAAAAATTTAATGTGACACATTTTGTCTTTTAGGACTTCATTAGACTAAAGTGATGTTTATGCAAAAGAAATCTCACTTTATCATTGATTTTCCTAACATTCTTCTAGTATATAAAAATTTATATATTTTCCGCTACATATATATATATATATATATATATACTAGTTTAAAAGCCATCCGATAGGGTGGCTTTTAATTTCCAAGTTATAAATATTGTTATCATACAAAAATTTGTTTAAAAAAATCATGTAAAAAAATCACCAAAAACAATCACAGTGATTAAAACTTGGGAATCCGAAATTTCAGGATTGTGGGTCCAGATCCAGCCCAGAATGTTTTTAATTTGCTCATGAAGTTGGCCTGATTCGAAAATAGTATGATTTGTTGCATTATGTCCTCTAGGAATAAAGTTGGAAAAATATGACATAGTGACACTCTGACATTCCCATTTATTATATAGATATAGTCAGTTCCAGCATTATATGCAAATAAAATTTCTGAAATTATCCTTTGGTTGACTGCGTGTATTGTCACAAATTTTTAATAAAAGGTTGGTAGCATATTCATGTGCATCAGTGTGCAATAAGAAGTGGATCTGAGTGGTAATAAACAACTGCCAAATATTTAAGTGATATCACTTTTTTTCTATTGTTACAAATAATATGCGACAAGGGCTGTAATGCAATGAGAATTGTTGAAATGCTTTATGAAGGAAAAGCAACAGGGAATTGTTAAAACTCTTGCAAGAGACCACTGTATGATGAAGAAATTCACCTCACACTCAGTTGAATGCAGTACATGTGCCAATAAAAGGAAAAAACATGGATGTCTGCCTATTAAACAATGACTGGATACCTGTTTGAAGATAGTGCTATGTACATACCCACTAAAGATTAACAGAATTGTTTGCTGCCATTGGAGCTCCAAACATACCTAAAACTTCAAGATGTCACATTCTGAAATGCTTAGGAATGTGCTCCAAATTTGTTATCTGCCCTCCTCTGAAGTCAAATCATCTTGCTAAACATGTTTCCTGGTCCAAAATGTATTTATAATTTTCAGTGTGTTATTCAGGGTGATGTTGGAGAGTCTCAATAGCTGACATATAGGATGACTTAATAAACATAGTATCAGCAGCAGCCCTGAGAGTATAAAAACAATGTAAACCCTTAAATTAACTCTCTTCCTGTTTTCCTTCTTTCGAAGTGAGTGCCATGAACTATACACACTGAAGCAAAAAGAGCTGTGAATGCTTCACACAGAAAAAACAGCTACACAGACAAGTCACATATTCATTAACAATTTTCATTGTGTATGTAATGTAATTTAAATCTAGAAAAAGAAACTCTTAAACTTTCCTTTTTTGTTAAATAAATATTATCTTGAATTGCAAATTAATTGGTCTCTGTTCTTTTGTGCATTTCACTACCATTATTTCATGTATTGTAAAATATTCTCATAAGACACCTTATACATCATCATACTTATTATAAAACCCAGGTTGTGTGTGTGTACATTTATATATTGGATTGGATTTCCTACATTTTTCAACTGATTTCAACAAAACTTCACAGGACTACGTAAAATTACCTTGCGGTGGTTCTGACAGCGCCAAAAATTGGAAAAACACAATTGTTTTTGCACAAAATCAATTTAAAAACACGATTAAGAGGCATCACGAGAATGAAAAGGGGACAACTCATATCGAGTTATACTTATTATAAAACCCAAGTTGTTTGTGTGTGTGTGTGTGTGTGTGTGTGTGTGTGTGTGTGTGCGTTCCTTTATATATGGGATCGGATTTCCTACATTTTTCAACTGATTTCAACAAAACTTCACTTTTTTCTTGGCAGGTAGTGTTTCTTATTGTCTTGCACACTTTTTTCTTTATTTTTACATTCAGAATGCTTTAAAAATTCCATTTACAAGACAATTGTTTATAATAAAATTCTATTCAATCGGTAGACTCATAACGATTGAAAACAATGTTTTTGTTTGAGTTTGGGTTTGACCAATTCGTAAAAAAAAAAAACCTAATTAAGACATGCGTGTCTGTCAACCTTAAACAATAATCTTTGTCAATTTTATTTTTCAGTCTTTATGATGGTCGATACTTGATCTATCTCTTACTGTTACATCCCCGGACAATGCCGGGCTCTACTGCTAGTTAATTATAGAAGTAACCAACACACTAAAATGGTACTTGAAGGATCATGCTAAGCTTATTTGACTGAGCTATCAATAAGGAGGTAGAGGAGTTATATTTTGAGCAGGGATTATTGGTAATGGGTTGGTTGGTCTCCATACAGTTGCTGATGGCATAAAAATGAATTCTCCTGCATACATTGAATTTCTAAAGATCAACTTTTAACCATGACTCAAGAACATGACACAGGCATTCAAATTGAAAGTGGTATTTATGCATGACAATATGCCAGTTCATATTGCTATCACAGCCAAAAATGATCAATTTATGTGTTCCCTGGATCTTAACCCTACTGAAAATCTTTGTAGCATTTTTAAGAGATGCATTTATGAGGGTGGCAAACAATTTTCATCCAAGAATCAACTTTGGGAAGCAATATCAACCCTGAATTTAACATTTTTGAACATTAGACAGCTTGAAGTCATAAGAAGATGGAAATTATATTAGTAAATAGTATCACTTTTCAACTGTGTTATTTGACCAAGATTGTAATACATTATTTCATATGTCATTCCTTTGAATAAATCATTTTTATTTGATTATTGTCATACTTTTATTTTCCTCCTATCACTTCAAATTGATTTGTTTATCTATTAATTGGAATGGTTTAAATAATCATATTTTATATATTCCAGCACAAATTAAATTTTATATTTTATACAATCATAGATTTTGTCATATTAACATATGTCCTATATTTGACCAAAATTTGATTAGTTTCAGACCAGTCAGTTTTGTGCCATGCATGATACATGCTTAGGCAATCATGTATCTTTCAATACATGACTGAGGAGGCAGATTTTTTCCTGCAGTAGGTTGCCATTTCTTTCTTCAGTAGACCAGTTGCCATCCAAGGCTATAGAGACCAGCCTGTCCTGCTATTTACCCATAGATGGGGGGAGAAGAATAGGATTCATACCCCTTTCCCAAGGGTATGAATACTCTTCAATGAACCCTCTAATGGTACTTTAGAACCATTACATTCATAATTGCTATTATTTTATTAATTTGCATATAATGTTGGAATGCACTATATATATATATATATATATATATATATATATATATATATATATATGTATGTATGTATGTATGTATGTATGTATATCAAGTTCTGTTTATCCAATTTTTATTAACTTTTTCAAATTAGTTGTTTTATATAATTGGTAAATTTATCAAAGTTCATTTTTATTTTTATTTTTTTCCTGAGTACTTTCAAATGTTACTACATTCATTTTCAAGGATTGTGTTTTGTATATGTTTATGAAACTGTTTCTGGTTAATTCCAGGGAGCTTATTCAACCAAACATGATTGAAAGAATTCTTGATGCCAAAATACACTTCTCTATACAAGTATGCTTATATATATATATATATATATATATATATATATATATATATATGCTTACTTATATAGAGAAGGTAATTTTTTAACTCAACTCATCAATTACATTTTTTCTTCTTTATAATAACATTCACTCTGTGCAAGGCTCAAGAGCCACATGAGGTAGAGGCTTACAGATTAAGAGGAAAAGGCAAAGTTTATGAAGATATGTAATGAAGATAATGGTTTACAGGTTGGGAGTGTAGTGACTGGGGAAGCATCCTCTTGGGAGCCAGTTCCACAAAGTAGTGGTTCAGGGGAAGAAGCTGTTTGAGTGGAACTTACATCTCACCAATGGAATACGAAGTGAATGAGGGTGGTTTGCTACAATGGACATCAGGTCTCAGCTGTGAAGGTTAGAACTGGTGGAGCTAAGGAATGTGTTGAGAGCTTGCAACACCCAGTCAGCACTGAAGCCTCAAACATACAGAATTTATCATTTACAAGCAACAATTTGAAACAAAGACTAAACACAGTTTAACCAAATTCAAAATAACATTTATTAAAAAATGACAGTATATATTGACTGTGTGTGATTCAATTGTGTATGGTATTAGTATTTGAGTATATAGGTAAAAATGGTTTTCACAGTTGTGCACATGGTAAAGAGTTTGAAATGTCTTTTCCTTAATAACATTTGTGAGATAGTAAGTAGAAAGGAAAGTGTAAGTGAAACAACTGGTGTCACTAATATGGGGTGTTTCCAGTTCTTGACCTGGTTACCATGGCAATGTTGTGAATCAGTGAGTTTGGCTACAATCCTTGAAGGAGTGGAAAAAAGGTATGGGTGACTGCTTTTCTTCCATCTGCCGGCATGAAGTTCAGTAGCTGGCAGATTCCTCCTGAACTGAACTGGAAATTTCTGTGCTATTTATATGTTTACGACAGCTGTCGATGATGTAGGGTGCAGATGTAGTTGTAAGCTAAAATTCGCACCTACTTGAGATAAATGTTTATGGCAAGGAAAATGAGTGGAGGAAAAAAACATAATTTCCGACCAATCGTTTTTTAGGTCTGCTAAAAATGTAGTTCATCTGAACACTTTCCATGGAAATAGTGACAAGTGACAAGCAAGAGGCTTGTAACATTTTGTCTGTTGGAAAGGGGTTGTAGGGTGGAAGATAATTCATCACCCAAAAGGACATTTGTTGACTGACAGAAATTTTGTACCACACCAACAAAGGTTTTGCACTAACAAAGAGATGTTTGTATCCAATGGCAAAACCATAAAACCTCTCTGGTCTTCCCAAAGCATGTAACTTATATACTCATTGTAGTAACCATAGATCTGCTATGATTGGTCAATAAGCCATATGATCTTTTATGATTGTTCAATAAGCCATATGATCTGCTATGATTGGTCAATAAGCCATATGGTCTGCTATGATTGGTCAATAAGCCATATGATCTGCTATGATTGGTCAATAAAAAAGTGCCACAATTCCAATGCTAAGTAGTCTGTACCATAATTGCTATGCGAATTTGTCAGCAGTGCTGTCTACACGAATCAGCCATATTCCTTCAAACAGAATCATATTGAAAGACAAACTTAATTGTACCAGATGCACACTATCCCATTGGTCTCTTCTTCCACAACATGATCCATACAACTACATGTTAATATTTAAGTCTAGCTAAAATTCATGATGCTAATTTACAAAGTAGACAAACTGTTGTTCTTCAGTGAAAAACAAACAATGCTCCTAATACTTTAACCTTGTGCCAAACTAAACTAAATTTAATAAATGTCAGTGTATGTATATATGAGTGCAACCATGTGTATATGTTGTCATGTGTATATATATATATATATGTGTGTATGTGTGTGTATGTGTGTGTGTATGTATATATGTATGTGTATGCTAGGTGTGCAGGTGGTGTACTAGGTAGCAGCTCAGAATGAAAAATTGGAAAGCTGCATTCACATGTGCTAATACCTTTGGGAAAGCTATAAATTCATCTCTTCTCCCCCGGCTATGGGTTAAATATCAAAGCAGACTGAGCTTACTAGCCATGGTTGGCAACTAGTATTGAAGAAGAATAACCCTGAATTCAAAACCCGTAATCATAGATTTAACTTGTCGGCAATGGTTATATTCATCTAATAAGTCAACAGCCACCATTATGTATGCATGTGTACATATGTGTGTATGGATAGAAAGATAATTTACTCTCATAAATTTATAAATATTTTTCTTATTAGAATATATTATTTTATATTTTAAATTGTAACCTAACCTGACTACAGATTCCTTCTGTTGTCTTCATGCCAGTGTTTTATTATTATTATTATTATTAAATCATCCATTCACTTCAATTATCATCATCATCATGATAGTCTGAACTCTTGTATCAAAATGGAATGGTAACACTTCCTCTTCTACAAACCCAACCAGCTTTCACCACATATCCTGAATAAACAAATCTTTCAACTGATGCCTTTTACTTCTTTGACCCTTTTTTGTAAGCAACTTTTATTGAAATCCTTTCCAGTAACATTTACACAAATGGGAATTTTAGATGCTAACCTTTTATAAAGAATTCTTGATGCTTCCCTGGTCAAATTTAATTCTAAAGGCCTGCTGTCAAGATGCCATTAGAGGGTGTGGAGATATGACACTTCCACTTGGCTCAAAGCAATAAAATTCTTTCATACAACCATATTTGTTTAATTTTGCACACTTTTTGGCTTTTGCTTTCAGTGTAGATGAAAATCATTCTTGAATTTGTAGGCTTTTAAAATTAATGATGTAAATGAATAATTCAAATGTTTTAATGAAATGTGTGAATATATCAATTTTTCCCTTTTTTAATTTATCATTTCAATAAGCTGAATATGAGTTAATACAGTG
Organism: Acanthosepion lycidas; assembly: GCA_963932145.1. Lineage (NCBI taxonomy): Eukaryota > Metazoa > Mollusca > Cephalopoda > Sepiida > Sepiidae > Acanthosepion > Acanthosepion lycidas. Next base: position 3,930,141 of record OZ010600.1, read on the forward strand.
AATATGGTCATTTTTTTTACTGTTTCATATTAGGAATACATTTTTCAGTCATCACTTTCCAGCCTTGACAGAGCTTTTTAAAATCATTTGCACAGCCTTGTGGCAGATGTTTTATTTTCCATCCTACAGCCTCTTTCCTCACAGATGCAATGTCACAAACATATCATTAATCTATCATTACTTCCATGGCAAATGTTCATTCTTTAGCGCCAACAGCTCAGTCCTTTACAAGACTAGACTTGCCTTACTACATTCACAGAGTAGAATCTTATGTAGGAAGGAGGAGGTATCTTGTAAGCTAATATTTACATAGGTATAGATTATCAGTTACTGTACCTATTAGAACTCCATAAAAGTGTAATATTATATGTGTAGTGATACTAGCAAATTAGTATGCATAATTTGCATAAGCAGAACTGAACATTCAATATAAGTGGTCTCTGAGACTAACTAAGGGAAGTACGACTTAGAAGCTGATTAGTGCATCCTGGACCCCAAGTTAGACAGGGGGCGGGGAGCTAGCAGGAGAAGGGGCGATCGCAGCCTGGTTGATCTGATCGTCGATTATGGTCTCGTCGATAGATACCGGGTCGATCATCCCGGGGGGAAAATGTGGACGTGGGCTCTTGATTGGCCTTCTGACAGGGTAGTTAGCTACCTTGACAGAATGTTAGTTAGAAGAGCCGACATAGATCTACTAGATTGCCCTACGTTCCACTGGGTAGGCTATTCGGATCACAAACTCGTTTGTGCCTGGGTGGCGTTAGACAATAGGCCTAGAATGGCTGGGTACTGGAAGTTCAATCTGTCCTTACTGGACAGGGGGGACTTCCGAGAACAGCTAATTAGACTAGTGCAGCGGGAGCTAGTGGGGGCGGTTATCGGGAATAAGTGGTGGGAACGCCTTAAATGTAGGATTAGGTCCTTCACCACTGATTTCAGCAAACGGCTCGCTCTAAGATAGAGCTGATAAGGTGAAGACACTTAAGTCTAGTCATTCCCGGGCGGTGGCTGGGGGGGATCCCCTAGAGATAGCCTTAGCTAAGGAGGCCCTGGATCGTTCGAACAGCGAGCGGTACATGGGCCAGGTAATTAGACATAAGTTAAGCAAGATGTCTTCCGAAGCTGTGAATTTGGGCGCAGATCTGCGCAGGGAAGAGGTCCGATGAGGTGGCGATCGTTACATTCGTGAGGTCATATCCCCGGAGGGGCGTACTCTTCGGGCGACTGATGACATGTGCGAGGCGTTTCGGCGCCATTTCGAGAGCCGGTTTACCAAGGAGCCTGGTCTCCGTGAGGAGGAGTTTCGCAGCTATTTGGCTGACTTTCCTCGGCTTTCGCCGACTGAAGCGGCTAGCTGCGAGGGAGAGATCACGGAGGGCGAAGTCTACGCGGTATTGAAGAAGGTCGGTAGAGGCAAGTCTCCCGGTCTGGATGGTTTGCCCTAATTGTACTTGAGGCTGTCGCACATCTTTGTTCCGATTTTGACTGCATTGTTTAACAACTGGTTTCGGTCGGGGTCCATCCCCAACCGGGTCACCAGGGGCGTGATCACTCTGTTGAAAAAGGGCAAAGGTGGTGGGGGGAAGCTAGATGATTACAGGCCCATAACTCTGCTAAACACAGAGTTAAAGATTATGGCCAAGATCCTGCAGGAGCGTTTGCAGTCAGTTGCCGAGTCTCTGTTGGGACCTGAGCAGACTTGTTCTGTGAGGGGCCGAACAATTCAGAGCAACCTGCATCTGATCCGCACGATCATAGAGGGTGTAAAAGACGACGAAGAAGCCGCACTGATCAATTTGGATCAGTCCAAGGCATTTGATAGGGTCGACCATCGCTACCTTGCTACTGTCCTGCAGGCCGCTGGATTCGCACCCAACTTCTGCCGCTGGATTAGCCTCCTGTATCGCTCCCTCAGTGCTGTGGTACAGGTGAACGGAAGGTTGTCGGACGAGTTCGTGCTGTCTAGGTCGGTTCGTCAGGGTTGTCCGCTGTCGCCTCTCCTTTATGCTTTGGCGTCGGAGCCTCTCCTTCGCCGGCTGAAGGACGAGACCGGCAGTCCGGCCCTACGTGGAATCGCCGTTCCTGGAGGGGCTCGAGCCAGGGTTTCCGCGTACGCCGATGACGTATCCGCTTTCGTGTCGTCCCGCAGGCGGTGCAGAAGGCGCTTGATCGGTACGAGAAGGTGACAGGGGCCAAGATAAACCGCGACAAGTCGTCCGGCTTGCGGTTAGGTGCCTGGAAGGGGGTCGCTCTTCCGGGCCGCTTCGGTTGGACGGACGGTCCTGTCCGCATTCTTGGAGTGTGGTTTGGGCCCGACCTCCAGCTGGAGAAGAATTGGTCTGAAGTACGAGCAAAGGTCGTTTCTGCCGGCCAGACTTGGAATCGACGGCGGTTGTCCGTGAAGGACAGGGCGGAGGTGTGTGCTACATACATTTTCCCCCTGATTCTTTATCGATTGTCCGTACTTCCTCTCTGTGGGACCCATTGGAAGGCGCTCGAGCAATCGCTATCCTCCATTTTATGGAGGGGACGCGTGAACAGCGTCGACAGACGAGTCTGCACTAAACGTCCGTGTCATGGGGGGCTGGGAATGCCGCACCTGTTGAGTCACATCCGTGCCTCTAGGTTGGCTTTCCTACGCCGCGCATTGACTGGAAGAGATCCGATTCTGGAGGGGATTGTTAGGGACGCCTTCCCTAGCCTTACCATCAGTCCCCCCATCTCGAGGGATGAGCGCCGTCGTAAACCCCGGGACGAGTCGGTTTTCCTTCGCGAGTGTCGGTCGGCCTTGAGGGCCATTCCCCGGTCCAGTGACCTTTCACGGCCTAGGAAGGTCTTCTATCGTGGTTTAGTGGAGAGGCCAGCGAGGGATTCCCTACGAGATACGCTCGGCTTGTCGGAGGAGGAGTATCGTTCCTACTGGTCTTGGGCGCCAGCGGCGGATTACCTCAGTAACCCTGAGTTTTCGCTTACCTGGCGATTGGCTCGGAATCGGCTGCCTCTCAACGACAAGGCTTTCATATGGGGTTTGGCGAATTTGCCAGACTGTGAACGGTGTGGTCTTGGTTTAGAAGAAACGGCTGCGCACGCCTTCTTCCATTGCCCCCGGGTCCGCCCCTTATGGGACCGTGTCGGCGAGCTGACGGCTCGTCTCGCTCCCGAACAGCTTGTGCCTATGGATCGCGCATACGCGTGTGACAATGTGTCGCCCCCGTATTCCGGGGTGAAACGAATGGTGTTTCTGGCGCTGCTGGCCACGGCTCGAATGGTGATTTGGACGACGCGAAAGGAGGAAGTCTTGCGAGGCAACCGTCTTTCTCATCATCATCTAATCCAATTCTTTGAGCATCAGCTCAGGATGAAGATTAGATCTGATAGAAAACGATTGCATTCGACAGTCTTTAGCGAAAGGTGGGTAAAAGAGGCGAGCTTGCTTCGTGTGAACGGGGCTAGCCTTGATTTTCTCTTCTAGGTCAACCTATGGCACATCGGGGTGGCTTCCTGTGGAACCCTCCCCTTGGTTAGGTTAGACAAGCTTCAGTGTACCTAGTTAATGTGAGTAAGTGTTGTTCCTGGCCTGTTACCCGGCCGTTCTTTGGTTATGATCCAAGTCGAGATTCCCAACCTCCCCAGTTTGTTGGCCTCCTTTTTATCTCGACTGGGCCAGCTTTACATTTTCCCTTTCCCGTATAATGTTTTATCTCTTTCCCACTCCCTTGGCGAGAGAGCTTCTTGATTCTGTCCCCTGGGCAGAATACAGCGGCCTCTCTATTTTGAGGGTTGGACGGGACCTACTAACATCAATTATATTTAGTTTGCATTTTGTGTTAATTTTATTTATTATTGGGTTCATCTCCTTTCCCCCCTCATTCTATCATTATTAGAATTTTTAAATTACATATATATCATTATATTTTTATGGTGTGGGGCGCGTTTTGTGTAGGTCCCCCTTGTGAGTATGCGGTATTATGGTGGGAGGAGGATTGATTTGTGATGGGCGAGTTCTTTTGGTGAATGTGTAAATTGTAATGTACGAATGGGTCGTGAATCTGATTAGCTAGGTATAGGATAGTTAGTTTGGACGAGCCTTTACCCCTCCCCTTCATCGGCCACGTGCCACAATTTTGTATTTTACAAAATAAATCTCCTTAGAAGCTGATTAGTGCTAAACATCAACTTCACAACAATGGCGTCGCCGAGAGGATTTCAATTGTCTCTGGAAGATCCAGAATTTGTCGATACTTGGATTCGTTGCTTCTCTGCCACTGCTAGAACAAAAAAGTTGAAAGACAACAAGGAAAAGGGAGGCGAAAATGGGATCACGGATTTATTTTTGGTTACAGCTGGATGCGAGGCGGTAATGAAAGTCTCCAACATGGCATATCCCTTAAATTTGGAAGACCTGACTTTCGGAAAAATAAGTCAGATTATAAAAAAGAATATGAGACCCAAGAAAAGGCTGGTAGTGGCAGAAAGAACGAAATTCATGTCAACGAAACAGGAAATTGACGAACCAATTATAAAATATTTACACCGTCTACGAAATGCAAGTAGATATTGTGAATTTGAGAAACTCGGACAAGACGAACAGACCATCGAAGAGGACTTGATTCAATTAAAACCAATTGAAGGTATGTCCAATGCGTCACACCGGTATAAAATATTGGAACAATTACAAATAGGAAATATGTTTTTAAATGCTTGTATTGAATTTATGCAACAACAAGAACTAATACAGGCATACCACTATTAAAAGTCAACCCACCGAACAAAGATTCGCTGATACATACGCGGTAAACAAGATAAAAAAAGTGTTCGTATTGTGGACGTGAACACGAAATGAAAAAGGAAAAGTGTCCGGAATTTGGGAAAACTTGTAATAATTGCTTAAAAAAGAACTACTTTCAAGCAGTGTGTAAAAGAAAAATGTTGAAAGGGTTGAAGAAAATGACACCTACAGTGAAGTTTTTACTGTGAAGAATAAGACTTTTGAACAGAAGAAAAAAGACATTAAAAGATTAAAATTAATAACTGCAATTTAGATATGCAAATAATGGATACTGGAAGTAAAGTAACACTGATACAAAAAAATTTTTTGGTAATACATTGGTAAGCCACCTTTACGAAAAAGCAATTTACAACTTCGCCAGTTTGATAGATCCGTTATAAAAATATTAGGATACTTCGAAGGTTCATTGGAGTTAAGACAAATTTGAAGTAATTCCTGTAATTGTTACAAGTTGCAAGAAAAACCATGGCCTTATTGGAAATGATGTGCTTAACATGAGTTCTACTAAATTAATTAATGAAATAAAAATGGAAAAAACTGGAAAATTAAAGAACTATGAAGCAAGTTTAAAAGTAAAAGAAAATGTTTCCCCCTCTTATTATGAGGCACGAAAATTACCAGTACATTTATTGCCGTTAGTAGTGACAAAAAACTACGTAAATTAGTAGAACAAGATCTTCTTGAACATGTTCCGCCTGGAGGTAGCAAGTGGGCATCACCGATTGTGGTTTTGAGGAAAACAGATGGTGATTTACGTATTTGTGGAGATTATAAAATAGGAGTATATCACAAGATATGCTCGGATTCATATCCAATACCCAATGTTGAACTTGTGTTGGCAGGGATGTCTGTTTTTTCAAAAATAGATCTAAAAACGGCATACCACCAAATACCAATAGATGAAAACTTCAAAGAAGTAACCACGATAAATACGCCAATAGGGTTACTAAGATGGAAGAGAATGCCATATGGAGTAAAAACAGCAAGCGCCATATTTCAAAGGGCCATTGAACAGGTTTTTAGGGAATATACAAAATATGATTTGTTACCAAGACGACATATGCATAGGAGCTACTAATGAAAAGGAATTAAAAGAGAAAACTGAACTAGTCTTGAATAAATGCCGGAATGACGATAAATGAAAAAAAAATGCGTAAAAGCAACTCCAGGAAAATTTCTTTTCTAGGTTATTCCATTTCGAAAGAAGGTATATCACCAGACCAAGCCTTGATAGAAAAAATTCTAAAAGTAGCTACACCTACAAATAAAAAAGAATTGGAGTCTTTTTGGGGATTGGTAAATTTTTACAGGCGTTACTTACCAAAATACACGGACTTGACGGAACCATTTGCAAATTTAAGAAAAAAGAATGTAGAATTTATCTGGTGAAGCGAACAGCAGAAAGCTTTTGAAACATTAAAAGGAATAATGTCAAAAAACCCTGTAGTGAAAATATTTGATCCAAAAAAGGACATAACACTCACTACAGATGCAAGTGAACATTCAATATCGGGAATATTATCACAAGAAGGACATCCGATAATGTATTTGTCGAGAAGGTTAACGAACACTGAATTTAATTACTCGAACATAGAGAAAGAAGCATTGGCTATCGTGTGGACAACTACCAGAGCCCGACAATTTTTAATTGGAAAAAAATTTCTACTAAGAAGTGATCATAGACCATTAGAGTTTATATTTAACCCAAGGAAAGAATTACCCAAAGTCACGACATCAAGGATTTTACGATGGGCGATAAGATTGATGGCATTTGACTTTGATATAGAGTATGTCAAAGGAAATTCAATTCCACATGTGGACGCATTATCAAGATTGAGATTTTACAAGGAGTCAAAAGACAAAACGGAGGAAGAATTTGAAGATACGTTCCTACACTTGATAGACTGATGTTTTGTCTTTAGACAGAATGGCTGCGGAAACGAGACATGATCCAGTGCTAAGTAGGATACTATCAAGAATAAGGAAAAATTCGTGGGGAAATTGTTCTAGGGCGGAAAGACCTTATAAAGAAATGAGGCACAAATTAACAGTAGAACATGGAGTAATATGCAATGGGGACCTGGTAGTTCCCTCAGAAACACAAAGAAAGCCGTTAATAGAAAGTGTACATAATGATATACACTGTGGAGTAGCGGCCACACAAAAAAGGTTAAAACTAGAAGCTTGGTGGCCGGGTTATCCAAGAGATGTTGAGGATTATGTAAAGAGGTGTAAGAAATGTAAAGAGTTAAGAAACTTTACACAAGCCAAGTTACATTCATGGCCCAAAGAAGCAGAGCCATGGAGTAGGGTCCATATGGATCATGCCTACGTAAATGGAATGGGACTCTTATTGATATTAGTGGACTCTTTTTCAGGTTGGCCTGAAATAATAAGGGTTGCAAACAGGAAAAGTTCCACTATAAAGCAAATTCTAAGAGTCGTATTCTCTAGAAATGGTGTACCAAAAACCTTGGTATCGGATAATGCACCGGAGTTTTGCGACGAAGAGCTGAACGTATGGTTAGAGAAAATAGGGTGTAAACCATATAAAACTCCTCCGTATCACCCTCAATCAAGTGGCATAGCAGAAAAGATGGTTCAAACTGTAAAAAAAGGGGCTGAAAGCATGCTCTCAGCAAAAAGAAAAAGTAGAAGTTTTTCTACCGAGGATGCTTTTAAGTTATAGGACCATACCACACACGGGAAGACTCGAAAGCCCATCAGCTCTAATGGAGAGACAGATTAGAGCTCCGCTAACTATGTCATACTCTGCATGTGAAAAGATGTTGTATAAAAAGAGCAAGGATGCAGATACGGAAGGAGCAGAGTTCATAATTCAAAAAGGCCATAATACAGCCATAATAAATATAGAGAATGGCGATAGTGTGTTAGCCCATGCTGACCAAATAAGAACACAGGATGAAGAGGAAGAACGAAATGACGAAGAGATGTCAGTTTCATCTGATATTGAGTTGATAGGACAACCATTACACAAGGAAACGTCAGAGGAAACAATGCAGGAGGAAGAAGGACAGAAGGACTCTGAAAGTTCAGATGAAGACCGGAGTATGCAAGAGGACACATGTGACTACAACTTAGACCGGGACAGATCGAGGTCTCCCAGGGAAAGAAATACGGGAGGGAGAGAAAGAGGGCAGAATGACGAAAATATCAGGAGTACAAGAGCTACGAGAGGGATAAAGACCTTAAGGTTTAGGGAGATGTAGTAATACTAGCAAATTAGTATGCATAATTTGCATAAGCAGAACTGAACATTCAATATAAGTGATCTCTGAGACTAACCAAGGGAAGTACGACTTAGAAGCTTATTAGTGCTAACATCAACTTCACAACAATATGTAAATTGTCTCGAGATCTTATATGCCATAAAATACAATACTTGAACTTTGCATAATCCAAAATGATTGATTGATTTGTTTTCTATGGTCTATCAACCCCTTGCCGGTTATTTAAAACCAGAAAATATTTTTAGATTGTAAGAATTATTTTTTTGCAATAATAATGATTTACTGATACAAGTCTAATTAATCCATAGCTGGGGAGAGAAGAGATGGCATCATACCTTTCCCAAGGGTATTTGTGCATGTAAGTCAATACAGCAAACCCAACTGAAATTGGAACTCAGCTCTCCAGTTAACAATTCCGAGCCATTATCCATTACACCACCTACACATCTAATCTTACAGAAGCTAGTATTCTCAAGCAGTTACTGATCTAGGTACTGACCAGGCTTGATATTGCTTAACTTTGGTGATCTTACAGGAACCAGTAGTTCAAGATGATTTTTGCTTTTGTCCCTGATCTTAAAGAAATCACTCCAAAGATCATTATTTTTAGTTTTAATATTAAAGTATCAATCTATAGATATTTACTAAACTCAGTTAGGTCTGGCACAAGGCGACAAGTGTAGGTCATCTAATGATGAACAAGCTCACCAAACAACAGTCTACAAAACTTGTTTGTTAAACATTATTCTGTAGCAAAGTCCACAGATTGCTCCATATAAGTAATTATTAAGTGTAGGGTGTCCAGTGAGAATTGAATTCAGTATAGAGTAGTATTAACCAACCAGCTGAGCTTACTAACCAACCATAAATAACTTGAACATAGTAATAGACTGGACTAGCGATAGTTGTGTCCGACATCACATGATATTACAAAATCAAAACGTAAAGTACTTGAGTCATGTTCTTAAATAATCTTGTCAGATTGAGTTTCATATGGTTGTCATAAATGGTTTCAATCTATTCAAAAATGTTTAAATTATTAACTGTATACAAGCATTTTCTTAGAACAATGATTAAAAATGGGTGAATGAAGCCTGTATGGGTTGGAGAGGACCATTATTCTTTGAACATTGTAGACTGGCACAACAGAATCACAAAGAACTGTACCAAATGATAGAAATCACATCACCTGCCAACTTTCAACAGCATCAACAGTAAAATGGATAGCATATGTAACTAAAAGAGAAAATAATGATATAATCAGGATGTTGATGTACCACATTATTTAAAAAAAAAATGGTTAGGTAAGAACACCTCTTCAATACTGAAAATTTTGATTGATTTGCTTTTTATGGCTTATCAACATTTTGCAGGATATTTAAAGCCAGAAAATATTTTTGGATTGTAAGAATTTTTGTAGATAATAATGATTTACTGATTCATGTCCAACTGTTTCACCCATAACTGGGAGAAAAGAAGTAAACAAATGGTTGGCAGGTAGATATATAAGCACCCACCTGATAGGGAAGAGGTGAAGGGAGATTTTTACATCTATGTGAGAATGTAGAATCCACATTCAAAGAAAACCCCTAAAGCCACACACCCACTTAATTTCATATATTAACTGAGGAAGTTCAGAATTGAATAAACAATGTGATGTTACACATGAGAAATTCAGTCTCATGCTCTCTTTACTCGACAGAGACGATAACATTGGGCCACTCAGATACCTTCAAAATTTGGAAATGGCAAAAAAAAATCTTCCTTTTTGTAGACTTTTACAGTACCTCAAAAAATTTCAGTTCAGTTTATTCTTTGTTTTAACATGTTCTTTAATCTATCTATCTTAGCAGGTTTGTATCGGTGAAGATGGTGCTAAAAAGTTCAGAGTTTAACCCAGTTCCAAAAATCTGTATTTCGATGACCAAACAACAAAATACTAAGTTTTGGAAGAAAAGAATGTTGAAAAAATTTTCAGCACCCCAAAATAATTATATCTGATATCACTTTATATTTATATTGCTTCTTTTTCTCTCTCTCTCTCTCTCTATATATATATATTGTTTGAAATTTGCTATATTTATTGGAGAAGAATGTTCAATATTGGCGATATAACATTTATAGCTATAGACAGTGTGAACATAGAATTCAACACTGTATTGTACCTGTCAGTTTCACACCAAAATGTGATCTTAAGACCAATAAGATACACCCCCCACATATATATATATATATATATATATATATATATATATATATATATATAATAAAAAAGGCTCAAACACTAATATTCCATGGTTATAATTTATTACATTGGAATCATAATCAAGATCCAATTCATAAGACCTACAAATTCAAAAAGAATTTGGAAAATATAACTTTGGCTATAAAAAATATAATTTTAGTGAGTGTGTGGGAGTGGGAGACAAGTGTGAGAAGGAAATGAAAGCTCTAGAGAGGGGTAACAGAAGAAAGAAGAACAGGAAGACTTAAAGGTGAAGGTGGGGATTAAAATTTAACAAAGAGAAGTTTTAAAGAGAGGAGTTAAATAACAGTTTAAATGAGTGAGATACAGATAAATATGAATTATTTTTTGATGCATAATTCGCTACAGATTCACTGACCTAAATTAAAAAACAGACACCAGAAATGTGTGTATACATTTGTGGTGACACTACGCACAATAAAAAATGATATGATCTATGCTTAAAATCCAGAAGATGAGAGAGAGAGAGAAAAAAAAAGAGAGATGGTGGGGACAAATTAAAACAAAGGAGAACCGATGTGTAATCAAGAAAATTTGACAAAGCAAGTAATATCACCTACAGGTTACAAATGTAACATAAACATATAAAAATTAACAAATATTTAATCTAGAAAGGACCTACTATTTATATGCCCCCAAAACACATATGTAGATACACACATACACAACAACATATCTATATATACTCGCACATACATACATATGTGTGCACATATATATATATATATATCCATACACACATGCATACATATACACATACACATATGTGCACATAAACATATATACATAAAACCTTACACACAGCCATACATATACATATACATACACACACTCATCTGAACAAATATACAACATATCTATGTATCTATCTATCTTTACATATACACATACATATATATATATATACATATAGATATATATATACACACA
>OZ010600.1:3946379-4126379 GCA_963932145.1 Acanthosepion lycidas
AGAGACAACCACAACATCAAACTCACATGACTTCCTGCCACTGAAGAAGACATCTGACTTTGAGCAGTGTTCCAGAAGCCTTGTCTAGACCTAGTTACAATGAAAAAAGTGTCACAAAATAGTCAAAGAGGAAAGGGTCAAATATATGACAAATATATTCCTGCATGGAAAATATATAGTCCTACCTGAAGAACTGATACTGTACTACAACTCTATACAAGAAATGTTATATAAAACATTTTCTTTATTAAAATTTATCCTATGACTTGTGGCTTCACTTTGTGCAGACCAGACCAGTTCAATGATTCCTCTCAGCAATTGATCCTCGCCAGCCTTGTGATCTAGATCAAACACAATGTGGGACAAGGCAAGGTTTGGATGAAAGTGATCCATTCAATGGTCAACTGTGGGGATTGAACATCATATGGACTGGCTGAGTGAACGTCACAAAGTGATAAATGTGAATACATTCTTTTATAGATGGAAAATGTTTCAGGATCAAAGACTATTCTATAAATTAGAATATAATCTTTCTCTTTTGTAAGTTCAAAACCATTAGGACAATATTTTGCTTCTTCTAAATGAATAAAATCCTTTGTCATATCAGCTGAATTAAATTCATATAATTCATCAGCTTGGACCAGTTGTTTTGGAGGCCTTTCTGAATTCTCTTGTATTTGGTAAAAGAGTCTGTTTTTGATGTATTGTAGGTATTGGATGTAAATCCCAATTCAGTTTGTTTTGTTTTCCTTTCAAAATAAATTTCTCTTCAAAATGTATCATACAGAGAACTGAATTTTTTGTAGGAAATGAATCAATATGATTAAGGAAATTTATCCATTTTTCTACGAGTTGGATTTCCCAAGAGGAAAAGAAAATGTCGATACTTTTTCAGTGTTAGTAACATATACACTAGAACAGCCAAATGCAACACATTTGTTAACCATTTTTGTTAAACAAACTATCACAACAAATTTTATAATTTAATCTTTAAATGCAATGGACTATGAGGTAGAAAATTTACCCAATAGCATTCATGGGCCATATACGCATTCGAAAATTGTAAAAGCAAGGTAGCTCACATTTATACTTCATGGATTATTAAAAAAAGAAACATCTTTGGATGTGTTCCAAATTAATAATGATAACACATTGAATGTGTTTAGCATTAATGATGTTCATTTTTTAAAATCTGTTCCAAATTAATAATGATAACTCATTGAATGTGGTTAGCATTAATAATGATAATTTATTTCATGAAAGAAAATAGATGGTTTTTGGTACAAGTTGTGTAAATTGATATTTATTCAAAATGATAAGGAAATTGGTATTTATTTAAAATTATGAGACAGACAGGAGTTGTCGAAGTCACACTGAGAGGATTGAAATCATTATTACAGTAATTCTATGCAAAGTATATTGCTAACTACTATTCCATGATGAGAGACTCATATATATATATATATATATATATATATATATATATATATATATATGTGTGTGTGTGTGTGTGTATTTGTATGAATTGCTTAATATGATAAAATGTGACAAGGGCACCCAGTGAGGATACATTCATATGCATTTATAGAGCTTCATATAATCAGTCAAAAGTCTTCCAGGGCATCCAGTGAGGATGTAATTCAATACAATAATAATGATATTCAAGATTATATTACTAAAGTTTATTCTATAATATGAAAAAGAAGTAAATATACACAAAAAAATAAAATAAAAAATAGAAATGGGTGTAAGACAAGGATGTGTCTTCTAGGCAGACTTATTCAACTTTTGCAATGACACAATTTTGTGAGAATTAGAAGTCCTACCAAGATTCATTATTGACAGCTACAAATGACACAGTGTCGATAAGAGACATAGAAAGGAATCTACAAGAACTCCTAGAGAAGGTAGTGAAGGAAAGTGAGAAGAAAGGACTAAGCATTAATTGCAAGATAGAAAATATGGTTGTCAGCAACCATATATAGAATATATGGTTGCCTAATATGCAAATTACGAAGTGGGAAGTTTTTAAATGCAACAATGAAATCCAAAGGTGCATTGAGATAGTGAAAGTTTCTTTCCAAAATCTAAGCAAAGTATTAAGAAACAGGAAAATTTTGTTAGAAACAAAGAAAAGAGTAATGAGCTGTTATGCAATATTGGTCCTCCTATACGGCAGTGAATGTTGGGCAATCTCCTCACAGATGATTTGAAGCAATATAAATGTGCTTCTACAGAAGGATGCTGAGAATATGATGGACTGAAGATCTGAGCAACAACAACATTTTAGAGGAAATGGAAACAAAAAGGGCACTTATACTTAACATCAGGAAGGGAGAGTTGAAATTACTAAGGCACATAAGAGGGTTTGGGAAATTTGACACTCACAAGACATTTTGAAGGCAAGTGGGACAGAAGAGAATAGTGCATAATGTACCTAACAAGTTTTTAAGTAAATAGATGGCAGAATAAGTCTTAGGAGAAATAGAGAAAAGTCAAAATTTACTAAGAACTACAAAGGATAGAAAGTTGTGGAGAGCCATGCTCCCACATATATTATTGAACTTGATTTATATGGTAGAATGCACCAAGGGCATACAATCAAGATGTAATTAGCTACATTAATGATGATGTAAGGATACAGAAAGTGCTTATCTCCCATTGGTGGAAATAAGTCATATGGGTCACATGACAGCTGCTTAATGATGTCACTTCATACAGTGACAAAAGTGTTGGTCATGTTTCAGTTCATATTCAACAGCCAAACAAGAAGGTTGTTTTCTTTAGAATGCCCCCCTCCCATGACCTGAGCTGAGGCTGAATCTGCCTCCCCAGCAGCTTACAAGTCCATGGTGTCGTTTCCCTTTGGGAATATATCTTTCCAAGATATAGAATGAAATTCCAGCTCACAGTCCTCAATTTGGAAAAACCTAAGACTCACTGTTTCCAGTTTGTGGAATATGTTCTTGCCCGGGACATTGATGAATCTGGCCCCTTTGAATCTGGAGTCCTAAAAATATCTTCTCCAGGTCAGGAGTATCTCTATATCATATGCAAGACCCTTCTTTTTTGTTTCTCCTTACACTCTGCTTTGCTGTGTAGAAATATATGATATATTATTCTCTGCATGGAACATGTATATATATGTATTAGTTTTCTTAGTATCTTAGCAATATAAAAGTATCTCTGAGAACAAAGCATGTTTGTCATTCTTTTTCCTTTCAGCCTTTCTGTTCCATCCCATCTGTGAATTACAGTGTTATTATATCACAAATGTGATAATGTCCATAACTGGGGAAATTCATCTGAGGAGAATAAATCTTTTTTCTAAGCACTCCTGTTACAATGATATGCAAGATTACAAATCTGCACAACAGAATAAGATAACTAATAGGGAGCGAATATGTCAGAGAGTTTTTCCCAATATGAGAGAGAAACCTGTGCTAGAAAACATAGAAAGACCAAAAATATTAAAGATGAAGTAAGATCAGCATTAGAGCAGGAACAAAGCAGCAGGTCCAGATGTAATCGTAAAAGAAATGCTCTCAGCCTTAGATGATTTCAGCGTCAACAAGATTACAGAAGTAATAAATGAAATATATAACACTGGAAACACACCAGAAGAACTCAGTAATAATGAGGTGCTGATATATATATATATATATATATATATATATATATATAATGAGGTGCTGATATATATATATATATATATATATATATATGATATTCTAAGGTTTGAATAATCAGCTCTAAATATTATATATATATATATATATATATATATATATATATATATATATATATATATATATATATATATATATATGATATTCCAAAGTTTGAATAATCAGCTCTAAATAGAGTCTGCCCAAAAGTAACCTTCTGTCCTAAAAGTGCTACTTTTGGGCAGACTATATTTAGAGCTGATTATTCAAACCTCAGAATCATATATGCTCTACACTGCGTGGCAAATTATTATCGAAATAACTTTTTTCTGATATTTCAAAAACCGTCCAATCAATTCACACAACATTTTCACACAATGTTGGCAACACTAACCTGCACAATCACTGAAATTTTTGTACTGATCTGCACCATGTAAACAAAGTGGCGCCATATTTGTTATCAGCACAGTGATTTGAGCGTGCCAAATTATTAGAAAGGTTTAGTAAAATTCCCAGAATTGAGCAAACAAAATGTTTATTAAGGTTGCACGTGAATGTTTATGATCAAAAGAAGCTAATAAATAAGATAATCAAGCAAATAATAACAGATACAAACAAAGGCACAGTTTTAAACAAATTAATAGGGAATGTGCTTTCCCTGTTTTGAAATTACTTGAAGAAGTCGACAATCCATATAATTTGTTAATTGTAGGATGTCATCTGCTGTAATGCCATGAGATATGTCAAGAATTGCTTCCCACAACTCAGCATTGCTCCTGAATTGTTGTCTGTTGGCATACAGTCTTCGCTTCATGATGCTCCAAAGGTTTTTGATTGGGTTCAAATCCGAACAATTTGCTGGCCACTTCATTTTTTGAGGTCCATCGAAACCTAACTATTTCAAATATTCAGTAGTCTTGTGAGAGAGCATTATCTTGCATAAAATCAATGGCCCTTCTGAAGGCAACTCTTTGCCTTTTTATCCATGGCTCAAGATGCTCCTTCATAAACACTATGTATGCATCAGCAGACATTTTGACACCATCTGGTACTCTCCATGGACCCACTAATGTTTTTCCAATAATACAACCCCAAATCATTATGCCTCCACCGCCTTGTTGGCGTCTCAAACACTGATGGCGATTCTGTCCGTTCATTACCCAGCCGTTGCGCCATCTATCTGGCCCATCAAGTGTTGCTCGAGTTTTGTCTGTGAACAAAACTTTAGAGAAGTCAATCTTCATATTGTCCTCAGCTCATTTCCATCAATAACGTGATTTCTTGTCAACGGAAGCTTCGATACAGGTTTGACTGTTGTTGCTATTTCCCTCAGATACCGACACCAAGTACTTTTAGACACAGTAGAATCCCCAATGCGACTAAAAAGCTCTTGATTGTCCAGGGTTCTTCGTGGCCTCTTGTTTAAGTCATGACATGAGACAACGTGAAATAACCCTCAGCTTGCCTTTATCTGCCCTTTTGCATACTTGTGTATGGTCGGTAGTGAACTTTTTCACTGTTTGATGACACCTCCCTATCATTTTAGAAATTTCTAGGGTAGATTTACCTTTTGAGAGTTCTAAGGTGATAGTTTTCTTTTCAGCATCACTTAAACTGCTTTTACGGCCCATCATTTCACTAAATTCTTAGACTTTTCTAATAATTTGGCATGCTCAAATCACTGTGCTGATAACAAATATGGCACCAGTTTGTTTACATTGCGCAAATCAGTACAATGATTGTGCAGGTCCGTGTTGCCAACATTGTGTGAAAATTTTGTGTGAAATGATTGGACGGTTTTTGAAATATTAGAAAAAAAGTTATCTCGATAATAATTTGGCACGCAGTGTAATGTGAATTTGGTTGTTTGGTTTTATTGAGAACTTTTTGGGCTTAATATTTCAGCTCCTGTACCATGACACCAGTTTCTCTTGTTACTGATTGCTTTTTGTTGTACTGACAAGGCTTTTCAGGTTGAATTTTTTTTTTTTTTTTGCCATTTTAGATCTTGGCTGAATGATCTACCCTCCCCACTGTGTGAGTTTGATTTGCTTATCAAATTTCACTCGTCTGGTGATATATAATGTAATCATCTTATTACTGCAAGTTACTGCCTTCCTGAAAATTGTATGAAAACTCATGAAACTTCAAAAGTAGCCAGTTATTGCCTGCCTTGTTATTGAAATAATATTATATATATATATATATATATATATATATATATATATATATATATATATATATAATTTTGCATATGTTGATTAATCATACAGAATGGTACAAGAGCACTTGATGAGGATGGATTTGACTATGATATTAATGCTGTGCAGGATCACATTTCTAACTACTATTCCCTGTCGAGGTTCTCACACGTGTATTTATTGAACTTGATTAATCTAACAGAACCGTCTCAGGTACCAAATGAGGTTGGATTTAATTACAATACGAATAAAGTGCTAACTATAATTAGATGATCAAGTGCTTACATCCATATTTATTCAACTTGAATATTGTGGCAGAAGCTTTCCTGGACATAGGGTGAGAATTGAATTCTCTGTGATAGTAATTATCTGCAAAATTATGTTGGGAGCTTATATTCTATGATGAATCATTTTCATATCTCCTTATTTAACTTGATTATTCTTGCTAAAGCTTTGTAGGGCACCCAGTGAGGATTGAAATCAAGATAATAATATAAATATAGAAGGTTACTTTGCTAAACACTATTCCATGATGTGATGTTTATATAAGAGTTAAAGATCAAATGCTGATCAAATATGGATCAGAATCCAACAGGATGATATGATAAAGAACAAATAGGAAACATTTATCAATTTGACATGTTTCACTTTTATAAAAATATTCATCAGAGAATGAGATATGGAAAAAAAAAAAAGAAAGCAATTCTAGTATTTTTATTTTTGTATTATTTGATTGTCATTGGTTAATCGGGTTTCACATGAATTCGACTTTTTAAACCAATGTTAGTATAATTTGTGGCATTTCGAATTCAAGTAGAGGCGCTGTGTCTATCCAAAGTTTCAAGAAATGAATGAATTCCAAGGCTACCTAAAAAACCATAAATATTGATTTATGTATCTAAGTGTATGATAATTGTAGATAGTCTTTGTTGGATTCAGATGATAATTTAAGAGCCTACTAATAAAAATATTACCAATGATAAAGACTCGTCAAAAATATTATATTACATCACCAACCTTTATTGAATCCATTCTTAAAGAATCTAATGTATGTTTATCTAAAACAAATGGTGTGTATGTAAAAATGTTCCCAAATCAGCATGTGTAAAACTAACATGCATAATGTCTACACACACGCATACAAACTTTTCCTATCACATGAGGCTCTTAACAAATTTTCTCCCTTTTCTAAGGCTGTCACTCACCATTCTACCACCTATTCTGCCTTCTTCTATCTCTCTTGACCTCAGTATATCCTGTGAGGGTTAAGTTTTCCAAGCCTTCCTTCCTTATTATGTGCCCAAGGAATTTCAGCTATCTCTTACTGATTTTGTAAAGTGCTCCTTTTGTTGCCATTTTCTTTAAAACTTCCTTATTGCTCACTTGCTTGATCCATGGAATTCTCAGTATCCTTCTGTAGACTAACATTTCTGCTGCCTCCAGTTTTCTCCTCATCCGTTTGGAGATTGTCCAGTATTTGCTGCCATATAAGAGGATAGATATCACATATCAATCCAGCACTCTTTTCTTTGTTTCTAATAAATGTTTTCCATTTCTCAATACCTTGCTTAGATTTTGGAATGTTTTTTCACGAGTCCAATATATGTTTGAATCTCAGTGTCACATTTTCCATTCACTGTTAAAAGATTTCCCAGATATTCAAACTTCTGAACCTACTTGATATTAACATCTCCAATTTGTAACTGGCACCTTGGGTTTGTTCTCTTGCCGATGACGATATTTTCTGTCTTCTTGCTGTTGATAGTTAGTCTTTTTTTCCCTCTTTCTTCTACTACCATGTCTAGGAGGTCCTGTAGGTTTCTTTTTGAGTCAGTCATCAATATAGGTTCATCTGTGTATCTTATATTGTTAA
Organism: Acanthosepion lycidas; assembly: GCA_963932145.1. Lineage (NCBI taxonomy): Eukaryota > Metazoa > Mollusca > Cephalopoda > Sepiida > Sepiidae > Acanthosepion > Acanthosepion lycidas. The sequence continues at coordinate 3,954,122 of OZ010600.1, forward strand.
GATTACAGCCACCAATAATAACTTGTCTTACAACCGTTTCTATTTTTGTGTACCTATTCAATTCATTTTTTGCCTGTGGTTTGCCCCCAGTATAAGTTCTAGATTTTTCTAGCATATTTTCCAAATAGGTCAAGTTTGCCTCACAGTTCAAATAGATCTTTGTGCTGCACCTTGTCAAATGCTTTTGAGTAATCTCTAAAACACAAGTGCACATCCTTCTGCACGTGTATTGCTCTCTCTGATATCATTCTAATCAGGAATATTGCATTCCTTGTTTTGGTATTTTTGACAAAGCCACACTGTTCTTGTCCTATTTCCAGGCTAATTCTACTTTGCACCCTATTCATCAGGATTCATATTATTAGTTTCTAATTTAGTGGCTCATTAAACTCTCTGTCCAATGGGTCTTGCTATCATTTGCACCTGGTCACTTAGGTAATGTTAGGAAAATGGATTTACTGAGATCATCTGGTGTGTTGCCACTGTTGTATATTTCATTTATTACTTTTGTGATCTTGTTGATGCTGAAATTGTCTAAGGCTGAGAGCATTTCTATTATCATTGCATCTGGACCTGCTGCTTTGTTCCTGCTCTAGTGCTGATCTTCATCTTTAATAATTTTGGTCTTTCTGTATTTTCTAGCATAGGTTTCTCTCTTACATTGGGAAAAACCTCTCTGACATATTTGCTCCACTTAGGGGTATTTTTTTCTTTTTCAATTATCAGTGATCCTTCTGTTGATTTTATAGAGCCTTTTTTGTTGGCTCACTTTTTGCCCTGTTAGTTATTTTATTCTGCTGGACAGACTTGCTGTATTTGTGTTGCTCATCCTCTCTATTTCCATGCACTTTTTATTGATCCAATCTTTGGCATTTTTTGTTGACACTTTTTCATCATTTCAAGAGCTTCCTCTCTCATCTACTCCTCATTCTTTTCTTGTCTTGTTTTATTTAAGATGATCTCATTTGCCAAATGACATTAACATTTCTCTCAGCATGTTCCACTATGATTTTGTATTCTCATTCAAGTTATATTCATTTATAACTCCTTACAACTCGGGTCCCTCAAGAGTCTGTCATATTTGTTGTTTAAGCATTGCTTTCATCTTCTTTAGTTTCCTCAGTTTTACTCTGATGTAGAACAAAACAGGAAATCAACGCTTGGATGTATGTTTTGTAATGTAAAACTGCATTTTTGAAATGTTGGTTGATAGTTACGCAATCAGTCTGGTTCTTTGTGCTGACCCCACAGGCTTCTTTATGTTCATTGGTGTCTTGGATGCTCTTGGAACCAGGTTTTGGTAATTATTTGCTCTTTTGTTGTGCACCACTGGACCCATCTTTTGTCACACTCATTTCGGGATACTAGTCCAAACTTGCTGAATATTATGCTTTCTCAATCATTATCTGTCTATATTTCTGAGATGAGGTATTATGTACATTATTTACATTATTTACATTATTGGGACTATTGTCCTCATCTTTGTCACCATATTTATTACAACATTTTGTCCGTTGTACGCTCCAGCCTTCTTCAGGTGGTTGGAATGTCACAGTGGATAAAGGCATTGGTTAGATCCAGTGACAGGACCCAAAGAGTGTGAGTTCAATACCCGGTTAAGGCAGTGGAGAACTTTCAGAGGGAAATTAACAGGAGATAACTAATAAATGACATCCATTAAACATGGCATGTGGAACTAGAACAGTCTACCCCAGTGAGTGAAATAAAGGGTTAAGTTCGACATCTTGGGATATGTAGTAGAGTGGTTTCCTCGTTGACTTCACTATGCTGTTTTTATTGGGACAGCAACTCTAGTTAGATGACTGTTGACTCCTTGAGAGTTCTTCTGCCCTTCCATAGGTTTTATTTTTCATCCTATAAGGTTGCTAATTACCCTCGTCGCACCCAACAAAATAGAGTGGGAGTGCATAGGTGGGGAGCAGTTTACTTGCAGATCATTCAACAAATTTCCATTTTGGTGAGATAAAGAACTCAGATTTGAGGCCAAGGTGGGGTTGATGAAATCTCTTTGAGAGTAAGAAGACAGGTGTAATTATCATGGATTTAACTGCAGTTTATAGGAGTGGTGAGTACATGATTCGAATTAAAGGTTAATTTTCAGGTAACAGTGATAATTATGGAGTCTTAAAGAACAACATAAACTACTATATCACTAGTAATTGTTTTTATTTTTTCCTTAAAAGAAAAATTTGACAGACTAAAATTGGACAGAAATTTGAACAAAGACATACAGGATTAGCAGAATAAAAGTTCTGAAACTAATATCAAAAAATGCCCTAAAACAGGAAAATCAGCACAAAATGCCTGTTGGAGAGTTAACAGCTACTTATGGAATGTGGCCTAAGAAAGACTATTCATTTCCTCAACTATGAAAAGTTTGGACTGCATTTATACTGTTCCTGCTTAAAATTTCTCCTTTTCTCTTTTCTTTTTTTTCTCTCTCTCTCTCTCTCTCTCTCTCTTACCCAACCACAACTCTCCAGTATATAATAATAATAATAATAATAATAACCAAAAAAAAGTAAAAAAATTTGAGTAAAAGCAGTGAGGTTATAATTGTCGGGTTGACTTTGAATACATGTAATTAGATAGGGTTAGATTAGGGAAATGCCAGTACATTATCAACTATTAACTTTTTAATGTAGTATAAGTTGCAGTATCACCTATTAAGGTAAAATCAAGCAGAAAATTAACTACCCTAATCACAACAATTTTTTTCTTCTTAAGCACTTAAGTGGAGGTCCCATCTAGTCAATTCAAGATTAGTCCAGATAGAAAAATGTAGAATAGATAAGAGACAATAACAGAAACAAAGTTATTGCAAAAGCAACTTAATAAGGTTAAATACAACTGTGTCAAACAGACTGAAATTGGAAGGAAAGAAGTTAAAAAACAGAAATACATTTAAAAGATAGAATTGTAATTAAATTGTTGTGATCTCGCAATCACAAGAAATAAAAAAAATCTAATACCCATGATTCCATAGAACAAAGAAAACCGTTCTACTGGTGGGAAATTTAGAGCACTTCCTCTTTTCAGCCAATCTCTTTCAAGGAGAGAATGTGGAATTGAGCAGCTCCAGACATGAAAACCACAGATAATTCAACTTACTCAAATATCTCCCTTTTCTTGTTAAATATCACCTTTACTGATAGACTTGGTTTTTGTTGCTATCTCAGTATCAAGATTTCAAATGTGTGTGTGTGTGTGTTGCATGTGTGTGTGTGTGTGCATGTGTGTGTTCACACATGTAGATCAAACAGGCATTCAAAATTGTTTTGAGCCCTGAGAAGCAGTAGTCTTCTATTTTTATATCCATAAGAGGATTCAAAAATCTAATTTCACATAGAGGTGTGAACCTTTTGAATACAAGGTTTTCATTGGTTAGAAAATAATTTCACACTTGCTTACGAAAATCTTTTTCTCAAATTTGCAGGTGTGGTGAAGAGAGTTATTAATTGTTATTTTTTAAATGGTCTGAAAATGATACATGGTAGGTCTACTACTATGTTCGCAAGTATTTTGGTGGTATTTGCCCTTGATTTGATTGTTTATCAAACAAAACTTCTGATGGGATTTTATTTGGTTAAAAATATATATATAAAATTTAATTCCTATAGACTTATCACTTCACAAAAAATATATTCATTCACTAACATAAACACAAACCAGAAATATTCAAATTATAACCACATTACAAGAACTTTCTTACTTCACCAAACTTGTACAACAGAATCCTTCGAATAATAAATCCTTCTGATTATATTGTTCAGAAATTGATATGGCAGCTCAATTTCAAAAGGAAATGAACAAAGCACAAGTCCAAACTTGAAGATCCAGGTGGCAGAAAGAAATGTTGAAGTCATGAATCACAAGTCTAATGTCAAAAATTCCAATAAACATAAATGAACAGAAATTCAACGCACAGGACAACAGTCACTTGCAAGCCAACGGACGAGGTAGAAAAATAAAACTGCTCTCCAGTTCGCAAATACCAACTGTTTTTATTGACGGAACAATTCTTTTCATTGGTCAGCGATTGGAGAGAACAAACAATATTAGCATATCTGGAATGCATTTAAGGCAACATTTGTGACTAATTTATTTTTATTTTGGTTATTTTATCTTCAGCATATTGCAAAGAACACATGTGCCCTTTTTCATGGTAATTGACTTTCTCTTTTGCCACACTCCCCATTGATCTCATGATCACACTAGTGACAACCAGGAACGGTTCTCTTAAGCTTTGTGTTTCTTCTCAAAGGAACAACTATTGTTTCCTCTCTTGATGAATCACCTCCCAAAGGTACATCAAATATATTTCCACTAGGCCGAGCATCATTTTCTTCTGAGAATATATTTGAGACATCTCTTACTTTGATCAGTCCCTGATTGTTAGAGGACTCACTGTCAACATCACTTTTTGACATGTTTGAACCAACAAAGGGGTGCAGATTCCTCACATAGCATGGTATCTCATCAACAAAAATTGTGAGTGAGCTTCTAATTCCTGTGAAACATCCAACTTGATATTGAGTTGTACATCAGTTGTGAGGGGGGTTTATCCATACACAGTCCCCTAACCAATATGTCAATCATCCATGTTCTTGCATTGGTGGAGGTGTTTTATCAATACCTTGTGCCTGAATTCTATAATGGTAAATTCCATTGCCATGTTTCCTCATGGCAATTTGCTTTACACTTCAGTGGCAAGGTTCAACTATCTCATTACCTGACAAGATGTTCCCACAATGCCATAGGATATGGATTTCCCAACTGTCTACAAACTCCTTGAATGGTTTACTATGGAAAGCAATGTCCATCAGTGAGAGGTTCAGCAGGAGGCCCCCCATTAAAAAATTATGGCTTTTAAATGGTTGATGATGCTGGCTGAATCTTGTCAATGCAGTTGTCGCCAGATTGTAAATCAAATGGGCCACAATCGCTAATGTCTAACTTTCCTCTTGGCCATCGTACTGGTGATGGGTCAGCAGACTGACACTCCCTACATTATCTGACTATGGCCATAGCCACTGCCTTGGATACCACAGGATTAATCTGCTTTGTGAAGTATAGTGTCCTTTTAATGTCAGAATGCCCACTTTGGCAGTGTACTGGCCTTATCTTGTCCGAGCTGCATTTGCTCACTGATGCTGCACTGAAAAGTTTCATGTGTTCCCTCTCTTTCCTCACTGCATCAAGCCATCTCTGCAGTACCCTTATCAGCCATTTAACTCAAGGGTCACTCCAGTTGCAAAGGAGCTTCCAACTCATGTCCATTGACACACCACTTGCTCTGCACAGAGTCATCCTGTTGTACCCAGACAATGACATCCATAATTATGTTGTTGAGGGGGACATCTGTTACTTCATTGTCCCAGCTGGATGTAAACTCAGTTATTCTATGTTTGATGAAGGTGGTCGCAATATGGAGCCAGTCACAAACAGGAAATTGTCCTACTAATTTTCCGCATTGTGAAAATATTTTTTGCCAAGTCAAAACTTTGGGTCTTTTTAGTAGTTCATTTCAATGCTTCCAGTAGAGTGTGTTCTGTTCTCAGCAAACTTTCAAGTTGAGCACTTGGGTATTGTCCTCCAATTGTTCTGGGCCTTTGCACATCGATCTAAAATCAGCACGATGTTGTCTTACATGTGTTGCCCATGTCACATCTTCATTGACATAGATGTCATCAATATAGACTGAAGTGTCCTGGAGAATCGACTCATCTTTTCCAAGCATGGTATCCACAAAGCATTTCATGATAGCTGGTGACACACTGAGCCCAAATCCCATTCTTGTCAGGCAGTACCTCCTCCCCTTATAAATGATGGTTTTAAATGAACACAATGATCAATGCCGACCAAGTTCTTTTTCGAGGTAAGATATCAGTCATTTGTTATCTATCCATGCCTGTAGTTCATGCTGATATTTACTCACTCTTCCTTGGTAAATTGCTGATACACTGCAAATATCTCCCCCCCCCACTCAGTCAAAGGGGAATGATGGTCTTGAGTCACTTTACACCACAGAGGTTGTATGCTACTTCGATTTTCTTAACCCATTCTACTAATGACCCACTGTAGTCAAATTCTGGAACTAATTTTATATTGAATTTGCCATCCGCCATGTTGCCGAAATATCTTGTTCAGAAATTGACATTGCAGCTCAATTACAAAATGTAATAAGCAAATCGTAAGTCCAAACTTGAAGATCCAGGGGCTGAAAGAAATGGCTCACTTTGTTGTTGTGATGAATATATGTTGTATTCAAAAAGAATGAACTGATTTCTTTACGTAATATTTTAATAAGGAAAAGGAATAGAAAACTCCAGCCAAGTTACAAGTATTCTACTCAAAATAAACTCTTATTTCATGTCTTACAAGTGTTTAGTGTGGCCACCACCTTCATCACAGGCAACATCAATGCAATAAGAGAATTCCACTCAGATGTGTATCAGCATATCACGATCCACTGAGTTGATCGCAGTTGTTAATCAATGTTTAAAGTGATCATGGTTAGTAAGTAGCAGTGAAGCATAAATATGATCTTTTACAAGAAAAATCACACACTGTAAGGTCTGGGAATCTTGCAGGCCAAGCACAAAGAGCCTGAAAAAGACATATTCTGAAAGGTTTCAAATATAGACGTGTTCTTAGCACAAGCCAGATAGTGAATTGAGAGAATCGCAAACTCATGGCTAGCATGATTTGTAGACTTCCATGGACTCCCCTCAAATGCAGCACGGATTCTTGCCACTTGTTCCTCTGAAACTTGTGGTCATACTGGACTTTTTCCTTTACACAGACACCCATTTTTTTGAAACTGTTTAAATCACTGTCAAATGTTCTTAAGATGGGGTTGATTAATGTTGAATTGCCTTCGAAAAGCACACTGAACGTGACAACCGTATGTTTTTGCAAACTCAAGAACGCAGAACACCTTTTGCTGAGGACTTGCCATTTCAGGGGTAAACAAACAACTGAACATTGCCAGAGATATGACATGACTACAGTGCCCCTGTGGAAGCCATTTGAAACTTAGAAAACTTCTCTTTCAACTGATCATGATTCATTCCATGACGATGCTTGAGAACTGAAGCAATGCATCATGAAATCGGTTCATTCTTTTTGCATAACCTTATATATATATATATATATATATATATATATATATATATATATATATGAAGAAGAAAAATTTTAAAAAAGTAAGTAAATGACAAGTGACAACAAGCCCAAATAGTAATCAGCATTGTAGCACTATACAACAGTATTTAAATACATCATTTGAACTCATTACAGGAACTAACCAAAGAGATATTACTTTACAGTTCTTTCAGAATTGAAATATTTAAACAAAATAATGGAACATACTAAAGATGACACCTCAATTCAACAAATAAGTATTAAGGCATCTGACTTTATGGAGACAGTCATTAATAGTTGGTTTTCAATAGTCAAAATGAATTTCTACCTAAGAAGCATTACAGTTTATACAACAAAATTTTATACTGTCATCGTATGATTGCCTATGGAAATAGTAACAAAAATTCCTTTGAAAGTGTTAGACCCACAAGACTATGAGGAATTAAAGAAAACACTCATAGAAGTGTATGAAAGAATGAAGTCAGAACTGCAGGATAAGTTAATGTCCACAGCAACCAGTACAGGACAACCTTAGAATTACCTTCAGAAAATAATGGCAGTAGCTAAAAGGTTAAATATAAGACAAGATATCATACTGCATAAATTTCTACAAGCATTTGCATTGAGTATAGCTCCAGTAATAGTATCACAAAGAGATTTAACACCTACACACCTAGGACAATTAGCTGATAATAATACCCTCATAATAATACCCTCATAATAATACCCTGTATACATGACACAGACTACAATGACACTGTAAAATAAGACACAAGACAACAAAACTAGAAGGTTGCACACCAACTACATACTAAATGGGCTTCAACCTTTCTCTAAAACTCAAGTACCTAAAATATAACATATATCGGGAACATATTTATTTTGCGGGAAAATCCAGAACATGTAAACCAAGGTGCAGATGGCCAACCAAAAACAAAAAAGTGTTACCAAATTCATCACCACAATCACCAACTAACAGCAATACAGAAAACTAGTAGGGTTTGACACTACTAGGAATACAAACAAAAATAAGGGCAACTAAAAGAGCATTCATTGTTAACACGGGTGCAAGTGTTTCCACCATCCCTTTTAGGATAATTAACAGGATGTCATTAAAACCAATGCCAGTAACATTATCAACAGCTGATGGCACAAACATGAAATGTTATGGGCAAATTAAACCTGACATCAGAATTCCAAGCCTTAGAAGATGATTTTTCTGGACTTTTGTAGTGGCAGATGTCAACTGAACAACTTTGGACTGTAATGAAAAGAGAATTATAGATCGTGCCCCTTAATACTTAAACACATTTAATTCCAGAATCAACTTATTCACTAACAACAATGTACCAGAGCTTATCCAAGCCATTATTAATAAATATCTTAACATGTTACTACCACATAGACATTCTGACAATGAATACAATGAAGTGTACCATAGAACAGGCACTAGGAGTCAAGTACCCACCATTTGGCAAGGACAGAAAACTGTCTGAGGAAAAAAATGAAGCAGTACATAAAGAATTTACAAAGTTGCAAGCCAAAGGTATAATTTCATCATCTAAAAGTGAATACTCAAGCCCTTTGCATATGGTAAAAAAAAAGATGGTGGCTATCACTGTTGCGACAATTATCAATGCCCTAAACAGCATCAGCAAGAGCAAAAAATACCCAGTCCCAAATAAAACCTGTTTTCAAAAATTGACCTTGTGTCTGCTTATCACCAAATCAGGATGAATCCTGCTGACATAGACAAGACCCCCAATAATATTCACTTGACAACTTCATGCCTTTTGGTCTTAAGAATGCAGCTGCTACATTTCAAGGTTTTATGGACAAAATATTTTGGGATATAAACTGTGCATTTGTCTATATAGACGATATTTTTATTTTCAGTGACAATCAATCATTACATGAAGAATACAGACAAGCTGCTATTGAAGTTTTACATAATAACAATTGTCATCTCCTTAAAGAAGGTTACAAACAGACAAAGGTGGTACTCGAGTGAAAGGAACAGCAATACAGGCATAAATGAAAGAAAGAGACGTTTATTGTAAAAGAGAATACACTATTGAAAGACAGGGAATCAGTTATCTGGCTAGTAATTCCCAAAGCAAGTCTGCCAGGTATATCCTGTGCTTACTATATATATTTACTGATATAGTCAGTCACAATAGGTGATAGGAAGAGTGGGACATTCCATTACAACAATAATATTAAAATTTTACTCACAAAATCAATTTTTGATGTTACATCTATAGATTTCCTAGGATATAATATTAGTGTAGACAGTATGAAGCCAGCAACTAGAAATATTAATAACCTAAAATCCTTCCGACTGACTAACGATAGCAAGAATTTACGTAGATTTTTATTTAACTTCTAGAGAAAAGGAATACCCAATTTTTCAGAAATAGCATTACTCCTTACCAAACAAATACAACAAACTGTAAACGGTGCATTTACGCTTAACAAATATGAATTAGAAGCCTATGGTAGCATTATGAAAATTCTATGCCACTGTCCCACAACCCTCAACCTGACTGCACTACTTATCAATTGGTTACTGATGACAGTAAATATACAGTCAGTGCTGCATTACACCAAGTCGTTGATGGCAGTCCTATTCCAATAGGGTTTTCTTTTTAAAAATAAACACTTGCAAACACAAGTGAAATATTCCACATTTGACAGAGAGCTTCTTGTTGCATACCTCACAATTTTACAGTTTCAGCACAAGGCCAGCAAGTGTTGCTGCTAACTGAGCCTAAACCTTTATGTGGTGCCTTTCATAGCCTCACCCCAGCAAAATCAGAAAAAACAGCAAAGACAAATAGCCTTACTAACATAGAGCATATTAAAAGACAACAAAATATAGTATTTGATTGTTTGCCATGACCCATCTTAGAAATTTTTGTGACCTACCAGCAATAGCAAACACTGAAGTTGTAGATTCAGACATACACAATTTTTCTAACCTAAAATATATAATATTAATGATAATATATTTGTACTGATATGCTCCTGATATGCTCTGCAACCAGGTACGACGATTGCGCCGAAGGTTACGGTGCTTCAGATGCCAAATTATGGGTCACTTTGCATCAAAGTGCCCAGGAAACGAGTCAGGGGAAAAGACGCCAGTACCAGTCTCCTCCCTGGGAAAGTGCAACATTGAGGCGCTACCTGTGATTAAACTGCTCATTGATGGATGGAGATGGTGGACTCTGGGTGTTCAAAGACACTAATGTGCAAGTTGGTGTGTCGCTTGTGGAGACGTAAAGAGGCACAGATTGTAACTGCCGACGGAAAACCCCTTACCAGCCTAGGTGTCGAAACAGTGGAGCTGAAAATCAACAATATACGCCCAGTAACTGTGGAGGTATTGATTGTACACCAAACCTTACCGGGGCTCGACCTCCTGCTAGGAGTCGACGTGATTGTGGAACTGGGAGGAGTCCATATAAGCGGCTCGGGTGAAGTGAATTTTGCCGCTGAGAACATGCCTCTCAGAGCCTCCATTGCAATAAATGAACCTGACTTCAGTGCAACTTTCGACCAGTGCAGGTGCATATGGACCACAACGTGTGAGATTGGGTGGTTGGCTGAATGCCCGTGCCATTGAAAAATAAAATAGCAGAGTACCTGATTCCAGAGCATATCAGGAGCGAATACGAAAATGAATTGCAGCTTGTTCCGTACCCCGAGGAGGAGCTAAGGCCGCCTCGAGGCCTGATTCCGCTGATGGCAATAGTGCAAGAGAATAAAGGGAAAGTGAGGCTGGTCATGGACTACAGGGAATTGAATCACTTTGTTGATATGAAGGTGGCTTGCCACGCTAACTGAAACTATCAAAGAGTACAACCTGTCTGTGGATGTAGCGTTAGTTAAATCGGCAGTCAACAGAGCAGATACATTGACTTGCGTTCCACAGCGTTGGTTGACTGCTGCTCGGAAAGAGTCTGAACCTCTGCAGCTGGACCTCGAGCGGATCATGAGCATACATGAACAGTGTGGGCATTAAATGTACACTCTACTTCTCAAAGATGGTCAACCCAGCAGTCAAAAAGGTGGATGTTAGGACAGTAATGCAGAGCTGCGAGGTGTGCCAGTCAATTCACCCGGCACCGGTGCAATGGCAAAAATGAAATTTGAGTACTACCCATGTTTGGAACAGGCTGGGGATAGATGTTACGCATGTTGGCATCCAGCTCTATTTGACTATTAGTGACTGTGGTCCCTCTTGCTTCGCCATTTGGCGATTGCTGCATCGTCAGGACACTGCCAGCATAATACGTCAATTGGAGTCCATCTTTTACGACCGGGGGCCACCTGCAAAAATATTGACAGATAATGGTGCGGTGTTTTCCTCAGAGCAATTCTCGCAGTTCTTAAGTAAGTGGGGTGTGCGGCTTCGGTTCCGGTGTGCCTACATGCCAGCGGGAAATGTCATAGTAGAAAGGAGCCACCAATCTATAAAAGTGGCAGCAGCCATAAAGTGCCGCGTGACTTCTGTTTCATCAGGATGGGACGACGAGGTGCACGACGTTACCCTAAAATGCATGATAACTGAAACTATGATGCAAGATGATCCCATACGAGGTGACTGGTACATTAAGGGGAACGAGCTCACCGTTTGGGTGGATGCCAGCTCATTGGCCATGGGTGTCGCCCTTGAGGATAACGGGTTCATCATAGAAGACGCCTGCTGGTTATGACCTGAAAATGATGTACGACACATAAACCTGTCCAAAATAGCTTGTGTTGAAATGTGTCACAAAAGAAAAAAAAATGTCTCTCTCTCTCTCTCCTACTGTCGTAGTGACGGGCACAGTCTCCACTTCTGAGACAAACTGCTCTCCTTCTCATTCCAGCCCTTTACATAGAGCTTGGTAACTTGCCCATGCAAAATACAAACAAGCCAGCTACCAATCACAGTTTCCGCACCTGCCCACTTCCACTCGCTTTGGGGGCGTCAAGTTGACTGACCAACTCATTACATACAATACATCCACTTCCTTTCCCAGGCCATATATACCTAGTGCATTGCATAAATGTGGGGAAAAAAGGAATGGCTTACCTCCCAAAAGCCCTCGCGTCTGTCTGGCCTGTGGGTTAAGAAAGGAAAGGATCCAAGATGGCGTCCGTGACTTTTAATATTTACGGTCTCGTGCGGTCACGCAAAGTCTGCGGATGCCTGGGGAGTGCACCTACGGTTCCGGTGCGCCCACGTACCGAGTGGAAATGGGATCATCGAGCGGAACCACAGGACCGTCAAGACCATCGCAGCCAGGACGGGCTGCGCGGTGTCTGAGGCGGTCTACTTGTACAACGTGACCCCGAAGGATGATGTCTCACCCTCTACGACGCCAGCCGACACATTGCATAGGTACCACGTCAGAGTGAAGGGCATAGAGACCAACCCGCTGACGGAACTGAAAGTAACCGGAGAGAGGCTGAAGAAAGGCGATGTCGTCTGGGTTAAAAACCCGCGCAGCAAGTGCACGACGAAATACGGAACCGGACGCGTCACTGAGGTGGTTAGCCCACAGGCGGTGCGGGTCGATGGTGTGCCCCATCACGTTAAGGACCTGCGGCCGGCGACGCAGTTGCAACCATCGCTGGACGACGGGAGCGAATCGGAATCTGAGACCAGTGAGGCATCGCTCTGGTTCATGCCAACTCCATCAGGCAGTGACTCAGATATCAGCAGCCTTCCAAGGGACGCGGTGTTTTTCGACCCTCAGACCGCGGACATGAGCGCAAGCGACGATGAGGCTCGCAGCGTCCCTCTTCGAAGAAGCACCCGTCGAAAGCGATCGCCGCCTCCCTGTCACCTCTGTGATCATGAGATTTAGGGGGAGTGTGGGGAAAAAAGGAATGGCTTACCTCCCAAACGCCCTCGTGTCTGTCTGGCCTGTGGGTTAAGAAAGGAAAGGATCCAAGATGGCGTCCGTGACTTTTAATATTTACGGTCTCGTGCGGTCACGCAAAGTCGCGTTACACGCATGGTAATGAGGTGTTTCTGGACTCCATAAAAGCAGGTCGCTTGGAAAAATTAACAGAACAGCATTTCACCAGTGTTCGGTGTACATGGCTTTGCGTTGCAGCGTGTGAAACATTTTCCGACGGAAAGAGTTGCGTCCCTTTCACCCTTGAATTTGACACCCTTTGCTACAATAAAGCAATATTTGATAGCATACATTCCATCTCACATGCAGGAAAAAGAGCAATTATTAAGGTGATTAAAACTTGGTTCTTTTGGCCAAATATCAATAAAATAGTTAAACAATTTTGCTGTGAATATGAGATTTGCCAAGCAGCTAAGATTAACAGGCATACCAAAACACCGATACAGCCTGTTGATATACACTCAGGTTTCATACTGTCCATCTTCACATTGTCAGTCTATCCTCCCAGTGAAGTATAACAGTGACTAAACAGTCTACACCGTTACTTGCTAACATGCATCAACTGTATGACTAAGTGGATTGAAGCTGAACCACTCACAGACATGTTAGCATGTGGATCGCACATTGGGGGCATGCCACTTCATGTTATCATAGATTGTGGTAGACAGTTTGAAAGCGGACTATTCACAGAAATAGCAAAAATAATTGGTTTTTGCAGGGTACGTACAACCACATACCATCCTTAAACCAATGGACTAGTCAAACAAGCACACTAGACAATTAAAATTGCAATTATAGAAAAGAGTCATGGCTAGCCTCATTACTGGTAATATTACAAGGTACCTGTGGTACACTGAGTAACAACAATTTGCCACACTTTTTTGCAGTACCAGGAACATACATGATTCTGAAATTGTTAATAGACGATACTAATAATAAAATCACAATCATGTGAAGTAAAAAATAATCTAATTTTCATCATTCCATAAAACAAAGGAAACCATACGACTGGTGGGAAATTTAGAGCACTTTCTCTTTTCTGCTGACAACTTGCAAGGAGATCCTGTGGAATTGAGCAGCCCCAATGGCATGACTCTTTTCAGGCTTCCTGCTTTCCTGTCAACTATGATCATCAGAAATTTAAATGCAATGCCAATCTTCGTCCGTATGAGTTCGAATCCCGCGTCCCCAAGTTCTTACATAGTGTTTGAAAGGATTTTCTTCCTCCGTATGAGTTTGAATCCCGCGTCGCCAAATTGTTATGTAGTGTATAAAAGGTTTTTCTTCCTCCATATAAGTTCGAATCCTTCGTCGACAGGTTGTTATGTATTGTATGAAAGGTTTTTCTTCCTCCGTATGAGTTCGAATCCCTCGTCGTCAGGTTGTTATATAGTGTATGAAAGGTTTTTCTTCCTCCGTATTAGTTGGAATCCTTCGTCGCCAGGTTGTTACGTAGTGTATGAAAGGTTTTTCTTCCTCCGTATGAGTTCGAATCATTCGTCGCCAGGTTGTTATGTAGTGTATGAAAGGTTTTTCTTCCTCCGTATGAGTTCGAATCCCTCGTCACCAGGGTGTTATATAGTGTATGAAAGGTTTTTCTTCCTCCGTATGAGTTCGAATCCTTCGTTGCCAGGTTGTTATGTAGTGTATGAAAGCTTGTCCTTCCTCTGTATGAGCTTAAATCCCTCGTTGCCAAGTTGTTATGTAGTGTATGAAAGGTTTTTCTTCCTCAGTATGAGTTTGAATCCCTCATCGCCAAGTTGTAATGTAGTGTCTAAAAGGATTTTCTTCCTCCGTATGAGTTTGAATCCCTCATCACCAAGTTATGTAGTGTATGAAAGGTTTTCTTCCTCCTTATGAGATCGGATCCTTCGTCGCCAGGTTGTTATGTAGTGTATGAAATGTTTTCCTTCCTCCGTTTGAGTTCGAATCATTCGTCGCCAAATTGTTATGTAGTGTATGAAAGGTTTTTCTTCCTTCGTATGTGTTTGAATCCCTCATCGCTAAGTTGTTATGTAGTGTATGAAAATTTTTTCTTCCTCCGTATGAGTTCGAATCCTTCGTCGCCTGGGTGTTATGTAGAGTATGAAAGGATTTGCTTCCTCCGTATAAGTTCGAATCCCACGTCGCCAAATTGTTATGTTGTGTATGAAAGGTTTTTCTTCCTCCGTATGAGTTTGAATCCCTCGACGCCAAGTTATGTAGTGTATGAAAGGTTTATCTTCCTCCGTATGAGTTCGAATCCATCGTCCCCAAGTTGTTATGTAGTGTTTGAAAGGTTTTTTTCCTCTGTTTGAGTTTGAATCCCTCGTCGTCAAGTTATGTAGTGTATGAAAGGTTTTTCTTCGTCCGTATGAGTTCGAATCCGTCGTCCCCAAGTTCTTACGTAGTGTTTAAAAGGATTTTCTTCCTCCGTATGAGTTCGAATCCCCCGTCGCCAAATTGTTATGTAGTGTATAAAAGGTTTTTCTTACTCCGTATGAGTTCGAATCCCTAGTCCCCAAGTTGTTATGTAGTGTATGAATGGTTTTTCTTCCTCCGTATGAGTTCGAATCCCTCGTCACCAGGTTGTTATATAGTGTATGAAAGGTTTTTCTTCCTCCGTATGAGTTCGAATCCCTCGTCCCCACGTTGTTATGTAGTGTTTGAAAGGTTTTTCTTCCTCTGTATGAGTTTGAATCCCTCGTCGCCAAGTTATGTAGTGTATGAAAGGTTTTTCTTCCTCCGTATGAGTTCGAATCCCTAGTCCCAAAGTTCTTATGTAGTGTTTGAAAGGTTTTTCTTCCTTCGTATGAGTTTGAATCCCCCGTCGACAAATTGTAATGTAGTGTATAAAAGGTTTTTCTTCCTCCGTATGAGTTTGAATCACTCGTCGCCAAGTTATGTAGTGTATGAAAGGTTTTTCTTCCTCGGTATGAGTTCGACTCCCTCGTCCCCAAGTTGTTATGTAGTGTATGAAAAGTTTTTCTTCTTCCGTATGAGTTCGAATCCTTCATCGCCTGGTTGTTATGTAGAGTATGAAAGTATTTTCTTCCTCCGTATGAGTTCGAATCCCCCGTCGCCAAATTGTTATGTTGTGTATGAAAGGTTTTTCTTCCTCCCTATGAGTTTGAATCCATCGTCGCCAAGTTATGTAGTGTATGAAAGGATTTTCTTCCTCCGTATGAGTTGGAATCCATCGTCCCCAAGTTGTTATGTGGTGTTTGAAAGGTTTTCTTCCTCTGTTTGAGTTTGAATCCCTCGTCGTCAAGTTATGTAGTGTATGAAAGGTTTTTCTTCCTCCGTATCAGTTCGAATCGTTCGTCGCCAAGTTGTTATGTAGTGTATGAAAGGTTTTTCTTCTTCCGTATGAGATCGGATCCTTTGTTGCCAGGTTGTTATGTAGCGTATGAAATGATTTCCTTCCTCCGTATGAGTTCGAATATTTCGTCGCCAAATTGTTATGTAGTGTATGAAAGGTTTTTCTTCGTCCATATGAGTTCGAATCACTCGTCCCCAAGTCGTTATGTAGTGTTTGAAAGGTTTTTCTTCCTCCGTATGTGTTCGAATCCTTCGTCGACAGGTTGTTATGTAGTGTATGAAAGGTTTTTCTTCCTCCGTATGAGTTCGAATCCTTCGTCGACAGGTTGTTATATAGTGTATGAAAGTTTTTTCTTCCTCCGTATGAGTTCGAATCGTTCGTCGCCAAGTTGTTATGTAGTGTATGAAAGGTTGTCCTTCCTCTGTATGAGTTT
This sequence comes from Acanthosepion lycidas, assembly GCA_963932145.1. Taxonomy (NCBI): domain Eukaryota; kingdom Metazoa; phylum Mollusca; class Cephalopoda; order Sepiida; family Sepiidae; genus Acanthosepion; species Acanthosepion lycidas. Next base: position 3,970,938 of record OZ010600.1, read on the forward strand.
AAATCCCTTGTTGCCAAGTTGTTATGTAGTGTATGAAAGGTTTTTCTTCCTCAGTATGAGTTTGAATCCCTCATCGCCAAGTTGTAATGTAGTGTATGAAAGGTTTTTCCTTGCTCCGTATGAGTTCGAATCCCTCGTCGACAGGTTGTTATATAGTGTATGAAAGGTTTTTCTTCCTCCGGATGAGTTCGAATCCTTCGTCGACAGGTTGTTATGTAGTGTATGAAAGGTTTTTCTTCCTCCGTATGAGCTCGAATCCTTCGTCGCCAGGTTGTTATGTAGTGTATGAATGGTTTTTCTTCCTCCGTATGAGTTCGAATCCTTCGTCGCCAGGTTGTTATGTAATGTATGAAAGGTTATTCTTCCTCCGTGTGAGTTCAAATCCATCGTCCCCAAGTTGTTATGTAGTGTATGAAAGCTTTTTCTTCCTCCGTATGAGTTCGAATCCCGCGTCCCCAAGTTGTTATGTAGTGTATGAAAATTTTTTCTTCATCCGTATGAGTTCGAATCCTTCGTCGACAGGTTGTTATGTAGTGTGTGAAAGGTTTTTCTTCCTCCGCATGAGTTCGAATCCATCGTCGCCAGGTTGTTATGTAGTGTATGAAAGGTTTTTCTTCCAAAGTATGAGTTCGAATCCCTCGTACCCAAGTTGTTATGTAGTGTATGAAAGGTTTTTCTTCCTCCGTATCAGTTCGAATCCTTCATTCCCAAGTTGTTATGTAGTCTATGTAAGGTTTTTCTTCCTCTGTATGAGTTCGAATCACTCGTCCCCAAGTCGTTATGTAGTGTATGAAAGGTTTATCTTCCTCCGTATTAGTTCCAATCACTCGTCCCCAAGTCGTTATGTAGTGTATGAAAGGTTTTTCTTCCTCCTTATGAGTTCGAATCCCTCGTCCCCATGTTGTTATGTAGTGTATGAAAGGTTTTTCTTCATCCGTATTAGTTTGAATCACTCGTCGCCAAGTTATGTAGTGTATGAAAGGTTTTTCATCCTCCATATGAGTTCGAATCCTTCGTCGACAGGTTGTTATATAGTGTATGAAAGGTTTTTCTTCCTCCGTATGAGTTCGAATCGTTCGTCGCCAAGTTGTTATGTAGTGTATGAAAGGTTGTCCTTCCTCTGTATGAGTTTAAATCCCTCGTTGCCAAGTTGTTATGTAGTGTATGAAAGGTTTTTCTTCCTCAGTATGAGTTTGAATGCCTCATCGCCAAGTTGTAATGTAGTGTCTAAAAGGATTTTCTTCCTCCATATGAGTTTGAATCCCTCGTCACCAAGTTATGTAGTATATGAAAGGTTTTTCTTCCTCCGGATGAGTTCGAATCCTTCGTCGACAGGTTGTTATGTAGTGTATGAAAGGTTTTTCTTCCTCCGTATGAGTTCGAATCCTTCGTCGCCATGTTGTTATGTAGTGTATGAAAGGTTTTTCTTCCTCCGTGTGAGGTCGAATCCATCGTCCCCAAGTTGTTATGTAGTGTATGAAAGGTTTTTCTTCCTCCGTATGAGTTCGAATCCCGCGTCCCCAAGTTGTTATGTAGTGTATGAAAATTTTTTCTTCATCCGTATGAGTTCGAATCCTTCGTCGACAGGTTGTTATGTAGTGTGTGAAAGGTTTTTCTTCCTCCGCATGAGTTCGAATCCATCGTCGCCAGGTTGTTATGTAGTGTATGAAAGGTTTTTCTTCCTCCGTATCAGTTCGAATCCTTCATCCCCAAGTTGTTATGTAGTCTATGTAAGGTTTTTCTTCCTCTGTATGAGTTCGAATCACTCGTTCCCAAGTTGTTATGTAGTGTATGAAAGGTTTTTCTTCCTCCGTATGTGTTCGAATCTTTCGTCACCAAGTTGTTATGTTGTGTATGGAAGGTTTTTCATCCTCCGTATGAGTTTGAATCCTTCGTCGCCAGGTTGTTATGTAGTGTATGTATGGTTTTTCTTCCTCCGTATGAGTTCGAATCGTTCGTCGCCAGGTTGGTATGTAATGTATGAAAGGATTTTCTTCCTCGGTATGAGTTCGAATCATTCGTCGCCAAGTTGTTATGTAGTGTATGAAAGGTTTTTCTTCCTCCGTATGAGATCGAATCCTTCCTCACCATGTTGTTATGTAGTGTATGAAAGGTTTTTCTTCATCCGTATGAGTTCGAATCGTTCGTCGCCAAGTTGTTATGTAGTGTATGAAAGGTTGTCCTTCCTCTGTATGAGTTTAAATCCCTCGTTGCCAAGTTGTTATGTAGTGTATGAAAGATTTTTCTTCCTCAGTATGAGTTTGAATCCCTCATCGCCAAGTTGTAATGTAGTGTCTAAAAGGATTTTCCTTGCTCCGTCTGAGTTTGAATCCCTCGTCACCAAGTTATGTAGTGTATGAAAGGTTTTTCTTCCTCCGTATGAGTTCGAATCCTTCGTCGACAGGTTGTTATGTAGTGTATGAAAGGTTTTTCTTCCTCCGTATGAGCTCGAATCCTTCGTCGCCAGGTTGTTATGTAGTGTATGAATGGTTTTTCTTCCTCCGTATGAGTTCGAATCCTTCGTCGCCAGGTTGTTATGTAATGTATGAAAGGTTATTCTTCCTCCGCGTGAGTTCAAATCCATCGTCCCCAAGTTGTTATGTAGTGTATGAAAGGTTTTTCTTCCTCCGTATGAGTTCGAATCCCGCGTCCCCAAGTTGTTATGTAGTGTATGAAAATTTCTTCTTCATCCGTATGAGTTCGAATCCTTCGTCGACAGGTTGTTATGTAGTGTGTGAAAGGTTTTTCTTCCTCCGCATGAGTTCGAATCCATCGTCGCCAGGTTGTTATGTAGTGTATGAAAGGTTTTTCTTCCAAAGTATGAGTTCGAATCACTCGTCCCCAAGTTGTTATGTAGTGTATGAAAGGTTTTTCTTCCTCTGTATTAGTTTGAATCACTCGTCGCCAAGTTATGTAGTGTATGAAAGGTTTTTCATCCTCCGTATGAGTTCGAATCCTTCGTCGACAGGTTGTTATGTAGTGTATGAAAGGTTTTTCTTCCTCCGTATCAGTTCGAATCCTTCATTCCCAAGTTGTTATGTAGTCTATGTAAGGTTTTTCTTCCTCTGTATGAGTTCGAATCACTCGTCCCCAAGTCGTTATGTAGTGTATGAAAGGTTTATCTTCCTCCGTATTAGTTCCAATCACTCGTCCCCAAGTCGTTATGTAGTGTATGAAAGGTTTTTCTTCCTCCGTATGTGTTCGAATCCTTCGTCGCCATGTTGTTATGTAGGGTATGAAACGTTTTTCTTCCTCCATATGAGTTCGAATCCCTCGTCCCCATGTTGTTATGTAGTGTATGAAAGGTTTTTCTTCATCCGTATGAGTTCGAATCACTCCTCCCCAAGTTGTTATGTAGTGTATGAAAGGTTTTTCTTCCTCTGTATTAGTTTGAATCACTCGTCGCCAAGTTATGTAGTGTATGAAAGGTTTTTCATCCTCCGTATGAGTTCGAATCCTTCGTCGACAGGTTGTTATGTAGTGTATGAAAGGTTTTTCTTCCTCCGTATGAGTTCGAATCGTTCGTCGCCAAGTTGTTATGTAGTGTATGAAAGGTTGTCCATCCTCTGTATGAGTTTAAATCCCTCGTTGCCAAGTTGTTATGTAGTGTATGAAAGGTTTTTCTTCCTCAGTATGAGTTTGAATCCCTCATCGCCAAGTTGTAATGTAGTGTCTAAAAGGATTTTCTTCCTCCATAAGAGTTTGAATCCCTCGTCACCAAGTTATGTAGTGTATGAAATGTTTTTCGTCCTCCGTATGAGTTCGAATCCTTCGTCGACAGGTTGTTATGTAGTGTATGAAAGGTTTTTCTTCCTCCGTTTGAGTTCGAATCCTTCGTCGCCATGTTGTTATGTAGTGTATAAAAGGTTTTTCTTCCACCGTATGAGTTCAAATCCTTCGTCGCCATGTTGTAATGTAATGAATGAAAGGTTTTTCTTCCTCCGTATCAGCTCGAATCCTTCGTCGCCAGGTTGTTATGTAGTGTATGAATGGTTTTTCTTCCTCCGTATGAGTTCGAATCCTTCGTCGCCAGGTTGTTATGTAATGTATGACAGGTTATTCTTCCTCCGTGTGAGGTCGAATCCATCGTCCCCAAGTATTTATGTAGTGTATGAAAGGGTTTTCTTCCTCCGTATGAGTTCGAATCCCGCGTCCCCAAGTTGTTATGTAGTGTATGAAAATTTTGTCTTCATCCGTATGAGTTCGAATCCTTCGTCGACAGGTTGTTATATAGTGTATGAAAGGTTTTTCATCCTCCGTATGTGTTTGAATCCTTCGTCGCCAGGTTGTTATGTAGTGTATGTATGGTTTTTCTTCCTACGTATCAGTTCGAATCCTTCATCCCCAAGTTGTTATGTAGTCTATGTAAGGTTTTTCTTCCTCTGTGTGAGTTCGAATCACTCGTTCCCAAGTTGTTATGTAGTGTATGAAAGGTTTTTCTTCCTCCGTATGAGTTCGAAACCCTCGTCCCCAAGTCGTTATGTAGTGTATGAAAGGTTTTTCTTCCTCCGTATGAGTTTGAATCCTTCGTCGCCAGGTTGTTATGTAGTGTATGTATGGTTTTTCTTCCTCCGTATGAGTTCGAATCGTTCGTCGCCAGGTTGTTATGTAATGTATGAAAGGATTTTCTTCCTCGGTATGAGTTCGAATAATTCGTCGCCAAGTTGTTATGTACTGTATGAAAGGTTTTTCTTCCTCCGTATGAGATCGAATCCTTCGTCACCATGTTGTTATGTAGTGTATGAAAGGTTTTTCTTCCTCCGTATGAGTTCGAATCCCTTGTCCCAAAGTTTTTGTGTAGTGTATGAAAGCTTTTTCTTCCTCCGAATGAGTTCGAATCATTCGTCGCCAGGTTGTTATGTAGTGTATGAAAGGGTGTTCTTCGTCTTTAAGAGTTCGAATCCTTCGTCGCCAGATTGTTATGTAGTGTATGAAAGGTTTTTCTCCCTCCGTATGAGTTCGAATCACTCGTCCCCAAGTTGTTATGTAGTGTATGAAAGGTTTTTCTTCCTCCGTATGAATTCGAATCATTCGTCGCCAGGTTATGTAATGTATGTAAGGTTTTTCTTCCTGTGTATGACTTCGAAACCCTCGTCCCCAAGTTGTTATGTAGTGATGAAAGGTTTTTCTTCCTCCGTATGAGTTCGAATCCCGCGTCCCCATGTTGTTATGTAGTGTATGAAAATTTTTTCTTCATCCGTATGAGTTCGAATCCTTCGTCGACAGGTTGTTATGTAGTGTGTGAAAGGTTTTTCTTACTCCGCATGAGTTCGAATCCATCGTCGCCAGGTTGTTATGTAGTGTATGAAAGGTTTTTCTTCCTCCGTATGAGTTCGAATCCTTCGTCGCCAGGTTGTTATGTAGTCTATGTAAGGTTTTTCTTCCTCTGTAGGAGTTCGAATCACTCGTCCCCAAGTTGTTATGTAGTGTATGAAAGGTTTTTCTTCCTCCGTATTAGTTCGAATCCCTCGTCCCCAAGTCGTTATGTAGTGTATGAAAGGTTTTTCTTCCTCCGTATGTGTTCGAATCCTTCGTCGCCAAGTTGTTATATAGTGTATGAAAGGTTTTTCTTCCTCCGTATGAGTTTGAATCCTTCGTCGCCAGGTTGTTACGTAGTGTATGTATGGTTTTTCTTCCTCCGTATGAGTTCGAATCATTCGTCGCCAGGTTGTTATGTAATGTATGAAAGCTTTTTCTTCCTACAAATGAGTTCGAATCATTCGTCGCCAGGTTGTTATGTAGTGTATGAACGGTTTTTCTTCCTCTTTATGAGTTCGAATCCTTCGTCGCCAGATTGTTATGTAGTGTATGAAAGGATTTTCTCCCTCCGTATGAGTTCGAATCACTCGTCACCAAGTTATGTAGTGTATGAAAGGTTTTTCTTCCTCCGTATGAGTTCGAATCCTTCGTCGACAGGTTGTTATGTAGTGTATGAAAGGTTTTTCTTCCTCCGTATGAGCTCGAATCCTTCGTCGCCAGGTTGTTATGTAGTGTATGAATGGTTTTTCTTCCTCCGTATGAGTTCGAATCCTTCGTCGCCAGGTTGTTATGTAATGTATGAAAGGTTATTCTTCCTCCGTGTGAGTTCGAATCCCGCGTCCCCAAGTTGTTATGTAGTGTATGAAAATTTTTTCTTCATCTGTATGAGTTCTACTCCTTCGTCGACAGGTTGTTATGTAGTGTGTGAAAGGTTTTTCTTCCTCCGCATGAGTTCGAATCCATCGTCGCCAGGTTGTTATGTAGTGTATGAAAGGTTTTTCTTCCAAAGTATGAGTTCAAATCCCTCGTCCCCAAGTTGTTATGTAGTGTATGAAAGGTTTTTCTTCCTCCGTATCAGTTCGAATCCTTCATTCCCAAGTTGTTATGTAGTCTATGTAAGGTTTTTCTTCCTCTGTATGAGCTCGAATCACTCGTCCCCAAGTCGTTATGTAGTGTATGAAAGGTTTATCTTCCTCCGTATTAGTTCCAATCACTCGTCCCCAAGTCGTTATGTAGTGTATGAAAGGTTTTTCTTCCTCCGTATGTGTTCGAATCCTTCGTCGCCATGTTGTTATGTAGGGTATGAAACGTTTTTCTTCCTCCATATGAGTTCGAATCCCTCGTCCCCATGTTGTTATGTAGTGTATGAAAGGTTTTTCTTCGTCCGTATGAGTTCGAATCACTCCTCCCCAAGTTGTTATGTAGTGTATGAAAGGTTTTTCTTCCTCCGTATGAGTTCGAATCGTTCGTCGCTAAGTTGTTATGTAGTGTATGAGAGGTTGTCCTTCCTCTGTATGAGTTTAAATCCCTCGTTGCCAAGTTGTTATGTAGTGTATGAAAAGTTTTTCTTCCACCGTATGAGTTCAAATCCTTCGTCGCCATGTTGTAATGTAATGAATGAAAGGTTTTTCTTCCTCCGCATCAGCTCGAATCCTTCGTCGCCAGGTTGTTATGTAGTGTATGAATGGTTTTTCTTCCTCCGTATGAGTTCGAATCCTTCGTCGCCAGGTTGTTATGTAATGTATGAAAGGTTATTCTTCCTCTGTGTGAGGTCGAATCCATCGTCCCCAAGTTGTTATGTAGTGTATGAAAATTTTTTCTTCATCCGTATGAGTTCGAATCCTTCGTCGACAGGTTGTTATGTAGTGTATGAAAGGTTTTTCATCCTCCGTATGTGTTTGAATCCTTCGTCGCCAGGTTGTTATGTAGTGTATGTATGGTTTTTCTTCCTACGTATCAGTTCGAATCCTTCATCCCGAAGTTGTTATGTAGTCTATGTAAGGTTTTTCTTCCTATGTGTGAGTTCGAATCACTCGTTCCCAAGTTGTTATGTAGTGTATGAAAGGTTTTTCTTCCTCCGTATGAGTTCGAAACCCTCGTCCCCAAGTCGTTATGTAGTGTATGAAAGGTTTTTCTTCCTCCGTATGTGTTCGAATCCTTCGTCGCCAAGTTGTTATGTAGTGTATGAAAGGTTTTTCATCCTCCGTATGAGTTTGAATCCTTCGTCGCCAGGTTGTTATGTAGTGTATGAAAGGATTTTCTTCCTCGGTATGAGTTCGAATCTTTCGTCGCCAGGTTGTTATGTAATGTATGAAAGGATTTTCTTCCTCGGTATGAGTTCGAATAATTCGTCGCCAAGTTGTTATGTAGTGTATGAAAGGTTTTTCTTCCTCCGTATGAGATCGAATCCTTCGTCACCATGTTGTTATGTAGTGTATCAAAGGTTTTTCTTCCTCCGTATGAGTTCGAATCCCTTGTCCCAAAGTTTTTGTGTAGTGTATGAAAGCTTTTTCTTCCTCCGAATGAGTTCGAATCATTCGTCGCCAGGTTGTTATGTAGTGTATGAAAGGTTGTTCTTCCTCCGTATGAGTTCGAATCACTCGTCCCCAAGTTGTTATGTAGTGTATGAAAGGTTTTTCTTCCTCCGTATGAATTCGAATCATTCGTCGCCAGGTTATGTAATGTATGTAAGGTTTTTCTTCCTGTGTATGACTTCGAATCCATCGTCCCCAAGTTGTTATGTAGTGTATGAAAGGTTTTTCTTCCTCCGTATGAGTTCGAATCCCGCGTCCCCAAGTTGTTATGTAGTGTATGAAAATTTTTTCTTCATCCGTATGAGTTCGAATCCTTCGTCGACAGGTTGTTATGTAGTGTGTGAAAGGTTTTTCTTCCTCCGCATGAGTTCGAATCCATCGTCGCCAGGTTGTTATGTAGTGTATGAAAGGTTTTTCTTCCTCCGTATCAGTTCGAATCCTTCATCCCCAAGTTGTTATGTAGTCTATGTAAGGTTTTTCTTCCTCTGTATGAGTTCGAATCACTCGTTCCCAAGTTGTTATGTAGTGTATGAAAGGTTTTTCTTCCTCCGTATGAGTTCGAAACCCTCGTCCCCAAGTCGTTATGTAGTGTATGAAAGGTTTTTCTTCCTCCGTATGTGTTCGAATCTTTCGTCGCCAAGTTGTTATGTAGTGTATGAAAGGTTTTTCTTCCTCCGTATGAGATCGAATCCTTCGTCACCATGTTGTTATGTAGTGTATGAAAGGTTTTTCTTCATCCGTATGAGTTCGAATCGTTCGTCGCCAAGTTGTTATGTAGTGTATGAAAGGTTGTCCTTCCTCTGTATGAGTTTAAATCCCTCGTTGCCAAGTTGTTATGTAGTGTATGAAAGATTTTTCTTCCTCAGTATGAGTTTGAATCCCTCATCGCCAAGTTGTAATGTAGTGTCTAAAAGGATTTTCCTTGCTCCGTCTGAGTTTGAATCCCTCGTCACCAACTTATGTAGTGTATGGAAGGTTTTTCTTCCTCCGTATGAGTTCGAATCCTTCGTCGACAGGTTGTTATGTAGTGTATGAAAGGTTTTTCTTCCTCTGTATGAGCTCGAATCCTTCGTCGCCAGGTTGTTATGTAGTGTATGAATGGTTTTTCTTCCTCCGTATGAGTTCGAATCCTTCGTCACCGGGTTGTTATGTAATGTATGAAAGGTTATTCTTCCTCCGTGTGAGTTCAAATCCATCGTCCCCAAGTTGTTATGTAGTGTATGAAAGGTTTTTCTTCCTCCGTATGAGTTCGAATCCCGCGTCCCCAAGTTGTTATGTAGTGTATGAAAGGTTTTTCTTCCTCCGTATGAGCTCGAATCCTTCGTCGCCAGGTTGTTATGTAGTGTATGAATGGTTTTTCTTCCTCCGTATGAGTTCGAATCCTTCGTCGACAGGTTGTTATGTAGTGTGTGAAAGGTTTTTCTTCCTCCGCATGAGTTCGAATCCATCGTCGCCAGGTTGTTATGTAGTGTATGAAAGGTTTTTCTTCCAAAGTATGAGTTCGAATCACTCGTCCCCAAGTTGTTATGTAGTGTATGAAAGGTTTTTCTTCCTCCGTATCAGTTCGAATCCTTCATTCCCAAGTTGTTATGTAGTCTATGTAAGGTTTTTCTTCCTCTGTATGAGTTCGAATCACTCGTCCCCAAGTCGTTATGTAGTGTATGAAAGGTTTATCTTCCTCCGTATTAGTTCCAATCACTCGTCCCCAAGTCGTTATGTAGTGTATGAAAGGTTTTTCTTCCTCCGTATGTGTTCGAATCCTTCGTCGCCATGTTGTTATGTAGGGTATGAAACGTTTTTCTTCCTCCATATGAGTTCGAATCCCTCGTCCCCATGTTGTTATGTAGTGTATGAAAGGTTTTTCTTCATCCGTATGAGTTCGAATCACTCCTCCCCAAGTTGTTATGTAGTGTATGAAAGGTTTTTCTTCCTCTGTATTAGTTTGAATCACTCGTCGCCAAGTTATGTAGTGTATGAAAGGTTTTTCATCCTCCGTATGAGTTCGAATCCTTCGTCGACAGGTTGTTATGTAGTGTATGAAAGGTTTTTCTTCCTCCGTATGAGTTCGAATCGTTCGTCGCCAAGTTGTTATGTAGTGTATGAAAGGTTGTCCTTCCTCTGTATGAGTTTAAATCCCTCGTTGCCAAGTTGTTATGTAGTGTATGAAAGGTTTTTCTTCCTCAGTATGAGTTTGAATCCCTCATCGCCAAGTTGTAATGTAGTGTCTAAAAGGATTTTCTTCCTCCATAAGAGTTTGAATCCCTCGTCACCAAGTTATGTAGTGTATGAAAGGTTTTTCTTCCTCCGTATGAGTTCGAATCCTTCGTCGACAGGTTGTTATGTAGTGTATGAAAGGTTTTTCTTCCACCGTATGAGTTCAAATCCTTCGTCGCCATGTTGTAATGTAATGAATGAAAGGTTTGTCTTCCTCCGTATCAGCTCGAATCATTCGTCGCCAGGTTGTTATGTAGTGTATGAATGGTTTTTCTTCCTCCGTATGAGTTCGAATCCTTCGTCGCCAGGTTGTTATGTAATGTATGACAGGTTATTCTTCCTCCGTGTGAGGTCGAATCCATCGTCCCCAAGTATTTATGTAGTGTATGAAAGGGTTTTCTTCCTCCGTATGAGTTCGAATCCCGCGTCCCCAAGTTGTTATGTAGTGTATGAAAATTTTGTCTTCATCCGTATGAGTTCGAATCCTTCGTCGACAGGTTGTTATGTAGTGTATGAAAGGTTTTTCATCCTCCGAATGTGTTTGAATCCTTCGTCGCCAGGTTGTTATGTAGTGTATGTATGGTTTTTCTTCCTACGTATCAGTTCGAATCCTTCATCCCCAAGTTGTTATGTAGTCTATGTAAGGTTTTTCTTCCTCTGTGTGAGTTCGAATCACTCGTTCCCAAGTTGTTATGTAGTGTATGAAAGGTTTTTCTTCCTCCGTATGAGTTCGAAACCCTCGTCCCCAAGTCGTTATGTAGTGTATGAACGGTTTTTCTTCCTCCGTATGAGTTTGAATCCTTCGTCGCCAGGTTGTTATGTAGTGTATGTATGGTTTTTCTTCCTCCGTATGAGTTCGAATCGTTCGTCGCCAGGTTGTTATGTAATGTATGAAAGGATTTTCTTCCTCGGTATGAGTTCGAATAATTCGTCGCCAAGTTGTTATGTACTGTATGAAAGGTTTTTCTTCCTCCGTATGAGATCGAATCCTTCGTCACCATGTTGTTATGTAGTGTATGAAAGGTTTTTCTTCCTCCGTATGAGTTCGAATCCCTTGTCCCAAAGTTTTTGTGTAGTGTATGAAAGCTTTTTCTTCCTCCGAATGAGTTCGAATCATTCGTCGCCAGGTTGTTATGTAGTGTATGAAAGGTTGTTCTTCGTCTTTAAGAGTTCGAATCCTTCGTCGCCAGATTGTTATGTAGTGTATGAAAGGTTTTTCTCCCTCCGTATGAGTTCGAATCACTCGTCCCCAAGTTGTTATGTAGTGTATGAAAGGTTTTTCTTCCTCCGTATGAATTCGAATCATTCGTCGCCAGGTTATGTAATGTATGTAAGGTTTTTCTTCCTGTGTATGACTTCGAAACCCTCGTCCCCAAGTTGTTATGTAGTGATGAAAGGTTTTTCTTCCTCCGTATGAGTTCGAATCCCGCGTCCCCATGTTGTTATGTAGTGTATGAAAATTTTTTCTTCATCCGTATGAGTTCGAATCCTTCGTCGACAGGTTGTTATGTAGTGTGTGAAAGGTTTTTCTTACTCCGCATGAGTTCGAATCCATCGTCGCCAGGTTGTTATGTAGTGTATGAAAGGTTTTTCTTCCTCCGTATGAGTTCGAATCCTTCGTCGCCAGGTTGTTATGTAGTCTATGTAAGGTTTTTCTTCCTCTGTAGGAGTTCGAATCACTCGTCCCCAAGTTGTTATGTAGTGTATGAAAGGTTTTTCTTCCTCCGTATTAGTTCGAATCCCTAATCCCCAAGTCGTTATGTAGTGTATGAAAGGTTTTTCTTCCTCCGTATGTGTTCGAATCCTTCGTCGCCAAGTTGTTATATAGTGTATGAAAGGTTTTTCTTCCTCCGTATGAGTTTGAATCCTTCGTCGCCAGGTTGTTACGTAGTGTATGTATGGTTTTTCTTCCTCCGTATGAGTTCGAATCATTCGTCGCCAGGTAGTTATGTAATGTATGAAAGCTTTTTCTTCCTACAAATGAGTTCGAATCATTCGTCGCCAGGTTGTTATGTAGTGTATGAACGGTTTTTCTTCCTCTTTATGAGTTCGAATCCTTCGTCGCCAGATTGTTATGTAGTGTATGAAAGGATTTTCTCCCTCCGTATGAGTTCGAATCACTCGTCACCAAGTTATGTAGTGTATGAAAGGTTTTTCTTCCTCCGTATGAGTTCGAATCCTTCGTCGACAGGTTGTTATGTAGTGTATGAAAGGTTTTTCTTCCTCCGTATGAGCTCGAATCCTTCGTCGCCAGGTTGTTATGTAGTGTATGAATGGTTTTTCTTCCTCCGTATGAGTTCGAATCCTTCGTCGCCAGGTTGTTATGTAATGTATGAAAGGTTATTCTTCCTCCGTGTGAGTTCGAATCACGCGTCCCCAAGTTGTTATGTAGTGTATGAAAATTTTTTCTTCATCCGTATGAGTTCTAATCCTTCGTCGACAGGTTGTTATGTAGTGTGTGAAAGGTTTTTCTTCCTCCGCATGAGTTCGAATCCATCGTCGCCATGTTGTTATGTAGTGTATGAAAGGTTTTTCTTCCAAAGTATGAGTTCGAATCCCTCGTCCCCAAGTTGTTATGTAAGGTATGAAAGGTTTTTCTTCCTCCGTATCAGTTGGAATCCTTCATTCCCAAGTTGTTATGTAGTCTATGTAAGGTTTTTCTTCCTCTGTATGAGTTCGAATCACTCGTCCCCAAGTCGTTATGTAGTGTATGAAAGGTTTATCTTCCTCCGTATTAGTTCCAATCACTCGTCCCCAAGTCGTTATGTAGTGTATGAAAGGTTTTTCTTCCTCCGTATGTGTTCGAATCCTTCGTCGCCATGTTGTTATGTAGGGTATGAAACGTTTTTCTTCCTCCATATGAGTTCGAATCCCTCGTCCCCATGTTGTTATGTAGTGTATGAAAGGTTTTTCTTCCTCTGTATTAGTTTGAATCACTCGTCGCCAAGTTATGTAGTGTATGAAAGGTTTTTCATCCTCCGTATGAGTTCGAATCCTTCGTCGACAGGTTGTTATGTAGTGTATGAAAGGTTTTTCTTCCTCCGTATGAGTTCGAATCGTTCGTCGCCAAGTTGTTATGTAGTGTATGAAAGGTTGTCCTTCCTCTGTATGAGTTTAAATCCCTCGTTGCCAAGTTGTTATGTAGTGTATGAAAGGTTTTTCTTCCTCAGTATGAGTTTGAATCCCTCATCGCCAAGTTGTAATGTAGTGTCTAAAAGGATTTTCTTCCTCCATATGAGTTTGAATCCCTCGTCACCAACTTATGTAGTGTATGAAAGGTTTTTCTTCCTCCGTATGAGTTCGAATCCTTCGTCGACAGGTTGTTATGTAGTGTATGAAAGGTTTTTCTTCCTCCGTATGAGTTCGAATCCTTCGTCGCCATGTTGTTATGTAGTGTATGAAAGGTTTTTCTTCCACCGTATGAGTTCAAATCCTTCGTCGCCATGTTGTAATGTAATGAATGAAAGGTTTTTCTTCCTCCGTATCAGCTCGAATCCTTCGTCGCCAGGTTGTTATGTAGTGTATGAATGGTTTTTCTTCCTCCGTATGAGTTCGAATCCTTCGTCGCCAGGTTGTTATGTAATGTATGAAAGGTTATTCTTCCTCTGTGTGAGGTCGAATCCATCGTCCCCAAGTTGTTATGTAGTGTATGAAAATTTTTTCTTCATCCGTATGAGTTCGAATCCTTCGTCGACAGGTTGTTATGTAGTGTATGAAAGGTTTTTCATCCTCCGTATGTGTTTGAATCCTTCGTCGCCAGGTTGTTATGTAGTGTATGTATGGTTTTTCTTCCTACGTATCAGTTCGAATCCTTCATCCCGAAGTTGTTATGTAGTCTATGTAAGGTTTTTCTTCCTATGTGTGAGTTCGAATCACTCGTTCCCAAGTTGTTATGTAGTGTATGAAAGGTTTTTCTTCCTCCGTATGAGTTCGAAACCCTCGTCCCCAAGTCGTTATGTAGTGTATGAAAGGTTTTTCTTCCTCCGTATGTGTTCGAATCCTTCGTCGCCAAGTTGTTATGTAGTGTATGAAAGGTTTTTCATCCTCCGTATGAGTTTGAATCCTTCGTCGCCAGGTTGTTATGTAGTGTATGAAAGGATTTTCATCCTCGGTATGAGTTCGAATCTTTCGTCGCCAGGTTGTTATGTAATGTATGAAAGGATTTTCTTCCTCGGTATGAGTTCGAATAATTCGTCGCCAAGTTGTTATGTAGTGTATGAAAGGTTTTTCTTCCTCCGTATGAGATCAAATCCTTCGTCACCATGTTGTTATGTAGTGTATGAAAGGTTTTTCTTCCTCCGTATGAGTTCGAATCCCTTGTCCCAAAGTTTTTGTGTAGTGTATGAAAGCTTTTTCTTCCTCCGAATGAGTTCGAATCATTCGTCGCCAGGTTGTTATGTAGTGTATGAAAGGTTGTTCTTCGTCTTTATGAGTTCGAATCCTTCGTCGCCAGATTGTTATGTAGTGTATGAAAGGTTTTTCTCCCTCCGTATGAGTTCGAATCACTCGTCCCCAAGTTGTTATGTAGTGTATGAAAGGTTTTTCTTCCTCCGTATGAATTCGAATCATTCGTCGCCAGGTTATGTAGTGTATGTAAGGTTTTTCTTCCTGTGTATGACTTCGAAACCCTCGTCCCCAAGTTGTTATGTAGTGATGAAAGGTTTTTCTTCCTCCGTATGAGTTCGAATCCCGCGTCCCCATGTTGTTATGTAGTGTATGAAAATTTTTTCTTCATCCGTATGAGTTCGAATCCTTCGTCGACAGGTTGTTATGTAGTGTGTGAAAGGTTTTTCTTACTCCGCATGAGTTCGAATCCATCGTCGCCAGGTTGTTATGTAGTGTATGAAAGGTTTTTCTTCCTTCGTATGAGTTCGAATCATTCGTCGCCAGGTTGTTATGTAGTCTATGTAAGGTTTTTCTTCCTCTGTATGAGTTCGAATCACTCGTCCCCAAGTTGTTATGTAGTGTATGAAAGGTTTTTCTTCCTCCGTATTAGTTCGAATCCCTCGTCCCCAAGTCGTTATGTAGTGTATGAAAGGTTTTTCTTCCTCCGTATGAGATCGAATCATTCGTCGCCAGGTTGTTATGTAGTGTATGAAAGGTTTTTCTTCCTCCTCATGTGTTCGAATCCTTCGTCGTCAGATTGTTATGTAGTGCATGAAAGTTTTTTCTTCCTCAGTATCAGGTCGAATCCTTTGTCGACAGGTCGTTATGTTGCGTATGAAAGGTTTTTCTTCCTCAGTATGAGTTCGAATCCCTCGTCCCCAAGTTGTTATGTAGTGTATGAAATGTTTTTCTTTTCTGTATGAGTTCGACTCCCTCGTCCCCAAGTTGTTATGTAGTGTATGAAAGGTTTTTCTTCCTCCGTATCAGTTCGAATCATTCGTCGCCATGTTGTTATGTAGTGTATGAAAGGTTTTTCTTCCTCCTTATGAGTTCGAATCTCTCGTCCCCAGATTGTTATGTAGTGTATGAAAGGTTTTTCTTCCTCCGTATGAGTTCGAATCTTTCGTCGACAGGTTGTTATGTAGTGTATGAAAGGTTTTTTTTTCGTCCGTATGAGTTCGAATCCTTCGTCGCCAGGTTGTTATGTAGTGTATGAAAGGTTTTCCTTCCTCCGTCTGAGCTCAAAACCTTCGTCGCCAGATTGTTATGTAGTGTATGAAAGGTTTTTTTTCCTCCGTATGAGATCGAATCATTCGTCGCCAGGTTGTTATATAGTGTATGAAATGTTTTTCTTCCTCCTCATGTGTTCGAATCCTTCGTCGTCAGATTGTTATGTAGTGTATGAAAGGTTTTTCTTCCTCCGTATCAGTTCGAATCCCTCGTCCCCAAGTTGTTATATAGTGTATGAAAGGTTTTCCTTCCTACGTATGAGTTCGAATCCTTCGTCGCCAGGTTGTTATGTAGTGTATGAATGGTTTTTCTTCCTCCGTATCAGTTCGAATCCCTCGTCCCCATGTTGTTATGTAGTGTATGAAAGGTTTTTCTTCCTCCTTATGAGTTCGAATCTCTCGTCCCCAGATTGTTATGTAGTGTATGAAAGGCTTTTCTTCCTCCGTATGAGTTCAAATCCCTCGTCCCCATGTTGTTATGTATAGTATGAAAGATTTTTCTTCCTCCGTATCAGTTCGAATCCCTCGTCCCCAAGTTGTTATGTAGTGTATGAAAGGTTTTTCTTCCTCCTTATGAGTTCGAATCCTTCGTTGACAGGTTGTTATGTAGTGTATGTAAGGCTTTTCTTCCTCCGTTTGAGTTCAAATCCCTCGTCCCCATTTTGTTATGTAGTGTATGAAAGGTTTTTTTTTCCTCCGTATGAGTTCGAATCCTTTGTCGCCAGATTGTTATGTAGTGTATGAAAGGTTTTTCTTCCTCAGTATGAGATCGAAACATTCGTCGCCAGGTTGTTATGTAATGTATGAAAGGTCTTTCTTCCTCCTCATGTGTTCGAATCCTTCGTCGTCAGATTGTTTTGTAGTGCATGAAAGGTTTTTCTTCCTCCGTATGAGTTCGAATCCCTCGTCCCCAAGAGTTTATGTAGTGCATGAAATGTTTTTCTTTTCTGTATGAGTTCGAATCCCTCGTACCCAAGTTGTTATGTAGTTTATGAAAGGTTTTTCTTCCACCGTATGAGTTCGAATTCTTCGTTGCCAGGTTGTTATGTAGTGCATGAAATGTTTTTCTACCTCAGTATGAGTTCGAATCCCTCGTCCCCAAGTTGTTATGTAGTGTTTGAAAGTTTTTTCTTCCTCTGTATGAGTTTGAATCCCTCGTCGCCAAGTTATGTAGTGTATGAAAGGTTTTTCTTCCTCCGTATGAGTTCGAATTCTTCGTCGCCAGGTTGTTATGTAGTGTATGAAAAGTTTTTCTTCCTCCGTATGAGTTCGAATCCTTCGTCGACAGGTTGTTATGTAGTGTATGAAAAGTTTTTCTTCCTCCGTATGAGTTCGAATCCTTCGTCGACAGGTTGTTATATAGTGTATGAAAGGTTTTTCTTCCTTCTTATGAGTTCGGATCCATCGTCGCCAGGTTGTTATGTAGTGTATGAAAGGTTGTCTTTCCTTTGTATGAGTTTAAATCCCTCGTTGCCAAGTTGTTATGTAGTGTATGAAATGTTTTTCTTCCTCAGTATGAATCTAATCCCTCATCGCCAAGTTGTAATGTAGTGTCTAAAAGGATTTTCTTCCTCCGTATGAGTTTGAATCCCTCGTCACCAAGTTATGTAGTGTATGAAAGGTTTTTCTTCCTCTTTATGAGTTCGAATCCTTGGTCGCCAGGTTGTTATGTAGTGTATGAAATGTTTTCCTTCCTCCGTCTGAATTCGAATAGTTCGTCGCCAAGTTGTTATGTAGTATATGAAAGGTTTTTCTTCCTCCTTATGAGTTCGAATCATTCGTCGCCAAATTTTTATGTAGTGTATGTAACGTTTTTCTTCCTTCGTATGAGTTTGAATCCCTCATCGCCAAGTTGTTATGTAGGGTATGAAAAGTTTTTCTTCCTCCGTATGAGTTCGAATCCCCCGGCGCCAAGTTGTTACGCAGTGTATGAAAGGTTTTTCTTCCTCCGTATGAGTTCGAATCCCTCGTCCCCAAGTTGTTATGTAGTGTTTGAAGGGATTTTCTTCCTCTGTATGTGTTTGAATCCCTCGTCGCCAAGTTATGTAGTGTATGAAAGGTTTTTCTTCCTCCGTATGAGTTTGAATCCCTCATCGCCAAGTTATGTAGTGTGTGACAGGTTTTTCTTCCTCCGTATGAGTTCGAATCCCTCGTCCCCAAGTTGTTATGTAGTGTATGAAATGTTTTACTTTCTCTGTATGAGTTCGAATCCCTCGTCCCCAAGTTTTTATGTAGTGTATGAAAGGTTTTTCTTCCTCCGTATGAGTTCGAATCCTTCGTCGACAGGTTGTTATGTAGTGTGTGAAAGGTTTTTCTTCCTCCATCTGAGTTCGAATCCTTCGTCGCCAGGTTGTCATGTAGTGCATAAAAGGTTTTTCTTCCTCCGTATGAGTTCGAATCCCTCGTCCCCAAGTTGTTATGTAGTGTATGAAAGGTTTTTCTTCCTCGGTATGAGTTCAAATCCCTCGTCCCCAAGTTGTTATGTAGTGTATGAAAAGTTTCTCTTCATCCGTATCAGTTCGAATCCTTCGACGACAGGTTGTTATGTAGTGTATGAAAGGTTTTTCTTCCTCCGTATGAGTTCGAATCCTTCGTCCCCAAGTTGTTATGTAGTGTATGAAAGGTTTTTCTTCCTTCGTATGAGTTTGAATCCTTCGTCGCCAATCGTTATGTAGTGTATGAAAGGTTTTTCTTCCTCCGTATGAGTTCGAATCCTTCGTCGCCATGTTGTTATGTAGTGTATGAAAGGTTTTTCTTCCTCCGTATGAGTTCGAATCCTTCGTCGCCAGTTTGTTATATAGTGTATGAATGTTTTTCTTCCTCCGTATGAGTTCAAATCCCTCATCCCCAAGTTGTTATGTAGTGTATGAAAAGTTTTTCTTCATCCGTATCAGTTCGAATCCTTCGACGACAGGTTGTTATGTGGTGTATGAAAGGTTTTTCTTCCTCCGTATGAGTTCGAATCCTTCGTCCCCAAGTTGTTATGTAGTGTATGAAAGGTTTTTCTTCCTCCGTATGAGTTCGAATCCTTCGTCGCCAAGTTGTTATGTAGTGTATGAAAGGTTTTTCTTCCTTCCTATGTGTTCGAATCCCTCGTCCCCAAGTTGTTATGTAGTGTATGAAAGGTTTTTCTTCCTCCGTATGAGTTCGAATCCTTCGTCGACAGGTTGTTATGTAGTGTGTGAAAGGTTTTTCTTCCTCCATATGAGTTCGAATCCTTCGTCGCCAGGTTGTCATGTAGTGCATAAAAGGTTTTTCTTCCTCCGTATGAGTTCGAATCCCTCGTCCCCAAGTTGTTATGTAGTGTATGAAAGGTTTTTCTTCCTCGGTATGAGTTCAAATCCCTCGTCCCCAAGTTGTTATGTAGTGTATGAAAAGTTTCTCTTCATCCGTATCAGTTCGAATCCTTCGACGACAGGTTGTTATGTGGTGTATGAAAGGTTTTTCTTCCTCCGTATGAGTTCGAATCCTTCGTCCCCAAGTTGTTATGTAGTGTATGAAAGGTTTTTCTTCCTCCGTATGAGTTCGAATCCTTCGTCGCCAAGTTGTTATGTAGTGTATGAAAGGTTTTTCTTCCTTCGTATGAGTTTGAATCCTTTGTCGCCAATCGTTATGTAGTGTATGAAAGGTTTTTCTTCCTCCGTATGAGTTCGAATCCTTCGTCGCCATGTTGTTATGTAGTGTATGAGAGGTTTTTCTTCCTCCGTATGAGTTCGAATCCTTCGTCGCCAGTTTGTTATGTAGTGTATGAATGTTTTTCTTCCTCCGTATGAGTTCAAATCCCTCATCCCCAAGTTGTTATGTAGTGTATGAAAAGTTTTTCTTCATCCGTATCAGTTCGAATCCTTCGACGACAGGTTGTTATGTAGTGTATGAAAGGTTTTTCTTCCTCCGTTTGAGTTCGAATCCTTCGTCTCCAAGTTGTTATGTAGTGTATGAAAGGTTTTTCTTCCTCCGTATGAGTTCGAATCCTTCGTCGCCATGTTGTTATGTAGTGTATCAAAGGTTTTTCTTCCTCCGTATGAGTTCGAATCCTTCGTCGCCAGGTTGTTATGTAGTGTATGAAAGGTTTTTCTTCCTCCGTATGCGTTCAAATCCCTCATCACGAAGTTGTTATGTAGTTTATGAAAGGTTTTTCTTCCTCCGTATGAGTTCGAATCCTTCGTTGACAGGTTGTTATGTAGTGTATGAATGTTTTTCTTCCTCCGTATGAGTTCGAATCCTTCCTCGCCATGTTGTTATGTACTGTATGAAAGGTTTTTCTTCCTCCGTTTGAGTTCGAATCCGTCGTCGCCAAGTTGTTATGTAGTGTATGAAATGTTTTTTTCCTCCGTATGTGTTCGAATCCCTCCTCCCCAGGTTGTTATCTAGTGTATGTTAGGTCTTTCTTCCTCCGTATGCGTTCGAATCCTTCGTCGCCAGGATGTTATGTAGTGTATGAAAGTTTTTTCTTCCTCCGTATTAGTTCGAATCCTTCGTCTCCAAGTTGTTATGTCGTGTATGAAAGGTTTTTCTTTCTCCGTATGAGTTAGAATCCCTCGTCGCCAAGTTGTTATGTAGTGGTTTCACAGTGGAGGCTTTTTTTTGTACTAAGTCAATCCTAAAATAGGTTCAACGTACAAAATGTTAGAAACTTGATATAATAATTAATGACGCTATAATCTAGTTTTGGTGTCTGATACTTTAATATCCGACTAACTGTCGTCCGGCATCAACTGACTGACCAAGCCAATGAGTGACTGCTACCCACTACTCCTATTTATTATTGGTGGGATAGTCTATTCACTATAGAATAGGTGTGTTCCACCATAACGCTTTCTTACTGAAGTTCACTGAAATATAAAATATTACTTACTGACAATGATGACCAACACAAGAGTATATCTATAAAAATTTACTTCTTGACAAAAAGGAAAAAAAGATTAATAAGGAGTTTCAATATTGGTGACTTGAAGAAGCAACAGCTCTATGTGCATGTGTTCAATGGACACCTTTCTTTGTGTGTTCAGCTGGATGACAATGTAGACACTAGCAGGGAACTCCAGTCATTCTACTCTTCTGTTGCTTGAAGCAATTGGTTCATAAATAATTTAACATTAATATCAATAATAATTCAATATCAACTCTAACCCAACAAATGTTTCCTACTATCAGAATCCATCTAGTGTTACTGTAAGATTCTATTCTTGACAATACCTTCCCAGTTTGGAATGTCCTGATATTTTTCCAAAAATCCGTTATTTCTCTTTAACTAGTCAGATCTTTAAGGTACAATTTTAAGAGATATGTAAAAAATTAATATATTTCAGATAAATGGTAGCAGCATAAATATTTTTTAATTTCTCAGCTAGAGTTTTAAATAAACACATTCTAATTTGATAAATATCTGAGTCATGTTATACAATACCTGGAACTAAATTCACAGACTTGATTTCAAGGCATTTTGACATCTTCTCTAGTCTAGATTTTATGACCTTAATTTATATTATTGAACTGTTTCTATTAACCTTTCATTGATCAATGCTTTAATTAGAAATTAAATGTTGTCTTAACACTTTCACTGTTACAAGTCACTGATTAAAACTTTCATGCACAATTAACCTTCAAGCAAAGATTGTTACTCTGTTATAGTATGTCATTGTAATAAAAAAAACTGGCCTGACACAGATTTGGGTCAGGTTCATTTGCATCCCATGATCAATTTACAGTTTGTTGGCCTAACAATCTTTCTGGTCATTATTACTTTGTATAAATATTCAAATTCCAAAATTTCCTTTGGGACGATTTATCTGGAGCTGGAGCAGGATGGCTAGTAACAAACACATCATTTCCATTGCCTGCCCAGGAGATTGTAAAAGCAGGATGGGTTGTTTTTGGTTGTTGGTGGTTAATTATGGCTTAAATACACGTTCGGACTTAGTGGACATTGAAACATTTTATTGCTACTATTGGATTTCTTGAGTAGTCTTTTTTTTAAATTTCTTTAGGCATGTCTCAATTACTTCCACTTCATTGAATTTGTAATAGGAATTAAACAACTTTATATTGTTATTTACTATAGGTCCTGTGTTAGGCCTAGTTAAGGGGATTCAACAACAACATATATTCTACCTATATTGTTAGATAGTAATGATCTACAAAATTGCCTTGCTAACCATTATTCCACCTTGTGGTCTGCACATAAATTCTTATTCAATTTGTTAATTATTGTAGCAGCTTTCCTAATTCTCTTCCTACTGTGGGGAAAATGAAATAAAATAGATAGATAAAATAATAATAATAATGAATAAGAAAAAAGAAAAATACATTTTCCATGAGGCTAAGAGTAAAGGAACTGGAAATATGATCACCCCCCCCCCACTTGGTGTCATTAAACACCATCTAAGGTAGTGATGCTTAAGTATATAAAAAGACAAACATTTCCCTGCTTCAATCTCTTTATCCTCCTTGCTGCAAGTGGCAACAGTACATGGAAAAACAGACAGTCCCGTTTGGAGCAAGTTAGTTTCTCCTGTCCAATGATTATAGACTCTCTCTATCCACTTTCCAACATGTGACTTCACATGTGGCTTCCAAAACATCCACCTATGAAGTAAGTCAAGCTTTTTCTTTGGTTGTTTCATCTCAGCACAAGGCTGACTTGAGCTCAACCATTAATATGATGCTTTATACTTACTTACCTTAACTCTTGAACCTAAAAGAAAATGAATATATTCCAAAGACATTAAGAACTTTGTTTCATTACAGTTCATATAAAAAAAAAATGGTCTGTATTAAAAACTCAAGTTTTTCCTTCCTTTTTTCAAGTAGATCCTTATTTGTTTATCACATATGAACACACATTCATATAAAACTAGCAGCATGACCCGGCATTGCCTGTGCTTGATTCAAAAATCGAATGACTCATACAGCAATCGCTATCACTTGACTTAAAATATTTTTCCCTTCCTTGCCTTTAAAGGAGTGCCCCTTTGCCGTGCTGATGTTGCTACATGCCTTACTTCTTGCCTATCTCACACTGCAATTTTTTTCTA
The DNA here is from genome assembly GCA_963932145.1 of Acanthosepion lycidas. Lineage (NCBI taxonomy): Eukaryota > Metazoa > Mollusca > Cephalopoda > Sepiida > Sepiidae > Acanthosepion > Acanthosepion lycidas. Next base: position 3,993,594 of record OZ010600.1, read on the forward strand.
AGCTCTATACTAAACATTAAATCTGTTACAAAAAAAGAACTAAACAAAATGAACACAAAACGATCAGCTTTAAAAAAGGACTCGTAACTGGAAAAACCGAATGAAAAAAGAATGTTAACAACAAATACTTTTTCACACCCAACCCAGTTCTGCGGAATCAGAATCAACGTTGAGTTTAAGCAAGCGAATGAGCCAATTGAAGTAAATTGCCATGCAGATTTAAATTTTTCCCACTTGTGACGAATGCAGCTACCTATTTTTTTTTGTATGCTAGCATGCTAGTTAACATTCATGTCAGTCAGCTGTTGGCTGTCACGCTGACCAATAGAATCTTCTTGCCTATTCGTGGCAGCCAGCTATAGGCTCTCACTCTGGCCAGTAGAAAATGGCCACAAACTACATGAAAACTGCTGTAGAAGCATGAAAAAATCAATTATTTCCACTATCGATGGGAGTTGGGAAATGCAATTCCGGTCTTGGCCTTCCTGCTAACTTGGAGCATGTGCATGTAAATTTTGGTGCATATCCACCGTGCATTTGTTACACACGCACACACACGTCCTGCCTTTTATAGAGATGCACACAAACACACAACCTTACAACTTTCCTACCATCATGTTTATGTTGAACTGACAGTGGATGACTTTGTTGTGGGTGTTCTATTGATGTGTTGGCCTTGACTGAATGAATGTAAGTTTTTATATATGTATTTTTGGGAGTGTTAAAAGAACATCATTAGCCCCCTATGGGATTATAAAATTACAAACAAAATCATATATGAGATACAACAAAAAAAAAAAAAACATAGAGAAAAATGATAAAATGCTTTAGTATACATTTCAGAGAAATGATTGTATATTTTAAAGAACATATATGTATACAGAAATAAAAGAGTTTTACTTATCTGTTTTATCAGAGAATTTTCCAGGGTGTCTACTTCCATCGGCCGTCAAAAAATGAAGAAATAGAAGGTTTTGATTTTTGTTTCATTTGGTGGTAAAATACTTGTTTTGATGCATCATGGGAGTATTCTATATTTATTGAACTATTTTTTATAATCTAACTTTTTTGTTCTTTATTGTTAATTACGATCCTTATCTGTTGATTTCAATCTGCTTAGGGATGATTACAAAACACTTACCCCTTCCCTTTTATAGACAGAAGCATACAAATGCAAGCTGGGTTTTTTTTTTTTCTTAGCGAATAAAATAGGGTGGTTTGCAGTTTCATATGACACAGTTCAGGTCTGTCTTGAAGTTAGAATGCCATTGTTCGTTTGTCCAAACTTGCTTTTGCATGTCAATATTAATTCTTAGTTTGAGAACTTTTTGACTTATTATTGCTAATTTGTCTTGCATATGTGGTTTGCTTGCTTTACACCTGTTTCTTTCTTTTCTTTCTCTTATTATTACAAACTTTGGATAATCTCTTGAATATTCAGAATGCTGTTGATACAGTAATTCAGTCATGAAGAACCATAATCAGCACACTTGCCCAAAATGTGTTAAACTGTAATATAAAAAAAAAGATAATCACAAAATAGCATCAAACACATTTTTCTTTTTTTAATCAGTATCAAGCAGTAAAGCTATTAAGACACAAGTGGTCACAGGGTATAGAAGAATTAAGAACAGAAATATTAATAATGAGCAGGAAGAGGAAAGAGTAATCAAGAGGACAGTAGATAGCAATTGACATTGCATTTAAATTTTTCAGATTAAAGTTGGCTGGAAAGTATGGAGTCAGAAGTGAGTTCCACAAGTGAGAAGTTGCATTTAAATTTCTCACATTAAAGTTGGCTGGAAAGTATGGAGCCGGAAGTGAGTTCCACAAGTGAGAAGTGTGAGAAAAGAAACTTTTCGCATAGAATTTACAGCTACATCTAGCCAGCTCAACTGTAAATTGATGAGATCTTGACACCAGTCTAGTATTGTGCTTAAATTCACAAAGTCTAGGTACCATAGCAAAGAGCTCATCTGAACAATTACTATGAAAGTATTTATAGAAAAGGCAGAGAGAGGCAACCTTAAGGTGGTGGAAAAGTAACTGGAGCCAAACCACCAGATCAGGACCAATTATATTGCTGATTCTTCTTTGAATTTTATGAAGCAGCTCAAGGTAAATAGCAGGGCCAGACTTATAGATATGCAAGATAGATTCTGGAGAGAAAAATTGTCTTTAAATTATTTAAATTTTACTTTTATTTAAAGAAATTTTTTTTCTTTAACAAGGAATGCTGTTTTTTTTAAGCATGAAAAATATTTGGTCATCACTGAGAAAATCTTGTTAAAATATTAAACATTTCCCAAATGAAATCCAATGAAAGAAAAGGTCAAAAACTGCTGTTTTGTAATTGAGACAAAATTGCGGATATCCTGAACAAGAACTTCAAAATTTTGTAACTTGACTCCTGCAAATTTACAAATGATTGCATTTTAAACAAGTTTAATTTCATGCTTCAAATTCTTTTGCTGAAGTTCATTTGGCAAATTGTTTAACTGATCCTTTTACAAGTTTACTCTATCCTCTATTGCGTTCTATTTCCAAATTCTAAATTGGCTGATTATGTTTTAAATGCTACTTGAGCATGATGCACTATAGATTTTGAAGTGAGTAACTGGAGCCAAGGATATAATTTCAGATTTGACCATTGTTTACTTGTCATTTAATATTATACCTGTGGTGAAGACATGGACAAGAAAAGCTCAAACCCACAAATAAACTTACATTGACACATATGACATAAAACATATCTAAAGCTCAACTCCAAAGTGGTGAAAAGTAAGACCAATAAGAAGGACTTTTTCTTATTCATCATTTTGATTTTGTCTTTCACTGGTAACTTATTAAAAAAAGCAAATGTATTGTTCCTGTTGCAGGTGGGGGTATATTGGCCTGCAAACAGATATTGAATGACAGAAGTGAACAACAAACAAAATGAAGACGTGAGTAAAAATATATTGCCAAGTTTATACTGGAAGTCATCCACCATAGGTGTGACATAAATATGATGGGAAGTCAAACAGGAAGACATTCACTGTGAATTTGACAGAAATGGTTAGAAGTTAGTTTGTGCCAGTTGAACATGGATCTGTTGAAGTGCTAGTGTATGAACGTAACAACATCTGATTGCAACATTGCTGTTCTTGGTGATAAAAGTGAAAGACAGATTGAAAAAAAAAACAGATTAGTGACATGTTAATGTTTACATTTTCACCAAAACACTCACCTGTTAACAGAAACGCCAATAGATGAAGCAAGCAAAAACAGTTTAGGATAAACCTCTTCTCACTCACTTGGTAGTCATTTTTGTTATGTTGTTGCTGAACATGAAAAATAACCAACGAATCGTTTTTAAAACATGAAATAATTCATAGGCTAAGAACAACTGAAATATGAAAATTTTATTATTTCTTTATTTAATGTGGCAACAACAGTTTATGAAACATTTCTTCATGTAGTTATATATGCTGTGAGGCTGGGTTATCCTCTGTTCTTGATGGATAAAGTAAAGTCCATCTGCCATTATATATACTTATCTGTAAGGCTGGTTTATACTCTGTTGTGTCCTGGATATGATGATAAACTATATCTGGCAGCAAGGCATCTGCTCAAGAGGTTTTCAGGAGCATGAAGCTACTGCCTAATTGCTGTTGTTCCCAGGTTCCCCCTGACATGGGGTGATAGCACCTGTTAGGGTCCCAGATATGGATAAATAGTTAACCCCCAAACTGGGGTTAAAACTCTATGAAAGTATAGAAATAGATTTTTATAGTAAAAATACCATCAATACATTTTTGAAAAAAATATTACCAGCAATACATTTTGGAAAAAAACAAAAAATTATAATCAGCAATACATTTTTGAAAAAAATATTGCCAGCAATACATTTGACAAAAAACTTTACAAAAATATATAATGAAACCTGATCTACAAACTGATTTCTTACAAAGAATACATATTCTATTCATATGAACCTAGCCTAAAAATCTTGTTGGCATTAAATAACCCATTGAGGTGTTGATTTGCCATGAAACAAACCAAACTTATACTCTGCTCTTTGGTGACAGAGTGAAGGTCATCTGTTGTTACATATCCTGTATTTCTTTTAATTCCCATTTGGTTGATATAATGTGGGATCTTCCACAACAAACCAGCCTTACCTCTTTTTAGGAAATGCACTCTTCCTATCTGGTAAGTAACATCCTACTTTCATACAAATATAACAAGTATTCATTGGTCAATCACCTTCAATCTAGCTTGTTGATTGGTCAGAACTGACCAATCAAACCGCCTGCACGCGACCAATCTGTTTTCCCGCTCATATGCCGGAAGCCTCACAACCATTATATAAACCCAACACATGTAAACTCCCTCGAGTTTTCTTTTCATTCATCTCTCTCGCACGTCTCATTCCTTGCTACCAAGTGCCAAGATGTAATCTTCAAGAACTCCCGTCTTAGCCATTGCGGTCAGACGTTAAAGACAATTACCAACATTCACGCAAGTACGAACTCTGAAATCTCTACTGAACTTTTACCAACTTTATAACTCACAATTCCAAACTTTATTCTTCTAAATTACAGTTTAATATTACTTCTTCTTAATATGAACTCAGGTACAACAATTACCTTAATCAAAGGGACACGACTCTGTTCTACCTTTTCAGTTCGCATGCATGTACATCAAACATTAATAAATTTAATTGTTATGTTTTGAAATCATTCCGTTCAGTTTTGTATTTTATTCTATGTGCTATTTACGTCAAATATAAATTGCATTGCGTCCACGCATTGTCCTTAATCCCATCTTTCCTAGCCAAAGTTAAATATTGGTAACTCAATCACTACAAGATGGGCAACCCCAACGTCTGTCGTTCGACGTTCACAACAACAATGGTAATACAACCGCTACAATAAGATGGTTAAACATGGCTAGATTCATTTATGTGTCTTTACTTAGTGTTGTGCCGTCAGGAAAAAAGGAAGAATTCTTGAAATTGGATTAAATCTGTAACTGTCATAAGATATTTTAAACGTTTAATGGTGGGTTTATATTAGCCATTCAACATCTTTGTTCTATGTCTTTTTTTTTTGCTTTGAACTTGATCTCCACTGATCAAGTTCAAATTTTGGATTATCTTCCTTCTACTAGAGTTTACCTTTTTTTTTTCTTTTTATCATCAATTAAATCTTTATTTGTTATACAATAAATAATTTCAGGCATTTAATATTAGACATTATTTTCAATCAGTCTCAACATAATCTTAACTGTTTAAAACAAAACTTGTTACATTTGCAATCAAATCTGAAACTAAAGCTCTGAACTGGTGGGATTAAGGAATAGAGTTCACCTAAATGTCTGCCATGCCAATAGCTATAGAGTAACAAAAGGCTAGCAATGTTTTGCCTGTTGAAAAGGTGTCATAGAGTGGAAAACAATTCATCACCCACAAGGCTGCATAAACAATTTTGAACTCTGTCAAGGCTGGGAGGTGAGAATAGGACAGCTCCAGTCGAAATGTGGCAACAATACTCGGTTTCCAATTTAATCTGACCATCGAAAAGATATAGCATGGCAGGATTGGTTGGTTGGTTTGTTTAACGGCATATCAAAACCTTATGGGTCATTTAATGTCGAAATTTAATTTTCTTGGGTGATTTGGTAATTTTTTACACTATTAAAATCAACTGCTAGTATTTTTGCTATAAAAATATATTAAAAGTAAAGCTAAAATCCAAAGAAGAATCTACAATGTTAACGGTCTTGACCTGGCATTCTCATTGTATTGAATTCACTGAGCAGAATGCAAGTTCTTGTTATGTTTAACATCCTTGATGGGACTATCTCAAGAATAGTGAGTTTGAAGGTAAGTTTAGGAAATATCTTTTTTCTCATTCATTTCACCCCAAGCAAAACAAAACCAGTAAGACACAAGGAGTTATTGAATGTAAAAGAATATGAGTGAAATAAAAACCTTATTCAGGTGAGAGGACAATAAAAGAACAGGAATTAAGAAGACAGAAGATAACAATTAACATTGCATTTAAATTTTTGAAGATCAAAGTTGACAGAAAAGCAAGAAGCTGGAAGAGAGTTCCACAAGCAAGAAGTGTGAGAAAAAAACTATTAGCACAGAACTTACATTACATCACACTATTTCAACAGTAAAACAATGTACTGTGCTTAAATTCATAAAGTCTAGGTACCATAGAGGAAAGCTCATCAGAACAATTACCATGAAAGTCTTTATAGAAAAGGCACAGGGAAGCTACGTTACGGCGGTGGGAAATCGACTGAAGTTGACATGCCAAGTCAGGACTGATAAAATTGCAGATTCTTCTTTGTATTTTATCAAGAATTTCTAAACACATAGTAGAATTATCAGACCAGGCATGGCAGTGATATTCAATGCATAGGCGAATGGTGGATTTGTAAGTAAGATAAATACTAGTAAGAAAAATTATCTTGCATGACACAGTGAACTAACTTTCCTAGTGACAGACTTTGCAATTGATTCAATATAATCTTTCCACTTCATGTCAGTGGAAAATCTTTAGTAAGCACCAGTCATAGAGCAAGAGTTAACAAACCAATCTTGCCAGCCCCTGGGAGCCTCATTTTAAGACAAACATTGTACTATGCTAACCATTTTTAATGGTTAGCTTTGATGATTGTGGCAGTGATTTTACAAAAATGTAATGTGACTGGGTAAATGAAAATTTTTAATATGACGATTACAAAAAGCTGGCAATGTGGCTGATTTCGTTGTCAACATCTGTCAAATGCTGTATTTCAAATTAACTGGAGATAACGCTAGAAGTTTCTAATATAAGGGAGGTAATTTATTTCGCGAAAATTATTTTGTACACTGAAATGAATTATTTCCCTTGTTAGTACTCCAAGCGAGCTCACCATTAGCCAGTCGTCGACAAAGTAAAAAAGGAAAATGATAATTTTTTTTTATAACGAAACAGTTCTTTTTATACAATTGAAAAACCTAAAAAACACATTAAATATTATATTTATTAAAGTTCTATAATCTCGAAATCATTTCAGTCACGGTCAGTTAAGTGCAATAATACGTGATACACACTTGGGCAATCATAGCTTTTTTGATTCATGACTCACTAGGCAAATTTTCCCACAGTAGGTTGGAGTTTCTTTCTGTAGTAGACTGGTTGCCAACTAAGGCAATAGGACCCAGTCTGTCCTGTTATTTACCCCCAGTTTGGGTGGGAGAGGAGATGGAGTTGTTGGGGATTCGCAGAATGAACTAAGATTTTTTGCTATGGTGTTTAGAGAATATATCAGAAGGAATTTTTGTCAGGTTGCGTGATCTTCTCTTGCATCCACAACAATAAATAATACTTAATATAAATAAAACAAGGCAAAATATGTATGCAATTCAAACAAACAAATGCATTTATATACAATACAAATATTATATACAAAATATTATTACAAGATATTATTGTGTTGTTATGTTTGTTAGTGGTAATAATTTTTTTCTTCAAAAATGGATTGCTGGTATTACAAAAATATTTTTACATGTTCATGGTGTTTTGACCCCAGTTTGGGGGTTATCTATTTGCCCATAGCTGGGCCCCTAACAGGTACTACCAGCTCAGGTGAGGGTGAACCTGGGAACACCAGCAATTAAGAAGTGGTTCCACACTCTTCAGAGTCTTCTGATCAGAGGTCTTGCTATCGGATATAATTTGTTGTCATACCTAAAGTGCTTAATTGGAGTTGGGGGGGGGGCTGTCTTAGCCGTTTGCAGAGGTGCTGTCGACACTTTTTGAAGCCCCAGCTGACAGGGCACACTATTAAGACAGGAGTAAATAGTTGTGCCATCAGCATAGATACTAAGTTGAAAACTGATGACATCAGAAACATCGCTGATGAAAATTAGGAACAATGTAGGTTCAAGGCTAGAGTTCTGGGAGACACCTGCATTGTTGCAAAAAAGATCTTTATTGTTCGATTTACTATTAAGAAAGGAATAAATAGTTGTGCCATCAGCATAGATAACAAGTTGTGAATAGATGAAATCAGAAATGTCACTGATGAAAATTAGGATCAATGTAGGCTAGAGTTCTGGGAGACACCTGCATTGTTGCAAAAAAGGTCTAAAAGAATTGTTGTAATTTGAGCCAGAAATTGTTAGCATTGTTTACCAGAAACTTTGGAATAAAAGGAACTGACCCAAGGCATAAAATAAATAATATATATTTATTTGAGATTTTAGATTGGGAAGACGTTGATATTCGAGGTAACAAAATTTCTTTATAAGTCCAATCTTGGTAGTAGTTGGGAGAAAATCCGTTTCAGCTTGGTATTTGATAATTTAAGGGTCAGAACTTGGTAGTAGTAGTCTTCTTAGAAAGTGGTCAGTGCCAATGTTTTCCTTGGCCCTAAGAAGAGCAGAAAATGTCATTAGCAGATGACCTCTTAAACTTCTTCACATGTTGGTTCTCCAGTGGTCGTGTCTCTTGTTCCATGCTTTTTCTTGCTATCTCTTCACCTCCTCCTCTAGATATGAGCTTATATCCTTTTCACAAGGATCGCAGGCTACGTGTGTAAACCTTGGTTTTTGGTTAACATCAAATTCTCTTTGTGTTAATTTCTTTGATTGGCCAAAATTATTTTATTTTCCGGCTTTCCTTTCTTTTTAATTTTTTTTACATAGTGGAAGTTATGTGTAGAGCCCCCCTGATTTATGATTGTTTTCATTCATCAATTAAAAGACACTGGCTCATCAAACTTCCGACATTTTGTGGCTGGGTTCAGTCTTTTCTTCTTTTTCTTCCTCTTTTTTATTTGAGGGTTGCCTTCTCATTAGCTGAGAGAGAGAGAGAGAGAGAGAGATTTTAAATGAAAGTTCAAATGTTTTATTTTAATTAGAATTCTTTCTTTTTTTTTTGTTTATACATATTATTTTTATATTTTACTGGAACTCACTACAGACAACTTTCATTTTGTGAATTGACAAGAAAGATTGAATCAGATCAAAAATCTGTCCAGAAATACCATAACCTTTGAACTTGTGAAGAAGGGCAGCAAACCAAATCGTGTCAGATGCCTTCAAGATATCCAAAGCAACAGCCTGAGCTTCAACATTCTCATCTAAAGCTTTATAGACTCTTTCAGTAATAATCGGCGGATGTGGTGACCACAATGTATTCGTTCACATAAAATAATTAACCAATCAGATGGTTATATTTAGTTTTCAAAACCTCTAATCTGAAAATGAAAAGCTAGCTGCCAAGAAAATAAAAAACAGCTGTAGAAGACTCATTCAAGTTAAACGGACTGACTTGATACTGCGGTGACTTCAAAGAAGCTGACTGCTAATCCCAAACCTCCAGATGCAGATACGGAGATACCAGTCACTGCCTTTCTTCCTCTACTTCCGAATGTATGTACATGAACAAACTCCTTTTTCTTATCAGTATTGTCACATTTACATGCTGTAACAGATGTTATGCTTTTTTGCCAGACTTGCACGCGTTGAAAACATTATCAGCAACAGTGATCATTTTTGAGCTTTTTGACATACAGAAAAAACAAACTTGAAGCATGTATAGTGCAAATACCAAGAGAATAGCCCTTTTTCACCCTGTGTTGAGGTTGAGTTAGGATGCTAAACTTAGTACTCTGGAACAGATGTACAAAGCACCTCACTCATTCTTTAACTTGCCAACAGAATAAGCTCAACCATTTCTTTGAAGCTATCCTCAAACATTCTTCATATTAAAAGTTCCCTATAGAATAAAAATTTATATATCATTTAACTCTAAACTCTGGTTTGTTGATTTTTCTAACCAATTTACACACCTTCTCAACTTCAAACAGCGACCAAACACAACAATGCTTATAACACTATTAAGTCTTATAATACTATTTTGAGAGAAAGCAAAACTGAAAATTGTGAACTCTAAAGGATATTTGCATACATTTTTGCATTACCAGGTCAGATCAACTGGAAGTTTCCATCTCACGAGTTGGGTGTTGAATGACCAAACTCGGTTATTTATACGTGGGCTCCAAGTGGCACTTCTGGTATCATTGAAAATATTCAAAATATAATACAAAATATTAATCAACCACTGACAGCTTTTCCCTTGCATTTTTAAAGGACTTTTTTTGTTAGCCAGCACCTGCATAAGGGAAGCTATGAATACAGACCATAAAACAAAGGCAGTTGGTAAATGAATTGCGCATTGTCAACTCAATCGATTTAATAATTCACAGAAACATTTTACACTTCTCTGATGAAGATTAAACAATGAATCCAAGGTATGAACTTTCCGCCTTTCAAGGGGTTTTATTAAACACACCTCAATATGTTTTGTCTTGGAATTTTTCCATTTTCATGGATTTAATTAACATACCTCACAATGTTTGTAATGATTTTTTAATATCTTTAATACTTTACTCAGTTTTTGAAGGCCATCTTTCTCTATTCCCATACACTTTTTGGTTATGGTAAGAGTCAAGAATAGGGTTTGGGTTTTTGTTTTATGGCATATCAATTTCAAGGTATTATTTAATGCTGACAAGATTTTTAGAATAGATTCATATGAATAGAATATTCATTGATGTATTTTTGTAAAGAAGGTTGTTGTAGAGAGTCTGCTTTCATTGATGTATTCTTTTCAAATACACAGTTTATAGGGAAATTGATTTTATTGATATTCTTATTTGGTTTATATTTTTTGGTAGAGGCCCACTGTTTTAAGAAATAATATTACAAAATCGATTTTTGCTTTTTCAAAGAGCTCAAAACATATTTATATTATAGTATTTTTGTTTTTAGAGAGAGAGAGAGAGAGAGAGAGAGAGAGAGAGAGAGAGAGAGAGAGAGAGAGAGAGAGAGAGAGAGAGAGAGAGAGAGAGAGAGAGAGAGAGAGAGAGAGAGAGAGAGAGAGAGAGAGAGAGAGAGAGAGAGAGAGAGAGAGAGAGAGAGAGAGAGAGAGAGAGAGAGAGAGGAAAAAAAAAAAAAGGTCTGAACACTCGGTTAATATATGTTCAATAGTTTAAGGTCATTTCATATGCTTGGTATCCTGGCTGATCTTCCTTATTGTTGAGATGTTGAGTGTTTCCACGTGAGTGTATTGAAATAAGGACAAACACATACGTAGGGAAAAATACTGGTATATTCGAAGAGGTATTTACAAAAGAGAGATTAGTAGTCAAACGAACGCACATTAGTCAGTCACAGTAAGAAAGAATATAAAGTCCAACTGTATCTTCCGGTAGAGAGACGGAAATGTGATGTTCACCTGATCTCCTCTGAACTCTATAGAACTGTCCTATTAGTAGTAGAGAGATCAGTCCATTCTGATGAGAAGGTGGGTGCGCCCCAACACTTATTTAGCAAGTATGAGTAGTTTATTCTCATATGGCCTGTGCATAAGCCTGAGATTTTCTGAAATTCCATTCTAGAATAGGGGCCAAATGCATTTTTGATTCTTTGAAAACAAGCAAATTGATAGCATCTTGTATGGAATGTTAAGTTTTCAGCAAAAACCAAAAGCAAAGTTTTGATGTCTCTACCTGGTGGTGGGTATCTACAGACTGAAGAAAGGAAAACTTTTATAAGAAAATTCAAAAATTAAATTATTGAAAACCCTTATTGTTTCTTGGGGCTAAAAGATACTTTGAACAGTTCATTTTAAATGATTACAATTACTCAAAGGAGATGGCAGTTGATTAGTTCAGATTTTGCTGAAATGTCTTGTATTTTTTCGAATGAAAAAAACAACAAAGTATTAAAATTGGTGAGTGTGGAAAAGTTGTTGAAATAAATTAAAAATTAATTATCTGGCACAAATATCAGACAAGGTGTATGGCTAACCAACAATGAATTTTTGGAGAAATTGAAAGAAACACTGAAGAATTCAATAGCCTCTTTGTTGAGTTTGTTTCTGATAGGTTTCAAAAGAATCTCAAAGAAATAATTCATAGGAATACTGTTGTAACCTAGGGAAGATTACTGAATGGAATAATCAAACGAAGGTTGGTAATGAACGATATACTTAGGATATGAACAACATATATAAGATTCGCCAGCAGTGTGTAGAAGAAATAGTCAACTGCTAGAAGTGAGTCAAATGAATTCCACAATGAATCACTAACTGCAGACCAACATACAGTATTTACTACTGTATTTATGTGAATGGGGACATGCCCATTATTGTCTGTAGGTATGCTACAACACATACCCATTTAGGGTTTACCATAATATGAAATTTCAGTTTAGCATATAGTTGACTTGTCTAATTAGATTATGATCACAGAATGATTACAAACAAAGAAAATGTTGCAGAGAGGGTTTGCCAATACTAACAACATTCTATTGAAAACTTTGAAAATAAATGAATTCAACACACACATTATATATTTATATGTTAAGTGTATGTATAGATGGATGGGTGGATTTTACCTTTTACTTTTAATTATATATATATATATATATATGGTATATTTGTTTAGATGAGTGTGTGTATATGTATGAATGTGTGTATGTCTATATGTGTGTATGTATATATATATATATATATATATATATATATATATGTATATATATATATATATATATAGGAACATGTATATGTATGTATGTGCGAGTATGTATAGATATGTTGTTGTGTAGGTGCGTATATACGTATGTGTTTTGGGGCATATAAATAGTAGGTCCTTACTAGATTAAATATTCTTTAATTTTTTTATATGTTTATGTTAAATTTGTAACCTGTATGTGATATTGCTTTGTCTAATTATTCTTGATTACACATCAGTTCTCTTATAAATGCCCTCGTATTTAATTTGCGTCCCCCTTTTTTTATCTTCTCTTTTCTTATATATATTAGGTTAGTAATGGAAAACAGACAGAAAATTTTCGCATATACTTCAGCAGTATGAATTGGCACGATTTTAAGTTTAGATCATATCGTTTTTTATTGTGCGTAGTGTCACCACAAATGTATCCACACGTTTCCAGTGACTGTTTTTTTAAAATTTTAATTTTAAGTCAGCGAATCGTTTAGCGATTTATGCATCTGAAAAGAAGTCATAGTTATCTGTATCTCACTCATTTAAACTGTTATTTAACTCCTCTCTTTAAAACTTCTGTTAAATTTTAACACCACCTTCACCTTTAGGCATTATATATATATATATATATATATATATATATATATATATATAAAATTATTTATTTAAAAATTATAACATAAATATGTTATAAAATCACTACAAAAATAGCCATTTTGTTTCAACACCTCTGGTGTCTTATCAAGTGATGATGTTGAATGTAGAATAAAGGGTTTTAAAAGGTACAAATTAATTAACCACTCTTTGCAAGGGGAAAGGCTGTTACATAAGCTGGAATGACCAATCAAAATACAAAGTAAGGTTATAATAACTATTAAAGGCTTTAAAGTTGGGGTTATACTAAAATAGAATTTATTCCAACTATTAAGTATTAAATTATATGATAAAATTTGAAATTAAAAATAAAAAATTACCCATTTTAAAATCTAAATTTAATCTCTATTAAGTTTAAAATTATAAAATTACCGAGGAAAAAAATACATATGTTATTCTATTTATTTGGTTTTTGAAATTATGTTGGAATAGACGTTAAGATCGACTGCTCTTAACTTCGTGACAACATGAATATATTTGAATTTCAAGTGTAGGGATGGGATGATGAGATCTTGCAAAAGACAATACATACACACTCACATTATAATACATAAGCACTCAGATATATTTAGATATATATACACACACAAAAAAAGAAAAAGATGACGAGACAGGAAACATCTCCACGACCCTTTACAAAAAAAAAACAAACCAGAACACACACATACATACACAATTAAATGTGCATGCTAGTTACTATACACATTGACACTGATAAAGACATGTACTTACACCCAATACATTGACTTAGACAGTCCGATACAACAACCAAAAAATATTCAAGATTGAAAGCATTATTAAACGAATTCTAACCACTTATTAAAATATAACTTATATGGGCAAATATACATAGATAAAAATGGTCTAATAGAACAGAGAAACAGAAAGGACATTAAAACAGATACACACATATATACATATATATATATATATATATATATATATATATACACACATATACATATATATACACATACAGAAGCAAGTATAAATATATCAACCCACACAGCAATGTAAAAAACTAAACAAACCAAATATAAATATATATACATACAGATACACACATACATATTATATATATATATATATATATATATATATATATATATACACATAAATATATGTATGTAACCATATACGCATATAAACTAAACATACATATATACAAACACATATACATCCATATATATATATATACACACGCACACACATAAAAATAGGTATATACATACATAAGCCTACACATATTCTAACAATATTATCATATTGAAAATAAAGTACAGTAAAGTCCATTATAATTTTTAAAATGTAACAAGGCACAATTGTTGATTAAGTGTATAAGCAATTAAAAAACCCTCATCAAACAAAAATAGATTTTAGTTTGTATTGATGATACATTCATGAAAATTATGGTTTTAAAAGTTTCAAAACAGCACCAATAATTAAGGAATTGTCTGGTTTTGAAAATGACCTACTGGATATCATCAAGGGTTTAACCTTCCATAAATATAAAAACACTTTCCAAATAAATCTTGATGTTATTGTCAAGGATATTAATAAATCTGGTGACATTTATGTTAAATTCGATAAAACGGCTAACTTTTATAAGTTATCCCCTAAGGATTATGATACATTAGTTTAAAATAGTCTGAGCGGAAGCTACAAAAAAATTGATACCAATAATTTTAACCAGATAGATAGGATTAACTGTGTCAGTAAATCAATTACTGATAAACTACGGATAAGTGATTGGGTCAGTAAGCTACAAAATAAGGAAGCGTATGTCTTGTTAAAAGACCATAAACCCGAATTCAGAACTAAGCCATCTACTAGTCTTATAAACCCTACTAGACCAGAAATCGGTAGAATCAGTAAGACTATCTTGGAAAGAACCAAACGCTCCATAAAAAAACACCCTTGGACTATTACAGTGGATTAATACAGCTGATGTTATCAACTGGTTTATTAACATCCGATATAAGGACAACTGTATGAAAATACAGTTCGATATTATCGACTATTATCCTTCTATATCGAATAATCTATTCACTTTGACCTTGGAGTTCACTCGGGAATACTCCAATAATTCTGAGAGTGAAGTGGATATAATCATAAAATGCCGAAATTCTGTTCTGGTCCACAAGGATGAAGAGTGGACCAAAAAGTCTTGCAGCGATAATTTTGACATTTCAAAGGGTTCCTTGGATTCTGCAGAGGCTTCTGACCTGGTTGAATTATTTCTTTTGTACAATTTAAGTGCCTTTGATTGTCTAGATTCTGATAATGTAGGATTATAAAATGATGATGGCTTATTAGTTGTTAAAAATTCCACTAAAATTAAGGTAGACCGTATTAGGAAAATGATCCATAGGATATTTAAGGATTTAGGTTTTAGGACTATAGTTACAACTAATGTTAAACAAGTAGATTTTCTGGATGTTACCCTAGACCTTATTAGCAACACTTTCCAACCATATGTGAAGGTTAATTCCAACCCAGTATACGTGCATCCAAATTCTAACCATCCCGCTTCAGTTATCAAACACATAACCTCCTCCATTGGATTTAGGATTAGTACTAACTCTTCTAACAAAGATATTTTTAATAAACATCGTGCTTTTTACACTTCTGCACTTAATAGTGGATACAAAGATACCACTATTCAATATAGAAACCCGGTTAATTGCAACCATAATAAGACCTAGACAGATCATTTGGTTTACTCCCCCTTTCTATATAATGGTTAAATTAGAATGTATATTTCTAAACCTCATCAAGAAACATTTCCCCAACCTAGAAACTAACCCACTTAGTAAAATATTTAATCCTAATACCCTTAAATTTAGCTATAGTTGTGCGGATAATCTAGAGAAAATAATTAAAAACATAACAACAGAGTCTTTAACAAGTATAATCTTGACTACTCACCAGGTTGCAAGCAGCACTACAAAGTATGACATGAATAACAACTTATGTAATTGTAGGAATCCAAATAATTGTCCACTACAAAATAATTGTATGACTAGTTCTGTAGTTTATCTTAGTACAATCTCTACATTAGAAAACCCAAATGTAAATTTTTTTTACATTGGTAGCACCATGAATCCATTCAAGGAACGTTGGCGGGGGCATATGCACTCTTTTAATAACAGTAATTATAAGTCATTTTTGGAGTCTAGAAGAAAAGAATAAAACACCTACTGTTAAATGTAAATTCATCAAGAAAGCCCGGACATGTAACTCCCTATAAACCCCTTGTTATCTATGTCTTAATGAAAAATTTGAAATAATTAGATTTAAAAACAAGACCCATCTCTTAAATCAAAGATATGAACTGAACTGTAAACACCGTTATAAATTTAACTTATTATAGGGGTTGTAATACTTTCAATGTTAATGATATGTCACTGTAACTTTAATAGGTTATTACTTTTATTACCTGATGGTCATCCTGTCGATATGAGTGTGTGTTGGTGTACCTATACTGTGTTGTTTGTCTGTATATGTGTGTATGTACTGCTGGATGTGTATATATGTATATATATGTAAGTAAGATTTCTTTTTATATATATAAAAAATAAGGTAAAAAGGAGGAGAAGAGGGTAATATATATATATATATATATATATATATATATATATATATATATATATATGTATCCAGATGTATTGTGCATGTATATTTCTATTTACGTGTACTTTTGTATGTATGGATATGTTTATGTATGTATGTAGGGATACACACATATATATGTATGCGTGTGTATGTATATATGTTTATGTATGTATATGTATGAATATATGTGTATTTAGGTGTATATATCTGTACTTGTAATTATAGGGATTTATATATATATATGCTTGGATGTGAGTGTACTTATATATGTGTATATGTGGATGTTTTAATATGGGTATTTATGCATGATTATATATTTGTATATGTGGATGTATGTTCGTATGTCTTCATATATGTATATGTATGTATACCTTAGTGTCTTGAAATGTATCATCAATACAAACTAAAATCTATTTTTGTTTGATAAGGGTTTTTTAATTGCTTATAGATTTAATCAACAATTGTGTCTTGTTACATTTTAAAAATTATAATAGACTTTACTGTACTTTATCGTCAATAAGATAATATTGTTAGAATATGTGTAGGTTTATGTATGTATATACCTATTTTTATGTGTGTGTGTATGTATGGATGTGTATGTGCGTATATATATATATATAAGTGTATGTTTAAATCTACGTTTGTATGTTTTTATATATATATATGCGTTTGTATATATGTATATTTAGTTTATATATATATACATATATATATATATATATGTATACATACATACATACATACATATATTTATGTATATATATATATATGTATGTATGTATACATACATATATTTATGTATATATATATATATGTATGTATGTATACATACATACATATATTTATGTATATATATATGTATACATACATTTATGTATATATATATATACATACATATGTGTATATATATATATATATGTATGCATATATATATACACACATGTATGTATACATATATATATATACATACATATGTGTATATATATATGTATACATACATATGTGTATATACATACATATGTGTATATATATATGTATACATACATATGTGTATATATATATATATATATATATATATATATATATATATATATATATATATATATATTGAACAATAAAAAATGTTAAAAAATTAAAATCTTCAGACAGACTGGGTTGTAGATTTATATTCTTTCGTTTTTTTATTATTATTTCATTTAGATTCCTCGACTTGTTTCGACCAAAAATGGCCATCATCGGGAGAAGAAATATTTCTGCTTGCTGCTAGCAGAGAACTACAGAAATGAATGTCTTGATGGAGAAAATGAACTTTTGTCTGTAGTTTTCATTTGTTTTTTTTAATTTTTTTATCTTTTTAACATGAATCTTTTAACATTCCTTGTGTTGGTCAAATAGTCTCTTTTAAGTTGTTATTTGAGATAAGAGCTGGATAGATACATGCTGCTATGAATTCTCTGGTCAGTTTGACAGTTTTATTGGACTTGAAGAGGAGATGTGTCTCTGTTTAGTGTTTGTGTGTGTGTTATTTGGTTCTTAGGGAGTGAGTGAGTATGATGTGTGTAAGTGTGTGTGGGTGTGTGTATAAGTGTGAGGCCTCGACATCTCCGTAAGCATGTCTGTCTTGTGTGGGTGAGAAATGTGGGTAGGTTTTGATTTGTTGATTTATATATTGCTACTATCTGTATTGTTAAATTTATGGTTTAGCCCGGCTGGATATTTTGTTTTTAGACGTTGTATCCACTTATTTTCATGGGACTACTAAAATCTTTCTAATGTTATCTGCTCTGAACTTTTCTATTCTCTCAATTATAGTGAATTTGGCATGGGTTTTGAAATCGTGTTTTTCCAGGCGGAATTGTTGTTCTACAGGTAATAATTTTTCATGGGGAGTCGACTTAATTCGATTACGATAATTATTAATTCTGTAGTGAAAGGGCCATTCAGATTTTCCTACATATTGTTTCTGGCATAGTGTGCATTCTAGGAGGTAAATTATGTTATGACTTCTACAGTTAGAATCGTGGTAGATTTTGAAAGTAGATTTAGCGATTGAGCTAGTGAATGAATTCGTGTTTTTAATATAGTTGCAACATAAACTTCTTTTGTTGTTACATGGTTGGGAAAATCCTGTTGTTTTTGTTCTTAGTTTATTACGGATTACCTTGTCCCCTAAAATGTGGTTACTACCTATGATTTCTTTTAGGTTCTTAGGTCTACGATATGCAAGAAGGCCAGGTTCCTTAAACAATTTTTTTAGGTCTGGTTTGAGATGTAGTATTTCCCAGCGACGTTTGATTATCTGGGATAGTGGAGGCAGAGTGGGATTGAAAGTGGTTACTAGAGGAATGCGGCTAGATTTATTTTTAATCTTGTACATTAGGGTGTCTTCTCTAGGTGTAGAAATTGCTTTATTTGTTCCCTGATTAGGTGTTGTTTATAGCCACGTGTTGTGAATTGATGCTCCAGATTTTCAATGTGTTTATTTAATTCTTCATTGTTGGAACATATCCTTCTGAGTCTAAGCGCTTGTGAATAGGGAAGGTTCTCTTTGAGGTGTTTAGGGTGGGAAGACTTAAAGTGTAGATAGTTGTGGGTGTCGGTGATTTTAGTGCGTAGTGTCGTTTGTAATTTCCTGTTTTCATCTATGTAAATGCGGGTGTCTAAAAATGTTACTGATGTTGTGGATTTTTCATAGTCAAACTTAATTGAGTCGTGCACTGTGTTTAGGGTCATAAGGAATTGGGTAAGTTTGTCATCACTACCCGTGTATACAAAGAATATATCATTGATATATCTTGCATAGAATACGCAGTCGCTATCAATGGTTGGATAGATATGGGTCTCCTCAAATTTTCCCATGAATATTGTAGCATATGATGGAGCTGCAATGGTGCCCATGGCACAACCTCTTATTTGAAGGTAGTGTGCTCCATTGAAGTTGAAAGTATTCAATGTAAGGACATGCTCCATGAGTTTTATGATGACTTCTGTGGGGGGGGGTCTTGTTTTCTTCTTTTAGTAAGTGCTTCCTGAAGGGCGGTTAGCCCTTAAATGTTTTTAATGTTTGAATAGAGTGACCTAACGTCCATAGTCACTAGAATAGCATTCTCTGGAACAGTTTGTATGTGATTAATTTTGTTCAGTAGATCTATAATGTCTCTGATGTAGGATTTTACTTCCTTAGCTAGCGGTTGTATGTAATGGTCTATGTATTTGGAAATTTTTGTCGTGTGGCAGTTGAACGATGAAATAACCGGCCTTCCTGGGTTGTTGCTTTTGTGTATTTTAAGGAGATAGAAACGAGCAGGGGTAATGTTAGTGGGTATAAGTGCTGTGTATGTTTCCTTGTGGATTAGATTGTTGCGAAGCATTATGTTTAGTGAGCTAGTTAATTCTTTTTGGTATTCTGGAAGGGGATCTCTAGGTATGCTTTTATAGGTTCCTTTGTCGGCCAGCTGTTTGTTGGCCTCTTTAATGTATTCTTCGATTCCCCAGATCACTGTCGCACTCACTTTGTCAGCCTGTGTTATGATTAGGTCATCCCTATGTGTCAGCATATCGAGGGCTATACGTTCCCCTTCAGTAATATTGTCACGTGGCAGCTTACGTGCTGTTGTTTTCTTTGTCATTTGCTACGGCTAGTTCAAATGTCTGTATAGTAATGTCTGTGTTTTGTGGGGTGTAGGTAGCGTCTTTCTCTTTTAGTGTATCAAGTATGGAAGGTGTATAAGCATTTTCCCCGTAGTGGGCTTTTAACCGTATTCTTCTGAAGAAGGATTTCAGGTCCTTTGTCAAGGTGTCTTTATGAAACCTTGGGGAACTAGGGCAAAATCTTAGTCCTTTATTTAATACTCTGAATGTACTGAGGGAAAATTTATTGTTACTCAAATTTATAAATTGCCCGTATATATATATATATATTAATAAAAAGAAAGAACAGTAAGATATATAATCCGGTGTTCCGATATTTTTATTTTTACAAAATAGTGCTCAATGTAAATTTACAGAGCATTAATATTATAAGTTAATAGACTTAAAATGTTTTTTCGCTACACAGTTTCAACCATGTTTCAAAAATGTTTAATTTTTGAAACATAGTTGGAACTGTGTAGCGAAAAACCATATTTTAAGTCTATTAACTTATAATATATATATATGTATACATATATATGTATGTATGTGTTATCTGTATGTATGTATATATATATTTGGTTTGTTTAGTTTTTTATGCTGTGTGGGTTGATATATTTATGCTTGCTTCTGTATGTGTATATATATGAATATGTGTGTGTGTATGTATATATATATATATATATATATATATATATGTATGTATGTGTGTATAATTTATCTATAGGTAGGCTTCTCTGTGCTTCTGTCTGTAGTAATGAATGTGTGTACACTGTACACATATATCTGTAGGTAGTTCTTATTTTCTTTCACCTAATGTACAATAAGATGTATATAGACATATATGAAAAAATATATATTTTTATATATATTTGTGTTTGAAATTTTCGTTTTTTATATATTAGATGATGTTATTTTTATACCTATATATCTGTTTTAATGTCCTTTCTGTTTCTCTGTTCTATTAGACCATTTTTATCTATGTATATTTGCCCATATAAGTTATATTTTAATAAGTGGTTAGAATTCGTTTAATAATGCTTTCAATCTTGAATATTTTTTGGTTGTTGTATCGGACTGTCTAAGTCAATGTATTGGGTGTAAGTACATGTCTTTATCAGTGTCAATGTGTATAGTAACTAGCATGCACATTTAATTGTGTATGTATGTGTGTGTTCTGGTTTGTTTTTTTTTTTGTAAAGGGTCGTGGAGATGTTTCCTGTCTCGTCATCTTTTTCTTTTTTTGTGTGTGTATATATATCTAAATATATCTGAGTGCTTATGTATTATAATGTGAGTGTGTATGTATTGTCTTTTGCAAGATCTCATCATCCCATCCCTACACTTGAAATTCAAATATATTCATGTTGTCACGAAGTTAAGAGCAGTCGATCTTAACGTCTATTCCAACATAATTTCAAAAACCAAATAAATAGAATAACATATGTATTTTTTTCCTCGGTAATTTTATAATTTTAAACTTAATAGAGATTAAATTTAGATTTTAAAATGGGTAATTTTTTATTTTTAATTTCAAATTTTATCATATAATTTAATACTTAATAGTTGGAATAAATTCTATTTTAGTATAACCCCAACTTTAAAGCCTTTAATAGTTATTATAACCTTACTTTGTATTTTGATTGGTCATTCCAGCTTATGTAACAGCCTTTCCCCTTGCAAAGAGTGGTTAATTAATTTGTACCTTTTAAAACCCTTTATTCTACATTCAACATCATCACTTGATAAGACACCAGAGGTGTTGAAACAAAATGGCTATTTTTGTAGTGATTTTATAACATATTTATGTTATAATTTTTAAATAAATAATTATATTTGCTCTACTCTGTATTGAGCACTCTTTTAAGAATAGCAATTGAGTGTTGTTTATTGGAATTTATTCCGTATACACCAATCCTATACCTGGGTGTGTGTGTATGTATATATATATATATATATATATATGCTGAACAGAAAACAGAAAAAACATTTCGATGATTATTTGTCTGTGTGTGTTGTGTCATGTGGATTTGAATTGAATAAAATGTTGGTTTGCCACATGACTAAGTTTTCCTGAAGGCAAAACAAGACTATCTTGTGGCTACAGGATTCTGCCCGTAACGAGAGAAAAGCAGAAGAGAATTTGAATTCATTCCTTATATACAGCTTTATACAATGCCACCTAGTGAGAATTACGAGAAGTCCTCTGGTAGACAAATTGGGATAATGCCACAGTATCTCCAGATGATTCATCGATTCACACACAAACAATAGAAAACAATTGGCTGCATAAAATAAAAAAAAATTCTAATTCTTGTCTAAAGTAACTAAAATGCGACCTTGTCATCAATATTTGAATGTAAGTCTTTCATAAGCCATTATTTAACTTCTTTTCTCAGCTACAAGTTAAATATTAGGATTTGTATCTACAAAAATTATGTCTCCAAAAGAAGCTAAAGAAAAAAAATGAAATGTCATTTAAAAAAAAAAAAAAAAAAAAGCACTGAAGCAATAAAAACAGCAATAACAAAAGTGCCTTTTCATTTGGCCATGAATTGTGAAAATTATCAATTAAGGAAAAAGTGAAGGATTTCTTTATAAGAGTTTCTCTCTCAAATTTTTACCGCTTAGCGAACATGCTGGTCTGAAGCTGCTAGGAATTGGAAGTCTCTCTCTTATTTCCTTTCTCTCCTTTACTGACAAGTAGTCGATAATGCAGTCAGTCTGAACTATATACATTGTGCTGTTTAACACTACAAGAAGAAACATCTCTCAAAATGGAAAGATATCTAATTCAATTTTCTGCAAAGTGATAAACCAATATATTGATCCTGAAATGTCATAGAAACAAACATGATAATGCAATCAATTTGGTCCACAATCGGTCAATGATTGGCAAATACTGATTTTGAGCTGCGACAATCACTAGTTATACAAAGGTGTCGGTGGTAAAACTATGATCTTGCAGCCACAATCCCAATCTAATATATTGTAACAACATGCATAAGAATTGCATCACATGAAACAATTTACGCCATTAGCCAGACTAAGTCACATCACTAGTTTGTGTTCATTTCTCAGAGTGACAGAAATCAAGTCTACTTCAAACTACTTTTTTCTCATGAGAGAAAAATGAAAAGAAAGCCAGGTGAATGGGATATATATTATATATATATATATATATATATACACACACACACAGTCCACTTTGGCAATCACTGCTCTAAACTTATGTAAAGTGAAGTTAACACTGAAGTTTATCTTTCAATATATACACAGTATAACAATTAAGTAAGGGTTTGAGTTGCCATTTGTCAAAGCATTGTGTCAAAAGCAAAAGAAATTAATTTAGACTTGAGAAAAAAAACAAACATTGTTGATGCTCACAAAGGAAAAGTATATGTGGCAGAGTGGTTAGAATGTTTGCTTTCTGACCATAAGACATGGGTTCAAATCTCACTACAAATGATTTGTCAGGAAGTAGACTTCCTGATGTTATCAGTCTGGAGAGGGTGATTGCAGCATGCGGCACCTTTGAAAAATGCCTGAAAACCAAGCTTTGTGAGTGTAGATGAAACCCTTGATAGTCACAGATAGCTGTGCTAGCACAAAGTCACAAGTCATCGTGACTGAGGGTTTGAGTGTCTTGGCCTTGTTAAGATTATTGATCACGCTAGATAACACGCTCTCTCCCAGAAACTGTAATTAAGGTGTGGTTAACATAAACCACATTTTGGCTCTGTGGGTGTGGAACAAACACAAATGTGCCAAGTGAGCATCTGCAATAGGGATTGGCTGGATGTCCTAAATAGATGGGTATCCTCAAATAAGAGTGACCAGCTATATATATATATATATATATATATATATATATATGATAGCTGGCCACTCTATATATATATATTTTGATAAGCTGAAATTTACCTCAAAGAAAGAATATGAAAGACATTGAGGAATATTTTTTTTTAAATAATAAATTATGTTAGTTATACAGTTTTTAATTTTTTGTTTTCCCCAGTGATTTTTAACTTCTATCATTTGACAAAAAACCTGTGGTGTGCTAAAAAGAAACTCTGCAATTATTGCCTCTTATTCCATCTCTGTGTTTCATTTCCCACCTCAAAAAGGCATTGTGCTACATCACAACCATATGTTTATTTCAGAGAACAAAATTCAAAGATTGTGGTCCCATTGGTCATGATAGGGACCAAATGTTTTTTTTTAAATTCACTTATTTGACAGCAATAAACATTAGAGGGCACTTTTTATCAATGGCATAGTAATCTTTGGCAACTGTCAGTAATTGGAGGTGATGCTGTATTAGTATCTGTCTATAAAAAAAGAAAAGAAACCCTTAAAATATTTTTGCACCTTCAGGTAAAGTTCAGGATGATAAAATATTTCTAATTTCTCTGGGATGCTTACTTTTACTGTCTTTCAAACAAGAACATTAATATGCAATGTGATAAGAATAAATTTGTTTAATGTGTGGATTGCTAAATTGTAACTGAGCACATATTTATTACTACAATTTTTAATAAAAATATAATCAAGACAATGTAATTGAGAGTATATTGTTCATAGCCAGTTATTTCAATTGACATTGGACATTTTTTTTCTTTTTTCAGATGACACCCCTTCACAAAAACAAACAGCAAATAACAAAACAAAAACACAGAAAATAAGATTTTCTTTCTTAATATTACTGGTGATGGTAGTGAAGAAGTTTAATGATTAAAAAATAGAGATTTTCATTTGCCATCTTTGAAAGCTTAAATGGAAAATCCAGCAGAAGGCTTATCATTGGTCTTTTTGCAGCATCAATACAACATGATGATTCCTTTGTAATAAAATATTATTTCATACAACACAAAGCCTTTTATAAATACAGGATACCATCATCGGGTAGAGGGAGCTTATTTTTATGTTCATCATAAAAGGTAAAAAATAAATAAATAAATAAAAAGTAAACTTTTGTGTTCATTGATATGCTGGACATATATGATGTTAAGACTTAAACTTGCAATATGAAGTGAAAATAGTGAAAGAGTCAAACATTTGAGGATCCATTCTGATTGAAAATATGAATGTTAGCAAATATATTATTAAAGCCATATATACAAGATAATCTTGATTTATATTGTTAATTGTTGAAATATTGAGAAACACACACATACACTCCTCCACAAATCAGAGAATAATATAAATCATAATAATATATAATCATAAAAATATGAAGTCTGAGTTCTAAGGATTTAACAAAATAATCAAAGTCACTTTTATAATGATATCAAGAAACATGCTGACAAACATGAGTCAGTTTACAATAGTGCAAATGTATTTATATAACAGATTCTACAAGTATCATACTGTAAGAAAAGCTTTTACATAGTTTTAGCATCTGACGAACCAATTTTGAATTTGATAAATTTTAAAACATTTGCCTCAACTCAGTTCTACCACTGGAGCCATATCTTCAAGTGCAAGAAAGATCAAAACACAGACAAAAAGACATATCGATAGATATACAGAGCGATAAAGTTGGAAACACAAATACATGCTAAAAAAGTGGATTTTACAAGTATGAAAGAAGACTGCTTTTGCTACAGTTACAAAACTACTTCCTGCCCAGGTAGAAAATTAAAATAATGAAGAGAGAACTTTAAATCTTACAGTCACCAGTTTGCTGATCTAACTACCAAACTGAAATTCCAGAAATACAAAGATACAGACCAACTGTTTGCTTTATAACCAAACAAAACAGAATAAGAAATCAAATTTATTGATAGAATCATTAAAGAGAAAATTATAAAATTCATTATTTTTTAATCATTTCACCCACAAGCAAGGCAATAAAGCCACTAAGACACAAGTGTTTACGTAGTGTGAAATATGAGAAAAATCATTGAGAAGGTGATAAAAGAATAGGATTCAAGGAGAGAGGTGATGACAACTGATGCTGCATATAAATTTTTGAAGATCAAAGTTGACTGGAAAGCAAGACGACAGAAGAGAATTCCCTAAGTGAGAAGTATTTATAAAAATATATTTTAGAATTTCTGCTTTAAATCATGATTTTTCATTGAACTGTTTGAGCTACGGTTTAAATATTGAAAGTAATTTTGTCAAATTAGTTACCGAAGGCTCTCAAAATGCAAACTTCATTCAATAGCACTCACTGTAGTGTACTGCTGAGTGAGCTGATTTGACAAGCTGTTCAAAAGTGAGTTTATCCTTTACTGTATAATAATCTAATGAATCTTTGCAAGTTGGATGATTGCTCAAATAGATTCATAACAAGTGCAACCATGCAGATAAAGATGCTTTCCAGAGATAAAATATTTTTTCTCTTGATAAGTAAAGCACGGACATTCCTTATTATTTTTTTTTATTCCTATGAAAAAAAAAAAAAAAAAAAAAAAAATACTTCCCAGCTATAAGAATGATCTTTTGTTTTGTTCTTACTTGGGATAAAAAAGGGAAAATAAATTTTATGAAATACAAAAGGTAAGGGTAGATAACTGTCATTTTAGTTAGGAAATTTAGCATCTGATGCCAAAATCTTAATTCTTTAGATAATTATATTTTTAAAATATTTGACAATCAAAACTGGCACAAATTACTCTTCCAGGCATACAAACAATAGCAAATTAAATATATTTTTTAATAAATTTTGATCTTAAAAAGTTACCAAGCAATGAACAGTAAAATTTTTTTTGTCTCTTATTTTTGTAAGAAAGGATATAATTAACTTTATAATTAACAGCTTACCAAGATTGTTTCTCTATAATAACGATCCAATTTGGGGGAGGGGGGAGTGTCTTTTTGTTAGAAAATTTTAACAGTAGTGTACTAATTTGCAAAATAAAGGAATTTCCAGTTCAGTTCAATTGTGTATTCAAGCCTAGAGTAAGTTTTAAATGTAAAGTGGCAGAAAAATCCAAGAGAGATAACTCCAAATTTATTAACGGCTAATTACAGAGTTGTTTCTCCTATTATTAAAAAACAACTAATAGGAATGAGCAGGAAAAAAAATTCATTAAAGTTTAGTTATTATTAATGATTGAAAATAATTATAATATAAGCAAGTGTATATGAATAAATTTATTGTTTATTTTACTTTAATTATTTTGAAAAATGTATGGAAGAAAAATGAAAGCAGAATATTATGACAAAATAAATGGGAAGAATATATTTAAAATGCACATATTACATTTTGGAAACCAGCTAAACATGAAGTGGTGAGAGAAAACATTCTAGAATCAATAGAAAAAAAATCAGTTAGTATTGGAAATTTTTGTTTATTTTGTATTTTATACAATCCCATAAAAATGAGGAAGGAAAAAAAGGAGGAAAAAAAAAAAAAAGAAAAAAAAAGACACACATACAGCAGCCATCTTCTAAGTGCCTCAAATTAAATTATTTTTAATCATATTTGTCTTTAGAAGCACTTTCTGATTTAAAAAAAAAAAAAAAATTTAAAAAATGGCCGGCCTGAGTAGGACTGGTGGAAAACTGAAATGTAGTAAATTTCTTTTATTCAGGTGGAAGTCCTTCCCAAAAATTACTGAGGGAAAAGAAAGAAGTTATTGAACTAAAGGTTAAAAAAGAAAAAGACAAACGAAGAAAGCTCCTTCCTTGACCACTGTTAGATATGAGGTAAAAATGGGAAGAGCATCACCTTAATTAGTGTGATGATGTGGATGATGATGATGATGCAGTACATTGTAATGATTCAGTGGGAATTGGAACTCACTTGTTCTTCTTGATGTGGCCTGAATTTTTGTCAAAGCAGACAGGCCGGTTGGTATCTGTCAAGTGAAAAATGCTGGTGACATGGGTTTGTGTGGTGCTTGAAGAACACAACTGGACAGAGCCATAGCAGCAGGTGATGATGACAATAATGAAGGTGAGGATGATTATGATGATGATTATAATGATGATGATAATGACCATTTTCTGCTAGGTTTATTATAATGCTTGCCTTTCTTGGCTTCTCCCAACTAAGGCAGTGGCTCCAGAGAAAACTTGCTTTAAAAAAAAAAAAAAAAAAAAAAAAAAAAAAAAAAAAAGAATGCAGAGCCTTTTCATCTAACAATTGATTTTTTTTTAATCTAGCTAACATTCAATTAAATTAGCAATGCTTTCTTGGAATTACAAAAAATTATTTCTTAGAGCATAAAATATAAAGATTTTTGTTTAATTAAACCAACAGAACAAAATACAAACCCACAGGTAGTAGAGAAAAATGGCAGTTGAGGAGATAGACATCTACAAAATCTTTCAAAACAAAAGCAGAAGGGTATAAGATGTTTTTTTTTTTAAAATCTTCCAAAATACTAACTTTCAAAGATGTCCAACCACACTAAAATTGTGGTATGCACATTATATATATATATATATATATATATATATATATATATATATAAAATAAAGTATGAATTTATTTTGTTTGTTTTTAAAAAAACAAAACCAAAGAAAAACTGTTGTTAAGAGAAAGACTTCTTCATTGTTCAAATATAACTGATTTAGAGACAAGAGAGTAGGGAGAAAAGGAAATCAGAAAATGAATAAATGACTGAATTTTCTTGTCTTTTCTTTTCTCTTGGTTGTCAATTTGAATTCAGGGGAAAAATAGGAAATAGTTAAACTACCAGAAGAAAAATTCTATTTATGGAACATAAACTGATTAAAATTAAATTTTTTTTATGCGAGTGTTGGAGAAGAAGGGGGCCATTTTTTTTTTTCATTTAAAAAAATTATTTTTTTTAATTTTTTACAGTTATTTTATTTGGAAAAATATAAAAACATTGTATGTTAAAAGCAAATAAATATAGTGAAAATAAATATAGCAGCAAGAGGGACATATACAGCCTGCTTGTATGTATGTGTGTATGTGAGTGAATGCATTTTAAGTTTGGTGATAAGATTTGGGTGTAATAATAGGTAAGAGAAATGATGATAAGTGGGTTAAAAAAAAAAAAAAAAAAAAAAAAAAAAAAAAAAAAAAAAAAAGCACCTGCACTAATCCACCCAGTCACATAAAAATTCAGCTTGTGGGGAGGGAGGACACAAAAAAATCTGTACAGAAAGCTGCATTGTAGATTGTTGAATGAATGTCTTGGTTGGTGGCCAGCAGTAACAGCAGGCCAAACTGGTCAGCCAGTAACCACCAGTTGACCAATCAGACACTAGCTTGTGTTATTCTTCACTTGGACAGACACAAATCAAAAAGCAATGGGAGAGAGAGAGAGAGAGAGAGAGAGCCACACATGGAGTTGGTAATAGGCAAAGAGCACAAGGAGAGAGAGAGAGAAGATGGTAAGCCCAACAGAAAGGGTGGAGAGAGAGAGAGAGAAAGAAAGGAAGAGGTATTTTTGAAATGAAAGTACAATAGAGGAGGAGGAGGAGAAAGAGGAAGAAAGCAAAAAGAAAAGAGTGAAATGCAGACAGAACTTTTGTTTACTCTCCCTCTCTTGACTGTGCTGAAATATGAATTCTATTGCAGTGGGAAGTCAAGTGATGAGTAGGTGGCTATCTTTCCCATTAAAAATAATATTAGCAAAGAGCAGAGAAGGAAAGAAACATTTTGTTGCATTTCATTTCATTTTGTGTTCTCAGAGGATTTGTCAGGAAAATAGAAAATGTGAGAAGGAAGAGGTAGAGAGTAGGTAAGGGAGGTAACCCGCTCCCATCTACAAGTACGACTGCAACTATAATGAACTATAATTCCACTAAACTTGCTCAAGGAACAGCATGAATGTAAGTATGCAGATATATACAAACTGATGTGAGAAGAAGGAAAAGGGGGTGGGAGTAGTTGCTGTCTTTACATGGGGGAGGGGAGGGCTGGTGTGGAATGGAAAGTTGGGTATTGAGGGAAGAGGCAAAGGTGATGTGAGAGAGAAAAAGAGGGAGTAGAAAGGGTGCAGGCTAGGAGACCATTTCCATGCTATAAGCTGACAGTTCAGAGTTGATCATAGATGATGACGATTCAACTGGCACATTGTTCTCCACAACTTCTTTACTTGTCAGACCATTGCAAGTTTTAGGATGCGAGTCATTGCCATCGTCTGAATCGCCGTCTTCTAAGCCAGGCTCAAGTTCCATAAGTGAATTGTCCTCCTCTTCAACATCCTCCTCTTCCTCCTCTTCTTCTTCAACATCCTCCTCCTCCTCCTCCTCCTCAAATTCTTCCTCTTCTTCCTCCTCTGCCAGAAGATCCAGAGCACTTTCATCTGTTGCCAATTCTCCATCAGCAGAAATGTCCATCTGTTGGTGATGGTGGTTGTTGCTGCTGCTGCTGTGGTTCAAAGCACTGGTTGAAGTTGTAGCGGCTCCATTTGACAAGCTACTGTGACACAATGGCACTTTGCATTTAAAACATACATAATCATCGTCCTCTCCAACTTCATCTTCTCCGACCCCAACACATAGGAGATGGAACCACAATTCACATCGGTCACACTGTACCCAATTCACTTCATCTCCTGAAAAAAACAAAAAAAAACAAAAAAAAAAAATTTCTAACATAAAACAAAAGAAAGACAGAAAAAAAAAAAAAATCTGGAAGACAGTAACAAGTGGAACAAAAAATATGATGCTAAACATTATTTCATTGTCTACTATTTTATATCAGATTTTTTTTATTGTATTTAAAAACTTACAATAAAAAAAGTTTCTGTTTATAAACTAACTCATCTTGTCAAGAGTCATTTTAAAATAATAATAAAAAAAAAAACTGGGCAAATTATATCAGTGTCACAAATTTAATTTTATTTGAACTATACAAGCGGTTAATATTTAATTTGCTTTACAATAGATATCTTGCAACTTTCCTCAATGTAAATATTTTACAGTTGGGTGGCTTGAATAAAGGTTTACAGAATTTTTTTTTAACCTGTCAGTCAATCTAGAATGTCTTAGTTAATTTGACATTTTAGATTTTAACACGATTGCATCAAAGTTCAAATTATCTGTTTATTAAACTTATCAGTTGAAATTTAGAGCTAATTTGCCTCAGAAAAATCTGATGAGTAACAGAAATAATTTCAAGGAAATATCTAGGCAGTCAAGGTTTAATAAAAATGCATGCCATATGCAAGATATTTGTCCTTGCATTACTTGCAATAAGGATAATCTATTTGTCTAGATGAGGTTAATTTTTTTGATGAAATATGAGAGAGGAGCAAATGAGTCCTGAAGGGAGCCAGATGAATCTTAAAATAGCTGCAATTATTTGTATCCTACCTAAAAAAAAAAAAAAAAAAGCCATATCATCAAAATTGATATAATTTTGGATTATCACTAATTAAAAAGGTTCAAATATGAAATTTGTTGATAAAATTAACCTATTCATAGGTTTGATATCAGGAGGAGTGTTTTTCCCTTTGATGTATTTTGAATATTTAAAGTATTGTGAGAAGATTGAAAAGAAATCTCAAATCTCATTTTAAATTTAAAAAACACAATAATATATATTTTATCCTAAAGCTGAAAATACATAATTCAATATAGAAATTACAAACAAGAAGTTTGATTATACTAAAGTAAAATCAAAGGTTGAACAAAAATTGGAAAATATTTAAAGATCTTCAACTTGCAGCAGCTAACTTGCTAAAGCCTTTGAAAAGAAATAGCCAAATTCATTTAAAAAAAGAAAAATCAATAAATTGAGAAAATAAGTTTGAAAAAAGTGGAAATTTGTAAATGTTTTGCTTGTTGGTTAATGAAACTGAATTAAATGAAGAGGGGTGGGATGAAAGAAGAGGTGCTGTGATGGACAGTTTAATGAGGACACATACTCTCACACACACCTGTAGGTTTGAGACACTTTACTGCAGAGCAGTCGTCGTCATCACCTTCATCATCACCACTTGACGAATTCCCCTTGCTTTTCCTCTTCTCCTTCAAGCTGTTTTTCTTGTCCCCATTTCGACCTGCACCTGAAGGTTTCTGACTTCTCTTTAGTGACTTGTCTTCCTTCTTGCCTTTAGTATCGTTCGAATTTGTGCTGTCTTTAGACTTGCCTAAAATGAAAGCAACCATACACACATGATCAGGGAGGTGAAGAATGAAGCCAGAAATGAAAGGGAGAAGGAATTCAGCAGAATCTGTTGGCAATTTTTAATACCAATTTATTTCTCTGTGATTACTGTGCCGCTTAAAGAGATTTAAAATGAAACCAAGGTTGGGCATCTGTTCCTCAGGTGGTCGTAATTGTTTACATTTTGACTTGGCTATTCTCTGATCAGATTTTTTTTTCTCTTTTTCTTATGGATAATGATGTGGGTGGTTAGAAAAAAAAATCTTTTTCAAATTATTTGAAGTTTGTTTTTGATTTGATGCTCTTCTCTTATTTTCTGGTATGCACATTTTTGATTTATGAAGCAATAAAAATATTGGAGTCAATGTCACCAATGTTTGAGAGATAGAAAAAGAAAAGTCACTAGAGCCAATAGATACTTAAATGCACTCAATGGCACAAATTATGACATTGTTTTATGGACAACACTTATGCAAATATGATAAATGATATTAAAACTTTGTATAAAAGTAACAACCAATATTTCATGGATAGGTAATTATCTATTATCTGTGCTTTGCAAAACTTTTCAAAAAGAAAAAGTGAATTGATATTCTAAGCATTTTAAATAAAGCAGTTATGGCAATAAATTAATAAAAAAAAAAAAAAAAAAAAAGAGTTACTTTCATAAACTATTATCATTCTTAAAAATAACACCATCATTTTCAACTTATAATCCTTTTCTTTGTCCATGTAGAACGAATATGGAGGAAAGAAAAATCTTGTTTTGTGTGCAATGTAAGAGCCAAACAGAAAAAGAAAAGAACATGACTAATTTGACAATTTTCTAACTTCCCTAGCTTTTCTCTATGAACATACTGATTTCCAGCAATTATTTAATTATACCCTCTGGGTATGGCAGATTTTACAAGGATGAAAGACTGCTCAAATCGAGCGCTTTTTTGTGATCAGAAATTCATTGACCTCCAAAATTATTAAATCTTAATGAACTGCAATTAATCATTTGGGGAGAGAGCCTGGGATGCCACTTTATCAGCAGGTTGTTTTAATAATTGAATCAAACCTGGTGTCATAATTCTATCATTTTATTTACTCATTCAATTGGTAACCACATATTGTTATGGTGAAAAGATTTTAATATAGTTTCACCACAGGATAATTTAATAAAGTTTTCTAAGTTAAATAAAATGCTTCCAGATAAATAGTTAAGAGAAATAATAGCAAGAAGAACTTATATAATTGCTATTTTCAAATTTGCGAGTTAAAGAGAAAATTTTATTTTTGCTGATCCAGAGAATTTCCTCATCATTCTACAAGGCAACCATTTTGTTTCTTTTTATTCAGAAATACATCAAGACAAATAAACAAATACAATAAGAAAATACAGAAGAGGAAAAATTCAGAAAACACTTTTGTTTTAAAATAAGTAAAAAAAAAAAAAAAAAAAAAAAAAAAAAGTGTCCACCCAACACTTGCTTTATATTATTTGTATTGCTGAGCTTAAATATCACTTGAGCTTCTTTTTAAGCAATGAAAAGAAATCAAGAACTGAAGAAAATCTTGGTAGATGGTCAATGTCTGAAGAAGGGAAAAAAATTTTTTTTTTTATTTCTTTCTAATAATTAAATAAAGAAAGAAAAACAAAAAAGAGACTCATATTTAGGTTTATAGTGACCACATTTTTTTCATGTTTCAACAGACTTTTGAACTCACCTTGAGTTATATAAACTTACCTCTGACCTACATATTTCCAGGTTATGTAACTGAATGTTGACATAAGACTTTTCCTCAACACTTCAATTTTGAAATTGTTGCATCACTGCTCCAGATATTTTGCATTTTAAAGGCTTTCAGCAAAATCAAGGCTATTTAAAAGTTTGTTCAACATATCTTTATCATCAGGCAATGACGATGTGAGCAGATGATGATGGAAAACATACCAATGAAAATATTTGGAAAAGACAGGAAACACGAGGATGGATAATTAATTGGAACAAACTTATAAATGAAACCTTTTTTACTTAACAAACACACACACACACACAAAAAAAGCATTCAAATTTTGGAAAATCTAAAAGGTCAAGACTGCTATTAAGTGTTAAGTATACAGATTAGAATGGATTATTTTTATAAAAATATTCCATTTTTAGTTAGTTGAGAGAGAGAAAAAGGAGACAGCTCATGGATAAAATTAACAATGCAGCCTTTGCGCCCACTCTCACTCTCTGCTGAAAGGTGTTAGTAATAAAAAATGAAAAACCACACCCACTTTCTGAGTGAAGGAACCACTGCACACAAAACTATTTGGGGTGGAAGTGGAGCTATAATTTAAAAATTTTAAATTACTGATTGGCTGCATTGGATCAATTAAACAGTTAAGAATATAAAAAAATTTTTAAGTGGAAACAACAGTGTAAAAATTAGGAACACTTAGAAATTGTTTGACAAAATATGTCAGTGAATATACATTGTGTAGAGAGTTTATTTTCAAATAAAATTAGAGTGGAAGGGTTAAAAGTAGGAAAAGAACAAAAAGGTTAGTTCCACTATAGAAAAAAAAAGCAAAAAGACTTTGAAAAAAAGACCAGGTTGTTTATTTACTGTTGCATTATTTTAAACAAGTTGAGTGGTGATAACTGTGCCTCAATTTCTTTCTACCACTATTGTTATCAAACAACCAATTTAATAATTTACACATTTTGTACAACTTTCTGTCATTTACAAATACAAAAGATATCTAATGCCTACACAAGCTGAACAACAGAAATGCTTTAAAGAAGTTTTGTATTTACAAAGTGACTATTTTCAAGTAGAAAATAAAAGCCAACAACAATTGTGAGAGAGTGCAGAGGAAAAAAAAAAAAAAAAAAAAAAGAAAGAAAAAAAAAAAAAAAAAGCTAATAGTACAAAGACATGACAATGACACTAATTACTGGTGACAACAGCAGTTCATTATAGAATGTTATCACCATTACCTTTCTCTTTGAACTTCATTTCTTTATCCTTAAGTATCAATTTTTTCTTGGTTTTTATAATATTTGGTTCTTCTTTGTTTTTCTTTACTTTGCCATCTGGGTTATCTGCTTCATCACTTTTCTTCTTCCGCTTCTTTTTCACTTTTTCTTTATCTTTTTCTTTATTCTTGGAACGGTTTTTCTCTGATTTTTCTTTGAAAAAGATTCTTTCTGAAGATTCCTGAAGAATAACAAGATTTATTTGCTTAATAAATGTGTGAAGGAAATCCGAGAGATATGTGTGAAGGAAATCCGAGAGATATGTGTGAAGGAAATCCGAGAGATATGTGTGAAGGAAATCCGAGAGATATGTGTGAAGGAAATCCGAGAGATATGTGTGAAGGAAATCCGAGAGATATGTGTGAAGGAAATCAGAGAGATATGTGTGAAGGAAATCAGAGAGATATGTGTGAAGGAAATCCGAGAGATATGTGTGAAGGAAATCAGAGAGATATGTGTGAAGGAAATCAGAGAGATATGTGTGGAGGAAATCAGAGAGATATGTGTGGAGGAAATCAGAGAGATAACGTGTGGAGGAAATCAGAGAGATAACGTGTGGAGGAAATCAGAGAGATAACGTGTGAAGGAAATCAGAGAGATAACGTGTGAAGGAAATCAGAGAGATAACGTGTGAAGGAAATCAGAGAGATATAAAATTTCTTTCACTGGCCTCCCAACTGTATTAACTTTTCAATGTTGCCTATATTTAAATTTTATAGTTAATCAATATCAACTCTAGTCATATTTTACCATTAAATGCAATTTAACTTTTTCTTTGTTGTGTTTAAGGAGTCATTTCTACTGAGCTTGAAACCTCTACTAGATTACTGAGAACTGACTGAAATTCACAAATGGTAACATGCAGTTTCAAGACCCTAGTGCGGCTTACTCAGAATACATTACAAAATTATACATCTAGTGTATAAACCAAATCTACACTTTAGTTAAAAATTGTGGTTGTGACAATAAAAGTATTCAAAGATGTTTTTGAAGAGCAAACATTTTAAGTTTCAATCATGTACAGCATTTATCAGTATCTATATATAACATTTATTTAAAAATCACCAATGAATAATATGGTGAACTAAGTTCAATTTGAATCTTACCATAAGAGAAATACATTTTGCTCTGTATTTTTCTAGAGGATCCACCAGATATATTAAATTCAGTCTAGAATTTCATTTTGTACCATACAAGTCAGAAAATTGTATGCATATACAACGCATTAAATAATTTATTAAATAAACAGAAAAGGGTTTAGCGAAAATAGTGATTATTGAAATTATTCACCTAATTTTTTAACATAAAACATAAAAAGGCTGAAATAGAAATGAAGAGGGGGCTTACTTCAAATTCCATGTATTTGTCTTCACCGCTTGTTTGATAGGCCATTATGATTCGTTTGATGTGTTGAGTTTCATCTAGTGACACTTCCAGCAGATCACCTTCCATCATTAACTCTTCAAGTTGGAGACGAGCTGCAGCAGACAACTCTAAAACTGGTGATTCCAATTGTCTTGGGATTAGGGGTGATTTGCGCTGATGTTTCCTTGGTGAAACAGCTTTATACAAATATATATATATATATATATACATACATATAACTATGTTGTTTAAAATTTCCTATAAGTATGAATGCAAAATACTCAATCTTGGGGACAAAGTGTACGCAAATATAAACAGTGTGGACATAGAAATCAACAATGCACAGTGACTGATAGTTTCACATGTTAAACAATCATCAGCACACTGGTTATGAATCAAGGCAGTTACGAATCAGTATTTATTTTTATGTCCACACTGTTTATATATATCTCACTTTAAACATTATTTTTAACAGATAGCCATATTTGAGTAGATGCTCCATTTATTTTAAACATCATATTTATTTTCATCTACTAGCTTGATAATTTGAGACATTTGACACCTTTTGTTGCCAAGTTGGTTAAAAGCTTGTCAGATTTAGCAACAATTTCTCCTGCAAAAGGGGGATGCAGGTTTGAATCCTGCTGGGGAGAGAGAGCATCTTTTTCTTTAAAAAAAATTTCTTGAATATTCAGGCCAGTAGACAATAAGCATAGTGTTTAAAATAAAAGCAGTGTCTACTCAAATATGTGTATCCACTAAAACAATGTTTAAAGTGATAAAAATCTGTCAGATTAATCAATATAAAATTCATTACTTCTTTATATATACAATAAATAAATTAAAGTGAAGAGAATTGAAGATAAATGCAAGTAAAAATTTACTTATCCAAGTTAAAATTTATACCAAATTTAAAGAGGGTCTACCAAGATATGACCAGAGCTTGACAAACTTCTTGCAGAAGGGCAAGTATCAAATCAAATTTGTCAACAGCTGACAACATAATTTGACCTTTGCAAGAACTTTGCTTTTGTACAGGGTGACAATATTAGACTACAAGATGTTTTTCTTCTCTCTTTAGTATTTTATTAAAATATATCGACAAACTTAGTACCACTGGAAAGTAGAACAAAATCTTTATAGCTACTTATATTGAAACTTTTGAGTAATTGAGAAGTTTAAATGGGTTTTATTGCTTGGAAGAAGTGAAGTGTTCACTCCCCCACCCCAAGACGACATTTAAACTGTAAAATTTACTATAAGATTGGATAAGTAACAATCTCAATAGTATTATATAAAATATGGTATTGTGTATTTTAACTTTTAAGGCTGAAAATTCATGTTATATCCAATATACAATACTAAGTTTCATCAGTCATTAATAGGAAGGAGGGTTCTGATTGCTACTTTCACTACTCCCTTTGATTAAGAGATAATGAAGATCGTTTGGTGCATTAATTTAAATAATTTTCAAAGATTTTTCTAAGAGAGTGAGAGAATTTATGAATTTCAAAAGTAAATAAATCTATACTGAAAATTAAATTCTTTCCAATCTTTATTTCTAGCTTTCCAAATAAGCTATTATCAAGATACAAGCTTACTTTTTGGCACAAACCTTCAAATTAACAAGAATTTTTAAGTGTTAAAACGCTTCTTAAATTGAAGTGTAGATTCATTTAGTCAGTAGTAGAATTTCTTTGTGTATTCGATTTTTGATGGTTTATTTCAATAAACTTCACAAAATGATCTCCAGACAAAAGAAAAACTCAAATCTCATCTTAATGTATAAATAGAACATTAAAAATATCAATATTTAAGTAAAACATCAAAAAGGAAGGTTTAAATAAATAAAAATTTTTAAAATTATTAAGTAACTGAAGAAGTTCTGTTTAAATAAAAAAAAGAAATCTTAAATTTCCTGCATTAGTGTTTTATTTCACTATCTTTTGTCATCTTTCAGTCCGCTTCCTTGGAAAGAATTCTTTTCTTTAAAGATCAGAACAAATAGTAATCAATAGCCACAATATTAGGTGAATAAAAACGTCACAGATAATCTATAACAATTTTGCCTTAAAAAAAAAAAAAAAAAAAAAAAAAAGTTTTTTTTTTTGCATTACCATGTGAAAGTATTAAAGCTGTTTCTCCTTACACTAATTCCAAATGTTTTTAGTTTTAGAAGTACTTGTTTGTGCCATGTTATTTGCTTCCATTCCTCCCACTCCATACATAGTATCACTTTCTTTGGTTTACTCTTCACTCATTTATGGGTTTGACCCACATTTCATTACCCATCATAATTTGTTAAACATATAAAAATCAAGTTCACTCAGTTTTTTCTTGTTTGCCATTGAATTAATATGGAAGTCAAGCATAAAAATGACTAACATAACCAAATTGGTACAAATGATTTTTAATGCTTTGGATATTTTGAGTATGTTGACTATCTCCTGTGTTGTAAAACACTTCATTATTAGATTTTGATTTGATTGCTATCACCCTAAACTGATCTAACTGTAGAGTATCATTTTGTGAGAAATCTCCAGCATGGAACTTTACAAACCACTTTTGACATGTTTGATTTAAAACACATTCACCATAATTTGCACAAAGCTTTTTTGTGTGTGTCCAAGTCACATTTTTACCTTTCTTGTGTGTGTTAGTGAGAGAGATATGAAAGTACTGCTTATCTTTCCCACCTTCAATTTGGATTCAACAAACAATAATATACTCATTTTGACAAGACTCTTTAAAATAATGCATATCAATATTACTGATAGAAAGAAGACCAATTTTATGAGCTACCAAATCTAAGTTGAACAAATAACTGCCAGTAACATGATTGGAGGACAAACAGGCTGAATAATCAACTGCCTCATTAGTTTGTTCTAAAAATCAAGACAATTATTCATGAAAAAAAAAAAAAAAAAAAAAAAATTTTTTTTGCATCAGTTTGAAAAAGTTGATTATTTCAATTATAAAAAACTTATAACAAGAATAAGCTGAAGACTAAAAACCTTTCTTTTAAATGTGACAAAATGATTTTAATTGCATATTACCTAATAGATAGGAGATATAAAAAATGACAATGGAAATATAATGTATGAAGAAAATGAATAAAGAGAGAGCATTGACTCACCAAATGTTGACTTTGATGCAGAAGAATAAGCATGTTCTGAAGACATTCCTCCATTGTTGCTATTACTGCTGTTATTGTTACCATTTATATTATTATTGTTGTTATGTCCATTCAATAACAAATCATTTGAAGAACCAAGAAGTGGTTCTTCCATGCTGTGTGGGGAACCTGGAGATAGTTGCATTGACTGACTACTGTCAGTATCTACAGCAAATGTGTTGAAGTCTTTCTGGGAACTTTGGACTCCACTAAAAGCACTTTGGGTGACACTTGCTAAATGTCCCTGCAGCTCAGGATTGTTAGCGGCTTTCATTAATTCAGCACTGATTATTTTTTCAGTCTTTTCTCGTGCTGCCTGCTCAACCATTCTTTGATTGAGTAAGCTCAATTTGGCCAGTGCTGATGCCAGTTCTGGAGTGGCAAGGGCATTACGTGCCCTGTCTTGCCAGGCCATTGCCCTTTCAGTGAGGCACTGCAAAGCTTCTCCCTCAGGAAGACGCACAGGTAACTTTTGCAATGACACCAGTAATGACAAGATTGTCTCAAGTCTAGGTCGACGAGATCGTAAGCAAAGCGGACAGAGGAATTTCAGGTCTCGAGAAGTTTGCATCTGAACACCTGGACTAATTTTTTTCACATTTGCTGACTTTGGTAAGGGAACACAGGAACCTGAATGAAACAAAGGAAAGAAAAATGAATTTACCATTTTATAATGAAATAAAGCATAAAAGGTATTTCTCAAAACATACATTAAATACTTTCTTTTGAACAAATCTCCATTGGGTAATGTTCCTTGAAATATATAATTCAATTAAATATTTGAAATAAAATCTAAATTGATTTTGCCCAGAAAATATAAAACCAAGTTTATTGGCACTGACAACAATATGAGTAAGGAAACAGCATTTTTGGATAAATATTTTAAAGGATGAAATTATAACAATTAGTGAACAATAATGCTTCTATTGTCTATCAGAGGCAGAAAGAGAGAAAAGGTGTCGTTCCCACATCTTTGTAAAGATTTTGCAATAAAATCTTTTGTATTTGCTACATGCAACATATAGCAAAAATGTAACCTGCAAGTATCCTGATCAAGGCAAACAGCAAATGTGGAAGACTCAATCAAAACTTGGATTTGAATTAAGCAATATTACAAATTTGGATATATTTGGGTATTCAATGGATGTGTCATCTGTGAAAAAAAAAAACTGATAACTAAAAGATAGACATAATGTCAAACGTAGAAATACTGAATGAAATCAGCTAGTGCTCAACAATCTGTAAATATTTATATATGCATACAAGTAGTTTAACAATACAGAATAGGAGTTATTTCCTCATGAAAGATTTTTGTAACAATGACAGAATTAGAGCATTTACACCAATTGATATGAAATGACAGAAATTGCCCTTTTGAATTTAAAGATAAAAGAATTAATTGGAACAGGCAATTCAAAGATTCAGTTGCACATACAGAAAGGTGAAAAACATATATATAAAATAAGCCTATCAAGCGAAATTAAGAGCAGGTGTATTTTGCTTACCATGGAACCAGTCTTTACAAAGTTCACACTGCAACATAACAGCTGATGCTCCTTTTCGACAGATACAGTATTTTACATCTGCATCAGGATGTCGTGTTTTTTCTACGTTCCTTGTTCGCAGCTCTTTCATAGCTTCAATTTCTCTCTGTTCAGCTAATTTGAAGGCAGCAACCTAATATATATGTATATAGACACAGACACACATAGAAACAAAATCCTTGGGAAAATTCAACTTACCAATCACATAGGAAGCAGATTGATTTAAAGAGAACATTAGTTTGTTTATAGAAATCAAATTAGAGTTTAAAACTTAAATGTACATCAAGATATTTGTCTATTCTTTAAAAATATTATACAAGAAAAATATAAAAAAAATGTCATTTACTAATGTACAACAAAAAATTATTCTAATTTATGTATTTTAGCTTTTAATGCTTCATATCTTACAAAATGTATTGACATTTCACTCACAGGTTGATCTTTAAATTTAACTACATTTTCTTTTATTTTCACCCCTAACATTTAACAGAAATTCAAATACAGACTTAATAAGCATGATAAAACATACATATATATATATATATATATATATATATACACACACACATATATATATAAATAATTATAAATCTTATAAATAAGTCTCCTAAAACTTGTATTTATTAATGCCATGGACAGAGAAGAAAAAAAGAAAAGAAAAAAAACTACTCACAATGCTTGCTGGATCACGCTGCTCTTCAATCCTGAAGTCCAAAATATTACTGTTGCTACTTTCACTTTCTTTTCTTTCACGTTCACCTTCTTTTAATTTTTTCTTCTTACTTTTATTGTTATTATAGATTCCTATGTCAGTTCTGGGGGATAGTACCTTTAAGAGATTTATATATAGTTAATACCAGTTGATACTGAATGCAATTTTAAACTGATTAACATTTCAGTTACTTTATTAATTTAATGAGCATCATAATTATTTTGAAAGATATTCAATAATGAAGACAAAAGTTTAATCATAAAATATTCCCTGTGGATTATCTTTGAAATGGGACAAATATATTTTCCAGGTATATCAACAATGGTTTATGCAACAGGAAACAAGGATTTTAGTACGAAAACAATTATTTAAATATTTAGGTAGCCAGAAGATACCTAATGAGTTGTAAAGGCTGAACAAATCAACTTAAAGAGGCTTTTCAATAGAAAAAGAGAAACAAGTTATTTTATTTATTTTTTTTACTTTAGACAAAAATTATGAACATCATAAAAGCATTAAAAAAACAACAATGAAGCTATCTTACTTCAAGTAAAGTATAAGTTGAGTTTTTCTTGAGGAATGTTCTGGCTGTACGTTCCCTCCAGGACTTAGCTGCTGCTACTTGGGATTCTACTTGTGGTAACAGGTCAAGGCGCACAGGAATAGGACGGCCTTTATTCACCAAATTCTCCAGGACATCTAAATAAGGATAGAGCTCACAGTTTTGCTGCAAAGACAACAGAACAAAAAAACAGGACACTATAGATTATGGCTGTGTCCAGGGAATGAAATAATAAATATCTCCATCTGGTTGGGTACAACCTTGCTCTGATGACTTTTCAAAATTTCTGTGATTTTACTAAAAAACATGATAATTAGACACATTTTCTTTGTAATGAAAAACTAGAAAAGTAGCTGTCAATATATGATTTTATATTGTCATAATTTGCTTAAAATAAAGTTGTCATTTTTTTTTTTTTTTTTTATAAAAAAAAGCTTTTGAATTACATAAAAAAGGTATACATTTTTGTAGATCTTCATACAAAAGCAGCCATATATCTTGAAAGCCTATTTATATTCTTATGCTTTTTAAGTATTACAACTTTCAAAAACACGAATATACTAACTTCTTCAATGAAAAGAAGTAGGAAGGTATTATAGCCTTAACTTCCAACTGAAGTAGAATTCATGCTTTAAATTCCAAAGCCTGGTCTTTATCTAACACCAATGATTTTTACTAGTAGAAATCACAATATCAACATGACAAACAGGATTCCTAGTAGTCAATCCAGAGTAAAATCATATTGGATGCCATTTTAACCCAAGTAATACCAAAAGATTATAAAATCTGAAATGACCAAGTAAACCTGATAAACTACCAGGAATAGCTTGATATGGTATGGCGAGCTTGTTGATAAGAGAAAAAGTTTATACATTTCAGCACCTTAATGAAGAAAACCGAGTATCAATGACATGTTTCACTGAATGGATTCAGAGTGGAACAAAAACTGAAAAGTGAAACCACACAAGATATACAACTCAACTAACAGATTTTCAGAATTTGAGGACAGTTATTTTTCATCCATTAAAATGCTTTGGTCATCTACAATAACTCTTTCACAAACTGCAATAAAGTGAATATCA
Source organism: Acanthosepion lycidas (assembly GCA_963932145.1). NCBI lineage: Eukaryota > Metazoa > Mollusca > Cephalopoda > Sepiida > Sepiidae > Acanthosepion > Acanthosepion lycidas. Next base: position 4,037,554 of record OZ010600.1, read on the forward strand.
CTGTGCTATAAACAATGGAAATGTGGGGGAATTGTGTTTGTGCCATCCTTTAAAGAAATGTAGTTCCAATCAGGTAGGAAAAATACAAGTAAATTTTAAAATCTGTAGAGAACCTTCAATTTTTCATTCCTACCTCCTTGTTTTTGGTCCGACATTCTTCCTAAAATAAAATAAAAAAAAATTTTTGCTTGAGATAATACAAATTAAAAAAAAATAAAAAAAATAAAAATACAGAAGCCAATAACAAAAATAAACCAAATGCTAAAAGTAAAAGTTTTATGATAGTACACCCAACCTAAAATGTCATACATGATGCAAAACGACATGCTTTATTAAGGAGTCAAGTGATATTAACATTGTTATCGACCCACCAGAATAAATATTACATAACCTTATAAACCGAAGCATTATTTAAGGTAACAAACTATGTCTCTTTCAGTAGAAGGTATATTTTTCTTTACTCATTTATATATTAGTCTGGGTTCTATTTATTCTTAAAATAGAAAAGGTTAAGAAAGATACAGAAAATTTCTAAGAATGATGGCTTTTCATAACATGATCATCAATTGAAATTATGAATCCCATAAAGTAAGTTTTTAAAAGTTAAATTCCAGCAGAGTGCAATGATATGAAGAAATAAAGAAAGAAAGATCATAAATATTAAATAAAGAAAATTATCAGCAGTCCTGACATTCGACACTGACAGGAGGACATGCCACCAAAACACTTGCTAGAGACTGATTTATCTGTTACAACTAAAACAAACATCTGAAGAACTTAGAGGGAATAGTACTGACTAAACAGGACTTCACAAATTGGTATAAAACAAAAACGTAAAACCAACATGGTAAGGCAAAGTGTTAAAATTGACAACTCTTGAAGACAATCACTCGAATTTTGGAAACTTTCCTGAAATCAGTTCAGTTGTGAGTGAAAGAGAAATCAGTTCTTGCTATTTTAATTAAAATAGCATCCAGAGTAAACAGTTCAAAAATGGAATGATTATCATCTTTCTCTTATTTCTGAGAAAACATTAATCAGAATTGATTACATTTAAAGTTAAAATCCACAAAATTCTTGTGGGTACAAAAATATAAATAACCTCAGTGATGCTAATTTGGAAAAAACAACCCCCCCCAAAAAAAACAAAAAAACAAACAAAAAAAAACAACACATATCCCATAATTCAAAAGTTGTATTTTTACTAATTTTAAGAATGTTAATTACAAAGACATGAACAATGATTTTATTACATTGTTAATCTATTGATTAAGGTCAATTTTCAAGATGGAAAATTAAATTCTCTTAGAAAAGCACAGAAGTTTAAGTCATAATTTATTAAATACTAAAAAAAAGGCAAAGCTTTTTATCCAGTTCACACAAAATTATAACTGAAGAACAGAAAATGACATTGCCATAAAACTAGTCAATTACAACATAGAAAAAGGTGTAAGACATTTTTTAACAGAAAATCTTACTAAAATTAAGCCACAGCTGTATCTTGAGCTTTCGTAAAATAAATTATTTGAAGCTTAAAATGGTATTAAATATTTGAATCTTTTTGAAGACAAAGAAAAAAAAATCTATGGAATTTTAATAAGAGTAAATTTAATTCATCTTAAACCATTTGTACTAAAAGAAATGTTATTTATTAAAAACTAATAAAGAAAAATCAAAAGATCATTTTTTACAATTAACTTTTACTTTAGCCATCAAAGCAGCCATAGAAAACCTGACAAAAAAATGTTTCATCAGCTCATGACCAGCCTTGCTCTTCAGTTGTTTTCGAATAGTAATAGTTGATACTCTTGGGTCAAAATATGGTAAAGTCAGAATTAGAACATGAGCAGAATATAGCTTTTTAACATGTGGCCATGAGTTTTAATAGAAACTGAAAAGGAGTCAAAAAATTTCAGGGACATTTACGTAATCTAGGGTTAACAAGTGCACAAACAATTGTGCATGTTTACCATATTCCAGGTTCTGTTGATAACATTCTTTGGGCTTTTGAAGGTATTTGTTGCATCTAGAGATTTTTTTAGAAATAATTTGCTTTTTGTTTTTCATCTAAACAAAATGATCAAAGATCTCTTTAGAATAAGATTCACAAACCAAGTGCAGATTAGCACACCATACAGAAACCAGTTCTCAAGAGAACTGTGATAGCTAAGCCAAGTCATATCAACTTAAAGTCAATCCCACCCCCACCCAATAACTATAAATGTATTTTTTCACTCCAGTCTGTTCTACAAGTACAAAATCTTGGTATTTGGTTTCCTTTAGAAAAAAAAAAACAAAACAAACACCCAATCTAGACAACATCAAATGTTATACCCAGTGGGATATAACATGCACCCAAATGAAATAAGTGTGTAAACATGACCTTTTGATATATAATTTTAAGAGCAATATGAATAACATGTTATACTTTTAGAATGTAGAACATAATTGATAGAAACAATCTTACCTGAACACATTCTAGTTTTGAAATCCATTCTTTTGCTTTGCGTAAAGCCTCTTTCAAAGCACATACATTAGGTAAATAGGCCTTGATATCACTGGCTTCCAAGATAATGCTTTCTAGTGTTGCCATCACATTCCTTGGCCTAAAAGTATGAAGAAATTAAACACACAAGTCAAAACTTCAAGAAAAATTATTTTTGATTTAAAATGTTAAATACAATGCAAATTTAACGAAGAGTCAATTACAAACCACCATTAATCAAAGTCTACATTTAAGTAGATAAAAAATTTAATGTCTTTTTCGCAAATCTAATGGATTTTTAAAGTTTGAAAAAACTAATATTCAAGAGTTATATATAATTTTAACAGCCTTTTATCATGTTTAATGTTCAAGACTAGTTGTAAATTAGTATTGATATATAAACTTATGTAATATCTGTTAAAACTTTATCATCTTATTTTTATCCATGTTAATGTCTCTGAAATTAAAAACTAACAATAAAAATTGTACAAAGCATAATAATGTCTTATGACAGGATTTCAAAAGAAGGATGGGAAATTATTTAAAAGAGTCCAAGAAGATAGTTACAAGTAGTACAGTGCATTTTAGGACTGACAATTTTCTGATAATTTAAAAGAGTAATACATAAGTGAGCTGAGATAAGAATTCCTTTTGTTAGCATTATCAAGAGTGCTACCAGAAAATATACCATCTTATTACAATTCAAGTAATCATTAGTTAATAAAAAGCCTTCTGGCAACTATTTTTTTATAAAGTACAAACTACAAAACAACTGACTCTTCAAATACCAAAAATCCCTCCCTCCCTCCCTTCCACACCAAAGTAATAACCTTATCAATTAGAAGACATTGGAAAAATTGAGATGAATATAAATCCTTTTTAATTAGTTCCATACATAAAAAGATTGTTCTGCAACTTCTCACCTGGCTTGTAAACATAAACGAGCTTTCTCTTCCCACCGTTCGCTAATGGTAAGCAATTCTTGCAGCTCAGCCATTGCTTTCTCAACAGCAGGATGAGGAGCAAGACCAACACCAGATTCTATGAGTTTCCTCATCACTTCTAGTGTCAAATTGTGAGAATCCTGTGTAGTGTACTTTACTTCATCTAACCAGCGGGCTTGATGCAAAACCTACAAAAAGAGGAAAACATCATAAATTGTTGAAGTGAAGAATGATATACATTGTTTTAAAAAAAAAAAAAGTTTAAAAAAATATATTGATGTGACATCAATCTTTTTTTTTTTTTTTTTTTTTTTTACAAAAATTGCAGGCAGTAATGAAATATTTGTTTAAGCTATTATGCTATTTTTGTGTTATGTCCTTCAATTTTTGTATCGAGATATGTTCTATTAGGTTGGTGCAAAAATAATTTCGTTTTCTCACATAGTAACATATGTTAGAAAACGAAATTATTTTTGCACCAACCTAATATTATAATTAGTTTAGTTTTGCAAAAAGTTTCTGATCATTATTTACAATAACTCCCTGCAAAAGATCAGCGCAGGCAATTTTACAAAACATTTGGTATAAAAAAACAAAGACAAACAAAGAGTGACAAAATTGATAGCATCAGATTTAAAGTGAAGTGTTGAAAAAAATTACAAACAGCTACTTAATAATGGCAGCAATACAACCTGGGATAGACTCTAGGTGTTAGCATCATTGCATGGGTCTATCTATCCAGGTAGAACTGCCCATAATAGAGTTTTGTTTGTTTGGTAAGGCTGCAAGGAGTTTAAGGGTATCTGCAACATGTCATATACATGCTAAAGATGAGTTTACATATGGAGGGGGGGGGGGGTTACACAAAGTACCGGGATGTCAGTACAGATGTTCTTGGAAGCAGTTTTGTGTCATCTGCACAACATGTGCAGATATGTTATCTTGCCGTTAGCACTAGAAAACATACCAAGTATAAAGTGGTGCAGATGGCCAGCAACAATATCTGTGTACGTCACACATTTCACTGGTTAACTCTAGTCTAAAACAATGTACCCTATACCAACACACCGATGACAGGCAGTTGCAGATGTTCCAAGATGTTTTTTGGTCTAGTAACAAATGAATATTATGGTGTCAATAATGGTAGCCTTGTTGGCTGATGACTAAAAAAGCCTAGAGTGCACTGTACCCTGCATTGGTTAATGATTTGAGAAGAATCAGTGTTGAATAAGGATGTAATTTGAAGAAATGTTCCTATTTATTGCATGAATTACTAATATTGTCAATTGTCAGCAATCCATATCTTGCATCACTTATGAGTGCTTGCAGAATTTTTTAAAATGTTGATGTTTACTCAGATTTACATATCTCTGATATGCATTTTCTACAATTGTTGCCTGAGAAATATTTAGAACAGTTGCCAATTCTGAGAGAGTGTTGTCGTTTCTAACCTCAACAATCATTTTACACAAACCATTATCACATGTCTTATTGTCTCAGATTTTGGCACAAATGTTGATTTAGTAAAACAAAACAGACACCCAAGGAAGGTATATAGTTATAACGTTAGAGTGAGTGGGGTTAAAATAACAAAGAGAATTATTTTGAAGAAAACAATGTATAACGATTAAAATACCTCATCTAACAAATATGTTTAGTTACAAGATTTAATTCATCCATTGATGCATTTATTGCTGCATCTGAAGAATCATAGCTATTTAAGATAATTAAAAATAAAAATAAATAACATTGAATTTTTCTGGTACCTGTTTGAGTTTTGGAATTTCTGGTAAGTCCACATCCAATGTAATTCCATAATCCATAAATTTTTCTAATTTTTCTGAATCTGGAGTCTCTTCATTCAGTGCAGCTTGAGCTTCATTCTGGAAGTCAGTCACTTTATCTAGTAACTCCTACAATATGAACAAGAGAGAATAAAACAACTGCTTCAAAATAATTATAACAGAGACAAAGGGTACAACAGAATGTCACCCTCCACGAAAAACAAAAATGCTTACGAGCCACTAATAGAAATTTGTACTAAATTCTCAGAAAAAAAAAAAAAAAGATTTGTGTGTATTCTTTTTTGTCAGCCATAGTGGCATATTTGTGATGATACTTTAATAATAATAATAAAGGCAGGTGATAATAGCATTCGCAAATTATAATATTAATTTTACAAATAGCAAGTGACTTGATATTGAGTGAATGCTGACAAAGACAGCATTTAAGCAAATAAGCTACAAATACATTATATTATTTCTTTGAAAGTTTCATCTATTGCCAAACAATTTAAAACCAAAAAATTATAATGAATGGAATCCTCTATAGTATTTTCAAATCAATAAGTTCAAAAATACAAACCTAAAGTGTTTTGGAAAACAATAAATTAAACCAATTTGGAAGAAATATAAAAAAGCATAGAGAAGACAAATAAATGGTATTTGTAATGAGAAGTGTAAAATAATTTAAATATTGATTGATAACTCACCTTCACCAACTTAGCTTCAGGTATTATACAAGGCAAATTGTTGACTTGTTCATAAAAGCACTTTAATTCATCAAGACTTAGTTTAGCCACATATTTGGCATCTCCAGCTTGCCTATTCCTGAAAAAGTAAATAAAAAAATAAAAATAATTTAGTAACTACAATTATTTCTCCTTCTCCAAATAAGGACATCAAAATATCCTAACACATTTTACATTCTTGATAGTACACATGACTCCATTTTCTTTTCTTTTATATATTGTAAACAATTTGCCATTAAGACAAAAGAAGTTGAAAATTAAAGCACAAGTTTTTCAAGTTCTAAAACCCACAGTACTTTAAATTTACAACTATAATAAATTCATCAATTGAAAGGACTAAATTTGCAATTAGGATGCATTGATAAAAAAATATAGTAGTGAGCTTGGTACTCAGGCCACTAGTTAACAGAGTCAAATCTTATTTTTATCCTGAATGATTAAAAAAGTGTTCTTAATTCAAATGACATTTTATATATGCATGCATGCATGCATGCATGCATGCATGCATGTGTGTGTGTGTGTGTGTGTGTGTGTGTGTGTGTGAAATAGAATTAATCTAAGTTATTACTTTTTTAACATACAAATTATGATTATGTTATGCCTAGTTTAATATAGATTTACAGGTTTCAACTTTTAGTTGTTTTATCGGCAGGGTTAGTATACATAAATCTTAAAGTGTGGATTTTAAACTATCAGTTTTATAAACATTTATTCAATACAGAGTATCGTTTGTGTGACAAAAAGAAAAGGAATATAAGTAAAGCTATTAACCTGGTTCTAACTTTTTTCGAGACTAGTTGGTTAGCAACAAGAGCACATTTTTCTGCTTCATTTACTGCATTTGTGAGACGATCAAGTAATTCAGAATCAGGAAAATGCTTGTCCTCAGCTTCACTGATAAGTTTGTGCAGCTCCTCAAGATCTAACAAAAATAATTTTAAAGACATTAAATTCAGAAGTAACTTTTGTCTTTAACAAAGAAACATTTCACAATTGCAACATTATTATTTCTCATCATGAAACCTTGCTTTATTCCTTAAATCATAACAGTTCAGTTGATAAAAGAAAAAAAAAATGTGATCCAGTGTAAGAGTACATGATTCTTATACCTTAAATTGCATTCTACTCTGAAATTATCAAATACAAAATTGCTTTTAATTTTAAATTTATCTTCAATATTTGTCAGAGGAATTTAAATGTGTAACTATTTCCAATGTTTGTAAGAATCTGTTATAAAATATAAAGAACCTTAAAATTTAATTGGTAGCTCAATGGCAATTCAGTTTGACCTTTAATTATCCTACAAACCATAAAGAAAGAAGGGTTTTCAGAAAATCGAAAAGAAAACTGTATCTGTAGCCAAATCATTTTTCAACTATTAAAACTGTACAACTGTATCTATTTTCTTAACATCAATAAAATAATTGAAGACTCCTTTCACCAATTGCTCATAAGCAGCTTGGTAAATTATTACTTTATCTGATGAACACATATTGACGTTCTGAGATGAGGCAAGTGATAAAGTTGCTCACCAACTTTGTCTGCGGTAGGTTCTAAGGCTCGTTTGGCTTGTGTGCGCCAGTTGTCAAAGCATTCAGCACGTACTTTGATTCTGTGTAACATGGCTGGCAGCTCATCCAGTGTGTAACGATAACGCAGACAGTGATGGGACGGATGACAGCCACACAGATATTCTACATGATGAATACACATTACTGTATCTGCAAAGATAAATGGGGAAAAGGAAATAATAAGAAAAATAATTAAACAATATTTAATTTTTTTTTAAATCAAAATATATGCAGTATGAATGTGAATATTAAACAATTTATATATTGCTTACAGCGCAGCACACTACATTTGTTTATTAAGGTATTATCTACTTATCAACATTGTCACTGATCAATAGTAGTTCAGATGGGGATTTTTTTTTCTCTTTTTTTTAATTTTTTTTTCCCCCTACAATATCTTAATGTCTACTAGATTGTTCAGTGGCAGTCTCATTATCAGCCATATTTGCCCTTGAGAAAAAGTATCTAATTGCAGATCAATAGTGAAATAAAAGTTTGTATTCATTCCAAGAAATGATGATTTTTATCAATTATATAATTTTATCAATGCACCATAAGAAGGAATCTGGGTGTGAATTAACATTCCTATTGTATGTTTTAATAGCCACTCTTTCCTTTATCCTAGTGGTAGTAGTAATGACATCAACAAGAAAAAAAAATTAATTCTTAAACCTATGATAGGATTTAAAAAGCCACTTTAGTAGAAATAAACCCATATATTCAGTCATATTACCAGAAGTGAGAAACTCCAAAGCTAAATTTCTGATATATAACCAAATTTCATTCAAACAGCTATGTATATACTCACTTGGCCGGCAAGGACATGTGACTGCAGAGAGGAAGCAAGTAGTCTTACAATAATCACATTGTCTTTCATCATCAGGTAGAAGTTCAAATGCTTCCCTTTCAGCATCTGTGGTTCCCTGTATGTATAAACAAAGCAGTTCATGGTTAGAGTATAAAACTAAATATAACAAACACAAGTGCATTAGTAAACTTTAATACTAACATAATTAGGATATTATCAACCAGGAACTACAATATTTTACATGATATTAATGAACTAACACCAAATCCCTTGGTTTTAAGTCTTATAGCAGTACTTTCCTACATTAATTACATTTTTCAAATTATATTTTAATATTTTCCTTTTAAAACAAAATCAAGAAAACCCATTCATTTCTCTCCTCCTCCCAAGTTTTAATAAAGAATAAAAAAAAAAAGAAACTTTTTAAATGGGCTCTCCTTAAATTCAGCTGTAGGAACTTAAATAACAATTTTATTTTGTCTGTACCAAAATACCTTTCAAAATTTATTGCTTATTCAAATTTGAAATCAAAATCAATCTAAGTTTGCACGTCATGCTAAACATTTGTCATTCCTTCACCAAAGTAAAAATCAACTCACTCTATCCAAAAGTCTTTTGCGCAATTTCTTTTCATTTTCCACCATAACCAACATGTCTTTATGAGTAGCTGCTGCCAAATTGAAATCAAGGCTGTCAGGATCAGCAGCCATTTTACAAATCAGTTCCTCATGAGAGAAAACACACTGCCGTTGCAATTTACGGTAATAGTCAATGCAGACACGACCAATGGGTAACTGAAAAACAATTCAGAGAGAGGCAAGTAAGTAGCAATTAAAAAAGGAAAAATACCAATTAATGCAATAATCAATTAGCTGAATGTATTCTTAAAGAGAGCTGCATAAAACTAGAATCTAAAAATTAAATCATAAATAAGTTTACAGCTTTGTCACACAAAGCTTTTCAAGTACCATATGTAGCATCATAACATCTTATAACTAAGATTTTCCAATTTAAAAAAAAAAAAAAAATGTTGTTGGATATATATTAATAGCAAGATTAACAATTTTGATATACAAACTATATTTTGTAGATATACAAGTATAAGGCACAAGTAATCAGCACTTTGTCTAATTAAACTCCTCTTTTGATGATAGAAAAAGAAAAGTCAGATAAAAGAACGAGTTTTTGCATACATATTCTTTGATTAAGCAGAATGGAAAGTTCCACTTATATAAGAATAAAAAAAATATATTTACCCAGTCTGCAGGACAAAAATTAACTGCTTCTGCAAAGTTATAACCCTGGTTAAATCCAGCATGATAAGCACGAGGAAAGGTGACAACAAATTCTCCAGCACATTGATGGGTTTTTACAACCTGAAACAATATGGTGAAAAGTTCTTATTAGTTTCATGATTTCAAATTTATAAAATTTGGCTATGTTATTGTGAAGAATAGATGTTTTTGCATTAACATCTACAAGGTTAAAGATGTAAGAAAGAAGTATTTTTCAGTTTGCTAAACAAGAGTTCTTTAAATTACTGATTTTTGCAGTTTTTAAGATTTCAATCAATCCATTTTCCACATTTGCTCAGATGCATTTTTATTGAAGGAGAGAGTGAGAGAATCTCTTTTCTTCAAGCCTACTTTTTTTTATTGTTGAAGACTCCCATTGAGATTACATTAAAATGATAAGTGATTAATTCTGATAAGTGAATCCTTTTAATATTAAAGTACAGGGTGTGGCAGAAATATCTCCCACATAATGGTAAGACATTATTTAGGTGAAGACACCATTGACACTAATGTCTTACCATTAAGTGGGAGGTATTTCTGCTGCACCCTGTATAAGTCCTCTTCAACTTTTTCTATACTGATTTTCTTTCAATAACATTTTTTTATCTGAAGAAGTTTAATCCTATTTTTAATAAAAATATAGTCAGGACAAAAAAGGGTAAGCAAATAAGTAAGCAAACATCCTAGAGATTTTAATCACTAAGAGACAGGCTCAAATGATAAATATTTTACTTACTGGAACTCCCATATCCATCAAGATGTTTGGATTCATTATGGTTGTTAATTGATGAAGAAGGTCAGGAGATTGCTCAAAAAGTTCTGGGGCTGACTTTTTCATGGAGTCCTCAAAAAACTCAGCTGCTTCGCCAGGTACCCCATACCAAGTCTTTGGCTCCCCCCTAAAACATACGAAACATTGAGAGAAAAAAAAAAAAAAGTGTTTCTTGTATATTGTATAAAATTAACATAATTTAAATTTTATAAATTTAAAAAAAAAAAAAAAAAACTTCTAGTATTTGTCTGACATTTTTATATTAATTTTCCAACAATGTAGTGGAATAAAAATATTTAGACTTGTAACTTGCCAGTCATTTTCTTTTCTTGATGAAGAATAATGACAGCATTTATTTATCAATAAGGAATTTTCTAGCTTTTTATATTTTTATTGCCTACAAAAAAATATACTGATGTTGAAAGATGAAAGGTCCTAATTTTTCTTCTGGTACATTTTTTTTTTTTTTTTTTAAATACAACCCATCACTAAAAAGACAAATATAAACCTGATTAGATATAATTTCATGTTTAATAAAATCTAGATTAAAGAAACTTTACTCACCAATGCATATAATTAATAGAATAACTCCAGTGATCTTCATTGTGCCAGCAAAAACAAGAAAAGCACATGCCAACATAGCACCAGGGAATCTAAAAGTTAAAATATTTAATATATTCACACATTATTAAAATATAAATGAAAAATAATTCTACAGTATAACACTTTTAAGAGGATCACATTGCAAAAGAACTTTAGTGTGTTCTATTGTATAATATTATTTGATAATTATTTCAACGTATACGCGTGTTATATATAAATAAAAATAATGCATGAACGTGTGGAACGTATAAACTTTTAAAAGATTAAATTCAGATTTACAAATTTTTTTTTTTTTTTTAACATAAAAATAAGTCATCCTAGTTACAAATTGACATCAAATCATGACAAGCTATATTTTCTTATATGACCAGAAAGAATCTCAGAAAAACTTAGTTTCCAAATTTTAAAAAAATGTTGAAAAATTAAAAAGATAAAAAATTCCAGTTGTAATTTGAAATAGGAGATATTTTTTAAATATGATTGTCTTTTAGTTAATCTGTAAACTGAATTCTCTATGCTTATGTATAAATAATATACTAAAAACCAAAAGCATTTTCTCAAAGAGAAACTATTTTTATGATATAAAACATTTTACATACCTTCATTCCTGATATATCAGCATTAATATGGCAAAGGACTGACTTTTCCAAAATAGGTAGATTATTTAAGTTCCAACCAGAGTTAATATATTCCTAGAATAAACCAAACAATAGTTATTAAAGCAACACTTTTAAAAGAAACTCTTGTTTATTTAAATGTAGTCAAGTATTCTCAATCCTAAATCACCTGTAGAGTATTAATGTCATTCATTTTCATACAAACTCAATAGTGTAATAAAAAAAAAAAAAATATTTTGTTCATCAGAATGCATAACTTGATTGCAAGAAAATTTATCTACAAATATCAAGAGCCTGGATAGATAATTATTGCCTGGGAAGATCCAGAGAGAGAGGGGGGTGGTTCTAAGAAGGTACTATACTTTTCTTTTAGAAGGCAGATTTGTAGCAGAGAAATGTCTGAAAAGCTACCCTTTCAGAGAGTAGATAAAAACATGCACACAATTTTATGAAGGGACAGAGGCATGAGCAGAGCATTGGAAAATGAAACTAGCAAAAGTTCTGTTTGCTATGGATATCTTTGCAGTGCGTGTGTGTGTGCGTGGATTATATACATATATAAAAAAATAGGACAAAACATCCAAGTTGCTCTTGATCCTTTTCAACTACTCATCTTCTTGATAAAGTTTTTGTGTGTGTGTGTGTGTGTGTGTGTCTTTAGAAGAAAGCAAATCTCTCAAATATACACAACTTCAGTCAGTGTTCATTTTATATACATTTTTGTCATGTATTTAAATCCATCTTATTTGCTGAAAGTAAGTAAACCATTTACCTCATCTTCTGGAAATATGTCTTTATTAGACTTAGTAGGAAAGCCACTGCCTTTCTCCATAGCATGAATATCTGCACCATACTGCACAGTTACCTCTTCCTCAAGGGTATTGACAAGTCGCCAAAACTCTTTCTCCACTTGATCAAATGAGACCATCTGATAAAAAAAAAAAAAAAAAAAAAAAAAAAAGAAAAAAAAGTTATATGTGAATATTAATAGTTGTCACCTTATTTATCAATAACCAAACCACCCCCCTTTTATTATTTAAAGAATGCTTTCTGTGCACCATGTTATATTCATGACTGATAATGATTACATGGAGAGAGAGAGAGAGAGAAAAAAAAAAGAAAGAAAAAAAAAAATCTAATTGTGGATAGAGAAAAATATAGACAAGGACCAAAAACTTGTGCCTTTAACCTCAGTAATTCACAAAAATTCCTCAAATGATGAGTAAAACAACAAGAGCATTAAAATAATTTAATTACAAATAATGTTTTTACTGTAATAAATCTATGACAGAAAAGAATCCATCCTTTTTACACAACTATACCTAAAAAATTAATAGTAAATATAATAAAGAAAAGTAGATAAGCTATGAAAAAGCATGTAAAATATTGAAAAAAAATGACTCATTGTTTCATGCTTCTCTGTAATATTATAAAATTAAAAATTCTTAGTGATATGGTAAATGTATCAAGGCAAATGATACTTACATGAACAGGCATATTGAAGTGATCAGATTTAAACTGGTCAGCCATTTCTCCAAACGATTGCAATGTATATTCTTTAGGAGACTGCTCAAAACCATAACAATCGACAACTGGTTTACAAGCCTGCAAATCAAAACAAGTAGAAAAACTATGCATTTTACTGATAAACTAAGTAACTTTTCAAGTTTGTGAAGATAAGCACTTTTCATTTTTGACATTTGTTGAAATGGATACAAGACCAGTCCAAGAAACATTATGTTCATGTATTTTGTCCATTTATATTTTACATTTAAAGCAGAAGGAATAAATATAACTTATAAAATTTACATTCAATGCTGTTTTCCATTTTGATAATCATTTTTTTTTTTTTTTTTTTAACAAAACTTTTATAAATGTATATTTTTAATTGTTGTTCTGATAAAGTGGTTTCATTTTTATTCAATCAACTTCATCTATTTTTTTTTTATAAAGTATTTTTTTGTGTGAAGGATTAGTTATCACTTTTTTTTTCCAAAACAAATGTTCAATAAGGAATTAAAAATTAAATTCGATATTGTCTCTTAAGCTGGTTCTAATATTTTAAGAAATTCATCATTTTTTTCTTCTTTTCAACCTTTTTTGTTTTTATGCATTTCATTTGAAATACAGCATAAAAAATTGAAAAAGAAAAACCTTTAAAAAACAATGATTAAATAATAGTATTATTTATACATGGCCAATTGATAAGCAGCATAATTAAACATCACTGACAAATGGACATTAATAGATATTAAAGCTTTTCTAATAATGAACTATAATGATAAGCATAGCTGATAATGACCTAAATTCTTTCACTGAGGTTTTCAAAAGAGTCATACAAAATATAAATGAGGAATAAAAAAAAGGTCTACATATTACATATGCACCTGTAAATCTAAGTGAATTCTATACCTACCTCTTTGACACACTCAGGGCATCTCCAATCTCCTTTTGGTACTTCAGGCATAGGGGGTGTAAGGCAGTAGGTATGAAATGCATCATCACAGCCATCGCACAATAACATGAACTCCTCCCCATCACCTTTGTCACACACCTGGCAGACATAAGCATCCACCTGGAAAGAAGACAAGCCACTAATAATTGATGTGATAGAGGCAAGGGAATATTATAAAATTTGACAAAATAAATAATAACCATTGTGTCATTTCTGCAGTTGTATTTATAAAATAACTTTCAAGGTGAAAAATAAGGATAACACATTTATTAGAACCAATTAAAAGTCTATTTCATGGACATAATTCTTTTCTGAATTGTCATTTTCTTTTTAAATTAATTTTCATATATAAACAATGTATATTTCATAATTCTTTTTTGTTTTGCAGATGAATATGACATTTATGAATAATGCTATATATATATATATATATATATATCTCAAATTTATTGTTCAAATTAAAGTCTGCTGAAAAAATAAAAATAAACAAAGTGGTTTCTTTTATCTAGAAAGCAAGTTTTTGCCAAGAAAAAAATAAAAATTAAAAAAAAATAATTCTAAACCTTGTACTATATAAATAAAACATGATACAGTAAGAAATATGAAATAGTTTTGCAAAAATGCTTCTTTTGTTTTTGCTATTTGATGATATTAGGAGAGATTAGTTTTAACTAAATTGATCACTTTTGAATGGATTGTGACAGCTTTTGTATCGCTATGCATTTAAATTGTTGAGATTGGCATAGTTTTATTCATTCTAAAATTGACGATTGAAGAAAATAAGTGACATTTTTTTTATAGGCTATGATTTTCTTTAATGTAAATGGCAACAATCCTGAAATCGAAGTTTCATAATCAGAAATGTAAAAAAAATTTAGATAAACAAAAAATCAAAACATGGTTTGGCAAATTCAACTCTGGTTTCAGGAGAGTATGAACCCTAACCAGAAATTGGATGAAGGAAATGAGAAAATAGGTTGATAGCTGATAAAGTAAGAATAATGTATTTTCAAATACAGATATCAGTGTGAAGCGTGTTTTTGATCAGAATGGGATTGGTGTGCTCATAGGTGGCACTTGGATAGTTTTTTTATGAACTCCATCTGGGTGGTCACAAGTTTGTTTGAAAAGGGTTATTAAAATGTTTGAAAACTGGCAAGGGAGAAATTAATTTGAAGCAGAGGACTAGAGAGAAACCAGATGTTCTCTTTCTGCAACAATTGTCTACAATTTTTATAATTATCATCATTTTGGATTTCTGGCAAGGTGAGCTATGAGTATTGTAAATAGTCATTTTCTGAAGCCTGGCTAAGTAAAGTGAAGTCATTAATCAGCGTTATTAGGGAAAGATTTCCCTATATAAGCCAGCGTGCATTTTGCTTGGCAGTCATTTTCCACATGGGGAGCAAACAAGCCAGATTCAATAACACATCTTTATTTTGCCAAACACAGAGACATAGTAGATATAGAGAGCCCTCCAGCATCATTTTGTAGAACTTAAATTCTGTAGACTTACTTTTCTTTTTTTTTCTCTTCACATTAAATTCTGTTAAGTTTACAGAACATGTTTGGTTCATTTATCAAAGAACTTTTGCCCTGTCAACCTGACCATCAACAATTTGACTGTAACCAGAAACAAGAAATGAAGTGTACACATGCTCTATATTTAGAGAGATTTCATTGATTTTCTACAGGGACACAATAACAGAATTTGGGTCCAACTACTGATGTCAAACAGATAGGTGGAACTGGGAAAGGCTTAATCTCTGTTCAAGTGAATCGGGACAGAGAAATCTACTGTCCTTGATTCTGAGCATGATGTAGTCAACTGATATTGAAAAATTACCCAATCCACCCAGATTTATCTGATGCAGCATACCAACCAGTTGTAATTATGCACTGTGACAAGGAGCTAACTATATCACTAGCCAACCTGTTATATATACAGATTTTAAGAAAAGTAAAAAGATTTGTGCAGTTTATGGAAAAGGTAGTGAGAATGATTGAATATCTCAGAAGTTGCATGAATTTTTATGCTGAACAAGGCTCTCTAGTTGTGTAGATCAGTTGAGGTTGGACAATCAAATGAAGACATTACTTGAGAATTGTTTATATTATAAAGACAACATACTCAAAATATAATAATCAAGTGTTTAAAATCATTTGCACCAGCTTAGCTATGTTAGCATTACTATGTCTAATTTGCCACTTAAAATAATGAAAATGTACTATTTCAGAAATAAACCATGACAAGTAATGAAAAGTGGATGCTCTACAACAAGTAACCATGAAACAGCCAAAATGAACTGTCACTAATCAAACCAAAGGCTAATTCTCATCAAAAGAAAGTGATAGGATTGGAAGTATTTGACTATAAGCTCTTTTAGGAGAAGCAAATAACTGATCTGAATAAGTAATATTAAGATTCAAAACAAAAGAAGGAAACAATTGAAGTAAAGCATATATATATATATATATATATATATATATATATATATATATATATATTATATATATATATATATATATATATATTATATATATATATATATATATATATATATATGAGAGGGATATAAGCCATAAGGTTAATTCAAGACCATATATTTCCTTAGTAATCATTCAAAACTTATTACAACTTTACTAGAAAGTTTTCACTTATGTACCATCTACAGATGGTGCACATTTGTATTATCATGTATCCTAGTTTTTAAAAATTACGTCCCGAAGCTACCTTGAGCATTTCTTTACACAGTTTACATGTTTTGAGCAGATGAAATTATAAAGATGCCAAAAACTTAACAAAAATAGTAAATATATAGTTCAATGAAGTTAATATCAAAATAAAAAAATATTATTTTTATAAATAAACCAAACAGATTTTTTTGTCAACCAAACTATTTTCCCCCACTTCTCTTGTTCCAATTAAAATTAAGTTACATTAAGATTTAGGGGACAAAAAAAACAAAAACAAATAAAAATCCAGTGCTTTAACTGTTAATCTGTATCCGATATTGCATTCAAAACATTTAGTAAATTTCCCAATAACCAGTATCAGATTTGAAGTTTTCTAATATCTGAAGAAAGTACAAACAATCCTTTCTGGAATTATATTGAAAAGAAAATGGCTTTTTTATGAAGCCATAGTTTTTACAACTAATTTTTGCCATGGACAAATTACAAATATCAGGTTAGAGTAAAAAAAAAAAAAAAAAATACTGATGCCTTTAAGAACAAATGTTATTATAAAATATTAAACAATGTTTCATTGAAATGCATTGCACTACTTTATCAAAATATAAGACTTGTAAAGGTAAATATCAATATTTCAATACATACAGCAGCATTTCATAAACACTTTGTAATATTAAACTAACATGTTTGATATCTTTTTTTGTATAACATAAAACTTTACTGAAATGTTAACTATACAGTGGTACATGAATCTGTCCTCCAAGCAGATTTCAAACAACTTCAATTTTATCTCATTACATTTGATATTTTGTAGTATTTTCAATCTATATAGATATATACTTTCTCTAACAGTGGGAAATTGTGAACTGTTAGTTATGAATTCTTTGATACTAAAGACATGGAATAGCTGTAGATAAAGCTAATAAGAATGTATGAAGAGAAAATGGGTTCCTTTCAGCATTATCTCCATTTTAAATTGAACACTTTATAGTTTAATGAATGAAACAGATGAAGTATTTTGTGAGGTTAGATAGAGAAAGAGGAAATATCTAAGTCTTACAATCAAGAGACAAAGACTAAAAATTTACTTGTGAGTGTGGGATGAAAATACTTTTGATCTAACATTTATTAATCCCATAAATAATTATTTTGAAACACTAGTTAGCCAATGAAGTGTAATAGGCACAGTAATGTGTGTAGAATTGTAGTCAGGAAATACATCAACCATTACCTTTTAAGGGATTATGTTAATTCCAGTGGAAGGAGCAGAGAGTTGTGACTTGCTGAATTGGAGACACAACAGCACTAGATTCTGAATACCTACCACAAAACTGGCTTGCATCAGTTTATCTCAAAAGTTACAAATTAAAAGTATGGTCAACAGAATAATATAACAATAACAGAATTTTTTAAAAAGATGAGGGAAGAAAATGCCTTAAAAAAAAAATTAAAAAAATTTGCTAAAGTCTAACTGAGAAGAACTAGAAAATAGAATCTCTTCAATTAGCAATTTCTTTTTCAATTATTATTAGTATTTAGAATTATATTTAAAATGAAAATATTGTGATAACGCAGCAAAAAAAAAAAAAAAAAAAAAAAAAAAAAAAGAAGAAAAAAGCTCATCATTTGAACTGAATATATATAATCTTAAATGAGTCTAAGCCATAAAGATAATCCTATGGTACTCAGTAGAGAGAGAGAGAAAAAAAAGATAGTTGAAAGGCTGGATATGATGAAAGATCAACAAAACAAAAGAAGGATACTTCAACAGCAATTAACACACTGTCCAAATGACAAATGAACATTAAAAAAAAAAAAAAAAAAAAAAAAATAGAAACTGCAACAGGGCAGAAAAATTAGTAGGTCAGTATCAACAGAGAGATATGTGATATTTGTGAGAAGAAAGCAGTTCATAACTAATTTTTACCATGATTATAAGATGTCTAACACTAGAAAAAATACTTCCCACAAAAGGAGATGGGGTGGGGGGTGGATTAAGAGAGACAAGACAAATCATTTTGTTCTGAACCCTTTAAACACCTGCACACTGGCAAATCTCAAGATCTTTAAGAATTGGTGGCCTTGGCTGATTTTCTGAAAAGTAAGTTATGATAGTTAAGAATCAGTGTGTAGGTGTCATTTCTAAATGAGCCTACATCTAATAGACCACTTACTTTAAAATTTAATGGCAACCCCGTTTTAGCGTCATCATAGTTTAACTGAAAAATAAAAAAAGAGGGAAAGTGACAGTTTTAGGTGAATAGAAAAACAGACAGCAAGTATAAATCCCAGGCCACTGAGAGGAACCAGTTCAAGCTTTGCTATAATGAGCAGAAAACAGCAGACAATGGGATGAACATGGAATACAAAGCAGCAAACAGGGAAACCAAAGCTGAAGAAATTCTACCCACATGCTTAGGATTTTGACATGATTAAAATAAAAAAAAATTAAAAAATGTTTCGGTGTAAAAAGGGCCAGAAATGTTAAAGTTATTTTCTAGCAAATTTCTGAAATAGAAAGACAAATCTAAAAATCAAGTCAGATGTTACAGTGTACAGCATCAATTTAGAAATATATTCCAAGTTAGGTAAATCATTTTTCCAGTTAATTTTGTATGGTGGATAAGGATAAAAGAAAAGTTTATATAAGAATGAATAGTATAAAATATAATAAACACATTGTAACAACAAAAAGAATTATCTCTTGGTTTAACATTTTTATTAAATTTAGAAAAATAGATTATTTCCTTTCCAATAAAATACCTTTTTACTTGTAAGTGAAAATGTTTTCCAAGAACAAAATAAAATACCAAAATAGAGAAGTTAAAATGTTATCCTGGGGATGAAGAAACAGTAGCCCTATGTATGGTGATCACAAGCCTATATTATGGATTAGGTTTATTATTGTAATGACAAAAGTATGCAGGTATAGGCTTTAAGAAAGCTTTATTCAACTTACAAGGTTTACGTATAGTGTCCTTTTATAGTCCCAGTAAAGAGAAATAGCTCTCTCAAAGAGGAGAGCAACAAAACAAGGGGAGACCACTCTTGATTATTCATAACTATATTGTACCAAATAATTTCAACCAATTAGCATTTGTGAAATGAATAGCATCCTGAAATGAAATTAAAGTTTAACTTTTGTACTTTAGAGCTAGGTATGTCCACTGTTTTCGCAGAAAAACAGCATAGCGTAAATGAAAAATACCACAAACTTAAAGAAAATAAAGTATTATCGTCAAAATGCTTATGTTATTATTGAGATGAAAGAAAAAAGTATTTTTTAATTATTTTTTGATATTTTTTATTATTTTCTAACACGTTCGAAATTTTGGTTAAAGTCTTCTTTTGTTTACGTCATCGCGGTGATGTAAAAATAAGTTTTTTTTTTGCGCTTTTTTCCCCCGTTGAAAACACATTGATTTGGAAATTCTTGTAAAAATCAAATAATTGTCCGATCTTAATGAAATTTTCAGGACTTATTCACAAATGAATGAAATTATTTTTGCAATATTTTGTTTTTAGAAAATTTTGGTAAAAAATATTTTTTTTTTTTTTTTAAATATGTTACACCCCACTTATTTAATTTCATGAAATTTCGCCCAAAACCTTTTTGGCTCCTGAATTTTTTTTTTTTGTTAAAAGAAGGAGTTTTTGGAGATGGTAAGTAACCTACTTTTTTTTTTTTCAAATTTGAGCTATTTAACTGAAAATCTTGTCTGAATTGAAAAATAATGAATCCAATAAAACTATGATATTACTTAATTAGAAAAGCTTTTAATTGCTTTTGTAAATAAGTAATATTAAGGACATTATTGTCTGAAGAAATAATTTTTTTCTGATGAATAATTAATTTTTACAAGAATTTTTTCGTTTTTTAAGAAATTTTAATTATAATAATTTATAATAGTTTAACATCGTGTAAAGCTCTGTATTAGGACGGCTCCTCGATATTATGTAGTAATTAAGTAGAAAAAAAATTGACGAATCCAAAATTGCTAAGTTTAATAAATTTAGTTGAGCTACTTTTTTTTAAAAATAATTTTTTATGTTGTATTTTTTTACTTAATACATTCCTTATTTTCATGTATGATATACTGAAATTGTCAGTATTATTACAAGGTCACGTGATTTAAGGGTTTTGTCCCTTTACACGGCCTTTTCAACATTTATTTTCCGTTCAACGTTAAATTTTAAAGTAATTTTTCTTTTTTTCATTTACTATTTCACTAAATAATTTTATTTTATGTATTGTATTTCCATTAGTGTGGGTCATACTCAAATAGAATAAATTTTTTAAAACTCAGACTTTTAAAAATTATGTCATTTATGGTAATCCGTAGTAGCTGTCATCGCTTCGTCAGTCAACAATCCATCAATAGTTGGGTCAGATTAACAGGATCGATCGTTAATAATTGGTTGTATATTATTTTTTTATGCTATAAGTAAGAAAAATTTCTTTCAAATCAGATTACTTTAACTTTAAATTTTTTAAATTTTACTAAAATAACGTGTCAGAAATTTTTTAAAATATTTTCAAAATCGATAAATTTGTGTTTGTTTACAAATTTCTTAAAATTAAGAAAATAGCCGTTTTTAAGAAAATTAAAAAATATGAAATTAAATTTGACAATCAAATGTATATAGTTTCTATCTGAAATACACCAAAAAAAAAAAAAAAAAAAAAAAAAAAAAAAATCAATCAATAGAATTAAGTAGTATCACTAAGACCTTATATTTTTTTTGCGAAAGTAGAATCATACAAATGCCAAATTTAGCATTTAGTGACTAATCAGCAAAGTTGTTTCAGATGCAGATCAACCTTTTCTGTGCTGTATGTTAAAAAAAAAAAAAAAAAAAAAAAAAAAAAAAAAAAAAAGAGATCACATCCAGAAAAATGATTAACAATCTTTTACTTCCTAAAAATCAATATTAAAAATTGGAAATATTTGTTAACGAATAAATTTTCTCAATTTAATAAAGCTATCTTTTAACTTCGTGATGTTTTTCCCCTCTAAATAGTGTAACTTAAATTAATAGACTATACTTATCTTTGACGAAGATGTAAATTTCAAATTTTTGTCTCTTAAAATTTTTTTTATTGAGTGCCAAAGTTCCTTTCGTAAATTATTTCTCACTTTAAAAGCATTTTCAGAAACCAGTTTGCACAGTTTATATTATGAAAATACACAAGCGACAAATAGACAAAAATCACAACATATTTTGGGCTGTCATTAGCTGTATTTGTGCTGATATTAGCTGACTTCCTACTATATTTATACTACACACAGAGATTTTGGCTTCTTCCATGACAATCTCTCACAATTCCTTTCTTTTGTGTTGTAAAAAAAAAAATTCATATGGACTTTGTAAGTAACATTTCTTTCAGCTTAAAAGAAAACAAAAATTATTTAAATTTGTTGAGCTGTATTTGAAGATTATTTGTTTTGTTCACTTTTCACAAACTTTTTCCTTTAAGGGGTGTGCTGAAAATTTCTTGGTTCAACCAAAAAGTCCTTAAGAAAAATATTTGGCAAGATTTTGGGAAGTGGGTTGAGTTGAGAATCTTTTGATACATCTTCACAGTAACAGTAGGAGTGTGTGTGTGTAAAAATAAAAATCTAGTTTCTATTCAAAGTTTTCATAAGAATATTAAGGAAAAGAACTTTGAATGCTATTTGGAGATAATATCAATTTAATTGCTATGCCTTACAGGCTGAGGTGGAAAACAAAAATCCCAAGTGTCATAGGATGAAATTCAAAGTCAAAAATAAAATGAAAAATGATATTTGTTTGTAGACAAATTAAATGTTATCAAAGAAAATTAGATAAATGAATAGATGAGAGAAAGAGGGCAAGGGACCCCACCGCCCAAAAAACGTAATGTTAATTGTAAAATGATTGTAAAGCAAATAATAATTTGATTTTGTTTATTCAATGTTCAAACTTGACCCCAGAGTGTTTTACATGATAAATTTAAATGTTCAAACAGCATCTGTATTAGCATTTGTCATACAGTATTTTGAAGGATATGCATATAAATAACAACTACTACTCACATGTGTATATTCTTCTTTGGCTCGTCCCTTAACTTCTTTTTTGATATGCTTGACATCAATTTTTTCATCTGAAATAATGACAAAATTTTAGCAAACAGAAAAAAGAAAAAGAGCCAATTATTATTAATTCTATTTTTGCAATTTACTTTAAGAAATTCCCAAATATCTTTAAAATACTGAAAATATTCCAAGGATAGATTTAGGAGAAAATATGCCAATTTGAACCAAACTAGAATACATAAAAAAAAGAAATCTTGTTCATGCTCATACTTTCAGGAAGCAAATAAAAATGGAACTATTCCCAAAATACTTGGCACTGAGCACATTACATTCTGAATGCAAACGGTTTTGCTAATATAAACAATATTATTCTTGAGAGAGAATTTTCAAGAGTTAAATAATGTCATCCTTTAAATTTTCTATTAGGACCTTGAATAAGTTCTTGCTGATTTTTTCATGAAAAGTAATTTTTTATTTACAAAAATTAGTAAGAAACATGTCACTGAAAGTATTGTCCATGACTACAGTTTTTAACCACTAATTTTTCTCATCTTTCTAGCAGCATTTGAATTTCATGTTGGAAAAACGACATCTTTTGAAGCTAAGCATGAGTTAACCCATTTTTTGGCATCTTCATAAAGATGAAAATGCTGCAATGCCTGGTGAATACATTGGGTGGGGTAGGACTTCCCATTTAAGCATTTCCGAGTAGGTTTTCACCAGTTTTGCAGCATGTGGCTTAGTGTTGTTATACTGCAAAATCACTGTGTCCTTTGTCTACTTGTATAGTGGTCAGTTTTTCCTTCATTGCTTGGCTCAAATAGTATTCAATAGTGATCTCCTGTAATGGCTTCAGTTGGTTTGAGCAGCTCATAATAAAGTACACCCAGCTGATCTCACAAAATGCAGAGCTGAAGCTTCGAACTATGGATATTCAGCTTTGCCACCAATGTCGATGCATGTCCAGTCTTACCCCACGATCTTCTACACTTAGAGTTATCATAGTGTATAGAATATCCACTTTTCATTGCCAGTCATATGATGCAAAAAAAACTTTCCTTTTCTGCTGTTGAAGCAGCTGTTCACATGTGACAAGATGTCATTTGACTTCAACTCATACGGCACCCAATGTCCTTGCTTTTGAATCATTCCTAATGCTTTCAAACATTTTGAAACTTGTGTGATCAACTCCTAATGATTCGGCAAGTTCAGCTTGCACCTGACATGAGTCTTCTTGAAGTTATGCCTCCAATTCTTCATCTTCAAACTTTTTTGGCATGCAAGACCATTACTTATCTTCAACATCAAAATCATTATTTTTGAAGCGTCTAAACCAATCTCTGCATGTTGTTTCCAACAGAGCATGGTCGCCGTAAGTCTCAACAAGAATTCTGTGTGCTTCAGCTGCCAATTTCTTTTGAATAAAGCAGTGCAGTAAAATTCCCCACAAATACACTTTCTTTGGCATGAAATCTGATATGTTTAACACTATGAAAAATAAAAATGTTTACACTTCAGCAAAATGACAATTTCAACCTTGCTTATCGTACTTCCTTATAGATACATTACCACCTGAAACTACATGCATGCAGTCCTGGAAACACCATCAGTTGGAAAACAACAAGAACTTATTCAAGGTCCTAATAAATAAAATTGCAGTGTTCCACAATCCAATTTATTGAACTTTTTTAAAGGTTCACAACATGTGATATCTAAACTAAAACTTGAATGCTTAAATTAAACTGTTTTACTAAAAGTATTCTTTTCTATTCAGTATTGTACTTAATTTTTTAAATCTCATAAAATTTTAAGGATGTTCCATGCAATGTATTTTAGAAAAGTACAAATCGAAAATTTTGCTTTGAAGAGGAAATAACTAAACATAGTTACAATCAATCAATATAAAACCAGAAATGTTATAAATGTGTGAGAATGTTTTATGTTCAATTTAAATTGTTCAATCCAATATTAATTTTAGTGGGGAAAGAAAAGAAAAAAAATTGCAAAAAACATTCTTTAGAAAGAAAAAATCTGATTGGCATCCAATTAACTTTTAATGATTAGAAAACATTATGTGACTGGAAAGAAACAAGTTATTATGGGCAGCTTGGAAAAGAGAATGGTTCTTTCAATTTAGTTAATTTAGTGAATATATGTAACTGCTTCAGTTTCTAAACTTGCACAAGTTTTAAGGAAACAAATCCAATGGAGTTAAGATATAGTGAAATTTAACTGCACAAGTGAGAAAGTTTAATAATTAAAATCTGGTATTTAAACATTCAATTTTACTGATAAAGAAAAAAATTATATGTAATCCTGCAGTAACACATTACAACTACAATTTATATACAGTTTGTAAAAATTGAATAGAAATAGGTAAGCAACTTTTTGTTTTACTCCCTACCAATCAAAATTTAAATTGGAGGCAGAAGACAATATACTGGAAACCTAATTTATTCAAGAAAAGAATCATATTTGACTGTTTTAAATGTACGATGGGTGCTGAAAGGTTCTTGGTCCAACTAAGACCTTAACAAAAGTCTTGTTTGGTTAGAGTTTGGGAAGTAGAACTGAAAAACTTTCAGTATTCTTTCATATTAACAACTTGAGAAAGTAGTGTGTGTGTGTGTGTGTGTGAGAGTGTATGAGAGAGAGAGAGATCAAAATGTGTACACTACAACCACAATTTCTCAAAAAATTGTTTTCCTTTTCAAAATATATTATTGCTGTTAATCTCATGGTCAAGATATTCAAATATTTTTTATGGTCAGGTGTCTTTAATAATAAGATTTTTATTTTAACCCAAACATTTATTCTAATTCCACAAGAAAAAAAAATGAATACATGTATTTAAATCGTGAATTAACATTTTATCAATAGTTTGTATGGTAACATGCAAACAGCTTACATAGAAACATCATTTTCTTTTACTGCAAGAAATACAGATAATGAATAAAATTGTTCCTCCATTTAACCATAAGTCAGACATGATAGGACATATTTGAAACAAAATGCAAAGTGAATTTAAATTTAAAAAATTCAATCAAGTGTTAATTAAACTATGTGACCAAAATCCACGCCTTTGTTTGAAATAATAAAATTCATCCTTTTCTTGCTAAAGATTTTAAAATGAATAAGGCATCAAATGTTCAAGTACCCATTAAAGATTTAGATGAACTATTGGAAAATAAAGTGTTCAAAGACAATATTGTCCATAAACTTAATGTTTGTGGACAATATTGTTTTTGAACGTTTTTTTAAAACCATTTTAGATCTTTTGAAAAAATATAAGGTTAAAAAAAAACTTCTTGAATATTCTGCTTTTGTCATTTTTTTTATTTTTTTTATAACAACCCAAAATAGGAAACTCAGAAGCAGCCTCAAATTATCTTCAATGTTTTCAGTGAGGAAAATCATTGAATAGCTGCTATATTACTCAAGGCTAATCCCAAAATACCACTTAATTTTAGGCATATTACTAAATTAAAAGAGAGAGGTATTTTAATATTCACTTTTTTCACGTGAAAATGATTTAGTGAAAAAATATTTACTGAAATGATTTGTACATTATATAAGCAATGTTATTCTAATAATTCACTTTGTTAATGACAGTTTAGTGAAAGTAAAAGTAAAAATTCAATACTCGCAATCATGCACTTTCAAGTACAAGCTAAGTAAAATAAGAAAAAAAAAAAAAAAAAAAAAAAATCTGGAGCATACCAAAAGCCAGAATGCTTCATGCAGAACAAGAAAGTATTTAAGAAGATAATGCAATAATAAACCAAAATTGCTTTTCTTCCCTAATGAAATGTTTTCATATTATGAAACATAAAAAAGAAAATTTAATCAATAATCGGTTGTTTACCTTTGACTGTACCAGGTACGGCAGCTTTGGGACCAGCTCCATAAAACTGCAGTTTCCTTAATTCATTGTTGGCTGAGTAATCTATTTTGGAATTTTGAGTTGGAGTTGGAACCTGTTATTAAAAAAAAATAAAAATAAAATAAATAAAAAAATAAAGTAAAATAAAATAAAATCAAGATAAAGTAAAGAAAAAAAAAAGATATAAGGAAATAATTCTATGAAAATAAAAAATAAATCACTTAAGATGATTATGTCTACTCAAATTATTCTTGCTTAGTGATGGTCGGAAGTTTAATATTCATATAGAATCAGATGAAAAAATTGGTTAAATTCAAAAAAGGTAAACTTTTACAAACAGAAGAGTATTTAAAATGTAATAATTTCAATAAAGTCAAGAAAATAAATTCAGAATTCAGCTGTTGAAGCTAGAAAGCAATGCTAAAAAAAGTTGTTAGCAGCAAGACAAGATAATCTGCAATTAAAACAAGATAAGCGATAAAAATGACTTGGTGATGCAAATTGTTTCAGTATTAGGGACCATAGGTTGGTATTCAGATAAAACTAAAATCCTGTACAAAGAAAATGAAATTTATTATCAAAGTGAAATGCCACAAAATTTAGCTTCAGTTTGAAAACTAAAAAAATCCTAAAAATGAAGCACTAATCAGCTATTATTAATCTATGTAAAATGAAGAAGATGGCTACAATAACAAAGAAAACACTGTAAGATGGTTTATACTGATGTCGATCACTATTAAAAAAAAACAAAACAAAAAAAAACAAAACAAAACAACAAAACAAAAAAAACAAAACAAAAAAACAAAAACATTAGCAATCTTTCATTGCAAAACGATGTGAAAAATGCAACTTTAAATGAGGAGAAAGTTTACTGCCTTTTCTGCCATTGATATATGTTGCTTCTATAGGTTTAAATCTATACAAGCCATATATCAAGCAGCCTAAAAGAGACATTTCAACAAAAATTAACAATTATATTTGATTGTCAAAAGTAACCAATCAACTAATTTATTCTTAATAAATACATGACCATCTAATAAATAAGAATGAAACAAGAATTCAAACTTGAAATCAGTTTATCACAAAAGATCCAATGTAGTCACCATATTCAAACAAAAAACAAAGTAACTCATTAATTTACTTAAACACTGCAATTTTTTTTTTTTTTTAAATTTCTTAGACTACATTTTAATCATTTTGACATTCAAAATCAAAAATCATTTTGAAATCAAAATTTTTTCTGTTTTCTATGCACATTTAGTTATGCATCTGTGTACAGTTAATTATATGAAACATATTTTATTCATTAGTTTGAAATACAATAAATTAAATCTTTGTAATATATACGAATATTTGTTTCCCCCCACTAATACATGTGTGTGTGTGTGTGCGCGCATGCTTTCCAATCTACAAAATATGTTCATGAAGACTTTTCTTTGAAGTACTTCCCATCTTAACTTGGACGGGTTTTCCCCTAACAGTAATGCTTCAACATCTGATGTTTAGCTGACTTAAATAAATAAAGGCTTCATTGAAGCAAAATAAACAAAAGTGAGAAGGCTTAAAACAGAGACCATATGGAGTGCAGAGTCATTATTGAAATTTGTAAACGTAATTAAGTTTATCGAAATAGAGAGAAGAAAACTTGAATAGAAATGCAACAGAACCTAAAACAAGCATTTTAAGTAGCATATAAAAATTAAAAGGCTAAATTTGAGGATTCTGGAATGAAAGCAAAAATGTTTTATAAATTTCATATTAGACAACAGACTCAGTTGACTTGCAAAATTGTTTATGCACACACCTGAAATATATAAATAGAGGCTAATCAAGTTAATAGGAATAAAACATCTGCATCTGAGTAATTTCAGCTGTTTTCATCAATTCAGTCAAAGTCAATTTAGACTATAATCATTACCAAATATATTTTGTTAGAAAGTCAATGTGGCACAGTGAGTGATAGCAGCATCCTCATGTGGTTATGAACTTGTGCTATTTTGTAAAATAGTTTATATGTATGAAATTGCAGTTAACAAGAATGCAATCAGTTAGGCATTGTTATTGCAAATCAATCATTAAGAAATAGAAAGTGGATGTATGATTTTTTTTAAAACTTGAACCAATGTAGTTCCAAAAAGGATTTAGCTGTAAACACTGAGAGAAGAAATAGCAAAATATATAAGTGGCAAAAATATAAAAATATATATTCTTTATAGTTTCTTAAAAAATAAAAAATTGTAAGCAATGTTCATACATTCACATATTATGGTGCATAATAATCAGTAATAGAGCTTAATTTACATTTAGTTATGAGTTTCTAATAGATTTACAGTTCAGTGTAAATACATTAAAGATTTTAATGCTTATCACTTAAGAACCATCCAAATTTTATAGGTACCTCCACGTTATTTCAAACTAAATTTTAAATGAGCTGCTTTAACTAAAATAACTTTTATGTTTTCATTGCAAGAAATTCACATAAATTTTTTTGACTGATCAAAGTCTGGGAGCATTTCATAGGACAGTTGAAGTATGGGTGACCACAAATGATAAAAACCTTTGTGCATAGAAGAAAATGTTCAGTGCCAAGCAAATGATTTTATTATCTTAATTATCTTAATGATTTTTAATACATACAAATTACCTAAGTTCTTTGGGTACTACAGAAAAAAATGTTTTGATGCTTAAAAAAAAAAAAAAAGAAAAAAAAAAAAGAGATTTATTTACTTTTGTTGCATTTGACATTTTTAGATAATGCTTGACTTAATATTTGAGAAAATAAGAATGAATTTGAAGACCCCCCCTC
The DNA here is from genome assembly GCA_963932145.1 of Acanthosepion lycidas. Lineage (NCBI taxonomy): Eukaryota > Metazoa > Mollusca > Cephalopoda > Sepiida > Sepiidae > Acanthosepion > Acanthosepion lycidas. Next base: position 4,067,076 of record OZ010600.1, read on the forward strand.
CGCAAAATTCTTTTCAGATTTTTAACCTACATTTTTATTTTCAGATTCAGAGTATATTTTCTACATCTGGTTAAAGTTCCAAATAAAATTTCAACTAGTTCAATTTTCTGGTGACTTAAATGTAAACAAGTAAACAAAAGATATTTCATAAAATTAAATAGAGTATTTGATGGGCAAAACAATTTTTTTTTATACAAATACTGTACTCCTTAATTGAATAATGAAAATTTTATTGAAAACTGAAAACATATGGCAGAATTTTAAAATTAGGTGTTTTGTTTGCATCAAAAAGTTTTTTCATGCAAATTATTACATCATATTTTTTTTAAACAACTTTTCAAACAAATATCTCAAGTTATAAATAGCAGATACTGATAATTTTACATTGGAATTTTTTCCAATATTTCTCCTTAATAATTGCACAAAGATCATGATAAAATTAAATTATCCAAGTTTATTTTATCAAAAGCACATGGGGGTACCTAAAAGAAGGCAAGGCTACTGTTCTACATATAAGCTACCAAATGAATGTTTGCATAAATGTAGCTTCTCCAAATACTGAATGAAGAGTGTAGGGATGACAAAAGCAATGCAATTTTACCAAATTGTAAGAGACTAGAAGAGTAAACAATAATATAAATACAATCCTGAGTACAGGACATGGAATTTTTATTGATACTGACATCATTATCATTATTTTCACTGATGGTTTTATTAGTGTTTTCCAGCAATCATGTGTGCCACATTTCACACAATGAAAGATGAGATTAAAAAGTTATCATCAACTAATGAGACAAAAGTTGCAAATTCAATATAAATTCCCCTCTAAGTATTAAGTATGGCATTTGAGGTTACTAGGAAAATCAAACATTGATAAAAATAACAAAGATCAGTATGTTAGTCAATTGCAATAATATTTATTTCATAAAGCAGAAGACTGACATGAGGTAAGATTTATAGATTCTAGGTAAGAGGTTTAATTTTTGAAGAAAGTTATGCAATTTTAAAAGAAAAAGAAAAGCAGTTTAGTGGATGAAAGTCGGCTAGTGCTGAAACACATGAACACTGCAAAACAATAACTGTCAACCAATTTACTCATTAAAAGCCATTAACAAACCAATGGGAAATATCCAAGGGTACATCACCAAATGCAGATAGATACATATACAATAAAATAAATAACTTTTTTTCCTTTTAAATTATAAACCTTGTAAAGATATTGTGGGAAATTCATTTCTCTTAATTCTTCTTAAAATTAATTTAGGGGTGGACATAAAAATCAGCCGAAAATGAATTCCCATTGAAATAAATTTATCCTTCAATAAACTGGCTTTTAAGAGCAATTAAGGAATGAATTTTTGGGTAAAGAACAAATTACATTAAAATTAGACAAATTATGAAAATATAAAATTTTAAGATTAGTTTTTGTTTTAGCCATTAAAATTAAACTATTGTAATTAATATTTCTAAAACATTAAGATGCTAAGAAGTTTGTATAGATTCTTAACCAACTTGACAACTAAATATTATCAGAAACATTTGTTGTACATGTTTTCTGAAAATATTTAAAAAAAAAAAAAAAAAAAAAAAATGTATACGAGTAAGTGGTAAGCAGTGTGAGCAAGAAAATGTTCCTATTGACAACTGTTGAAAGAGTTAATCTTTTTTACTACTTTTTACTTACTGATTGTTGGCAACATCTGGGCAACATCTCTTTGGTCAGTAGACAAAACAATAAACATCAAACAGACCAGTTTTAATTATTGTCAGTATCATTATTATCATATACATCATACAATTATTTTTTCTCTGCAGAACTGGTAATAAAAAAAAAAAATGTAAAAAAAATAAAAATATTTTCATATTTATTTTGCTTAGAACGGATAAATTCTTGAGAAAGGTAAGAAATATGGCATGTAATACCATATGTCATAAGCTATATATAATAAATAAGCCCTGGTATCAAAAATTAATATTGAATGGGTAATAAAGTTTCTTAAAATTCTAAACTAACTAGAAATCTCTGCAAGATAATACTTACTATAACTATTTGATTTCATTTTAGGATAAAAATTAAACTCCAATTGATTTTTTACAAATTATTACTTTTCTTTTTACACATTTTAGACAGAGGCTATCTAAAAACTTAAAATGAAAATAACTGCAAAAATTAACTTTGTAACAAAGAAAAATGTCTCAATTTTTCATTAACAGAAGGTCAAATATTTTTGCTAATTTTCATGTCCATACCTAATTTAAGATATTTACCAGCCAATTAATAACATTTATCATGCATGTCACACAGCATATGCTCACAAGATGTTTGTAGTTGTGTATTCTTCTGGATATATATTGGCCTTGCCATTAACAAAGTTTGGGCGTAGTGTCAAGCTTACTACTGTTTTCTTCCAGTTAAGCTGGTATATATGAACTTAACTACAACATGCTTGGAAACTTAGTCTCTTCAAATGAATTTCCCACTCCTGAAAATTCCTTACCTCCAAAATTCCCTGCCAGAAGTGTCAAAGACTTGTCATTATCGAAATAAAGATTTAAAACCTAAGTGCAGTAACAACAATAACAACAACATCAAAAGAAAAGAAAATAACACCTGTGTTCCCTCACTTGGGAATTGGCAATAGTGAGATAGAATTGGGAAGATGAAGAGGGTAAAAAGAAAAAGAAAAAGAGCATTGGAAGCCACAAAAGGGAGATCCAATTCAGTAACAAGATGTTGGTAAGCCTACTTACTTCTTTGATATTTCTCTTAGTTTTCCGTGTGTACCCCCCAGCTGATGAATCCGTGGCTACTACCCCATGGGGTTTGTACTCCTTATCCGATTTGTCATCAGCGTCATCGGAGTGCATCTTTGAAGCCTGTGGAAATATTACACACTTGTGGTGACATTCTATCCCCAGAAGTCTTAACATCTATCTTCATTCTAATAAGGACAAAAACAGTAAAATGGAGATGAAAGCAGTAGCTTAGTCAACAAACAAGCCACTTGTAAAAAGAATGAAAGAGAGAAATGGAGAGATTTGATAGTCGATGGTTTTTTTTAGTTAGCACTTCATAAGAGCAAAGAAATGAAATGCTAACCAAGAAAGCAGCTAACAAGCGTAGAAACAATTGCTAACTGCTTTTAGATGAAGTTTCAACTGTCTGGCAACCAACAAAAATGAAGGAATTTTTTTTATTCACTTCACTAGCAAGGCCACTAAAACCATAAAAATCTGATCTTTACAAAATAAAATAATGAATATTGACAAAAAGAACCCTTATTTGTCCACACTTGTGCTTTAGGTGTTCCCGTCCTTTGTTAGGAATAGAGAGCTGTACCAAAGCTTATCAGATATATTGGTACCAAGACAAGATACCAGCTTAAAATGATGTTAGCTGGATGAGCAATGCTTTTTGTCTTTCCACAGAACTAAAGTAAATACTTTCCTCTTCAGTCATGTATGACAACTATTTAAGAAATATCACATAATATTTATCACTACTATATATATATATATATATACCTACATTTCATAGATTTACCCACCTATTAAGAAATAATTTCCACTAAATAAACCTACATTTCCATTTCTTAAAATGGATTCAGTCTTTGTCAGGCCGATGGAGAGGATAAAACTCAACATTATACCAATTCCCTGGAACTAATATAAAACAAAAAAATAAAATAATAATAATGATGATAAAAAATAAAAAAAAATAAAATAACAAAGACCCTTATTATAGAAATAGAAGGAGGGTAAAAAATTAAAAAAAAAAAAAAAACAAAACAAAAAAAAAAAACAACAGTTTTTTGCATCACAAGTGTTAAAAAGATAGCACAAAACACTGTAAAGGACTATGTCACCATACAGAAAAGAACTACACAGAGTGAGGTGGGGAGAGGACAAAACAGAACATTGACACACACACACAGACAAAGGTATGCAACACTTGTTGAACAATGCCCATAAAATTTCATTCTTTTCTTTTTAAAGTAACAATATTACTAATAACTAACTTGGTATACAAAAGATTAAATATACAATTTTTAAACTTTAACAGAAAATATTCACTGACGATTTGGAAAGATTTTATTTATTCAAACAGAATTAATGAATTAAACTGAATTCAATGAATCTTCTGATCATTATAAAGGCAACAAAATATTTTGAAATATTTGCTTGATGCTGCTTGTTTTTTTTATATTTGTGCAGACAAACACAGTCTTTAGATATTACAATACTGCAAATTATAATATTTTTAATTTTTAACATTTTTGTATATCTTTGCCATAAAAACTAAAAAGCTAAAACTCACTGATTGTTCACTGATTTTCAATATAATAAACGAAAATGTAAAAGTGTTAATTTGGTAACAACTGTTAGACAATTATCAGAATTTATTTTTTTGGAGTGGAGGAGGTAATACTCATTTTAATCCGAATTATTTTATAGTAGAGTTCAAAGAATGTTTCTAAATTGGAGTTTTTTTCATAATATAACATCCAAAGATCGATGTAACTTTGACAAAAAAAGAAAGAAAGATCTAAAATAAAAAAAATAAAAGTAAATTTTCAGAGTGGGGAAGGGGAGGTTATGGCCTTGCTAGATAGATGACAAATTAATACTACAAAATCCTAAGAAAATGAAAACTTACCTTGTGTGAATAAGGTTGATCATTTTTAAAAAGCCAAAATGGATACAGAATCCTGTCATAATGAGCCTTCACAATTGATCCAAGACCTTTGCCTGTTGGAAGGCCAAGTTTTGTAGCCACCTGGGCCCACTTTTTCTCTTTCACAACATTATCATAGCCACCAATTTCATCAACAATCTGCAAAAGAAAATACCCAAAAAATTACATAAGCATTTCCACAGAAGACACACCTTAGATTTTTTTTATTGACCTTTTTGCAATGAATCTAGTTAATTATTTAAAAAAATAATACAAATAAAAAAATTTGCTATTTCAATAGATTTGCACATTTTTATCAAGTGTAAAGTAATTTTATTTCATAATTTAATGTCTGAAATATTTAAGTATTAAGCATCAATTGTTATTTATTATTTAATGTCTGAAATTCTCCCAATCAGTGTGAAATAATGTATGCAAGAACAAATTTAATTCAATAACTTTTAGGGTGGAATTTAACTAATAAGTTAAAATCATTGTTACAAACAAAAGCATAAAATTACAAAAGGAAACAATAAACAGTCCTGCTTATGGAAGATGTCAAATTCAAGATTGTTTGCATTTTAAATGGTTTGTGTTTTCACTTGTGACAAATGTCTTATTAATAAGAGTTTAATAACTTTTAAAAAGTAGAAAGGAAAAACAAAAATATTTGAAAATTTAATCAGATTTATTTCATTCTTAATGCAAATCAAATCATTACAATATTAAAATACTTTTTCAGATAAGACTTTGAAAGAATGTATTTCTAGTTTCTAAATTTTTACAGAAGCTTTTGACAAAGACATTTCTACTCTAAGATAGTTTGAAACTAATTTTTTTTTATAAGAGTGGGAAATAATGTCAAACATTACATTAATAAATGTGGTATTGCTCACCTTGTACAGTACAAATAGATCCAGTAATTTTCTTTCAACATGAGGGATCCTAAGAGAACAGCCCTGCATGAGAATAAAATCAAAACAATATGAATGAAACAAAACCAAATCTTGCTTACTTCTTCATGTATGGTTGAATCATGGCAAGTGCGAAATAAATAAACCTCTTGGATAATTCATTAGAATCCTTCAAGTATTGTCTATAATGCTGAGAAGAGTGATTAACATATCCAGTATGGTTTGGACAGTCAAATCTCTTTGTACAATCTACATGACAATTACATTCACCAATGTAGAATTAATTCAGATGTTTAAAAGTCAATCAAAATGTCAGTAAACAAAAAAAGAAGACAACTAAAACTGAAAACAATCCTTTCAAAATAATATTGCTTATTTATTTTCATGCCAAACACCTACTGTTTAAGGGCCAGGAATTTGATCGTGCTATTGATAAAAAGTGATTTTCAGAGGCTCTTTGTGAATGAAGGGCAGAAAAAGATTCACTAGATAGACAAGAGTGCTGGATAAGAAGAGATGACAAACTTCCTAGAAGGAATGTGTCAACATTACACAACTAGTACATGCGTGTTGGGTAGTGTTTAATAAGCTCATCTTTTAGATCATTACTACAGAATAGTGAACTTGATCTTCACTGGTTGCATGATATTTGTGGCTTTGTGTTAGACAAAACCAAGCTTAGTAAATTAAATAGTTTGATTGTTATGTAGATAATGATGATTGGATGTGCAAGGAGTGTAAGGGTTACAAACAACAGAAAATAGAATACACAGAGTTCAAATATTAACTATTAATTCCCAATGTTCGTTAATGTCCTTGAGAAAGGCATGAAACCACTTTCCCCTTACACTCTACCTAATCACCAGATATCTTGAAAAAAATGTTTTGCCACTAACAAGTTACAGCAGTTGAGAGAGAGAGCTAATAAGGTAAAACATGCACAATCTTGTGCCAAAGATTTTTCACATAAATGTACATTTAGATGTTTCCACAGAAATTTTTGTCATTGTTAAATTGTTAACCTAATAATTTTTTTTGTTATTTGTATGACAGCTTATCAAATTGCAATGCTGACAGTACAAAGATACAGGCTGTTTGCAATTGATTGCTCTTTGTTAGCAACACCCAGACTTCAAATAAAAAATAGGCAGCTCCCATCCTCAAATATACTGTAATGTAACAAAGCCAGTGAATATATCAATTTCAAAAGCTGTTAAAAAATTAATGAACAATTTATACAATATTTTTTTTATTTTTTTTTTTTTTTTATTCCATTACAATCATTAACACTTCCTCAAAAAGCAATATCAATTATTTCTCTCATTGTCAAGAATTGATGAAAACATTAAAAGGCAAACACTTTGCATAACTCGCAGTATGATTAACACAACTTATTACCTCTTTCTAGATTAATACCTCAATGGTTTCTTCATTAAGGAAACTTCAAGCTTGAGAAGAATATATTGTTAGAATTATAACAATTTCTTTTGTTAAATGGAGACTTGTTTTGATCAATTTTTATGTCCATACACAATGTAGCATTCTGATGTATTAGTAACATGAAACCCAAGCTAAATTTTCAGTCATGCCTCCTCCTGCCAAGTTTTTGTAAGAGCAAGCATTAAATAATAATATTCATTGGTTACTTTTTATCAAGTTCAAAAACATTAGGAAAGTTAACATGTCCAAGGCTATGACAAATGATTGGTTTTGCAAATATAAAATGCATTAGCAGAAAGGAAACCTTAAACGTAAAATAAACTATTGTAATGAAGCCATTAAAAATAAAATGAGAAAATTATTTTAACAAGAAATAAACAAATAACTGTTTCAAAATTAATTACTTACCTGCAATTCCCAAAATCTTGCAAGCTGATCCAAGAAATTTAATTTTATTCTTGACTTAGCCTAAAAAGAAATTTAAAAAAGATTAAAAGGATGAACTTCTTACATAGTGCTAAATAAAAAAAAAATATATAAAGCTTATTTGGACTAAATTATTCTTAAAAATTGAATAACTAGTTTTTAGAAGTTTTATAAAGCCTATTATAACTGAGAATACCAATTAATTCAAGGTAAAATAAAAATTTACAAATTAAAATAACATTAATATAATCCAAATTTAAATAAACATAAGACAAACTCAACTATACTTTTTAGTACAAATTTTTATTATGCATGTGGAAAGAGAAGCAAATATGAATAAATTGAGTGTGAATAGAAAACCAAAATTCAAATTAAAAAAAAAAAAAAAAAAAAAAAAAAAAAAAATACATTCACAAATATAGTTGTAAATATTAAAGCAGCAAAAGCTCTATTAATCTTCTTTTAGTAACCATTGTTTCATTAGTGGAACATATTACAAGACATATGTTTGGGCATGAAAAGATAAAATAGCTTAACTATTGACAATGAAACAGATCAAATAATGTAAAAATAATAAAATTCTATGTTAATACAGCAGGAAATTATATAACTATATTTCTCAAAGAAAAAAAAATATGGTGAAATTTTAATAGATTATAATCACCTGAAGTTGAAAGGTAAAAGGATTTTTCAGGACCTTATAAAGTCCTTTTTATTTAATATTAAAGTAGCATTTAAATCAGAATTCTGAGTTCAAGTTCCATTTGAGGTTGTGTTCGTTTTCCACTAATACTCTTGAGAAAATCATTAATCCAATAGGAGAATAGACTGCCTCTTTAATTTTAGTAAGGCAACCTGGCTAGAAGAAGAACATCTTCTGTGTGAGTACATTGTGGGTCAGCATTAAAGGGTAAATATAACAGGGCAAATAAGACTCTCACCTAGTTTGGCAACCAGTCCCGGAGAAGGATACCTCTGAATTCAAAACAGGACAATGTAAAGAGAAAACACTCCACTATTTTTCCTAACAGTAATATCAAAGTACAATGTACAGAAATTATAAATAAAACTGTGGAGAGTCACAATCACTTAAGTCCTGAATGAACATAATAGTATTTAAATTGAAATAGAATGAATGGAAAATAACTGAGAGTAACAAACATACAAAAACTGAAATAATTAGGAGATACCAGATCATTAATTTTTCTATTTATCAATATTTGACTAATAATCCCAAGAGTTAACTAATGCAAAATACAGAATTTAATGTATTATTCTACTTAAAGCAGCAATAGATATTATTTATAATACATGTTAATTCATTTAGATCTGTATCGAAATAGAATAAGAAATTCAAAAGCTAAACTATACAGTAGAGTATGATTTCTGTAGCATTAACATCAATATATTGATTCTATAAGGGCCGTAAAGAAACTGAAATGTGAATATGACAACAGATGCTTTAAATCCTAAACCTACTCTATGCAAACTCTTAATATACTGGTAATTCTTGTTGAAACAAATATTAATATCAACTTTTTTTTATTATTATAAAACCTGATTTATGTTTAAAATTCACATTTAAATAACATTTTTTAAAAAGTTTACCATAAAAAAAAAAGATAAATAAAATGAGAGAGAGAGAGAGATGTATATACACAATCTTTGTCAATACCTGACTAATGACAATGAGGAAGCAATGTCAAATAAAAATATTAAAATGAATATGGATACATAAACTTAACAAGTCATCCAGATTAAATCACATGTCCACAATATGCTATAAAAAGGATAACTCAAAATTCAATACAGGACAATGTAAAGAGAAACACTCCACTATTTTTCCTAACAGTAATATCAAAGTACAGTGTACAGAAATTAAAAACAATATTACAATGAATATGGATACAAAAAAATGACTAAAATACAATATAAAACTTTTATTAGAAACATGCAACAACATTGAGAATAAAGAACCTTTCCTAATTGGTTCAATAATTCTCAAGTTCCTTTTCTGGGTTGCAATTACATATGCAATTCATGCACAACATTTAGAAATATGACCAATCTTATGATAAGAGAACACTATAAAAATATGTAAGTAAAAAAGAAAAAAAAAAAATGAAAAGATCAATGAACTGAAGTAGTTTATCATGTTCAAAAAGTTTTATATCTTAATAGAAGTTATTCACAAGAACAGTAAGATTCTAAGCAAGTCTAAAGCTGACCTCTGCTTCATTGACTACTAGTTTTCTAATAGTCAATAAAAATTAGGCAGTTCAAATGATTAAATTAACTACTAAATAAAATCAAGTTTAGTCAATGCCAACCCAAATTGGAGTTAGGGTTATAAATTTTTGGTAGTAAAAGACTGCCAACAAAAGTGCATTCAAATACTGACATCAACTACAAGGTCCATATTTTTTGCCTCTGCATAAATGCAGTTCCTTCACATGTATGGATGGTCAGTGTTGTAACAACAGTTATGTTGCTAACAAAGGTCAGGGAAACAATAACAGACAAAAGAGTAACCCAAGAGATGATTAAGCAGCCGATTCAGTATAGAAAAAAAACAAGCAAATGAAATCCTCCATGATAATCAGAGACCAATGAAACAATTTCATATATGTATAAAAGCTAATGAAGGACCAACACAGCAAGGCACAAAAGTCAAACAATTTAACTATAAGCCAAGTACTTATAAACTATTGAACTGTAATATTGATTTAGTTAATTTAGGAATGGGAGAGGGGACAATCTCCAAAAAAGATATAAACATTTTTTTTTTTTTTTTTAGAAAATCAGTCACGAAATTTTAGTGTAACAAAAAAAAAATAAAAAGTTATAATATATAGCAAAATTTAATAATCAAACAGTAAAATATGAACAAAACCAATCACAAAACTTAATATGTAAAAAAAGAAAATGCATTTATAGGTAACAAAAAGTAATCATTTTTAGAAAACTTCATTAACTGTGACATTTATTGTATAATGGCTCTTGCCAAGAAAAAAAGAAAAAATGTAATTTCTTATTTTACTTAAGGTTATAAGCAATACAAAATATTATTGACTATTTAATGAATAGCAAGTTGAAATGTTCATGAAACATACAAAAGATAGAAACATCACTTTACAGTGAACTGAATATATTTATTGTTAATAAATGAAACTAACATTAAATTCTACACATTTAAATTGATCTATAATTCCATAAATTTAGACAAATAAAAACTGTAAATTCCATAGAAATTAACAATGGATACCTTCAGCAACTTTAGTAAGAAGATAAATTTTAGTAGAGAATAAATTTTATATTAAAAGAATAATTCTAATACAAAAATACACATCAAAGGATAGCCAAGAATTAAAACACATTTTTTGCAATACAAAACTGTTAATAAACATTTATTTTTGAAACAAAGAGAAAAATTAGGATGATTAGATCATTAAAAACCCCAGAGCAGAAGGAATTTATGAAAGAGGGAGAATCCAGGTATAATTCCATGTTTATGAAAGTTCATAATTTGTGGAATGGTAGAAAAACAAAAGGTCTATTCTATCAGCTTGAAAGTTGCTATGCAAAGGCAATGGCTTAATATTAATTCATCTGTTCTCTTAGAAAAAAAAAAAAAAAAGAAAAAAAAAAAAGAAAAAAAGAAAAGAAAGCACAAACACACAAGCTACTGCAAACAATTCAATAAAACTGAACAATCAATTGCAAAATATAGAAAGAACAACAATTTCATTTCTACAAAAAATTTCATAAAACACATAGGCAGTAACGTTACAAAAATGAGAAAATATTTGAATTTGAATACAAAACTCAAACAATTAACTCTAGAAAAAAAACTCCCCTGTAGCCTATAGAGTAAAATAAATAATGAAGTAATGAGAAATTTTTTTCATATATAGTTCTATTTTTCTGATTAAGAGTCATCTAAATTAAAACAAAAATCAGATTTAAACATTAAGATATGTTTAAACTTGAATATAAAATAGTGAAAAAAAAAAAAAAAAAAAACATTTTTCATATAAGGAAAATATACAAAGTTGTGATAAATTAGGTTCATAGAACATTCTTAATTTAGAGAATAAAATAATTTCCTCTGAAGTGCCCAATAGATAAAATGCTAATTCCATTACCTCCCCAATTGTTTTTTTTATCTTGTTGATTAAAATTTCATGATTTTTTAAACTAGTAATTATGTTAAAAATTTCAACATGAGTGACATTCACTTAAAATGAACTAAAGTAAGGATTTTTAATGTGAATTAGACTGAAATTAAATTAAAAAATGTAATACTTTATAAAATTGCATTATAAGACATAGTAAAAACAAATTTCAGCAAAAGCTTAGAAGCTCATTAACTCTATAAAGAATTACAATATCAATTAAATTACAAACTATTCTTGTTGATTTAATATTAGGTCAAGCTATTTCGATTCAATTTCATAAATTTAATGATAAAATCAGTTAATGTTAAATTAATTTTAGCATAGTTGTTATAACTGTTTTATTTCTACAATTTAGGAAGTCCACTAAATTGCTGGCATTGCTTTATACAGAATTTAAAGTTGTAGCAGCATTACTATTCTACTACTACTACTGATGAATAGGAGTAGTAATAGTAACATAAGCAACCAACAATTAACAGCTGACAAGTTTCATTTCAGATAAAATTAAAAAAAAAAAAAAAAAAAAAAAATAGCTTGTAGAACAATACTAATTAATCAATTTATTTTAAATGACCAAGTTTTAAAATAAAGATAACAATTTGTCAAGTGTAGACACATCAGTACAAAAGATGTTTTAATTGTTTTCAAGCTCTTAAAGCATTTGTAGACATCTTCCACCTTTATTTTTAAGAGATTATCCACTAAAATTGTTAATCAATGCAGTTAAATAAAGGGGTAAAGAACAAAGAACAATGTATAGAGAAATTCCATATGAGGAAACAAACTTTATAGGGTGGGTGGGGTGCAATGAATATAAAAAGAACATGACATCAATTCAGCTTGTGTGAACTAATAGGCCAGTGTGGATTAACTTGATTAAGAAGTAGTCATAAAGCTGGTGTCTGAGTTTGAATCTCAGTAGCAGTTGATCTCTAATCTACAATGTTAGTTGCTGAACTAATGTCTATTATCAGTGACAAATTTTATCCACACACTCCTTCACTTGACAGATCAAAAGCTTAAAAATATAGCCAAAACAGTAATCTAAATGTAATAAAAAAATTTATGTGAATGAATGAAAAAAAAAAAAAAAAAAAATTTACTAATACAGAAAATAGATGCTTCTTTGAATTAGAACTGAATTCCCAGAGAAAAAAGGGCATCCAATAAATTACTTAAAAAAAACATCACAAATCAATTTTCAGTGCAAAAGCAAAAGATTAAGTTTGCAATTTTTAATGCAAGAATTGTTTGAAAAATGATAGAAAAGTCAAAAAGATTTGAAAATAAAGAGGAATAAAACTGTAAAATTCTGAAGATGTTTGTGAGCATTCAACATTTTCTAAATACTCAAAATGGAATTCTTTTATGCATTTTTATAATAGATAGCACATGCATAAAATTGGAAAGCATAAAAAACAGTTGCTTTACATTCAATAACAGGGCATTTGAATGTTGAGATCGAAGACAAATACATTAAACTTACATTTTTTTAAAAGAGACAAAGACATTGCTTAGAAAAATGTAAATTTAATCAGTTCAAGCATTACAAATAATTTAAATTTAAAAAAAAACAAAAAACGTAGAAAGCCATATTTTTAAAGCTGTAGTATAAATAAAAAGTATGGGCTTCTCTCTTGTTTGTTTGTGTGTGTGTATATATATAGATATATATATATATATATATGCGCACACACAAAGGGTTGATGATGTCTGAAGCCTGATCAGCTTAATCTGTGACAAAATATTTTTTTAGGAAAGCCTTATTTGGCCAAGACAAAACTTCTTTATATATATATATATATATATAAATTGCAAATTATATTCCTGTAGGCTTTAGATATAGTAAACATTATACGTCAATACGGCAGTCATATGTAATGGTCTGGTTGAAAGAGTCATTGTAAATGAAGGTGAAGAAGAGGTGAGGGGAAATGCTCTGGTTTACGTGGCATGCTTTAACTTTAGTAGTGTACCTCTCATTACTCAAGCGCATCTCAACAATAATAATTAATTTGCATCAAAATGGTTATAATTTCCTGTTTTTGAGTGGTGAGGATAGCCCTTACAAGCATCAATAAAATTTTTAAAAAAAAGTAAAAATAAAAATTCTCACCTAATTAAAATAGTTTGATTTAAAATAGTCCATAAAATATTTCAATAAAGGATAGAATTAAAATAACAATAGAACAGGGTTTCCTTGAATATAAATTTAGAAGTGATTGAAAATAATCCATAAAATATTTCAATAAAGGATAGAATTAAAATAACAATAGAACAGGGTTTCCTTGAATATAAATTTAGAAGTGATTGAAAATAATCCATAAGAATTATAGTGAAATATGTATAGTGAAAGAGACAGAGGACATGACTTCAATTTACTTTTGACTAGATCTGTCAGAGGGAGGAAAAAGAACATATGGAAAGTAAATAATTAATCTGAAATGGTTAATCTTATGACACTGAATTGCATTAGATAACAGAAATACAAGGAATGAAAAAAAAAAGCTTTGAAGAATAATAACAATAACTAAAAAGCTATTCAAAATTGACATTAAGACAGTTTTATAATTATTTACAGTAAGATCCAAATTAAAATAAAGAATAATCAAGAACTCCAATTAATCAATTAAACTAATTGCTTGTTTATCAAGGCAGGGAAAAATAATGATTGAAAAAATTAGAACTGATCATAAAAATAGAAGTGTGAACTTTTATGAGAAAGGAAAATAGACAAAATAAAACTATAGAAAATCTAAATAGAAATAAGATTTTTTTTTAACAATTTGTAAACTTTAGGGAAAAAAAAATTGTATTGTATGCCTTTCCCGAGAATTCACCAATAGTGTGTGTGTGTGTGTGTGTGTGTGTGAAAAGAAAGTGCTAGAATGAGCAAGTTCTGGTGTAAAAAACAAAACAAAACACAATAGCAAGATTATATGTACAGATTGATAGTAAATAAAAAACTATAACTAAAATTTAATGTTATATCTGATAAACTTTTCCAATACTTTAAAAAAAAAAAAAAAAAATTCTTTTTTTTTAAAAGAATCTGAAATCTAAAACTCAACTTTATTCAGACATCTAGGACCCTAAGTGAAACCAATTAGGATTTACTTAGTTTCAGTTAATGACAGTTTCAGCTTGCCAAGCCATGAAAACACAAATAGTGATAAATATTGAAATATAAGGAAAGAAGACAAACTATCAATACTACTATACAACAAAGCAATCATCAATTTTTACTTTAAGTGGTATTTAGAGAGCCTTCATAGAGCAGTGTTATAGTAGCCACAGTACATTGGTACCTTCTGGGCTGAGTAACCATCAGACTTACAATAAAAAAAAAACATTTAAAGCAAAGCAGGTCAATATTTTTTCTCTTACAAATAGGATTTATTATTTTTATTTTATTTTTCACAAGGCCATTACCACTAGCACCAGGTAAAAGACTTATTCCTACTACTATTACTACTACTACTACTCTTCTTAGTGAATTGATAATACAGATTAGGCAAAAAACCTATATTTTTTTAATTTTAATTTGACAATTTCATTATAATTTAAGATTTAGATTAGATGACATAATCCTTACAAAAACGGAAAACATGAAACAGAATATCGTTTGAAAAGTTATACTATTCCAAATATATTTGTTTCGAGTTGAATAATAATAGTAAAAAGTTCTGTGTAGACTATTTTCAGTCTTGAGAAGCGTCATGGTAAAGATCACAAGTGGATGCAAATGGATTAAAGACTTAATAAATACATCTACGTACATACATAATAAACACAGACAGCTGGTGTGTAAACACACGCACACACAAACCTTACGACTGATGACGCACCCTAAACGACAGTTTTTTTTTTTGTTTTTTTTTTTTGTTTTTTGATGAGGTGAAATGAGAGGGTAGTGAGAAAAGTGATCAAACTTAACAAGAATGGTGATGGTGATCTAATAAAATGCAGAAACTTTGAGGGCGACCTGGCACAAGGATGAGCAAAAACGAATAATAATAATAATAATAATAATAAAGCCAGGGGTAAACAGAAATAAAAGTCAAGTAAATATCATTAAAATGTAAGGGCACCAGCAGCAGCAGTGCGTGTGTCGGCCATATTGTGTGGCTGGCTAGCAGAAGGAAGGAAGCTAAGACTAGGGTGTTCTTGTATTTTCATTCGATTTCGCTTATTCTAACAAAAAAAAAAAAAAAAAAATACTCATATCAACAATCAGCACAGAGGGGAAAAAATACTTCGATTCTTTGAATCATTTTTGTATTTTTAAGTTAAGTAAAATTGTTCAGCTTAACCCCTGAGCAAATTTAGAATTATCGCTACGAGAATCCTGACGTAGATTGAACAGAAACTGTGAAATTTCTGTTGTTCAAGGGACTCCAGGACTATGGAGATTTTTTTCCACCGACCCACAATACAGGGTTCATTAGTATACCTTTAACTTTTTCATTATGTTATCGACATAAGCCCATTTAGTATAGTCCAGGAACAACTGGTACAATTATTTTATTAATGCATTTATTACAAAAATAATAATTTAGTGTTGATGCGACAAATTATATAAGTGGAAAGTCTATGTGCATAATGTACATATCCGTGTGCCTTATGATTTATACATTATCGTACAGTATGTATACAACAAACCTCTAATTCGTTCAACTTCTGAATTCTAGGTACAAATGTAAACTTGTCCACATTCACAGCAAATGGTGGTTGCCAATCCTGAAAAATTAAATTGGAAAAGATTAATTGGTCATCAGAAGAAAAAAAATATGCAAATAATTTTTAAAAATTGTCTTCAAAATAAAAATTGAAATCGATGATTTGAATTAAAATGTTAAAATCCATTGACATCGCCTGTTGGCTTAAATTATAGAAAATATTCAAAAGTATGTCCTCAAAGAGTTCTGATCGCAAATTTGTATCACATTGCAATAAATAATACAAATCAAGAAGAAAGTTTTGAAATTGATATTTAAATTTATTGAATATTCAAAGCTTTTTATGCTAGAGAAAATCATAGAAACGCCTTTTGACGACATTGCCTCTTCTTGTTCACTTTCACAAAAGAAATGGTTTTAGTAATAAAACGCATTTTCTTAGTCTTCCTTGTCAGCCTGACAAGGTTCACAATCATTGGTCTATATTGGATGGCACATTTGGAAGTCACAAACAAGGTCTGCTTTCCTTTAAAGAGCTCATATAGTTACCTCTTTTGCAGAAACCTGCTTTCTTTTAAAAGCATTCAAGGTAATTCATAAAGTTAAACATTTTCAATAAAGTCAGGCAATATTGCTTGCTATGTTACTAACATAAGAAGAGGTCAATACAATAATTTTTTTTTTTTAAATTCTGGACATGTAAAAATAGGCCATTTTCTATTTAATACATCTTTATTATTAACAATCAACAGAGACAAAAATGAACCAAGGAAAAAAAAAAATCTAAGATTTAGAAAAAAAATATGAAAGAAAAATTCAGTGGATGGAACATTTACCATTTAAGCATTTTGCATTGTTTTACTTAATTTCTCAGACTTTTTGAAACATTGAAAGATTTTCATATTTGTAATTTTTACTATCATTATACTTCTAGTGATGTGATAAAACCACACAAGTTATAAAAAAAAATACAGTAAGCCAATATTAATTTTAATATTTGCCATAAAAAATAAATTTTTCCTACTTACATACACGAAAAGACAATAAGTAAAGGTACAATTAATAATGTCTATAAACAAAGTGTAATAGTCAAGAAAAATAATTAAACTAATTTCTGATCACAGAACGCAACAATAATATTTTATTCCTAATTTAAAAAAAATTAAAACTAGAAAAAGATCAATCTGAGAAAGCTCAAGCTCATCTCTAAGATAAGAGAAGCCGACATCTTTCCCCAGCTCCTCCTCTACACACAATTCAGGTGATCTAACCGGCCAGTGGTAAATAATAATAAAAAAAATGGTCTTAAATAACAAAAGCAGAGTGTTTGGTGACTATAAACAAGTTCGCTGTGCAATACGACTACAACTGGGATCGCTTTGCTTAATATATGGCCTTGTACCTATGTAAATTTGGCAAATTAACTAAGGTTTCTATCTTGTCCGACAGTCAAATCCAACCAAACAAAAGAGTCGCCATGTTTGACTTACCGAATAGCACGCATCAACTTTTCACCTCATGTCTTCGCCAACAACTGGCCAAACAATACCATAATCAAACATCGATAAAAGTAAAATAAATCGCAAAAGATTCCCTAACAAGTCCCCCAAATTAAAACAATCAATAACAATGTTTACAAAAGAAAATTTAATGGAATAAAACAGTTTTTACACTAACCGGAGGTGGTTTTATTTTACAAATTCCAGTTTTCTCTGCGATAGACTTGATCTTGGCAATGTATCCAAGAGGATCGGTGAATTCTTCTACTGTTGGAGTAAACACCGGCGCATCTGGCGGTGATACAAAATTGTTGTAAGGAGTATCCAAAAGGGCCATATTCAAGAGGTAATGGCATCCAGTTAGCACGATCCTTTACGTATTGTCGAGAAAAACTGTAAACATAAATCCAAACAACTCCATCCAGAACGTGTGTGGGTATTGAGTGCCCAAGCACTCGCACAATGCGCCTACATCCGCATAGGAGAGGCCCTCACTTTCGTAGACTTCAGACTGTAACTTTTACAAAAATTCTCACAATTCTTTACATTTCTGATCTTAAAATAAGTTAAAACTAATAATTAAAATCAATTTTTTGTTATTTCCTTCCAACCAAAATTTGTTTTTATTTTTAAGCATTTATAACTGGCGTACGAATATAAGAAATTTTGAGGTCACACTGGAAGAGGTCAAGTTCATGTAAAGAGAAATGGCTTGTCACATCAACGAGAAAATGAGCAGTTGTTTTTTTTTATTTTAAATATTTTTCAGTGTTTTTTGTCAACGTTATAATTTTTCGATTTTTTATATAAAATAATAATCTATTTTGATTTTGTAATGTAAAAATAACATCGGAGAAAAATGTCCTTATCGTACTGGCTCGGAGCCCACAAACTAGGCCGCTAGATGGCGCAGCCAGTAGCATCCCAGCGGTGACGGTACACAGCAAAATGGCGACGCCTGAGTGGCTCAGGTAAATGAATATCACAAGTTTTTACTACCGACTTCTAATTGCTTGCTGAACCTACTGATATACGGACATTTTTTGCATACAGATTATTAGCAGAGTTAACACCAAAACTGTCGATGTTAAGGTGTGGACTACGTACTTTTGCAAAGATGGAAGTTTTAACGGATTTTGTAACTCGTTGGGACATGTTTGGGGTACATGTCCTTTTTTTAGTTTTAAAAGTGATTATTTCGACGTTTGATTAAAAACAAAAGCAAAATTATAAAAATAATAGACAATTACTAATGATCAAATGCAAAAAAATAATCTCAAAATATCGACTTCATTACATTAAAAATGTGTATGGTTTAAGTATAATTAGTTTGTTTTTAAAATCGATCGTTAACCAATAAAAGTTTTAGTATTAGTGAAACTGACTTTTTCTGCGGATTTTTAACTTATGCCAAATTCTATGAAAGATTTATATTTTAAATCTGCTTTGATTGCGAATAAAGGCTTAATTTTGTATGTGGTTAAGGAAGGGGGGCTCCGCGTAAATTTTTTAGGCGAATCATAAAAGAAATATTTGCATTAAAATCGTTAATGATTTTTTTAACACTTGCAAAAAAAAAATTTTTTTTTTTTTTTTTTTTTTTCAAAATTTTCTTTATTGCATCCTTGATATTTGGGTCTTAAGTTGAGATATAAAGTGATATTAAAAATCAGTTATAAACTTGTGCGCTGTTTTTAGGGAAAAGTTGTTTATGTCTTCAGTACGTTTTACGATGAAGTCGTCACGTGACTTTTTTTGACCTTGTTTCGAATCTAGCTTTATGGACCATCCTGTATATTAGTTTTTTTTTGTTTTTTTTTTATTCTTTCTCTATTTGCTTTTTTTCCCCTCTGCCCATTACTACTACTATTATTATTATTAATTATTGCTTGAAATTTTCTTGTTTCTTAATACATTCTATTTTTGTAATATGACACACTTACAACAAGTAAATTGGCTAGTTTGTATTTGAAACTTAATTTCACTTAGTAGAAGGAATTACATATTTTTCATGGGGAAAAATAAGTTTAAATTGAAAAAAAATCCGTTTTTAGGAAGTTCTGAATAACTGATCGACCACCTGACAAAAATGACAAAAGTAAAAAAACTATTGTGATATAATGACTCAAAAGCCATTATAAAATTTTATAGATTTTTTTTTATTTATTTATTTATTTTTTTTTTTCTTCAGACTTTTAAATGTTTCTTGACTTTCAAATAAAACATTTATTTTCTGATTAAAACTCCCTACGAATTAAAACAAATTCATCTATGAATTCCGTTCTTTATAGATTTATTCAAAATCTCTATCGTCATCGATTTTGTTGCTAGGGAAAAAGAAATCTTTAAAAAGAATCAACGATGGTATAA
Organism: Acanthosepion lycidas; assembly: GCA_963932145.1. NCBI lineage: Eukaryota > Metazoa > Mollusca > Cephalopoda > Sepiida > Sepiidae > Acanthosepion > Acanthosepion lycidas. Next base: position 4,087,257 of record OZ010600.1, read on the forward strand.
CTGCTGAGTTCTCCATTTCTAGCCATACCTAAATCACGTAAGCAACTTCTCTAATTAAAAATTCAGGTTTCTTTTATTTAATTTTACCCACTTTTTAAATGATCATACATAGATACATATATTTTCATTTTTTTCCTTACTGTTGAACACAAACTACATGTCTTAATTTTATTAAAGAAAGTAAAAATCATTGTTCTTTTTTCATTTTTTCCTTTATTATTGTTATTATTATCTTTACCAATAATATTCTTCGTTTTTGTTCCATTTTAAAACTCTTTGTGATAGTAATTTTATTTTCAAAAGCCTTGAAAACAAATATTATTTTTTTATGCAGAAAAAAAGTTTTATGGAACTATAATTTTTATAATAATACTTTTTTGTTGCAAAAATGCAAATTATTTAATTTTTTTTATTAATTATTATTATTTTTTTTTTTTTTTTTTTTTTTTTTTTACATGAATTTGTGGAAAAAAAAATTGAGTGATAAAATAAAAAAAAAACTTAGATCTGATTAGTGATCCTTCAATCCCCGCCTCCAGAAAATAAATATGCAAATTAAAATTTTTTGAAAGTTTTAGTTTTATGATCTTTTAGACTATTAATTTTACTTTATTAAAAAAATCTTTAAAATAATATTGCTGTAGTGTAGTATTTTGAAGTAATATTTTAATTTAAAAAATTCTAGAATATTTATGAGCCGAAAATTTAATTTAAAATAATTAGGCTTTTTTTTTTTTTTCATAATAAAATTACTTGAGATTTTTTTCCTCTTTTAAATCAGAAAGAAAGAATTATCCAGTATTCAGCAAAGATCAAGATTTTAAAATTATTTGCATAACAATTTAGAAACTGCGCACTTGTCCATGAAACTAAACAGATTTTTCCTTTAAATTCTTTTTATGCTATTAAAATAGTTTTTTCCCCAAAATATTTGATTGTAAAATTATTTTGAAAAAATATTTGGATATTTTTAAAAAATAATTTCAATAATTTTTTTTGTAAATTTCAATATATTTTTTTTTATTTATTTTTGTTTTAATGACGATCTTGTCCAGTGTAGGAAGTGACTTTGTTGAACTATTTTTTTCTACTTAAATAAATTTATTAATAATTTGTGTGAGTTTTAAGCAAAGCTTTTTTTTTTTTTAACTGTACAATTTAAAATCCAATTGATTGAAACTAAAAACTGATTTTTTTTCTTTCTGATCTTACTTTTTTGGAGGTATTAAACTTCTAGTAAAAAAAATCTCTATTTCAATTTTCAAATATACCATCCATCGTCCATTGCAACTTTTTCGTGAAGTTGTGGAGGAAATGGTTTGATGAGTTTCATTTCAAAGGTAAAGGTATACTACTAGAGAAGCTAGTTAGTTATGATGAATATAGTGTTGTACTTCTTGTTATAGACGAAATAATGTATGTACCGTCTTCTTGTCCATCTTTTGTTTGTCATTATTCTCGAAGTCTTCCCCTTGTAGACTTTATATCAAAATAATCCCTAATATTGGAAATTGGATAATAATAGTAAATGGCTACTATTGCTGTCTAAACGTAAAGTAGATGTTTTTATAAGGATTCTTTCTCTATGTAAAACTGATTAAAAAAAAAAAAAAAAAAAAAAAAAAAAATACCATTTTCAAGATTCCTAAACGACTTGTCACTTGTGTATATCAGGCACTATTGGAACATCTCGCTAAAAAGATTGAATAATTTCAAGATGAATTACAAAATTAATAAAGTATTTATTAGCATGATCATCCAAGATTCCTTGGAGTATTTGTAAATATTTTCCTTTAAAATCTCAGATTAAAGTAGACAAATGTCAAAGACAGAAGAGAATAGTTCAGAATAGAATCTTATTCTTGTCATTTTTTATGCCTGGAATCAAACTTCTCTGATGCTCTTAATTTTATTTCAATGAAGGCATATTATATGTGTGTGAGCCAACAAAAATATCCTGTTTTAAATAAAATATTAAAATATTTATATTAAAAAAAAACTTCAAGAAAAATTGCCTGGTATTGTTGTTTATTTTGTGTTAATGAAATGTTTCTCTTTTCATTAGTTATATTTTTTGTTTATATATCTATCCAATTGTCTTTTCTGCTTGTGTGTGGGTGTATATATATATATATATATATATATATATATATGTGTGTGTGTACTTGATCTCCTTTTTAAGTATTTCATCATCCATTTTTATGCTCATTTAATGTTCTGCTACCTGTTTTAACATTTGAAATTGTTTTGTGCTCACATTTGTATAGCACCCAGTGAGGATCAGACTCACTGCATTAGTAGTAAGTAGCCTGCTGGGATAACTGGCAGTTTGCCTCTAGCTGTTTTCAGTACCTGGTCGTCGCCCATCTAAATATTGATCCCAATTGATACTGTTTACTTTGATGAGCAAATGAATTATTGTTTTTTGCATGATTGTAAGCATCAATTGTTTGATGTTGGCATTATTGTTTTAAGGATAGAAACAGTTCTAAAGAACATTTCTAATTTTCTCCAAGAAGTTATTGATGTTTTAACAGAGTTCTGTTGTTTCTTAGATTTGTCAGTGACAACTCAGATATTGAATGATTGGGAGAATAAGTGAAATGAATGTCACTTTTAAACTGATTTCCTGAAGGCAATTTGAAAATTAAATCTAAACAAAAATTCAGGAAGGATAAAATAATTGATTATTAAAATGAGACAAAAACTATTAGTTGTCAATGAGAATATTCTTATTTCATTTTAATGGCTCATCTTTCAATAAGGATCTTAAAAGGATAAATCCTTCTTTCTGATGAGCGGTATTTAATATTATCTCTTGCCTTTTCCAATGGTCTTTATTGATCTCAGAAATAAGACCACTCCTCTATTTATATTATTGTTTTGCATGTTGTTAAGGTAAACAGCTGCTTTATAACCTGATTGCTGTTTGTATATTTCTTAATGATGTAATTTCTTTTTTTTTTTTTTTTTTTTTTTTTTTTTTTTAATTTTTAATTTTTCTTGTAAATATGAAATTTTCATATAATGTTTAAATTTTTTATTTTCATAGAAATCAACTTGTATGTCCAAAAGCATGTCAAATGTGTGTTTATTTTAATGAATATATCTTTAAAAAAAAAAAAATGATCCCTGCATAAGGCATAAAATTGCAATTATTCATTAGTTGTCATATTGTAAAATATGCAACTTTCCTTTGCATGGAGAGATGCTGTCACATCTTGTTAAATGAATAACACTATCATAAAACAACTTATTTCACCTATGACAGCCACCTAACTTTTTCTTTTATTATTATTATTATTATTATTGGGGAGGCATGGTGGAGTAATAGATAGTGGCCTGGACTGTAGAATCTGATAGCAATGTTCAAATTCCAGTCAAGTTTGTTACATTCACTTATATCCAAATACTCTTGGGAGACATCTGAATTCACCCATACCCCAAACAGCTAAATAGAAGGACAGACTGGGTTTCTATAGCCTTGAGTGGCAAGCAGTCTGAGAGAAGGACAACTCTGAATTCAAAAACTGTATATAGCCCTATCAAAATATATACTATGCAGCTAATGAAAGGATTGTAGAGTTTATAAAGGCTATGATCTCAACTACTGTGTGATGGCAGTTGATTTAAAAGAAAGAAAAAATGTTTTATTATACTTAATTCCAAGTAAAAAAGAATTGTGATGATAACTCTAATTAAAAAAAAATGTTTTTATAACTTAAATATTATTTGTGAATTTTGAAATGGAGAGACTTTGATCAATTTGGATATTAAATTCAGTGACTTATCTCCTGACTCAGTTTTCTGGTGGAAATAAATCTGTACATCACAAGTAAAATAAGATGTTTGTTTTATAGATAAATTTCAAAGAAAATAGTTAATTTTGGCCAGGAAAAAGAAAGGCCTCAAGGTATGCTGCATTCATAGTTTGTCTTTTTTGCCAATTTTGATTACACAGAAGATGCTTCAAAGAATATCATTCATCTCTTATTTCTTAAAACTAATGAGAATAGCTTATACATGACATCTGTTCTTCACTTACAGCGGTGTAATGTTTAGCATAGCCGTAAATGACAGCTGAATTCTTTAGAAATGTGACCTTGTGCCATAGTCTAACAAATGCCTATTCAAAATAACATTTTATAGAGCATGTACCAAATGTTAAATGCATTTAACATGATTTAAGCTCTCAAGGTTTTGTAAGACTTATAACTAATTATTTAACTATAGAGCTACTGAAATATAATTTTCTTTGTATTTTATTTGGCTCCAGTATCAAGTTACAAGAATTATGAACTTGGTAATAATGTTTTTGTCTCAAAGCTTGTGGGATAAAGTTATTTAAAACTTTTACTATAGTAATAATTATGCATATGAATTGGACTGCTAGAAATTCTTCTGGTATTGACAATTAAGATTATTCATTATCTCATGTCTCTGCCCTCTTTTCATTCTCTCCCTTATCCTTTTCAATCTTTATATTTTCATCTAAATGTTATACAAACATGAATTAATTTCATTAAAAATAAAATGTACAAAAAATGCTTATGTCTTACAATTTTCCATCCTTACCTGATTTTTAATCTTCGATTGATTTTCTTTTGATATTAACCAGTAAACCTGTCTGTTTTTTCTTTCATCTCCATCATTCCTACACATCTTTTACCAAATATTGTGATCAAATATGAATCAGAATCCAACAAAATGATAGGATAAAGAAGAAATAGGAAATGTTTATCAATCTAACATGTTTCACTTTTATTAAAGTTTCATCAGAGAATGAAATATGGAGAAAAAGAAGAAAGAAATTGTGGTACTTTTATTTTTGTGTGTTTGATTTTCATAGCTTAATCAGGTTTCATATGCATTTGACTTGTTAAACAAGGTTAGTATAATTTATGGCATTCCAAATTCAAAGAGAGACGGCATGTTCTTTCAAAGCTTCAAGAAATTGATGGATTTCAAGCTTAACTGTAAAAAATGTAAATATTGCTTAATGTATGTAAGTGTATAATAATTCTAGCTTGTCTATGTGGGATTCAGATGATAATGTATATTCATAAGTGTGTGTGTCTAGCAGGCATTGGTGGTTTTTCGCATGTTGATTTGGAACCGTTTTTATGTAAACACCATTTTAGATAAATGTAAATTTTTCAAGATTGTATTCAATAAATGTTGGCAATGTAAGAGAGTGTTTTTGACACATGTTAATAGTTGGTGAAATATTTATTAGTAATCTCTCAAAGTACTTTTGACCTAAACAAATATGTTCTTTTTTAATTAACATGAGACAATTTTTTTTTTTTTTTTTTTTTTTTCAGTTAGGTTGGGAATCTGTTAATTTCTTGGGGCTTTGCAAGGGTGCATCCTCTTTCCTTCAATTTGGAATACCATAAATTATACTAACATTGTTTTTAACATGTGAAACCTGATTAACCAAGCATATAAAAATACTAGAATTTCTTCCTTTTTCTCCATATCTCATTCTCTGATGAAACTTTAATAAAAGCAAAACCTGTTAGATTGATAAATGTTTCCTATTTGTCCCTTATCCTCTCTCTCTCTCTCTCTCTAATATATATATATATATATATATATATATATATATATATATATATATATATATAAAAACAGTTTTCTTTTCATTTTTCCCCTAACTTTTTTACCTTTCCTCACCTCTTTTGTTTTTCTGCAATTTCTTCCTGCTTGATATTATGCAGGTTTCTTGGTCAATTTGAAATTCCCTGAAGTTAACCTGGATCGACAAGCACCTAGTAAATGCTAGTGCACAAAAGCTGAAACATTATAACAGCAGCAAACATGAGGAGAATGGTTTGCATGTAAATAATATTATCTTAATTTTTTTTTAATTTTTATTAGATGAAGCATTGTGAACCATTTCTCTCTCTCTCTCCTCTTCATTTTAGTTGCTTTTCAACACATCTACTAAAATTGACAGTTCATAGCCATCAGTAAACATTGACAATTGGGCATCAAAAATAAATTCCAGGCTAGAATCAAATTTGCCTCCTTTTTATTTTTTAAATCCTGTCAATGTAATGACAACTGCTCTATCCATTTTGCCACTTGAACTTTAGTTTTCCTTGATAACTCTGTGCAATATTTGATATTTATTTTATATATAGGATTAATACAAATATAAAATTTGTCACTTAGCTAATTGATGCACTAGTAATATTCTTATTGATTAAATTTTCATTAAATGAAATATTGTCAACTATTATACATTAATACATGTCTTCAAGCAAAAGGTTTATTATTTCCAATCTTGTCTACATTAAGATGAAAGAAATACATGTCAAAAATTAACAAAACTCTACTATTGTTTGATAAATTTGCTCAAGCACAACTATTGATAAAAACGACTTGGTTCTGAAAGAAACACTATTATTATCAATAATATTTAATTGCTTTTCTACCAAAAGCTTTCACAAAATCTAATTTCATTTCTATTTGTTTACTTGGTAATTCCACCAATCATACATGTCAAATCTTGTTGAGAATACTGCTATTTTTTTTTTTTTTTTTTTTTGAGCAAGTCCAAGAAAGCAATTTCAGCAAGTTCTTTCATGATTCTTGTCCTGGTAAATTATTTTTGGCTAAGTATCAAATCCATTATTTTTGTTTTTGTTGGGTATAGAATAAATCTTTTTCAACATGTGCTTGGCTTTGAGTGCAGCATGCAATCAAGCTTTTCATCAATAAGTCAACTATTAAACTTAACAAAAAAAAAAGGGGGAAATATTTTTATTTTTGCAGTTTATGGTGTACACAACTTTCACCAAACATATCGGGAAAATCCAAGAAGATTGTCAATACTGTTAGCTTCTATCAAGAATAATATGGTATGCTCTTTTCAGTGTAAAACATTGAGTTGCAAAGAAAGTCAGTTTTATCATGAGTTTCTATTATAAATCAGAGAGGAAAGAGAATGAGTAGAAATCTAGATTCCTGTATTGGTTAAAGTGAAGTCTATGAAAGGATGTGCTCCTGCACTGTGAGATTTATTACTTGGAACCCAGTATGTCTTGATAAAAAACAACAAGATGGAGTAAAATGATAATTTTTTTCATCCTGCCCCCAGAACTCTGTCTCATTATATATTTACCTGTAGATGTAAGTCTTTTAACATACAGGTAGTGTTTGAGTTACAATAACCTGCACTGATGATCATTATGAAATATCCAAGTTGTCTAAGAATGTTATATTTTTGAGGAGACTGTATGATAATGGATGTACAATAGTTTTGTGCACATGCCAGGGATTCCTAGCCTTATCTTGGTCTACTTTGTGCAACAACTGCTTATTAGCAATATCCTATAAACAAGGCTGTAGTTAGCTTTTATATCTGTACATCTGGCAGCTTTTCAAACATTAGTAGGCACTTCTACACCCTTTTGAAAGACATGTTGATAAAAATATCAAAAAACTTATTAATTTTATCACAATAATCTTTGTCATTTGTAAAAAGAAAGATAGAAAATTTAGATATAAAAAAAATTTTGTACCCATTATATAGAGCCAGAAAATATTGTCTTTGAAAAGTCTTCCTCCTAACCATCAGAAAGTTTTTGTTTTTTTTGTGTATACTAATGTTCACCCAAGAATACAGGGCCCAAGAGCCTTTCAAAGTAGAGAGATACTGAGTATTGTTGTATGAGCATAAAAATAGGCAATATGGGAAGTTTATGAGACTAAGCAGGAAAGATAACGGTTAACTATTGACTTGAAGAGGTTAAGGTTGTAGTGATTGTGGAAAACATTCCATAAAGCAGCAGTTCTTGAGAAGAAGCTGCCTTAATGGAACTTAGTTTTTATTATTGGAATACACAGCATATGGTGATAATTTGCCCTTGTGTATGTGGCCTGGTGGGACTAAGGAATGTAGCTTGTCAGAATATATGCCATGGAAATAGCGATCAAGTAGCAAGAGGCTTGCAATATTCCATGTGGGGAAAGGGGTTGTAAGATGGAAAATAATCACCCCCTAAGACCATGTAAATGCTTTTGAACTCTATTGAGATTGGAAAGTGAGGACTGGGCAGCAATACTCCATTTTTGGCTTGATCTGGCTTTTAACAAATCAGTCCTCTTCATTACTGTTACAATAAACTGAAATGTCAAAGAATTTAATCTTTTTTATTGTTTGTTTTTAGTGTAAAAAAAAAAAATTTAAAAAAAAATGATTTTTTTTTTAAAAATGCCACTACTGCTACAACTCTATGAAAGGTATTCACATCAAGACAGAACCTCATAACTTGAAGACTATCTGTACCTTAATAAATCCTCATTGTGATAACATTCAATAATAAATTGTTATAAACAATTGTAATTTTTTCAGTAACAGTAGTTTATAAATTAACTCTTCTTTCTGTTGTCTTGATATGTTGAAGCAGTGAATATTTAGTGCTCATTTAGTCTTTGCTAGTGAGTTAGTTTTACAAGTTTTTATAACTGGATAATTATTTAGCTCAACCCAACTGAAATATTTGAAAAGCACTTGATGTAAAATGGTTAGCCAATGAAAGTGAGTTTAATCCTTACTGATTACTTTAGATATGTAGCCTTGTACCAGAATTTGCTATATCCAACATTTTTCTTAAATGATTTTTCAGTCACTGGCTGGAGTATTTCAAGTAAACTTTTTTTCTTTTGCTTTGCTTTCAAATTTAAAAAAAAAAAGTTTGAATTCTTAGAATTAAAAATTTTTTTTCCTTTTTGAAGAATTATCATATTGCACAATTAAAAAATATTTCTTAGAATAAAATCTGTTTTTCTTGCAAAATAAAATATTAGAGCAAATGATTCTTGTTATTTATTCAAACTTCAGCAAACATGAATAAACATACCTGCAATAAGATATATAGTGTCAAAAGGATGATTTTTTTTCCATGACTACCTTCACTTTTCCACAATGTTTTATTGTTTTAAAAAGCGTTGATTAGAATTGGAATAAAAACTAAACATATGATGAAAGTGAATATAAACATTTTTGTTGAGAATTTACAACAAAAATATTAAACACTGTCAGATTGTCTATTTACAAGAATAATTTTATATTTACAACATTCTAAAAACTAATATAATTAGAACTAATGCAATATTTATCATTACCAATTTATAAAGAAATAAATGTGAAAATAATTTTTCCTAAATTTATAAACATGTAATAAATTATTAAAATATGTGAACCAACTGTAAGGAAATCCTTATTATTTACCATTTTATAAAGTTTGAATTGATTGGCAATTAGCTGATGTTTTGCCAACCATACCAATAATGTGTTTATTATTTTTGTTGTCGATTCTTGAGAACAAAGCAAATGTATAAATTCACTTTCATATATTTAGGTTTTATTATAATTCTAATCCTTGCTTTTTAAAACAATGAACATTGTGAAAGAATGATGGTAGTTAAAAGAAAAAAAAATGGTGTCATGGGGAAAAAAAATGTCTGTTTGACAATCCATCTTATTGCAGGCACATTTATCTATGTTTACCTAAACTTCTTTCCTCATGCGTACAGTTCAGATGTGTATCATATTTACCATTTCAGTCATCTATTTACAAAGGAATAATCTACTTCCCAGCATCAAAGACACTATTTTCTGCATCCTACAGGTCAAAGGTTACTATAATTTCATCTTTATTCTTAAAGATTAAAAATAGCAAGTCAGAATTGGGTTCTGTCTTTGTTGCCAGGAAATATGGTAGTTAGAAGTAGGTATCCTTCTTTTTTTTTTTCAGTGCCACTGATTTATATTTTTAATTTTCAATTTTGGCTTGGTATTTGCCTTCTTTTACTGCAGAAAGAAATTGCAACCTACTGCAGGGGAAAATCTGCCATGTCAGTCATGTATTGAAAGATATATGATCGTCTAAGTGTGTATTATGCATAACCGACTGATTTGCCTTCCCAAGTAGGTAATTACAACACAATATTGGATTTAATGTGGTCTCCTATACATGTATGTTTTTGGTTAAGCAAACATTGCTCACTTCTTGCAGTATTTCACACGTGTGTCAGGTGATGCATGACCCTCCTCTTGGTGTAATAGAGTGGTGTTGTCCTGGAGTTGAAATCTCTACAAACTAGATGCATACTGTCTTGACTCAAGACAATAACAATGTTGATATGCATTTGTTTCCCCCTGAGGGTAAATACAGAGTTGGTCTATTGGGGGATCTCACATTTTTGCATGGGGTGTGTTCAGAATTGCTAGATTTAACTGAGTTTTGCTGCAAGTGTTAGTGTGTAACCATTTGATCCTACATTAGTACAACAAATCTACAAGTATTAGAACTGCTTCATTTGATACTCTGTCTTGACTGAATATAAAAACAAGATTGATGCTAGACAAAAAGGATCAGAAGTTGAGAGTTATGAAAAAAGGCTTCTGAACACAAGGCTTCCTTGTTATTTTTACTATCATGGAAAATCTCTGACACTTAACAGGTGTTACATATCAAAAAGTTAATGCATTATTTATCCAGTTGTTTTTTGATTGGAAATATGAATTGTTCAAATTCATAGGTAAGTATATATTGGTCAAGTCTTCCATCGTTTGGATCAGACCTGGTTTGCAGAATTTACCCAGGTAGGAGACATGAGAAAAGAGGGCTTGGAAAAATTGACACTCACAGGACAATGAGGGGAAACACCGAGTAATCCTTCTAATGAGCTTGTGTAAAAGGATGGTAGAACAGGTAGTGAGAGGGAGAGTAAAAGACAAACCTTGCTAAGAGCTACAAAGGATAGGAAGTTGTGGAGAGCCATAATTGCACACATTTTGAAGGGATACAGCACTTGGAGAATTATAAAAGATGAGACTAGATAAATAAAAATTCTGTAAAAAAAAAAGGGGGTAACAATATGAACACTTAGTTAAGAACATTTAACATATAATATCTGCAATATAAGAGACATTCAGGAATAAGGCTTATGTCATCTTAATTTCATTTGGCTCATTTTTACTCTCCTCCTCCAAGTGTTATTTCTTCTTCAGTAAGAAACTTTCTTTCAGTTTTTTTTTTTCTAAATCTGTTAATGCCTTAATTGTACAAATTTTGTAAGTCATTTTGGGCCTTTGTTTATAAGTTTGTTATCTCCCTTACACTTATAGCCTTTTGAAGACTGGATATTTTGTGTAGGTATTCCCAAAGATTTGCAATACCTAAAATGAATTTTTAAAAATGAAAACTCTTTCTTGAAGTTTTTATTTTAGTTTTAATTTCAAGCTAATAGATTAAATTAAAAATTTCCAACAAGCAAAATACTTTGTATTTCGAAACTAATTTAAATTGACTGGAAAGAAGTTTTGTTTTGAAATTGCTGATTTTAGCACCATTTTTAGCCAGCTGTCATCACAATGTAATTCTCTTAAAAAAATCTTTCTAAAATAAAATATACTATTCTGAAACTTTATTTGAGCTGATTTAAAGTTTAATTAATCTGATTTGAAACAAACAATTCTTTTAGTTTAAGATTTTGCAGAAATGCATTTTTTTTTTTTTAACACTGTGGCTGTTTATTTAAGGTGTTGACAACTTGACTGACAGATGGGAGTTTATCTAATTTTTTTCTATGGTGGATATATCTGTAAAAATCACTTGAGGAATATAATGTGAGTGCCATTTTTATATAATTTTTAGCTACCCAGTAATCTTAAAAATTTATGAAAATATTTTCTGTAATCTAATGTTTATTGAATTTTAAGTACTTTGGTTTTAAATTTACTATAGTTACTGTTCTTATTTTCTGATAATAGTATGTATGGACGTCTGTATTTAAGGAAATCAATACGTTTATACACACAAAAATAATTCAAAATTCTTTTTAAAATACTGGAGGGGTGTCAGTGAATTGTAATAAGTTATTCCATTTATGATTAGTAAATATAGTTTTTACCTAACAATTTCATCTAAGTACTACAAATTAATACAGACATTTAAAAGATTTAAAACTTTAAAAAATGAAAATAATTCTTGTAAAAATGCATTATTCATCAAAAAAATGTTTTTTCTTAAGACAATATTGTCTATAATATATCTTATTCATAAAAGCAATTAGCAGTTTTCCTAATTAAATAATGTCTTAGTTTTATTGTATTTTTGTTTTACAATTCAGAACAGATTTTCTGTAATTGGGGGTCCTGTTTTACAAAAGAAATTGATTTAAATTGTCCAAGGACTTCTGCATATAACTAATATAAACATTAAACAGTACAAAAATTAATTTCTTGAAATTTAATAAAATTAAATAAGTTGGTGGTAACATGTTTAAAATTTAAAAAAAAAAAAAATCATTCTAAAATTTTTATTTGTGAATAAATCCTGAAAGTTTCATTAAATCCAACAATTATTTGATTTTTGCAAGAATTTTTCAAATCAATGTGTTTTTCACCACAAAAAAAAGAAACTAAAAGATTTCTTATACTAATCTTTGGAACCCCCACTAATGCAAGAAAAACAAGATTTTCAAATGTCATAAAAAGGATAAAAAAAAAAATTGTTTTTTCTCTCCTTAATAATAGCATAAAGATTTTGACAGTTTGTTTTTATTATGTTTGAGGAATTTTTTTCATCATGGTATGCTCATTTTCTCACAAATCTATGGAAGTACTGAATTTTATGTAATTAATCGAATTTTTAGTTTTGGATACTTAAGCTGTTATGTAAAAAAAAAAATGGTCTTTTTGTATCTGTTTTCTATTAAATATTTTATTAATCCTACTTTTTTTAGGATACCCTATTGACATAAATCTGATCTTAAATGTTATTGAAACTAGATTTAATTCTAATTAATGCTATTCAAATAAGTGATGGTAAAGTATTGAGCATTTTTATTGATTTGTCCATGTGTGTATATTCTCTGTATTATTATTGTTTTGTAGCACAAGTATGTGTTTATGGCACTAAGAGTATTAGATTTGAGATAATATTCAAATCCTGCCTGATGAGTGTATCTCCATTAAGTTCCTGATGGTGGTAGGGAGTAGAAAGTAGGCAGAGACTAATCTTTAAATACTAATTTCCTTGATATTGTTTATATCCTGCAGTTGTTATTGCTATGCTGCTTATTTTTCACATTTGACCTTTGCCAAAATGACTCGACTGAGCTCTCTCAAAACCCAAACTAATCTTTCAATTCTCAATATATTTTTAAAAGCAATGCTTGCTTTTGTAAAACTATAAAGAATGTCATCAAATCCTGGAAAGGTTTTGAGTAAAGAAACCGCAAATATATGGAATCTTGTAGAGATTTCAACAGACCTAAAAATGGATTTTGAGAAAAACATTTAAACTATTGTTTTCTGTATCAATCGTTTTGAGACTTTGAGTAAAGAATATTTTGTTTCTGGTTTTACTAAATTTAATAAAAGAACATCTTTGTGTATTATAAAGAGCATTTGCATATACAATTATTATATATTATCCTTTAGTCAACATAAAGAACTAAAAACTTGTGTTTATCACAGCATGACCTATACAGGTGCCAGAAAAACTTTATATTGGTTGCATATTAACACTGTTTCAGTAGATAGAATTACCAGTTGAACTATTGAGGCTTGAACTGTCAATGTAAATATTTCAACTTTTTCTACTGGATTACTCTTGAGTATAATTGTCATCTAGCTGGTATGTTGGGGATACAGTTTGAATCTTACATACAATGAATGTCTGAAAAATAAGGTACAGATAGGCATAAATAGACTGAATTTAAAATTTTGTGAAAGCTGTTGATATAAAACAGCAGTGGGTATGCAATATTTTTTTTTGTAAAAACCAGGATAACCTTAATATAGAGTACATATGTAACATCACAAGAAGAATGACTGCAACCATAAAACAGTGGGTAAACAGATGTAATAAGATTTTTGCATGCCAGGGACAAAAATCTAACTTTGAGTCCCAAAGCAATTGACTGGAGGACATGAGTTTCAACACATGGGCTTTTCCGGCCTTTGGAACAATATAAATGTGTTCATGTGGACATTTTAGAACACAGGGTTACAAATGATTGGCTGTATTACATTACCCTAGAGACAAAGGTTGATTCTATGACCTATCAGTCATTATCATGGCTCACCATTTCCTCCCCCCCAAATTTCAACAGTAAGAAAAGAAATTGATAGCAAGTGAGTTCTGGTATACAAGAACCATGCTGGTTATCGACTTTATGCAACATGTTTCAGACAACACTACTGTGAATCATTGGGCAGACCAAGAGCAGGGAAGGATTAGACCTGTTGCTTCCTGGAGGAAGGTCTGTATCCAACAACTGAGTTTAAAGGCTGATAATTTTATTTACAGACTGGCTTAGTGGTAGAGCAAAAGACCATCAGTTGAGGAACTTTATGCTTCTCAATTATGAAAAAAAACACTTTTTTATTTGGTAATGTTGCAGAAGTGTTCAAGGAAAATAGAAAAATTATTTTCAAATAGTTTTATTTTGAAGTTCAGGGCATATTTTCTACATCTTTGGTTAAAGTTTCAAATAAAATATCAACTTAATTTCTCTTAATTTTTTATGCACAAATGTAAACATGTTTAGTGTCAAAACGACCTTTCATAAATTTAAATAAAAGGTATTTGATGTATGTAAAAATAAGTTTTGCAAGTTTTCATATAAAATACTTTATTCATAAATGAGTATATACTGAAAATTTTATTTAAACCCAATACTTAACAGGCTTTTGGTAGTTTTGGTGCATTTTGCTCCTGCAGATTATTACATAACACTGTTTTATACTGTTTAAACAATTTTAGAAACATAAAAATATATCTCAAGTTCTATATTGTAAGTGATATCAGAATCTACGATCTTTGTTACAAATTGCCTGAAGATTTTGATAAAATTAAGTTTTTTTTTTTTTTTTAAAGGTATATTGAGGTACTTAATGGTCTAGTGAAATCATTCATCCTTCAGCTAGACTTTGACTTTGTTTTAACCTTTATGAGGTCCAACTTATTCATCTGATGTATCTTTATTGTTTGGCATTGTTTTCATTATTTACTACTTAAGGCTATCATGACAATACAAAAGGTGTTCCAGAAATCAAATTTTCATAGATGATATTTTTTAAAAATTACTATTCTTCATTTTACCTATTTGTATACATTTGTCTCTCTTGAATGAGACCTGAATATTGCTTGACCACATTAAATGCTGGAAAACTGAAATTGACAAGGAAATGGTGTAGAATATCATATTCCCTATTCAAATGACTGAATGACAAAGATGCAGTTAAGAATTTTTTTCTTTACACGAGGGCAATTGTCCTCATCTTTATCACAACATTTTGCCTGTTGTGCCCTCCAGCCATCATCAGGTGTATGTTGATCCAGGTAGCTTACAGGGAATTCTGAATTGAACCCATTATTTAATCTACAGGGTAGACTGTTCCATTGCCCATGTCTTGTTATCTCATCTAGTTCTTATTTCTTCCTCCTTGCCCTGTTTCCACTGTCCAAGTACACACTGCCTGGCCCAGGGATTGAACTCTCAATTATGATGTCATCAAATTCACAAACCAATGTTTTAACACTCTAGCATTCAACCCACTCAAACCAGCCCTGTAAATATCAACCTGCCATAACTTGCCTCGTGTCTACTCTGCCATCATTGCAAATAACTCTGGAAGTCTTGCAGACACTTTGACCACATGCTACTTCTGCCATCTCTTCTTCGTTCAATTAGCAAAGAAAAGTTTTTTTGATGACGAGAAATCAAGCATCACAACGAAATGGAGTCTAGGGATTCAGAACACTTATTTGAGGGAGATATAAAGCCCAGTTTATTCTCAAATCTGTGGAAAAAAAATGAAAACAAGAAAAAATGCAAGATGAATTGGATATTGATATTTCTGGCATCAATAGTGACAAACTGACCGATTCCGATGAGGATAATGGTGTTGACACGCATGTCAGATCTTGAGTGTACAAATGATCTGATCTTTATGATGTCAATTTGCTAGAATTTTGGGAACATAATGGACATATACCTTCATTGTGGAAAGACGCCAAGCAGGTTGACTATTTGCTTTTTGTTTTTGACACATTTCCCTTGTAATTCACTCATTTTATGTGAATACATGGAACTAACAGTGACATATACAAAATGTGACACAACAGAGCAGCAAATGAGGATGTACCTGCCTGCTGTATTACTGTTTGTATTATTTGTTTTTTCACTTGGAACAAAAAATTTTTTTTATGTTGGATATTTTTTTTAATTGTCCATTTGATGTATGCATGACATTTTTAGTGCAAGTAACAAAAACTGCTTGCCAGTTATCAGGCTATGAAATACACTTTTCTGCAAAAATGTATTGAAATATTACATTGGGTCTAATGTATGGTGTTAGGATAAGAAATTGATCATCAGGAGCTTAATTGTGAGCAATGGTTAAAGAGGACCTTGACATATGCTTTCTATTTTCTTTGAATTTTTTTTTTTTTTTTTTAAATCATATTACTTCATGCAAGGCAATAAAGCCACTAAGTTTACAGAAAATGAAAGAATAAGAAAAAGAGAAACATTAAGGAACAAGAACAACAGCAGAGTAATCAAGAAGACAGTAGATAATGATTGACATTGCATTTAAATTTTTGAGGATCAAAGTTGGCTGGGAAGCATGGAGCCAAGTGAGAAAAAAAAAACCTGTTAGCCTAGAAGTTATGGTTACATCTAGCCAATTCAACTGTGAACTGATAAGACCTTCCCACCTATCTCTTCTTGTGTTTAAATTCCTAAAGTCTAGATACCATAGCAAAGAACTCATCCAAACAATTACCATGAAAATATTTATAGAAAAGGCACAGGGAAGCTACATTAGTGGTGAAAAAGTGACTGAAGCCTAGATGCTAGGTCAGGACCAGCAATATTGCTGATTCTTTGGATTTTATCAAGAATCTCTAAATATATAGCAGGAGTACTGGACTATATGTAGCAGCAATATTCAAAGCATGGATGACTGGTAGACTTATAAATATGTAAGATAGATCCAAGGGAGAAAAATTGTCTAGCACAACACAGTGAATCAACTTTCTTAGTAGCAAACCTAGCAATGGATTCAATATAATCTTTCCACTTCATATCAGCTGAAATTGTAAGGCTAAGAAGGTAAAATGACCCACTTTCCTGGAGGTGAGTATCAGCCATGCTATTGGGAGGCAGGAAGTGGTTTTTTTCAAATGATTGATACAAGTTTTGTTTTGGAGGCATTAAAATTAAGAAGCCATTCCTTGCACCAGTTACCAATACTAGTTAATTTTTGAGATCAGTTACCAATTAAGTTTTCTACTATTGTTAATAATCATATAATCTTGAAGAGGACTCAAATCATGTAACCACATTGTTTTGCTTTTATTTGACCATGTGTAAAACTGATTTATTCTTTGATTATAGCACCATAATGTTTTGAGGTTCAACTATACTCATGAATATATTATGCATACATAGATCTATCTTTTTTATAGCTGAACTACTTACACATTGAAAACATATCACTGTCTGCATGTGTATAAAGTGAACACTGAGGTCAACACCAAGAGGCAACAGTGTGTTTCATGCTTCGTAATATCAATTCTCTTGTATAACAATAAAAACTAGACAATTTCCTCGCACGATTTTTCATGATATTTAAAGAAACAGATGTACTTCTATAAAGGGATAGTGAGAATACCATGGATGGAACATGTGAGCAATGAAGAAAGTTTAAAGAAAATTAAAACAAAAAGGACACTTGTACTTACAATCAGAGAGTTGAAATTTCTGGCACAATGAAGAAAGAGGACCTGGAGAATTTGATACTCACAGGACATTGAAGGCAAGAGGGACAGTGAAACAGTAACTGGAGGGCAGAACAAGGAGTGAGAGGGATAGATAAACATTAAAAACTACAAAGGATAGGAAGTGGAGAACAATGATCTCCCATGTCCTGAAGGGATAAGGCACATAGAAATAAACTTTTAGAAATTGTTTTAACATTTCTGTATGAGAATATAAACAAAACAAGTGCATTTAATTTTTAGTTTGATGGAAGGTTGAGAGCCTGATCTCTGATGTTGTAGTTAAATGCAAAGCTATAATATAAAAAAGGTGTTTGTAAGCCAAGTGATGAAGAAAAGGATAGAAAAAATATTTTACACTGGAAAATAATACATTTATCCAGTGCTATGTTTAATTTTTGTATCTTGTCCTTTTAGGATGTAGATCATGGTGGTTCTCCCCAGCTTCCCTTCTCCATGTGACTTTGTCCTTGTTTTGCCATCCATTAACTGAATCATAATAAGTAGTTAATTGCTTTTTTCCACTTGCCTTCAATATCTCTTTGACTTGAAGAAAGGATAGCTGAAATTATAGAACACAAATTTGAGCAGCCACTTCTTGATTGTAAGTATTATTTTCCCTGTATTTTCTATTTTCTTTAAAACTTCCTTGTTCTGTCCATGATATTCTAAGGATCTTTTTGGGGTAGGGCCACTTCTCTGTTGATTCAAGTCTTTTCTTCATCTGTGAAGAGCTTGTCCAGTGTTCACCACCATAAAGGAATTTAGATATTACTGTTCAGCACTCCTTTTCTTAGGAAATTTTCTTATCTCTTAGATACTTTTTCTGAAAAAGTATCTATGTACCTTTGAATTTCTGCATTGTATCTTCTATCATCTGTACCTACTTGATCTCCCAATATTGGGACTCACAAGTTGGACTATCTTCTTTTCTGACAACCTTGTATTGTTTTCTTATAGTTAATAGTCTTTTTTTGTTTTCCTTTACTACTTTGTAGAATCTGAAAGAACTTTTAAAACAATCAACACAGTGTCAACTGCATATCTTATGTTAAGATTATTTCTGCTGCTGATAGTAAATCCTGACAGGTCTTCTATTTCTCTTAGGATCGTTTTGGTGTAGAGTTAAATAAATCCAGATGAGAAAACGTATGTGTCTTTCTTTCATTTTCTTTTTCATTTTTCTGTATTCCCTGAACTTATCAATTCTATATTACTAGTCAAAAGTAACTAAAGTATTTTAGGAAATACTATTTTACCTATAAAGATTCATGAAAAGAATTTGTTTTTAACTATATTCAGTTGTCTTGTAAGGATGAGAAGACAAATTTCTATATTTTCACTGTAAAGAACATTGCCAATAATTCCTATTCATTTTATTTTTTTAGTGAAACCACGTCAGCACAAAATTAATACTTGTTCTATATGGCCAAAATGTGTTGCAGTGTGTCTAAAAGAATGAATCTAATTTTTCTCTAGGATGTTTTTATATGATAAACAAATGGAAATTAAATATTTGAACTGAAATTTTCCTGATTTATTTAGATTTCCCTTATGGTGGTGGTGTTTTGACTACTTCTTGATCAGTTACTTGTAAGACTATTTACAATAGCCTAGTATATTAAAACATTGGTTCATGAATTTGGTGATATAGTAATTGTGAGTTCAATCTCTGGGCAGTGTGTAATTGGACTCGATGGCAATAGTAAGCAAATACTGAACAATACTAAGAACTAGACATGATATCCCTAGACATGGGCAGCAGAACGAAAATACTCAACAATGTTTTCTTGTGTATAATATGACCCCCCCATGTTTCTGAAGCTAAAAATGGAATAAATTACATCCTTGACTATAATATAACCCCCATAGTACACCCATCTCTACGTAAATCTTTTTAGAAAAGTTGTGCCATATTATCCATTAAAATCGCAATGTCATACATATATTTCACTAAAATATTTAACTTTTCTGGTAATTAGAAAATAGAAATGAACTGGATGTTTAATCATTGCTTTGTTTCTTATCCTAATTTCCATTTCAAAACTTATTGTAATATTTTGCAATTTAAAATTACAAGTACATGTATACACTATTTATATAGTAATAAAAATTTCAGTTGTCTGTTTTGATTAGTTTTACTCTTATGTCCATCGTCTTTTGAATTAAATATAATCTAATGTTAATGATGTTTTATGAATATGTCCTGAAGATGGTCTACTAGACCGAAATGTCCGACATTGACATTATATTAACATTAAAAAGGCATAATTGCATATTAGGATTTTTGTTTGTTTTTTCTGTATATTTTTCTTCATAGTCATATAATTATGCTAGGATTGTTTCTGTATCTATTTTCTATTTTTATTTTTCTCAAATCGTTTGAAGTTTCCAAACTAGATACTTCATATCAACAAATGGGGGAATATGAAACAGCTTCACATCATCGGAAATATCACCCCATTTTTCAAGCAGGAAATACTCAAAAAAAAGTTCATAATTTTGCAATAGTTAGGCCTTTGTTGTAATGCTAATGTTATGAAAATTCCCTTTATTTTTTTTCCTGTCTTTGAGACAAAAGATGTTCGGTTATGCTGATCAGCCCCTGATTAATTTGTGTTTTATCTATTGTACTAATGGAGTGTATTTGTAATTTTGCTGTTTCAAATAAGTTTTTTAAGCTGAGTAAAATCTTCCATAAATGTGTACTTGTGTATAATACATGCTCCACGTTTCTACCTTTAATTTTTCAAAATTTCTCATATCATGTACAGAAAATATAGTACCCCCTGTAGATTTAATAAAGGGTTAAGTTCAAAATTCCTTGAAGCTTTCTCAGATCCACAAGCACCTGATGAATGATGGAGGACACAATGGCTGAAACTTTGTGATAAAAACAACAAAGATGAGGAAATATTCTGCATGTAAATGATAATTCCTCATCCCAGAAAATTAGACAGAAATACTATTTAAACTGTGGATTTTGTATAATTGAAAAGAAATCTTAAATATAATACTTCATAATTTTTTCTTATGAATAATCAGAATAAATAGTGTATTTAAAAAAACTTTAAAAAATAAAATACACTGGCATGCCAAAGAGACAACTCCATAAAATGATTTTACACCTTTTTATTTTATTAAAAAAGTTAAGGTTTTTCATCAGTCTGCTTTTATCACTAGTGCCTGTGTACCTTGAGGATAGGAAGATTTTTGTAAGTGCTGTGTAACACCACTTTAAATAGCTTGAAGGTAAAAAAAAAAAAAAAGGCCATGCGAAACTATTTGGACAATGAAAGATCTGAGATGATAAATTGATGATAATATGCAAATTTCTATGTACGAATTCTTCCATCTTTTAATGAGTGTACAGTGCCTTGGCAAATCATTTTTACCCAGCTAATATTTCTGCTGAAACAAAGATGAAGGTTGTGATTTGAATGGGAAGATAATTCAATGAGAGGAAGCTGGGAATTTTCTAAAACAGTGTTCAAACCATCTAAAAGACATTTATTACTACTGGAAGTGTTTTAAGTGCAAAGGAAGTTGGAAGTTCACAAAAATTGGACAAGAGATGAAAGATTGTGATATTCCAAAATTAGCAAATCAAGTGAGGAGTGAAATCAGTTTTAACTGAGGTTTCAATTGATACTGTATAAAAAGTATTACAAAACAACTTGAAAACGTGCATAACAGCAAAAAACATTGGAATAGAAGACTGAGGTAGTCAAAAGTATGTCTAACAAGGGATGTTGGAAAGTGGTAAAAGGTAATTTTTAGTGATTAATGCAAAATACTGTTCCATTCTAATGCAATAGAATGTGTAAGAAAACCAATAGGAGAAAGAAACAATACAAGATACACTGCAAAGACGGTAAAATTTGGTGGTGGACACATGTGGAGTGGGGAGGGGTTGCATCAAAAGCGATGGTAGAAGAAAGTTGGTAAAAATTGATGGAAACCTAAGAAGCAGATACTATATTAGTTTACTAAGGTCTAATCTGATGGGTCACCTTGTTGCACATCACGTGTAACAAAAAGGTTTCTTCCAGATGAAGATGGACAATTTTTTGGAAGACTCCATATAATTGAACCATTGCAGTTGGAGATGAAGAAACAAATGCTCCAACAATAAAACCACACAATCTCCAAGAGCTTTGTTCTATTCAATATCACATCAAATTGAAGCAATTATTTGAACCAAAGGCAGCAAAACTAATTAGTAACTCCATACTTTGACTTTTTGTAATTTTTGTAATAATAATTACTTTTTGTGGAAAAAAAAAAAAAAAAAATTCTTTTTAACTTAAGAGTTGAAATGTCAAATTTTTGCTGGTAGCCCAGTATTTTTTTGTGCATGGACTTTTTTTTTAGCAATTCTATGCTTAAGATGATCTATCATTTGCCATACAGCATTATCAAAAATGCAGTAACTTGTTTTCTGTAGCTCAATAATCATAAAATGTACCCAGAACAGCATACTTGATTTTGAGGTAAAATTAACAAAAGTAATTTACCAGTTGCCTAAAACTTTTACACACCGGTGTAGGTGTAATATTATCATTAACACTATTTTCATGGGTACTTATTCAATCCAATTTTGTGTGCTTATTATTCAAGTGAGTTAATTTTATAGAAAATGTTAGCAAGAAATATTTGTTCATTTGTGAGATGCATTGAAGTAGGAAATTTTCAATACCTGTTTTATAATAAATAGCTATATACTCAACTTTCAAGCTTTTTGATTGTAAATATTTGTACATATAAAATTCTATAGACCAAAACTAGAAGAAATCACACCCGTTTTTATATTGGTTACACTTAATCAATTTTGTTCTGTTTTTGTATTGAAGTACAATGTTAAAGTGAGAGAGAGTTTTCTTAATAAATGTTTTAAAAACAGATTGAATGGCCTGTTCATAAATGATGTAATCATATGTACTTGCCTTTCAATACTGCCTACTATGGCTGAAGTGAGTTTCCTGAATGTTCTAGAAGTGTTATTCTGTTTCTTGTTGTAACCACTTGCTTGCCTGCATGGAAAAATATAAACTGCTTAATACAACTGATTCTTAAGTGTGTGTGTATGTTAACCTCTTTCTATACCATACACTGATGCTGAAGTCGGTGTTTGGTAAATGCTTGAAATATGAAACATAAAATGTCAAACTCCAGCAGAATAGTCACCTGGGCTTAACACTGGGACTTTTCACTTGATGTTAAAAAGGGAAAAGTTTAAAGAAGCCAAGGAAAATATGACTATGATTTGAAATTTTTTCGTAAATGTAATCCTGATCATAATCTATACATTAATTTTTAAAAGGTAATTATATATATATATATATATATATATATATATATATATACACACACACACACCTAGTGAGCCAGACAAACCTACCTAGGTTTCACCTAAACGGATCGTCAGGGAAAGTTCGGCTAACGAGGCAAAGAGAAACGCTTATTTATAGGCGATAGCTAAAATGATACCACGTGACCAAAGAACCACAAGCACAAACACCTAAGTGGGTGGGTGGGGGGTAAATATTTATTCAACAAAAATGGGGAGGGAGGTGAAAAAAAAAACACCCCCCCCCCCCAAAAAAAAAAAAAATTTAAGGTGGAATGACAAATAAGCGGGAAAACATCTAATTTAGTAGCCAAGATTTTTTATGTCTACATACGTTAAGGATTTCAGTTTTGGAGTTTAATAGTTGGTTAGGTTGATCATATATGGGAGCGTATGATGGAGCAGAGGTGTGCGAGATAGTAGGGTGCCTGCTGCTCCATAGGCTTAATGAATATATAGACTTTAATAACCATGGGTTGTACTGCGACGACGGTTTAATCATAGTGGACAATAGTAACCCCCAAAAATGTGACACTATCCATAAAAAACTGCACTGGTTTTTTAAAAAATTCGGATTCAATCTCGATATAGAAAGTAATTTGAAAATCACCAACAGATATTACGTTGAATTTACAAAATGGCACAATATCCCCGTATAAAAAAGAAAACCAAGAACCCCAATATTTAAACATAAAATCTAACCACCCAGCCCATATAAGGCATATTCCCAAAAATATTGGGTATAGACTTTCTACTAATTCCTCCAATAGGGACATTTTTGAGGCCAATAAAATAAGTTATGAGGAAGCCCTATTTAAGAGTGGACATAAAAATAAATTAGAATATATTAATATAAATAACCAGAACAGTACTCAGAATAAACGTAATAATAGGCAAAGAAAGATTTTGTGGTTCAATCCTCCTTTTAATTTAGCGGTAAAAACAAAAATTGGCAAAATATTTTTTGATTTATTAGAACAACATTTCCAAAAAAAAACTGAGTTACATAAAATATTTAACAAAAACAATGTAAAACTTAGTTATTGTTGCATGCCGAACGTAGGGACTATAATAAATGGATTGAATAAGAAAAAAACTAGGAATAATCCACGCAGTAATCCTCCTACTTGTAATTGTAGAAACAAAATCATCTGTCCATTACAGGGAAAATGTCAGCAAGAATGCGGGGTTTATCAAGTGAAAATTTACAAAAATAGCGAGGATACTAATCCTAAAACATACATAGGTGCTACTCAGGATAAATTTTAAAAAATATATTATAACCACACGAGTAGTTTTAAAAACGAAAAAATTAAGCATAGTACCACGCTATCTACCTATGTATGGAAAACCAAACAAGATAATATAGACCCCATCCTTAAATGGGAAATATTAAAAAAATGC
Source organism: Acanthosepion lycidas (assembly GCA_963932145.1). NCBI lineage: Eukaryota > Metazoa > Mollusca > Cephalopoda > Sepiida > Sepiidae > Acanthosepion > Acanthosepion lycidas. The sequence goes on from OZ010600.1 coordinate 4,111,827, forward strand.
CCCAAATATAAAGCAGGCCATAAATTTTGTAAATTATGTGCAGAGGAGAAATTAGCCATAGCTTTATATGATCAACCTAACCAACTATTAAACTCCAAAACTGAAATCCTTAACGTATGTAGACATAAAAAATCTTGGCTACTAAATTAGATGTTTTCCCGCTTATTTGTCATTCCACCTTAAATTTTTTTTTTGGGGGGGGGGGTGTTTTTTTTTCACCTCCCTCCCCATTTTTGTTGAATAAATATTTACCCCCCACCCACCCACTTAGGTGTTTGTGCTTGTGGTTCTTTGGTCACGTGGTATCATTTTAGCTATCGCCTATAAATAAGCGTTTCTCTTTGCCTCGTTAGCCGAACTTTCCCTGACGATCCGTTTAGGTGAAACCTAGGTAGATTTGTCTGGCTCACTAGGTGTATCTAGGTCTGCTCTACGGTTGTATTGAGCTCTTTTGTTAGTTGTTTACTCGTATCGGGGTTTTTTCTTTGGGCTTCAGACCTGCATCTGTGCGATTTTTTTTTTTTTTTTTTTTTTTTTTTTCGGCAGTAGTTCATGTTTGTAGCTCTTTCTTTTTTTAAAACTTTTTTTTCCCTCAAGATTGATTTGATTATTGGCAAATCAAAAATTCGAGGGTTTTTCGAAACGAGTCTAGTTATCTATATTTGTGTGTGTGTGTGTGTATATATATATATATATATATATATAAGTAGAATTTGTCCCATTAATCAATAAAATATTTTATCACATTTCCTGTAATTGTATCATACAAAAATAAATGAAATAACAAGTATTTAATAAAAATAGGAAATCTTATCTTGCTTATTGTAAAGAAATTTTAAATATTTAAAATTCTATGTAGTCACCTGAAGAAGACCAGAGTGTGAAACTTAAGTAGTGGCTTGAGTCATGCCTCATTGAGGGTTGGACATTGTGAAGCATTATTTTTTTTTTTTCCTGTCTGGATAACCTCGGCATTGAAAACTTTAATTCACTATGTAGGTAAGAGTGTGTGTGTTTGTTTTTTTTTTCTTGTCTAGGGTTTTTAGGTCTTTCAGCAAATAGTCTGTTGGTTGCATCAATATTTTAGGATTGTTTTTATATATAAGAAGAAATCTGTATCAGTATTGTTCCAAGTTTTGAAGGTATTTACAAAAAAATAGGTGGTTTATAAAAATTAATTTTAACTTTTAAGAGAAGGTGATTATACTTTGAATGATATTAGTTTTGTGACTTGCTTACATGATAATTATTATATGTGCAAAGGGTACATTCATTTCAACAAATATTGAAAAATTTTACTTCATTGTTCAGTTATGGATAACATGAGAAAATAGTTATTTACTAAACATCATTTAGTATTGGCATAAAGCCATAAGTATGAATTAGCCAGTGGGAATCAAACTGATTATATAGTAGCTCACTAACCATTACCCAACAAAGCACATATGAGAAAATAGATTTATAACTTTTATAGTCATGATCTCATACTATAAAATCCCTTTGTTTTTGAAATAATGCCAGCTTTATTATTAATTATTGTTCAAATTAACAAATTTAAAAAATATATTTTTTTTCTATTTGTGAAAGAATCTGAAAGCTTAAAAAATGAAAATACAGTATTTAACAACAATAGCATTGTAAATTTCTTTCCCCCTCCCTTTCTGAAAGGGGTGGAGACAACTCGGATTCTAAATGTAGCACGATAATTCTTTTTACAAAATATTCATAAAGATATATCTTTTTAAATTTGGATTTTTGGAAGAAATCCAAGTTTTTTTTTTTTTTTCTTGAATTCTTTGTCAATAGTTATTGTAAAGAATGTCTAAAATTGCTGCCATAGTCTTTTAACAATTTTGAATAATAAGTAACTGAAAGTCTCTTTTTAGTAAAAGTGATCCAATTTTGAATAAGTTGTATGCCTTATTTAGATAATAATCCTATCAAGAATATTGTTCATTTCTGCATAGTTGAGAAAGCTAAAAGTTTATATTGATCTATTTTTAATAAACTGACAAAAGCAGGTATGGCATTATGCTTTGAATTTTAACTATTAATGAAAACATTTGTTTAGTTCATTTTTTATGTAAAGCTAATAAGTCACTTCTCTGATGTTTTATTAATTTTTGTATTATCAATGTATGGTTAAGATTTAATATATTTTTATGCAATTAGCATCAACTGAAACTACTTGGTTACTTTAAGCTTTCTGTCTGCATATATATATAATATATATATATATATATATATATATAATGAGTGCATACTAGCCCAGTATTATTCAGGCTAAATTAGTTCAAAATTAACTAGATTTTATTATAGATTTATTTTCTTTTGAATCTTATAAAGTCTGTATATATATTTATAACTCTTATAAAAGTACAAGAGCTTTCATAATGGGATTAACACATTTTTGTTAAATCTACTTAATATATTTCCTCCAGCTTTGTTTTTCTTTTATATGATTTTTATTATAAGAATAAACTTTAGATTTTTCAGTTGTTTCTCTTGAATTTAGTATGAATTGGTTTAATTCAAGTTAAGATTTTTCTCCTTCTACAGTTGGGAGGGGGCAGCTTCACTTTTTCAAAAGAAAAATGTTTTCCTTACTGGTTGAATTTTCTAAATATATGTAATTCATCTTTAATTGCTTTAACCATTCATAATGCATTACAAATGTCTTATGATTTCATTATGTCCCGTTTTCCATTCTAACTTCTACAATCATATCTTGAGAATAAGCAAAAAGCAAACCCTAAAAAAACATTCATCTATTCAAGCTTACCCTAGCAAAAATGTCTAAATTATAATTAGAAATCACAGTAATCAATATCTGATCAACGACTGAGAGTGGTTTAATGAACATCAATATTTCTTCACATGTTCAGAACATGTATTAAAAGAAACTTGTATTTTGAAAGACTCTATAGCCAATCTCTTTAGTTCTTGAGTAGTTTGAAGAATTTTTACTTAGAAAAATATTCTGATTTTCTTAGTTGCATGTGTTGGTACCAACCATTTATATTCTTTGCCAACAACTATTTTTAAGTTCTACTTGTATATTTTGTGACTTTTTCTTTGGTTATGGTATGATTACAAAGTACCAAACTCTGACCATCACTTATAAGATTCAGCTTGTGAGAAAAGAAAGTTAAGCTGTATAAAATGATGGATTGCTGCTATAAAGGGTTACTTTGTTTATATATATATATTTCTGTCTTTGTTGCATGCTGAACCCTATTTTAACCAAAATACCAATTTTTTTTTTTCAATTTTGAAGCATTCATCTTCTATAATTCTGTGTATATATGGATATACAAAGTGTGATATTAAAATGTTGCATTAAAAAAAACAAGATTTATTTGCAGCTGTAACTAAAAATGGAATACACTAAATTAAGTATCTGATTTTGTGGCCTGGTTTACCACATGTATAGCAAGTGGGGACAATATCACTTTAAACTTTGGTCTTTACATTTTAAGCACTATTATGGTATATTCACTGTTTTGTCTTTTTCAGTAATAATCATTGTGAATGATTTAAATTCAGATTGAAGGCCTTTTAGGACCAGCACACTATTAACTAGTTATTGCTTATCACTTATCACTTCTGGTGTTTTTGATAAAGTTGGACTATATTCAGTCAGAAGAAAATATTACTGATTTATTTACAAATCCTGTCAACAGAGTAAAATTATTGAAATTTCTTTAATGCTCTAAATGAAACAAGGTTGAACTTTTTGGCCATATTTTTTCTTTTCTACCTTTTTATGAATTTTTTTAAGTTTTAAAAAATTAAAAGAATATTAATAAATATTTGTTTAAATTTTATAAAAAAAAATGCTGAAAATTAAAAGAAAAAAAATATATTTTGTTTATATTTATTTACTCCCTCCCATAGAGAGAGAGAGAGTAAGGAGAAGAACATAAGTGCACTCATTCATTTGATTGTGGGGTGTTGTATAACTAACTAGGAATGACTGCCATAAACAACCCCTGCCCCTAATTTATAGATAAATCCTACAGATGCATACTGGGATTTCTTCCTTACCCAAATAAATGGACGATTCTCAGCCTTACCCACCACATTTTTTTCTTTGCAGTTAGGCTATGACTACTTGACTATATCCCTTTTGTATATGAACACTATTCCTGCTTTGTGAACTTTTGCTTTGCTTTAGTTTTGACTTACATTTTTATACATACACACACACACACATATATATATATATAGAAAAAATTAATACAAGTAAAAGGTTTGTAGCTGATTGATGTTACCTTCAGCTCCCAGAGTTTCATAGAGTGACCTTCTGGGAATTACTCTCACTACTTGTCCAGAGGTATCATCAATTGACTGCTTATACTTCCTGATTTTTCTTTTTATTTATATGCAATTTTCATTGGTGTAAGTTTTGTTTTATTTTATTTTTATATAGTTTATGTATGCATTCTCATGCACCCATGTACGTGTGTATGTTTATATATTGTTTGCTTAGTATTATTTTGCCCAGAAAAAGAACAGAAATTAAGACAGAAGATAACGATTGATGTTGCATTTAAATTTTTGAAGCTCAAAGTTGACTGGGAAGCTGGAAGAGAGTTCCACGAGTGAGAAGTACAAGAGAAGAAATTGTCAGCATAGAACCTATGGTTATGTCTCTCACCATTTCAACTGTAACATGATGAGATCCTTGCTACCAATCTAGTACTGTGCTTAAATTCATAGAGTTGAAGTACCATCAACAAAAGTTGATCAGAACAATTGCCATGAAAGTATTTATAAAAATGACACAATGAAGCTACTTTATGCCAGGTCAGGACCAATAATATTGCAGATTGTTCTTTGGATCTTATCAAGAATCTCTAAATATATAACAGGAACACCAGACCATATGTGGCAGCAATATTCAAAGCATTGACAAGATGTTAGACTTATAAATATGTAAGTTAGATTCTAAGAAAAATTGTCTAGAAACAACACAGGTCTACGGCTAGCAAAGTTGGTTCACTAACAATTGATTTTATGTAATTTTTCCACTTCATGATGGTAGGCAAAAAGGTTCTCTTTAAAATTATTAAAAGAGAGTGGTTTCATTTTGGAGGCATTAAAATTCCTGTTCCTTTCTCCCAGTGAACAGATTGGTCATTTTTAATCTTAAAGAATAAAGTACTAGCAACATCCATTGGTACCAACTTGAACATTGTACCTAAATGTGCCTGAACTGCTAATAGAAAACTGAATTCCTATTTTACCTCCTGAGGCCAGTGTACTGATGTGGTGAAGGAGCTATGCTGATGACATAGGTATTCATAGTTGAGATAAGAATGATCTTGAACAAAAAATCCTCATTTACCAGGTGTTTGAAGAAATAAGATTCAAGAGAAACCTTTCCAAAAGAGAAACTATGATCTAGAATTGGAATGAAAGCAATGATGGCACTGATACCCTGAATCTATCATAAAAAATTCAGGATGTAGAATTAATAAATACTTAACATTTCAAATACCTCAGTGTATGGATTTGTTGTAACATATTTAGTATTGGAGATAAGGAAATTGAACATAGAATAGGCTGTGCTAGGCATAGTTTGTCCAGCATTGCAAGATGCAACAAAACTAAAACCTTAACCTAAGAACTCGAGTCATATTCTGAAATAGCCTAATCAGACCTAGACTCACAAATGTATGTCATATATAGCATCCAACTCATTCAGAAATAACTATCAGCTGTATACAACCACTTTTTCAGATCAATGATTAAAAATGATTTCAAGCAAATGAACCCTGTAGGTTTTAGTGAGGAACATCCTTCATCAAATCTCATGGACTAGTAATTCAAATCACAAAAAAGGAACTTTATCAAACAACAGAAACCATGTCAGTTGAAGACTTTCAACGACAGCAACAACTAGAATGGATAGCACATGTAACTTGAAAAGAAAATAATGACATAATCAAGATGTTAATGTTGCATACTATTTCAAACTAAAGGTTAGGAAGGAATCCCCCTCTCTCCCCATCAATGCAAGAAAGAGCAATAACAGTTAACTCGAACCTATTTTCTTGAAAATCTTTTATAAGTTTCAACCAGTAACACTGTTTGGTCAATGAATGCTGCATGTTTCTGTATCAAAATATGGCTAATCACACAATTACCAACATACTCTTATTAACAATCTTGGAGACCACAGGAAGAAAAAAAGAGATGTAACTGAAAGGAAATACGGATAATTGTAAAACTGTCAGCTGAAAAACATTAAAGCCCTGGAGAACTGCCTGCCATACAAAGTGTTCAAAGAAGAATTACTGAAGAGGTTGAGTGTGTTTCCATATGGTGAGTGCATTCAGTAGAGCTGCTTAGTATCAACAGATATAACACTGCTTGTGTTGATTGAGTTTACAGAATTTCACCTTAAAGAATATGGCTACAAAAGGACAGAGATTGATGTACATTAAGCTATAATCGATAAACAACACCAAGGGGTATAGGAATTGAGTAACACTTGTCGAAAAGATCTGCTGACAGAAAGATCAATTAGAGAGGCCAAAAAATTAAATGCAACCTTTATTGCCCAACTCGACATTGACTTGAACTTAAGGATTACATTTAAAAAAAAATGTAAACAGAAAAAACAAAATGGTTGATAGATCAGAGGAAGTCATGGTGAAGTGTTTGGACCAAAATTATAATTAAGTCAGGAGATTAGCAGAAGAATGAAAGATTCAGAGATTTGAAAGATCAGAAGTTTAGTGTGTTACTGAAGGCAGAGTTAATCATTGCATACAAAAATATGGGCATCTGACTAAATGGTTAGAATTTTAGCATTCTGAAAATGAGATCTCTTTTCAAATCTTGGTACAGTTGATTTTTCAAGGAGGTGACTTATTGATTATATCAGTTTGAGGAGAGGATCTTAGAATGTGACACAATTGGGAATTGCTTCAAAACCATACAACTGTTTGACCCAAGCCTTATGAGTGATATTGAATCAGCAAAACTGTTTGGAAGTCATTGACAGCATAAAGTTACAAGTCACCATGACTGAGAATTTGAGTGTACTGCCTTGTTCAACTACTGATCACACCTGATGATGTTCTTTCTCCCAGAAACTGTAACTAAGGTAAACTCAGCATAGTGCAATTATAAACCACATATTGGTTTTATGAGTGTTGAAGAGACACAGATGTGCCTGGGCTGATATTTGCAACAGGAATTATCTAGTTGCCTTAACAGAGGTGTGTACACAGAATTGTAAAATATGTTGTACAGAAAGTGCCAGCTGAATATGAAGAAAAAGAATTATTGCATTTCATAAATTTGTTAAAGGAAACTTGTTTTGAATTGGACAAATACAGAACATTGGTGAAATTCCACTAACATTTCATGTACCATCCAACAAGACTGAGTGTCAAAGGTTTTAGAACAGTAAAAACCACAGACTATAAAAGAACCTGCTATACTTTTGGCCTGTTGTGCTGATGGCAAAACACTGCCAACATTTTTTTATGTTTAAAAAGCACACACACAATATAAAGAAAAAATTCCAAAAGGGTCTATTTGTTCCTATTCATTTATAAAAGCTGAATGGATGAAGTTAGAATAAAACTGGTTATGAAATGTATGGGGAAATTATCCTGGTAGATTCCTAAGAAAACTTCTTTTTTTTTTTTCTCAGTTGGAAATGAACTGGATTCATTAAAAAGATGGTGGGAGAATTAAAAAGCCAGTCAACTGTTATTCTTAATGGAATGATGGGCCAATTTCAGCCTTTAGATGATGTGTGTGAATAAACCATTTATGCATATTTAGTGGAGACATTGGAATAAGTGGTTCCTGATGTCCACAGGAAGAATAAAATGTTCCAACCATTGTCCAAGTGTGTGACTGCGGGAAGAAATCTTGGGAAAATGTCAGAACTGGAATTAAGAAATGTGGCATGAGCAATGTCCTTGATACAACAGAAAACAATGCCTTATTTAAAGACAGTGGTGCCAGTGGTATTGATATGTCTTTAGGCTGAGATGGTCATTTTAAAGATATTATTACAGAACATTAAATGATTTTTCTCATTCTCTTACTGAGTTTTGGTTTGCGTATGTTCAATGGTAATGATACTTTGCTTTCTTTTCTCTTGCACAGTTTTATTACTGTAATCCTGTAGGTTATTTTTAATACTACACGTCTCTTGCTTTATGTCTAGTTGCACTGCTAGCTTGTTTTAAAATATTACATGTTTAGATTCAATTTTTTTTCCTGGAATGGCAGTGTGTCTAATATGCATGTTCCATTCCATCAAATATGGTATATTGTAGTCATTACTTAACATCAAGAAGAGATAGTTGAAATTTCTAGAGCATGTAATGAGGAAAGTGGGCTTAGAAAATTTGATATACATCGGACATTGAAAGCAACAGGGGCGGGGGAAAACCGTGCATACACTCACAGGCTTGTGTAAAGGGATGGCAGAATAGGGTTTAGGAGGGATAGCAAAAAGACAAAAAAAAAAAAATCACCAAGTGCTACAAAGAGCAGGAAATTATGGAGAGCCATGATTGCCCACATCTTGAAGGGACATGGTACATAAAAGAAAAATTTACAAACATTAAAAATATATGAATTTTTAATGTATGATAAGGCATTAAAATTTTAACTATTTGTTCAATTATCTCAATTTTAGAGCTCTGTTTAAAACAACATGTAATATTTAAATTAAAAAAAAATAATATAAATTGTTGATGAGTTCTAATTAAAATCTACCCACTCTTTTCTTTTTTAATATAAACAAATCTGTCTTCTAACTGTATTTCTTTTTTTCTTTATAAATATTAAAACTATTTTTCTTTTGTATAAGTGCTGTCAATTGTTGACACCTTCATTATTTGCTTTTTTCTAGAAAAGAAAATCCATGGCCTGTTGTATCATGTTTTGGATTTCTGAATTCTGAATGTTTTAAATGCATTAATGATATTAACTGAGAAAAATAGTAAAACACATTTTTTCACATCTTTGAAATACTTTTTTTTTAACTGCTTAATGCTCATTTGCTTTTTTTTTTTTTTTTTTCCTTTTTGCTGTCGCATACAATCTTCATCTCATTTGAATTTTTATCATTCTATTTACTTTGTCTTTCCCTCTCCTTGATGGTTTTTTTGTCACCTTTTTCTGGAGAGGTATAGATTATTAGCCTTCTACTACTATCATCTATTCATTGGTTTGTCGAGCACTCATGATTTTTTTCAAACTTTCTTTAGCTTATGGTAATGATGTAAGCCCTCATGGATTTGGAAAAGTTAAAAATAGAACTGAATTGCAATAAATTAATTCAAACTTTTTTTTTTTTTTTTTTTTTTTAAACAAACATTTTCTTTCATCTGATTATTTTTTTGTTTTTAATTTTTCAGAATGATGGATGCTTTTTATTTTTTAACATTTTTTTCTTTGGTTTTTTAATGTTAATCTTGTCTACTTGTGTGTGCTGCTTGCATCATCATATTATTATTATTATTATTTATTTTTTTAAGAGTTTTTTTTTTTTAAGTAATTATTGATATTTTTATTTGTTAGGTGCTGAGTGTAAATCCATGCATACTGTTTTCTTATTGTAACTTGATATGATGAACAGTTGAAGATTGTCAAGAATATGAATGGAAATTTAAAAATAAGAAATCAAAGTTCTTCTTTTAAAATGTTCCATTATTAATGGGGAGGGGATTGTAAAGTATTAAAATTGTTGCAGCAGTTGATAAATTTCCAAAAAGACAAGCTTATATGGATTTAGTAAAGGTAGAGTTAAGTTTGAATCTGGAATCAATAACAACATTAAACTACTGTCATATGATTGTTTCACAAAAGATGTCTTGATGAGTAAAGTGAAACTGAATATCTTCATGAGAATAATTTGATTATCCTTATTAGAGTTCATCTTAATTTGGTTTACTTTCTGATAATCCCAGATTCCGTGTGTATCTTGTCAGGGCACACAACACCAACATATCTGCTATAAGATACTCAGGGTAACGCTTCCTGATCATCAAATTCTGCCTGTTTTATTTCTGTTTACTTAATCCTAAGTTGAAGTTCCCATCACAATTTAGGTTTTCATGGTGCTGAAAAATTTGAATTTTATAAGTGAGAACTCTTTAAAACTTTTTTTCTAAAACCTCAATGTTGTTTCATCAGAGATTTGTTCTTTCTAAAGTTTAGAAAAAAAAAATTGTAGAACAAATTGAAATATATATATTTTTTTTAATAATTACTGAAATAAGTCTAATATTTTCAAAAGTGGGCAATATTATATTTGTTTGAAATCTTGATAATCCTTATTAATAATTTTGTATTAGTATTTACTTTGATCGTTTTTATCTTAATCTCATCAAGCATTTATTCTTTATTTCCAATCCTGCATTCATAGTTTGACATGAGTCAAAATTGTGTTAAAAAGCAATTTAAAACATTGAAAGTGTAAATAAGTCAAAATAAGTAATGATTTTCAAAAGAGAACACCTCACACTCTGTATGTAATGGATGCATCTATGAAAATGTAAACACACTTAACTGAAAAAGTGATATTAGAGTTATAGGTTGATTAAGTGTACATTTGACTTATGATACTTGTGTGTGTACACACAGGCGATTTAGTATGGAAATTACAACTAATGGGATCAACACACATCCATGTGGTAGTAAGAATCCCATTTTTTTTTATTATTTAAGTTAAAAATATTCACTAGAAATAAATGTAAAACTGCTATCTTTGAAATATTTTTTCAGCAAACTGTAAGCTATATTTATATAAAATGATGACACATCAGAGTGATTTCCAATTAAAGTTACAATAATCCTGTTCTGTCCTTAATGCTTGATTTCATTCTTGACAAGTAATTTTTTAAAATTCTATTTTTCAACACATTTTGTACAGATTAAGTGCCAAAAACTTACTAAAATGAATTTTAGGTAAAACATTTCAAAATTGAATGTTTAATCATCAAAACCTTTTTTTCACTGTCACCATAAAAAGAAAAATAGCTAAATGTAAGTGAGAGAGTAGCAGTAAAGTCAGTGAGCAGTAGTAAATGAAATCAGAAAAACAACTTGGTATATTTTCTATCAGATCCAAATGCAATCAGCACTGATTGTTTTGATTCTTTATCACCGACAGAATTTGTTTGTCATATAATCTTATAGTTTAGAATGAAAGTTTTTTTTTTTTTTTTATCTATTTTAACAAATCCTACCTCTTGTATCAAGGGTTACATAACTATTTACAAATAAAAATCCATATTTGCTCTGCTATTAATTCAATTGTTAAGTAATTGGGTTTCTGAAAAACATTCTTTTTAGAGAATTCATAGACAGCCATGTTCCTGCAAAATGAATTTCATATAACATTATGAAAAGTGTATTATTGATTTGAGGAAGGGCTACATTTTTGTATATTATTCATAGCAATGTTTTGTGCATGCATTCTCTTATTAGCCTATCAATGTTGACTACATGTTAACAGCTTTCAATTCCTGTCTGGATAAATAAAGAAGTTATGGAGAATTTCTTACACCTCCACTATATTTATTCTATCAGTTATTGTGACATGCCAATTTAATATATTTTGTCAGGGTGTTTGCTGATGATACGGATGTCGACTTGTGCTTTCCAAAGAACATTAGTGTGAAATGAGAAGTGCATTCAGTCTTTAGTTAAAAACAAAAACAGGATAAATACTGGCAACTTTTGTGCACACAGAACAAATAACATTTTAAATTATTAATATTAATTTTTTTTTTTTTTTTTTTTACAGTAAGGTTAACCATTTACAAAGCCAGGGGCCACTTGAGGTAGAGGGTTATGTTACGAGGCAGTTTGTGCAAATAGGAGTGGAAGATAACAGTTAACCCTAGCCTTGTATAGGTTGATTGTAGTGATTGGGGAAACATCCTGTTGGGGTTTGATTCTAAAGGGCAATTGCTAGGGTGGACCTTACTTCTCAATGATGGAATATGGATGAAATGTAGGTGGTTTGCTACAGTGTAACCCGGATATAAGAGAGTTGTTGGGACCGGAAAGAGATCTCTTATATCCGGGTTTGGTCTATTTTGTTTAGGTAAGTATGGCTCTAATTTGGGACCAGATAAAATCTCTCTTATATCCGGGTTTCTCTTATATCAGGGTCACACTGTACTATGTTAATAGCATGGCAAGTCCTTGCCATGAATGTTTGAATTGGTGGTAGCTTGTCCAAGCACTCTTGTGGAAGTATCAGTGAGAGAGAGGTTGTAGGGTGGAGAATAATTTGTCACTCACAAGGACTCAAAGATGCTTTTGGACTCTATTAAGGCTGGAGAGTAATGTCTGGGTAGTACTCCATTTTGGGCCTGATCTGGCTCTTGTAAAGGTAGAAGATAGCAGGAGGGGTCAAGTACTTATTAGAGGGGTGCAGGGGAGCTGACCATTTTACCCGCATCCTTAGCAATGGATTATGGTCAGGTGCAAGTTTGAGTCCCAGTAGTCTTTCAAGGTATGGTGCTTCCTTGAGGGGGCATCCATTCATCCTGGCTGGCTACATCTGTTCACATGAAAAATGAGCTTTTAATTTTGGCACTTACTTACTTCCTTGTAGATGTTTTTAGTATTTGTTGTGCCAACAAGTTAATCATTAAAGCAAATGAAAATCTTCATGTTTAATTAATCCTGATTTTACTAATGTAAAACAAGTCATTAATACTTTCTATTTTTATAAATATTCTATTAGTCATTTGGTATTATTCTAACATTAACCAAAGAAGATTGGATTTTAAAAGAATTTTTATTATTTATTTTTATTTATTTATTTTTTTTTTTTTTGGTTTGTTTTTATAGAAATAAAATGAATACCTACAAGACACATGGTGGGTTGAACCGTTCCACAAATGCTTTAGTCATTGATGATTTCTCTCTTGATGACCTTACAAAAGACTTGTCAGCTGATGTCTTTGTTGATGAGAAAGAAACCTTTTTTCTGGCTGAAACATCTGGTGAAGACTGTGCACAGATTAAAAGGCAGTGTGCTTCACCTCAAAGTCCTGAAGAACTTGCTTCAGACTTCACATATCCTCTTGAGACTCAGAGAGCCTCCAGTCCATCTCGGCGACCAGCAAAGAAGAAAGTTCTCACAAAGAAAATCTCTAAGAACACTGGCCTTTCAAAAACAACCACTCGTAAACCTGTGAGCAGTCTTGTGTTAACTCCCTGTCACCAGCAAACAAAGCCGAAACAGAACAAAAGTCCATCTCATGCTGTTGAAAAGTGTAATTCTGCAGAGTTGCCAAGTATAACTGAAAGACTTGGTAAGTAGTAATTTTTTACAGTTGATATTGATGGATTAGAAATGATAAACAAATCTTCTTTATAACAGATCAAAAAACTTTGTTTTGGGATTATCTTTATCAAGAAATTATAAAAGTGAACTATGATTTAATTGTATTAATCAGTTACTGGTGGGTATATTATTATACAACTGTAAAATGTCTTAGTTCAAATAATGTAAGCATTAATAAGTCTTATTACGAAATTAACAAGTCTCCAGTGTTGTTTATGGCAAAAGACCATGCAAGAACATTGACTGTGGCACTATGATCATATGCACATTAACTATATGGATTATTTTCTTTATAAACATTTTAGGTTGGAATGAAAATCATGAGAATTTGTTTTTTTGTTTAAGTTTTTTGTTTTTTTTATTAAAGTGGTGTAAGATTCTCTGAATTTCGTTTTTTGATAAGAACACAATTTAATGGTAAAAATAAGGTTTAGAAACTACTCAAAGATTGTAATGGCACTACTGCACTACTAATTGTAAAAATCAGTCTGAAAACTAAGCATTTAACATAATCAAACAAAACTTGAATCTAAATGAACATGAACCTACTTTCAAAAAAAGACATAGTGGGAAGGTTTTTTCCTTTTTTTTTTTTTTTTTTTTTTTTTTTTTTTTCAATTTTAATTTCAATTCAATTTTTTTTGTTCAGTTGTAATTTATTCTCTAAGAAGAATTTTTTTTACTTTGTTTATATCATAAATATTCTAACTTTAAAAAAAGATAAACTAAAAACTGAAGATATCATTTTATCCTTCCTTTCAGATATTCTTCTGAGTGAATAAACAAAAAAAAAAAAACTGAGCAAGTTCATTTTTTGCTTTTTTCTTAAATTTTAACTTTAAATTTAAATATTTAAATTCTAAATAAATGTCATTCCTAATTTATTTTAGTATAAGAAATTGAATTTAAAAAATCTTGTTTGATTAACTTAAATTTCATAATTCATGAAAATTATTGAAAAATTAAAAAATATATCTAATAGTAATTACATCAAAAGGTATTAAAAACACTTCTGAAAAATATTTATAGTTTTTTTTTTTTATTTATTTAACATCTAAAAAAAGATTGAAACAATAAATAAAATGCAGAAAATTTAATTTTAACATGAGTCTTTGTACAAAAATGTTGCATTAATTTTTTACGATATTGTTTGTTGGAATAAACTCAATAAATGCTAAGTCCCTTATTAAACAAAATATATCAGA
>OZ010600.1:4133879-4201379 GCA_963932145.1 Acanthosepion lycidas
TGAGGGTTTGTAATGACATAGTTCTTTTTTTTCTGATACTTGTAGAACATTACTATTTAATATTGCTAATGAAACTGATTTAATTTTATAAAATTGAAAAAAAATTGTTTTTTGCTTTCCATTAGTGAAGTTAAATTTTTCCATTCTCAAAAATCAGACAACCATTTTCTCCTTTTTGTTTGAAAGTTGAATACAAATAGAAATATAGTTTATCTTTGTTATATTATTATCACTTTTTGAAGTCATTTGACCTTTCATAGTGTTAAATTGGTAGAACTGAGTGCAATGAAATTGATTTCTTCCAATTTATTGACTATTATTCTTTGTCTATTCAATATTTGTTCTTGAAAAACTTTACACTATATTTGTGTATCTGCAATTTATATTACAATTTTTCTCTTATTTTCTTAATAAAGATAAGTTTTGTAACAAGGCTTATCATCTTTGAACTTAACATTTTAGAAGATTCTGTAGCAATAGTTGACTTTAGCTGCCTTTTTTTTTTTTTTTTTTTTACTAATAAACTTAAATAATAAACCTAAACTCTTAATATTCAATTGATTATTCAACCACATTTATGGGAGAATATGATACATAATTTTTATATATCTGAACAGTGTTAGGCAATTGAATGACAAAGTAGAACAAAATTCTGTGTAACTAATTTTGCCCTATAGAAGGACTTCATTTGACTAATGTCATTTTTTTTTTTTTTTTTTTGTTTGATATTATATGTGTAGGAGATATAAATGGGAGTGCCAGTTATAATTATATACCAAGAGGAAGAATTCTGAATTTTAAATTAAGTTCAATTTTTTTTTTTTTTTCTTCTGGGCACAGTTTAGCCAATCTTATTCAGTTTTCCCACACTTTGACTTTTACATATTACACATTATCATAACAAAATTTGAAAAGAACGGTGATATGTTGTAAGAGCATGGTTGCAAATTTACCATGAATAACTTACCAATCCATGCATTTTATTAAAATTTTTTGCCTTAGTTAACTGTTTTCTTTAATTAAATTAGCATTTTTAAAATCAAAATTATGGTCCCTCATTATGATGAGTGACTAATGAATTGAGCATGTTGTTTTGTAAAAGATCTCTTGTGTTCATATAATCTTTAATCTCCTCCAATATCAAAAAAATATTTTATATTCAACATTTAATAGAAAGATCATCAAATTTAAAAAAAATAAAAGAATGGACAAAAAAAAATTTAACAAAATGAGAGATACATTATGTGACCTACCAACTCTATCACAACGACAAATGAAAAAATTATCTAAGTTTAGCAAAAAATTTATTAGAATTACTTTGAAACCTATACAAGACTTAATTAAAAAAGAACAACCACCTGAAACAAGAAGTTACTCTATAACCTGTAATGATTGCCATGAGTAATACATTAAAGAGACCGAGAAATTTAAATATTATAGGTTTTTGCATTTCGACTTTCTTTGCAGATCTTCTGTTATTGCACAATGTAGGATACTGAAAAACAAAAAAGCAAATGTGTAGGGAAACTAGATTCCTTAAATTTTTGGAGAGTGGGGGATTAAAATTCAGTGTTTCTACATTTTTAGTATTTCCTGGTACATAATTATAACTGATGCCGACATTTATAACTCCCGCCTAATTCCGTCGATTGCCCCTCCCGCCTAATTCCGTCGATTGCCCCTCCCGCCTAATTCCGTCGATTGCCCCTCCCGCCTAATTCCGTCGATTGCCCTCCCACCTAATTCCGTCGATTGCCCTTCCATATATACATTATTAGGACTGTTGTCTTCATCTTTATTGCCATTTGGCTGTTGAGATGATTTGAATTTTGAACTGAACCCTTTATTTCATCCACCAGGTAGATTCTTCTAGTTCCATGCCATGCCTTTCCCTTTAAAATGTTAGTGCTTGAGATATTTAGAATTTTTTTCCCCTCTGCTTATAGTTAGAATGCATTTGATTATGGTATAGTCATTTGATATATTTAGAGTTATTCGATGATTTATTCATTTTTATTTATGTTTATATTCCCAATAACTTGTCTTAATTTGTTCATCAACAATGTATTAGGTTGGTGCAAAAATAATGACGTAATAATGTCGTTTTTTGACGTATTATTTAATGTCAAAAAACAACATTATTACGTCATTATTTTTGTACCAATCTAATAATAAGGAAAGTCAATATTATTGCGGGTTTGTATTATGGGGTCCACCCATTTCTGATATAAATGGCCTCGTCCTGCTGCCATAAAATAGCCACAGTCAGTCAGAGGAACAGGGTGGAAAGTACATAGACACTGTGATTGAGTTGACGTTAGAAGTTAGTTACAAGGACTCCCGACTCTAAGGAAGTTTACTTTGAGACTGTATATAGCGATCTTTGATTAATACTAACCGGTGTTCCTGGATTTTACTAACAGCATTACCTTTTGTATTTTGTGTAAATACATTTAATTTCTTAGCTTAAATACTTGCGTTTGTCATTTATTGGAGACCGATTTCTCACGCGGAATCCACAACATCTTGGCGAACGAGGATTTGAAACTCTGGCGGATACCCACAACAACTTGACGAATGAGGATTCGAAACTCACACGGAAAGAAAAACTTTTTGTACGTCTAACAACAAACAACTTGGCGAACACACGCAGAAAACTAATCAACAGAAGAAAAATCCTTTCCTCGTCGTTCAACAACAAATTAGCGACAAACAATTTCGAGGAGTAATAATACATAAAATTGAGTTATCATGGAAGATTTTAAAAATATGTTGGTAGAACTGATAAGACACCAAAATGAGCAACAATTACAAATGCAGAAACACCAAAATGATCAACAGTTACAGCTACAAGAAAAATGGCAAAAGCAAATATTACAAACGCAAAAGGAAAATCAAAATAGACAAACAGAGCTCCAGGAACTAATATTGAAAGTAGCGGGCAGCAAACAATTAGATATTGAAAAAGAAGCAACATTTTCGCAAGACGCAGTGTGGAATACCATAGAGATTTTCAAATATTCTCTAGATGAGGACAAAAATTTTGGAGATTACTTCAGAAGACATGAAGACATCTTTAACATAGACTGTCAAAATTGGACAGAAGCAAAAAAGCTACGTCTATTGCTTAGAAAATTAGGAACTGAAGAATATACAAAGTTTGTGGATTATATCTTGCCAAAAAAGACAAATGAATTAAAATTTGACGAAGCAGTGACATGTCTTAAAGAACTCTTCAGTCCCAAAACATCACTCTTCCATAGGAGGTGGAAATGCCTTAACCTGGTAAAGGGCGATAATGAGGATTATTCCACGTTTGCCGCAATCGTAAATAAACATTGTGATGACTTCAAACTAGCGGAATTAACACCGGACAGTTTTAAATCTCATCTTTGTTCAAGGGCTAGTTTCTACAAAAGATAGCGAAATGCGTAGAAGAATGCTTGCAAAATTACAAAATGAACCGGGTCTAACATTACAGCAATTATCGGAAGATTGCCAGAGATGTTTAAGCATAAAGAAAGACGCAGAGGACATTGAAGAATCAGCTGTTTCTCATATACGTAAGTTAAATAAGTCTACGTTCTTCACCCTCCCCGGAAAGAAAACTAAAATTTTACAACAATGAAAAAAGATTCTCACCTCCCCAGAAAGAAAAATAAAATATTATGATAAGAGAAAAAATACAACATACAGGAAAAATTATGACGGATATCGAAACAAATATAAGCCCCCTCCATCAGCATGTTATCGATGTGGAAGATTACATTGGAACAAGGATTGCTGCTTCAGATATAAAAACTGTCATGAATGTGGAAAAAAGGCCACAAGGCATCCCAATGTAGAAATAGAAAAGATACTAATAGAATAAGAGCTACAAGGATGAATAATGATGACAACACCAATGTAAGGAAATATGTAGAACTGGAAATTTTAAACAAAAAGATTAAATTACAACTGGATTTGGGTTCCAACCTCATGATAATCAACTTACAGACATGGAAAAAACTCAACAGACCTACCATGTTACACACTCAAAAAATTGCCAAGTCAGTTACAGGCAAACGAATAAAATTTGAGGGAGAAATAATAGTGAATGTTAAATTTCACGGCAAAACAAAAAACTTAAGATATGTCATGAAAGATACTGAAAATTTAGTAGGTATCGACTGGATGCAGAAATTCAACATTTGGGACCTACCTATCAACTCGTTTTGCAAAAAGTTAGAGGTTGAACCATCAGATACCATAAAATTGAAGGAAGAATTATACAAGCAATTTCCTGAGGTATTTTCAAGTGGGTTGGGATGATGCAACAAATTTAAGGCCAAAATAGAATTAAAAGAAAACGTCCAACCAATTTTCAGAAAGAAGCGAAATGTACCGTTTGCTACTATAGAAAAAATAGACAAAGAATTGGAGAGACTTGAACAAACTGGGATTTTATCTAAAACAGAGTTTAGTGAGTGGGCTGCGCTGGTGGTTTACGTAAAAAAGAAGTCAGGAGAAATTCGCGTATGCACAGATTTTTCGACGGGACTCAACAAGCCAATAAAGGACCACCATTACCCACTACCGAGCCCAGAGGAGGTATTTACAAAGCTCAACGGCGGTAAGATATTTTCAAAAATAGATCTTAGTGAGGCTTATTTACAAATCCCAGTACAAGAAGAGAGTACGAAAATCCCTTGCATTAATACGCACAAGGGATTGTATAAATTCAACAGACTACCATTCGGAGTAAAAGTTGCTCCTGCAATTTTTCAACAAACAATGGACACAATATTAACCCCCCACCCAAAAGGGGATCTAAGGAGGGGGGTATTATGGGGTCCACCCTTTTCTGATGTAAATGGACTGGTCCTGCTGCCATAAAATAGCCACAGTCAGTCAGAGGAACAGGTTGGAGGAACAGTGGAAAGTACATAGACACTGTGATTGAGTTGACGTTAGAAGTCAGTTACAAGTATGCCCGACTCTAAGGAAGTTTACTTCGAGACTGTATATAGCGATCTTTGATTAATACTAACTGGTGTTCCTGGATTTTACTAACAGCATTACCTTTTGTATTTTGTGTAAATACATTTAATTTCTTAGCTTAAATACTTGCGTTTGTCTTTTATTGGAGACCGATTTTTCACGCGGAATCCACAACAGTTTGTTTAATATTTTTTTAATTCAATATAGAAAATCTTTCTTGTTGAGGAATTTGCTTTTATTTTGTATAATAGCTATTTTGTAATAGTTGGGACATTCACTTTTATAGTTTAGAGTGCATGTGTTCATGCTGGTTGTTTTTTATATGGTGAAGTAGTAAATGTATTATTTTTGATGTCTATTAATACATCAGGAAACGGGATTTCATTATCGTTGTTATGCTCGTATGTGAATTTAAGTAGAGATTAGGGTTTTTTTTGTAGTTCATGTATTTTGTCTGCTTTTGATCTAAAATGTGAATATCATCTACATATCTTAGGTAAATGGATTTTTTGTTGTTGTTGTATTAAGTACGTTATTTTCTAGGTTAGTCATTTAGAATATATATTGGTTGGAGGGCCTAATGTATATCTCTACATTCTCATCATGATTTATGTCATGAAACCAAATTATTTTTTCTTTTCTTTTGGAAAAATGCTTGAAGTACCTCTACATTAACTGAAAATATCAAGGAATGCTAGGCTCTTCTTATTTTGATACAATAGGGGAGGTGCTTGTTTTGGAGACAGATCCCCAATGCTCAAGTTGTTTTGTCAACATTAAAAATGTTTTCTGACTCTTAATCGTATTTTTTTTTTCTCTTTTAGGGAAGGTTG
The DNA here is from genome assembly GCA_963932145.1 of Acanthosepion lycidas. NCBI lineage: Eukaryota > Metazoa > Mollusca > Cephalopoda > Sepiida > Sepiidae > Acanthosepion > Acanthosepion lycidas. Next base: position 4,139,693 of record OZ010600.1, read on the forward strand.
CAGTGGGAATTACGACAACGTGAAGAGGAAATTGCTGAACTACAAAAAGCTCTGAGTGATATGCAGATCTTCCTGTTTCAGGAGAAGGAACATGTTCTCCGGCTCTATGCAGAAAATGACAGATTAAAAGTAATCTCTAGTCTTCATTTTTGTTTTATTCTAAAACCAGAAGACAAAACATTACAGATAATTTCGATGCTGTAAAAGTTCACTGTAATATGTCCAGTGTTTACTATTTTACATGAATGCTGTTAACTAATTGAATGAATTCTTTTGCTTCAAATCTTTGAATTTCTATCTCTTCAAACAGTGTTATAGACATTGTATACATGTTGGATAACTTTGTACAATACTTCAACAAATATTATGCCTTTAAATTCCTTGCGGAACATAGGGTTACAAGATATCCTTGCGGTTTCTATAACAAGCCAGTTTTTAAGTGAGTAGGTTGTTAGCCTACTACACAACCCCCAACCTGGAGGATCAGGTTTTGAATTCAGAGTTGTCCTTCTAGACCAGTTGTCACCCAAGGCTATAGAATCCAGTATGTCCTGCTATTTATGCATAGCTGGGGGGAGAAGAAGTGAATTCATACCTTTTTCAAAGCTATTAGCATGTAAGTGAATGTAATGATTCAACTGGAATTCAAACTCTGCTCTCCAATTCCTCAATCCGAGCTGTTATCCATTATTCCACCATACCTTCTAATACTTCAACTTAGTGTGAAACAAATGATCTCTTTCTTCCCAAATACTGATTTCACTGTAAATAGTCATCTGTTCATTTTATTGTTAAGCTAGCTGACACATCCAAAGAATATGGTAATAGTCTCTGTTTAAAGAAACAGCAGAATTCAGGACTATGTATAGAACAATTTGAAGTTTTGAAAAAGGTGATATTAGCCATTTCCTTATAAAGAAACATCTGGCATTCATTAACCAAGCAGCCTGTGCTGTTTTTGGTTGAAATTTATAAAATCTTTCTCTTAAAACAATTTTTCAGGAAAATAGGTTTCTCAAGTCCACCAGTTGTTAATGCATTTTACAATATTGATGGGTGTTTCCTTCCTTGCCTTTTGTTTAAGGTAGTGTGGGATGCCCGCATTTTGTTTTTGTAATTATTCTCTCTTCGTATTACATGTGCTATCCATTTTCGTTGTTGCTGCTGTTGAAGGTTTGGTGATGTAGTTTCTGTTATATGGTAATGTACTTTGTGATTTTGTAATCCATAAGGTTGGTAGAAAGCTGGTCCTCACTAAGACCTACATGCTTCACTCATTCAGAGCTATTTTTAACCATTGATTTGAGAAAGCAGTTAATTATTCTGAATGAGTTTAGTGCCATGTATGACATCCACATGAAAGTCTTGATCTGACAAGACTAAGAACATTAGCATGAAAATTATCCATAGATACATTCATATATGGTTTGATCAAGTGCTGTAATTGTACAGACACAACAAAAAGAGATAACTTTCTTTTATTTCAACTTGGCTTATGTTCAGTGACCAAAAAAAAAAAAAAAAAAATTAAAAATATTTTATATTAATTAAAAGACCTAAAACTTACTGTTAATATATTTTGTAAGACTGTTTCAGTTATGAACTTTTTAGGCTATCTATCAAACCAGGCTGTATTAGAAGCAGGAATCAACTTTTCTTTCTATAAAGACTTTTCTGGATTCTCTCCTTATTTCACAATTTAAAATAGTCCAGACATATTTGATGCAAAACCATTTGAATATTTGAACAGTCTGAATATATCTTCCACAATTTTAAAAGGAGTAGATAGGTTTGCCTATCATGCTGTTCACACTCCTCCTCGCTTTGAACAGGAGTAGAGGTTTATCCCTTGTTACCTGTTTAGGATTGGGTTTCCGATTCTTTCTAAAATCTTTTCATTCTCTTTCACTCCCAGTAGCCCCTTGTATCTTAGTGGCATTGTGGCCTTGCTTGTGGTGAATTGATAAAAAAAAAAAAAAAATTGATATTTGGCATTCTCTCAGAAGTTTGGAATGACAAATGCTCCAGATTGCTCCATCTCCATGAAATAAACATGCTTTTTAAATGCAATGTCATTCGTTATTTTCTGTCTTATTAATTCCTGTTCTTTTGTTGTTCTATCTCCTTAATGGCTTTTTTTATCTCATGTTCTCTCACACTCAGTAACCCCTTGCATCTTAGTAACTTTATTGCCTTGTTTGGGTTGATGTGTTTAAAACAACAACAAATAAAAAGAAATTCACTGAGATGGTTTAAGAACAATGTTTTTGGAAGGGTAATATCCAAATCTGTATTTGCTTACTCGTTGACATTCGTACAAATGAGAACTTCTCTAAAATGATGACGGCAAACCCAAGTTCACATTCTTTGTACTGCTTTCTTTATTAAATATTGGCTGGATTAAGAAAACTTTCTTTTTTTTTTCTTCTTTAGCCACTACCACCGTCCTATCTAACTGATCTCCTATGATACATAATATGAAAAAGTTGCCGCTGTTTGGGTTGGTTTTGCCACATCTACTTCCTCGTAGTAAATTGTACAATCAAGAAGTCCCCCCCCTCCACAAATGAAAATTTATAAATTGAGTAGTTATTTATGAGTATGTCAAATCTAAGTTAAATTATAGATTTTTTTTTTTTTTTGCATTCCTGTAGTTTTCTTATTTCATATACATTATTTCTAATGTTCTTTTTGGGAATTATAGAAAATCTTGCATTCTCAGTAGGGGAAAATTGGCACATTTAGCATTTACTTGAGTCTAATTATCAAACTATTATTTTTTTTTTTTTCCCTCTCCAGCTTCGTGAACTTGAAGACAAACAGAAAATCCAGCAGTTGCTTTCACTTGGCAACTATCCGTCAGGGGAGGTAACCTATTTTCATAAAGAGCCACCTGCAAAAGCCATCATTGAACAGAAATATCCATATAAACAAGACAATAACACTTCAGCCAAAGTGTGTGAGTATATTAGCAAGAGTAAAATCACAATTGGATCTTGGCTCTCACTAATCTTTTTTTCTGATGTTTGTAAAATATTTTAAATATTACAGACTAAATATTATCTAATCAATTTTTATATAAAAATCATAGCAAATTGTTTTTTGTACTATTTCAATATATACATATTAGGTTCAACTATATTTGTGCTACTTTAGAATAGGCTGTATTTAAATTTATAGTAGTTGATTAAATGCCACTTAACCTGTATGCGTATAGAGAATAATAAATTCATTGAACACATTGATAGAGAATAAAAATACAAAAAATCTTTTAACAGCATTTATTCAACCTATATATTGTGACAATCTGAGCAGAACTAGAGATACTACCTGGATTGGCAGATATTGTCTTAACATAAGATCTAGGGATGGCACTGTGTTGATGGCAGACTCAGGATGGAAACTGAAAGAAACAAAGTAATAATGGAAAGCAAGAAGAAAGGACTAACTATTAATTGTAAGGAGACAGAATACATGGTAATCAGCAAAAGAGACATCCTAAGGATTGACAAAATCAAGTGGGTACAGAAGTTTAATTATCTAGGTAGGGTAGTAACAGATGATGGAAAATGTGATACTAAAATCCAAAGAAGCATAGGAATAGTGAAAGATGTCTTTCAGAAATTCAGAAACGTATTAAGACATAGAAAAATATTGTTAGAAATGGAAGAAAATGTGTTGAAATGCTATGTAATATCTTATCCCCTATATAACAATGAATGCTGGATAGTTTTCTCACAGATAAAGAAGAGACTTTAAGTGATAAATTTGGTTCTCTTGACAAATGCTAAGAATACCATGGACAGAAGATCTGAACAATGAGGAAGTCTTAGGGAAAATAAGTATTACAAAAGAACTTATACTTACAATCAGTTAAACTTTGTAGGGTACAATTTGATATGCATGATTGGATTAAATCAAACAATTGCCTTGTAATACTGTACCCCTGGAGCTTACGTAGAAGACCAGTGTGCCAAACCCTGTTAAATGTCTTCGAGATTAGAGCCACAGTTCAAGTTTTGCCATTATTATCAAAAGCTTTATATATGTATTCTGTGTTGGCCATTAGCATGTCAGTGGTAGACCTGGTAAAAGCCATATTGTTTGTCAGAGAGTAGGTCATGAGAGGTAAGATGCTTAACCATTTCAGCATTGATTAAATCCTCAAATAATTTCCTGAAAAGTGGTAGGAGACTAATAGGGCAATAGTTACAGGGGTCAGAAGGTTCACCAGAGTTCTTAAAAACAGAAACTACAGAGGAGGACTTACAATAAGCAGGAAGCAGCGAGATTATAGTTGTAGAATTTGGAGAGAACTGGAGCCAGTTCAGGAGCACATTTCTTTAGGATTATAGCCGGGATCCCATCATTTTCCTTATAGGAGTCTAATTTAGAAATCATGCTTGAGACATTATCTCATGAGATAAGAGATGCCTTCTATATTTCTAAAGAATTAATGGATTTATTTTTAATCCAAAATTTTTATTACTTCAGATGTTATTATGGTGGACATTACATAACAAAATATAGATTATAATAACATTATATTATTGCCATCATATTCTTATGGTATTTTATATTTTTAAAGTCTAAAAGATTATAGTCTATGAATTTTTAGATAAAGCATTTCTTTTGATTTCCTTCATTTTATTTCTGCTTTTTTCGGTGACACATTACATTGAGAGCAAATCTTACTTGTTTGGTTGGAAAAACGTTACCAGAAAGTAGGACTCAAATGAGCCATCAAGTATTGCAATAAGATAACTTAAAGGTTACTATAAAAAAAAACTTCTTTGAATAATTTGAAGTAGACTAGTTTCACTGCAAAGAATATGTTTTGTATAGAAACAGCAGAATTCAGGACTATGTATAGAACAATTTGAAGTTTTGAAAAAGGTGATATTAGCCATTTCCTTATAAAGAAACATCCTTGGAAGAATGAAGTTGTAATTTATGCTAAGAAAGTTGTTTCTTAAAATTATTTTCTATTTATTAAATATTAACATTTTTACTTAGTAAAGCTGTTCTGAAATGGTGAGATTTCTGAAAGTTAAAGCAGCATGAATTAATTATTAGAAATTCACTTGATTTCAATTTTATGTTCAGAATTCAGTAACTGATGTCAATAGTTACTTTACTAAAGTTGCATCAGATGTTGAATTGTTTACATTTATTTAATTTTATAAGTCTTTCCTTTTTGAATTGTTTAGATTTGTTGTTTCTCTTTATAATTCTTTCCTTCTTGAATTGTTTACAATATCAGGTTCAAAGAAGAAGCAAATCCATAATCCTGAGGAAAATGACAACAAAATACTCTCTCTGCAGATTGAATGTTTGCAGGCACAATTGGAAGAGCAAACAAAACATGCGAAAGAAAATGTTGAAGCTCTTGTTGCTGATCGTAAAGTCAAAGAAGAGGAACTTGAGGCTCGAAGACTGAGAGACGAAGAAAAAATTAGAGTTCTTCTAGAAAAGTGAGTAAATTCCTCTAACCTTTGTGGGATTGTGGATAAAAATAAGTTTCTTTGAAAATATTTTGTTTTCTGATACAAAGGCATCCCATGAGGATTTAACTCCATATGCAGTAGCAATAGGTTTTACTAGATAACCTCATTAAGTATTACCTCCCCGTCGGGCACCAATGTTACTATGTTTTTAAAATCTAAATGTAAAAGGGCTTTTATAATTTTTAATGAAATTAACTATATTTTAGTATTTTCCATTTTTAGATATTTTCCTTTTCTTTAGTTGAACCATAAAGAATACAAAACAAGAAATTGATTCACATGTTGGTGGAGACTAGACATTGACAAATCTTTTCACATCTTCCTTTCCATATAAGGCAATTGTATAAAGTGAGAGTTTCTTTAATTTAATGATGAGTCATAAAATCTGGTATTAATTAAAAATAAAAAGATTAAAATAAATATCTGGTATAAGTTTATTAAAAAAAAAGCCTTAATTATAGGTTTATTAAGAAAAAAAATTAAATTAACTTCTTTTTTTTTTTTTTTTTTTAAAAAAAATGAAAAAGCAGATTTCTTTAAAAAAAAAAAATTAATTATAGGGTCCTTTAGAAAAAAAATATATTAATTATAGGGTTCTTTAGAAAAAAATAGATATTAATTATAGGGTTCTTTAGAAAAAAAATAGATATTAATTATAGGGTTCTTTAGAAAAAAAATAGATATTAATTATAGGGTTCTTTAGAAAAAAAATAGATATTAATTATAGGGTTCTTTAGAAAAAAAATAGATATTAATTATAGGGTTCTTTAGAAAAAAAATAGATATTAATTATAGGGTTCTTTAGAAAAAAAATAGATATTAATTATAGGGTTCTTTAGAAAAAAAATAGATATTAATTATAGGGTTCTTTAGAAAAAAAATAGATATTAATTATAGGGTTCTTTAGAAAAAAAATAGATATTAATTATAGGGTTCTTTAGAAAAAAAATAGATATTAATTATAGGGTTCTTTAGAAAAAAAATAGATATTAATTATAGGGTTCTTTAGAAAAAAAATAGATATTAATTATAGGGTTCTTTAGAAAAAAAATAGATATTAATTATAGGGTTCTTTAGAAAAAAAATAGATATTAATTATAGGGTTCTTTAGAAAAAAAATAGATATTAATTATAGGGTTCTTTAGAAAAAAAATAGATATTAATTATAGGGTTCTTTAGAAAAAAAATAGATATTAATTATAGGGTTCTTTAGAAAAAAAATAGATATTAATTATAGGGTTCTTTAGAAAAAAAATAGATATTAATTATAGGGTTCTTTAGAAAAAAAATAGATATTAATTATAGGGTTCTTTAGAAAAAAAATAGATATTAATTATAGGGTTCTTTTTTTAAAAAAAGAAAAATGCAGCTATTATAGTTTTTCTTTTGTTTGTTTTTAAACCATCTTTTTATCTATAAAATAATTATGACCGACAATACCAAAAATGTGATGGTGAAACTTAATTTGTTAAACAAAATAAGGAGCTTGATTTTCATTTTCATAAATGTGTTCCAACTTTTCAAATTTTAATAGTCTTGCCTTCAGCTTTATTCCTATCTCTGGTATTATTTTCAGAGCTTCAAATGTTGCATTTATTTTACATATATTAAGCATATAAAATTCTGGTACTGTCAACTTGTGCACAGTTTCAGGTCACACCTCAGTAAATTTTTGTCATGACTTTTAAAATATTTGATATTATGAAGAAAGAAAAATATGCTAAAAAAAAAAAGGAAATTAAAGATTAAGAATTTTAAAATGATTTTATTATGTGACAATTATGTAAGTGTTGATGATGTGCTCTCAAATCCTCTTTATATTTTTAATTTGAATTCTATATCTAGGCTCCAAAAGACCCAAGATCTATTATATGATAGCACTAAAGATTTCCTTCAGCTACGCTATGTACAGCGGTCAAATGAACGCAATTGGATGTCTGAGAAGGATCAGTTGCTTCAACAATTGGACAAATTTCAGGAATGCTTTCAAAAGAAATGTTCAGAAACAAGGTTCATGTCTTCATCTGGTGCACACGTACTTTCCACATGTACAAATACTCACACCGCTGTTGGAGTCAACACAGGAACAATGGCAGCACCTAATACTTTGGCAGTTGGTCATCAGTATTTTGAACGTGATGACCCACAGGTTGAAGAAGAGATTAAGGTAGAGTATTGCATTTAAGGACTTAACAAAGATTATGGCTTCAGGTTTCTTTGAGTTTGTTAAATAGTATAACAGATCATAACATAAAATTACAAGCATTTAACAAACTTAACAATTTATAAGTTTTTCAAATTTGATTTTAGGTTTCTCTGTGACGTTCTATTAAACTGAGATATATTTCTAAAAAAAAAAAAAAATACTTTTACAAGTTTTTTTTTTTTTTTTTTTTTCAGTTAATTTTGTTCATTTCTAATGATATCAGCAGATTTATTTCTGTCTTTAATAAGATGAATGAATCTCAGGATTCATTTTATATCAAGGAATATAAATTGGCATGCACCCTAAGTGCCTTCTTTTTTATTCACCTCATCCTGATATATTATTTAATTTTTTAGTGTTTGAATTCCTTGTATTATCCATTTCTGTTTCTCATTCTTTGACATACCTCTATCAATTCTATATGCAACCATTGAAGATATTGTATGCTTAATTCTACATTTTCTATCAAATTAAGTAACCACTTTTTTATTTTACTTCAACCTCTTACATATATGAGGGGTGCTGAAAAGTTCTCTAAGAAGGTGCCATGAAATGTATTGGGTTGTCAAATGAGTGTTCAGTTTTTCTTTTTTTTTTTTTTTTTTTTTTTCCATTTATTTTAATCCTGTTATTCCTCGACAGTATTAAGAAATTGAGTGAAGGTGATGGGCAATGGTATCATGAGAGCATCTCAATATGCTGGGCCAATTCCCTAGTGGATTGGCACGGATCCTTGTGGATGACCTCATTCAAATGCTCTTTATCAAACTGAAGTTCCCTTCCTTGAAGTGTGAAAACTATTTCTGTACAGTTCTTTTTCTAATAGCATCTTTTCCATACACAAGTGTCTTGAGCAGCTTCGGTAGTTTTGTAACCTTGAATGAGAGCATATTGAGAAAATGCTCATTTTTGGGTATTTGGCATCGTCATGTCTGAAAAGAGATCAAATTTTTAAAACAATAATAAAAGTTGTAGAGGAAGAATAGATCTGCAAAAAAAAAAACCCAAAAAAACCCCCAAATACTATGATAAAAATATTTTGCATGTTAATTCAAATAACATTGGAAAAAAAAAAGAATGCATGTATCTGACAACCCCAATACATGCAATTCCACATATTAATCTTTAAAATTCAGGACACTTGGTACATCACTTCCAAAGTTTCTTTAAGTATTCAAAAAAAAAAAAATATTCTGATGTTTGTCACAAAAATACTGCTCAGTTATCATCTCCAAATCATTTGAAAATTTCTTCCTTTTCAAACTTCTTTTAATGTTTGGAAATAGATGCAGGCAAATGGTGTGTGTAGAATGAATAGTGTATTCACTCAATTCCCAAATTCTTCAAAACATCCATTTTTTTGCCATATCTGTAAGCAGATATATACAGAGTGCAATGGATAAATTATCGTCTAAATTATGCTAAAATGAAAATAACACTGACATCTCATTTAAACATATATATTTACCAAAATTGCACAAAAATATCTTGAAATAGTGAAGAGTAAATTTTTTCAATAAAATCGCCATTGGTTTCAACCATGGCCTCTAGACGACTTCGGAATCTCCTGCAACTCTTCCAGATGATCTCTTTGTCTAAGTTGGTGAATGTTGTCACTTTATTGCTCTCTCACATAATAATCAAGGGGGTTGCAGTCTGGGGACAGATGTAAGGGGTGATATGGTTGCAGAAATTGTCTAACAGTCATGACTGGGTTCTCCTGCTTGTGTGGCGTGGTGCACTCCCAGTAGCCACCCTCTTGACTCAGGGCAGCACTACCTCTTCAAAGCATTTGATGTAGGCCTCTGTATTGAATCTGAGGCCTTCATCAATAAATTTGGAAGTTCTTTCCTTATCAGAATTATCAGAGTGAGTTTTCCAAGCTATCATACCTTTTCGATCACGATTAGACTCTTCCAACTCTTTCTGAGTCTTCTGCACTCTCCTGAAATTGACACCAAAACATTCTGAAATGTTTGTCTTGGAGCTTCCTGCATGAATGCCAAGTAGTACAGCATGCCATTTCCAAATTTCTAGCAAATTCCTCACAGATAGTGCCCAACTGACCCTACTATACTGTGCAGTCAACAAAATCAAAAACAAAGTGCATGTGCGAAATTTAAAAATATAAAATGTTGACAATTTTACCCATCACACCCTGAAGCTCTACAAAAACAGAACGGCTTTTGCTACCATTCTACTTTCAATGTCTCCTTTTAATTGGTACAGCAGGTTTGTTTAACCCATCTGAAGATAGTTATCAAAATACATATTTTATCCCACCCACAAAAAAATATAATGACCTTAACATATCCTGAAAACTTTTGGTTGTTTAATTTCTTTGTTCTTTGAGAACCATACTGCTCTTATCACATGGACTGTTGTTTGACCTCTGTATCATCGTAGTGTCAGCTTGCTTGACTATATCCACTTTATATTGTTTCTGGTCAATATTCACACATTTTGGTACCTAATTGGTTGACAGATTCTACATATCCAACTGTTCATGAATTATCAGTACAACACATTTATTGGACATCCCTAATTAGTCTCTGCAATTCTTTTGGTCGAGATTTGCTGATTGGCTAAAATTAAACCATTTCAAACAGTACCTCTCCCATTCTCTTAAAAATAGAGTTAGGATTAATCCCTGGCACCTGAGCCATCTCCAAAGGAGAAAGACCAAGGAAACTGGACTATTTTTACCTTCTGATCCAATCTGGTCTAGTATACATGTGAAACTTGCACTTTAAACTCTCTGCATTGTGTCATATTATATCTGAATGAGCATGTGGATATAAATATCTTGGAGTTACCTGTGGAAAAACAGTAGTAGTGTAGTTGAGAATGTCAACATGGTATCATTCTACAAAAATTTAAAGAGGGGTGGGTATGATTCCTGGGAGAATGAACTGAAAATTAAGCAACTCAAAATGGATCTAGATTAAAAAAAAATAGTGGCAGTAACTTTCTCACTTAGCAATAAATCTACAGAAACTGCTTTAATCAAGAGAATAAAATGGATACTAATTGCTACATTTGGTGGTTTTATTATTATTATGAAAGACTAGATTGATCGTGCATATATGGCACACAAAACCTTTGATGGTTTTAGGTGTCTATTGAATTATGGAATTTGATCAAAGATACAGTAAAAGAACTAAATATAAAATGATTTCGCCTGAAAAATCTTCAAAATATCAATGTTGATCTAAATCATTAATAGCAGCAACCCTATCTGAATACATGACTATAGATCTGCAGTTCAATAATATGAAATCAACCTTGAGAAAAGATATTGGAAATAACTGTACAGGTCAAAATAAATCAAATAGTGGATTCAGTTACTGTTAAACAGGTGACAGCAATGTATGCACAATCTACTTCTCTCTCTCCCACCCCCAGTCTATTTCTCTCTCTCGGCCCCAAGTCTATTTCTCTCCATCTCTCGGACTCCCCACCAAATCTATTTCTCTCCATCTCTCGGACCCCCCACCAAATCTATTTCTCTCCATCTTTCGGACCCCCCCACCAAATCTATTTCTCTCTCGGACCCCCCCACCAAATCTATTTCTCTCTCGGACCCCCCCACCACCAAATCTATTTCTCTCTCGGACCCCCCCCCCCACCAAATCTATTTCTCTCTCGGACCCCCCCCCCCACCAAATCTATTTCTCTCTCGGACCCCCCCCCCCAAATCTATTTCTCTCTCGGACCCCCCCCCCAATCTATTTCTCTCTCGGACCCCCCCCCAATCTATTTCTCTCTCGGACCCCCCCCCCCCCCAAATCCATTTATCTCTCGAACCCTCCCCCCCACCCCTAAATCTATTTCTCTCTCGGACCCCCCCCACTAAATCTATTTCTCTCTCGGACCCCCCCACTAAATCTATTTCTCTCTCGGACCCCCCCACTAAATCTATTTCTCTCTCGGACCCCCCCACTAAATCTATTTCTCTCTCGGACCCCCCCACTAAATCTATTTCTCTCTCGGACCCCCCCACTAAATCTATTTCTCTCTCGGACCCCCCCACTAAATCTATTTCTCTCTCGGACCCCCCCCCCCACTAAATCTATTTCTCTCTCGGACCCCCCCCCCACTAAATCTATTTCTCTCTCGGACCCCCACTAAATCTATTTCTCTATCTCCCCCCCAAATTCATTTCTCTATCTCCCCCCCAAATTCATTTCTCTATCTCCCCCCCAAATTCATTTCTCTATCTCCCCCCCAAATTCATTTCTCTATCTCCCCCCCAAATTCATTTCTCTATCTCCCCCCCAAATTCATTTCTCTATCTCCCCCCCAAATTCATTTCTCTATCTCCCCCCCAAATTCATTTCTCTATCTCCCCCCCAAATTCATTTCTCTATCTCCCCCCCAAATTCATTTCTCTATCTCCCCCCCAAATTCATTTCTCTATCTCCCCCCAAATTCATTTCTCTATCTCCCCCCCAAATTCATTTCTCTATCTCCCCCCCAAATTCATTTCTCTATCTCCCCCCCAAATTCATTTCTCTATCTCCCCCCCAAATTCATTTCTCTATCTCCCCCCCAAATTCATTTCTCTATCTCCCCCCCAAATTCATTTCTCTATCTCCCCCCCAAATTCATTTCTCTATCTGCCCCCCAAATCTATTTCTCACTCTATCCCCCCCACTCCACCAAATCTATTTCTCACTCTATCCCCCCACTCCACCAAATCTATTTCTCACTCTATCCCCCCACTCCACCAAATCTATTTCTCTCTCGGACCCCCCCCCCAAATCTATTTCTCTCTCGGACCCCCCCACCCCAAATCTATTTCTCTCTCGGACCCCCCCACCCCTAAATCTATTTCTCTCTCGGACCCCCCCCACCCCTAAATCTATTTCTCTCTCGGACCCCCCCCCCCACCCCTAAATCTATTTCTCTCTCGGACCCCCCCCCACCCCTAAATCTATTTCTCTCTCGGACCCCCCCACCCCTAAATCTATTTCTCTCTCGGACCCCCCCCCCACCCCTAAATCTATTTCTCTCTCGGACCCCCCCCCACCCCTAAATCTATTTCTCTCTCGGACCCCCCCCCCCACCCCTAAATCTATTTCTCTCTCGGACCCCCCCACCCCTAAATCTATTTCTCACTCTATCCCCCCCCACCAAATCTATTTCTCACTCTATCCCCCCCCCACCAAATCTATTTCTCACTCTATCCCCCCCCCACCAAATCTATTTCTCAGATTGAAAAAAAGAAAAATTGCTACTGAACCAGAAAAGAGTGAAAGTCCATTCATAAAGAAGTCAGCCTTTCTCTTTCAAGTTTCCTAATACAATTTATTTTCATATAATATTTAACATAAAAATCATTATATGTGTGATGTGTGCTAGCTAAAAAGATATTTATTTTTTCCAAGTAAATAATTTGCCATACTTGCGTATCATTGGGCACCTCGATGTGGTGTAATGGTTAGCAAGCTTGTCTCACTAGAACAATTATGAATGAGTAGTGAGTTCGATCCTCACTGGGTGCCCCTTACTTTCGGCTTTGTGCCACATCCAAGCTATGCTTGGAAAATCACTATACTTGCATATCATGTGACTTTTGAAGGCCTAATTTTTAAGCTAATTTTAAGGTGGTCACATATAAAATTAGTGTATATACTGCTGGCTCTGGCTACTCTGTTGACCAAACTATATATCCATTCATTGTAGTCAAATTAGCTTCAAAATTAGTTCTTCAAAAGTCACATGATATGCAAGTATATATGGTATATAGAAGAAAAGTTGTGAAAATTATTCATTTGATTTCATAAAGGGGTTAGAAATACAAAATTCAATTGCTAATGTCAGTCGGTGTTAAATATAATGGTTATAAATTTAGTTTATTTCTTATAACCAGAAATTCATACAGATGTTTTATATATATATATACACACACACACTCTTTTTGCTTCTCTCTCTTAGTCAAAGTAAATGCTTTCATGCTTACAGAATATTTTTTTTGTTTTCAGAATCTGGAATTTGAGCTTGAGCAAACACAAAAAATGTCCGAGATGTACAGGGAACAAGCCATTTCCATGGAAGAAGAGTTGTCACGTATCAGAGAAGAAGGTGATGTCACAAGAGAAATATTCAAGGTAAAGTAAATATCTCTACTTATATGCATAGGCAGTGATCGTATTAAATAACCAGATTTTTTTTTTAATGGATGATCATATAATTTAAATAAAGTTTCTGTACTTCAAAAGATGTTGAAATGATGTAAATTATATGATGAGAAATCGTGTCAGTGAAGAGGCATATTTTATTCTAATCATTAATTTTAATTCTCTTGTTTCCTCAAGGTAGAGATAAAATTAACTCTCCATTCTTGGACTTATTTATATCCAGTGAAAACACAAACCAGATCATCCTCTTGGCAGCTACTAGATCTGTTTTCATAACTTTGACCCTAAGAAAAAGGGATTATTTCTTGTTTTCATTTCTCAATTTGTTTTCATCAATGAAAATATATTTGTTTGCCTAAATTCTCAAGGGAGAGATAAAATTGTTCTCCACCCGTGGGCTGATCTCTGTCTTGCTAGATTCAAACCAGATTCACTCTCTTGGCAACCATAACTTCTATCTTCACAACAGGTTCGTTCTTTGTTTAATTTTCCCAATTTGTTTTCATCAATGAAAATATAAGCCCTGTCTGTCTCTCCTTTCATTAATGATATTTGTTTTCCTAATTCCTCAAGAAAGTGATAAAGCCATTTCACAAAATCTGTTTTCATCTGCACATCAGACTCTTGATAGATCAGAAAAATAAACTTTAGGAGAGAAGAAATCCAGATGGTCCTATTTTTACCAAGGAAAATGTCTCCACTCTATCTTTCAGCTCAGCCCTTTTCTGCTCAGAATCATTTAACCACCACAGTTTTGCATCACTCCCTTTTCATTTTTGTCATTTACTTGTATATGACATCCAAATCCACCTTCCTTAAGGTGAGAAAAAAAATCAACCAAAAATGTTCTTCATACATAATGTTTCTACTAAACATGCAGTTGAATTAAAAGGTCATTCTTCTTTTCTGGTTCATGATCATGCATTTTCATATTGGGGACTTGCACTGCCCCTTACAAATTAATCATTCAACATGGAGCTTGCAACTCCACTTACTTTTGTTTCAATTGATATGTTTTTATCTTTTTCCTAGTTTGTCTTTAGTCAATTTTTCTGTTTCCACAATAGTGGATTTTAATTTTCCTTTGATAGCTGTTGGTATTGTTTCCGGTTTTCTTACTGAATTCAACTTGGATTCTTCCTCTGAATTAAAATCTGCTTTGGGAAAGAATTACTAAATGGTGTCTTCCTCTTATTTCCACTTGTTAACACCCGCGGATTAACTGATTTCATCGTTCATGCTTTTTCAGCCTCCATATTGCCACTGTTATGGTGACAACAGCTATTAAAGTGCCTAACATCTCAGACTAATTTATTATGGTCTCTAAATTATCTCCTCTTCACCTATTAATACCCGTTCTGTCTTTCAATTGGTTCAGACTAATTTTCTCTACTGGCTTTAATGAACTTTGGCATCTCCTTTAATGTAACTTCAGGGAATTTCTCTGCCACTGATTCCCATAATTCAGTCCAGTTGCTCAGACCTGTTTTGATCAAATTCACAAATGAATCTTTTTCTTCATATTCTTTGGTTCAGCTCTTCCCCAAACATCTGCCTCAGTTAATTTTAGATTGT
Organism: Acanthosepion lycidas; assembly: GCA_963932145.1. Taxonomy (NCBI): domain Eukaryota; kingdom Metazoa; phylum Mollusca; class Cephalopoda; order Sepiida; family Sepiidae; genus Acanthosepion; species Acanthosepion lycidas. Next base: position 4,155,124 of record OZ010600.1, read on the forward strand.
TAGCATGGACCCTTTTAACTCTTATTCCAGATTATAAACTATACTGACTCTGTCTGTTCCACTATTCCATAATAAGGTTTGCACATCTGGTCCAATTTACCTGTCATCATAATCTCCAACATTTATGGCATTACAATCTCATACCCTAGTATTCTTTCTTACTTTTCCGCATGAACACAATAAAAGTAATTCACTGATTGCTACCTGCACTATGACCATATCTAAACTCAAATTCTTCACTTTTCAATGTATTTAGTATATTCACCTTTTTGTTTTTAAAAATTTTTTCTTCAATTCAAATTATCCCTTTGGCATATTGATTGGCTTCAGACAGGTGTGTGGTGCTTTCCTCCAAAGGTCAGGTCTCACTGATATCTCCACTAGACCTGCATGAGCCCTTGTTCAGGCCAACAACAGCACCAATAAGTAAATCTGTCTGTCTTCCATGACATGCCATCCACACCTCCATCCTCTCCAATCAATGTCTTCCGTTATTTCACAGGATAGGTTATTCTAATGAACTCTATACCATTATGCACCCAAGTGTGTACCTTCCCATGATGACATGCTGATACCGAATCCATCCACCCCATCCTCTTTACTTATGTTTCTGTTAGCATCTTTAAATATCAATATGACCCTGAACAATTTTCTTCCCTTCAATATGTACTAGAAATTGTTTCTGTGAATGTCTGTCACTTTAAAATTTCATCAGAGCCTAGACAATTCACTTCACTTGTAATAAGCCACTATTACCAAGACATGTTCCTGTGACCTTCCTTAATTACCAATTCTTTTGCATGAGACACTACAAGTCATTATTAACTGGTACACCTAGCAATTTATCACCAATTTTCCACATTAATCAAAATCAATATCTTCACATCTCCCGCCAGAAGGATTCCCTGGTTGTCATTTACTATCATTTCTTTGTGTCTAAAAAAAATACCTCACATCGTCGCAACTTTACTGGCTAGCATTATTACACCATCTCAACACCCTATGAGCACCCACCAGATTGGCAGCCCAGAATTTTCTGTCAATGCTCAGTCTTCACCTAGCAATGGGTAGTCCATGAGTATTATTAATCCAATTATTAAAACAAAAACCGATTTTACCACAGTGACATTAAGCATGAATTTGTCCAACAGTTGACTGACAGAAAAAACACAGTCTATCTATCCCCTCATAACTTTCCACAAAATTCCAAGTGACTAAGCACTAAAGTTTTTTTGTTTTTTTTTTTTTCCTTTTCTTATATCCATTTATTTTTTATTTTAAATATTGGTGTTTGGTGAACTGCACCAAGCCCTTCCATTTACAATTAGCAAATGTAGTTTTTACTTAACTACATCACCTAACCAGTATAAATCAACACAGAATTTTAAGATTTAAATAAACTATTGCAATAAAATTTCAGCAATAAAAACAATTCCAGCAAAAACTCAGTATTTATCAAAAAAATCTTTTTTTTTCTCAATGCAATAATGTCTATGATCTTATTCATACAACAATCAAAAGCTTTTCTAATTAAATGTCTTTGCTTTATTGCAATTCTTTTTTTAATTTTCTCCTTTCTCCCTCTGTATTAATGCCTAACTCTCACTCCTATGAGAATGTTCTCTTATAAGTTTGTCTCTCTCCTCTCTCTCTGCTTTTAGCAATTACTACTGGAATTTCTCATCTCATATTGCATAGGCCATCTATCATATTCATTGGAGCATAATTCTTCTTGTTTCTTGGTTCCTTTTTGGGGGTCAGGATAAATTTCTCCCCATCTCCATATATGTGCTGTCTGCACCCATGCTTCAGGGACGACTCTCTTCTATTGGGGTCATTCTCCAGATGCCCCCTCTCACCTTTTCCAGGCCCTTCTCTATGACAGGAGCTTTCTTCTCTTTACTCTGGCTGTCACCTTCCTGATTCCGAACCCAAACTCCCCTTTTCTTGTCTTCCAAATTTCCTTGCTGTCTTTGACCAGATCTATGGCCACTGACAACCTGGTTGGAGCCCCCTTAATTACATTATGTCTGATGCACTCATTCTCCAGTGCATCAACAAACAAATCTGCCAACTGGGCTTGAATAGCAGCATTTTTTCTTACTTCCTCAGGGAAGGCCAAGGCTGACAATTTCATTGCTCTTTCTCCCCAATTCTTCTGTAGTCTCACCCCTTGCCTGGGTAAGTCTCATGAGGCTTCTCATGGCTTCTATCACTGTCTCCTCATCTGTGTATTAGCAGTTTATTTTATGTTAAACCAGGGTCTCTTGCTAAGTGACCCCCCACCTAAATCAGAAACCAGCCCTTCAGCTGCATCATACACTAATATCACAACTTCCACTTCAGACAGTTTGTAGATGAGACATTATTTTCAATCATTGTCAACCAGTTTTTCAACTCCAGTGGGTCTCCTATATATTCTGGCACTCTGGGTCCTACTAAAAGTTATTCAATACTCGAGGTCTTTTCACGTCATTCCCCTCCACAAACCAGTCAGGTCCGACATCAGACACATGCTTGCTCATCCTACCTTATCTAATCAACTGACAAAAAGGGTAAAGACACATAATCTGACAAAATATGCTTACAAACAAAAAAAATACATTTCTATCAGTGGAGTACAAAAAGAAATCGATACAAGAGAAAAAAATAGAAAGAAACTAAAAAGTGTCCTGTCACTCGTCTTATGGTGGCCTCAACTTGATAAAACAGGAAACATGCTCAATTTCAGATCCTTGTAGTCAATTGACTAAAGTGCATTCGTTTTTACTCCCATAATAAATTGTCCTCTATCTACTTTTTTCCTTTTCTTCCTGGTTTGGTTATCGCCCATATGTATGCTACAACATTTAGTATCCAAACTCTTCATCCAAAAAGGTGTACAGTTGTTAAGATGAAGCTCTCTCATTGGCCTACTCTCTCTCTCGCTCACACAGTCTCTCTCTTCCAATCTGATTGCCTCTTTGGATGTAATCAGTTTTTTTTGTAGATTCTTATGATTTATTATTCTTTTTTTTTTTTTTTTTTTTTTTTTTTTTTTTTAAATGTTTCAGGAGAGAAGCAACAAAATGTCCAAGCGTCTGCAGATGATGAATACACGTTATCAAGAATTGGAAAAACGGAGACACTTTGAAGTGGAAGGATTTAAGAATGATATAAAGAATTTGAGAAGCAGATTAAAAGATGTAGAAAGACAACTTTATAAGGTAAATATTTTGCTACAGAAATAAATCTGTATATGTATGTAATGAGAGAGAGCATATATACACACACACACACACACACACACACACAATACAATATGATGAGTGGGATTCCCAAAACAATCACAATTAAAACAAATAAAATTCTAAATTTTTCAATTTCAAATTCAACTTCAAAGTAATCTCCCTTTGACTCAATTCATTTGATCCTGTATTTTTTCCTCAATTTTCTAGACTAGTGCAGATTCTGTCTAAGGCCTCTAACATTTTTTGTTTCACATGGTCAACAAAAATGTTACCTTTTCAGATCATGTCTCATATGATTAAATAAATAAAAAAAAACTACAAGGATTGGAGATTTTTTTTTTTTTTTTTTTTTTTTTTTTTTTTTTTTTTTTGGCAAAAAACTGTTGAATACTAAAAGGCCATGTTAAGATGTGCCAGGTAAATGAGAACAAATTATAAAGAAAACAAAGGTATTCAATTGAAAGTGCATACATTTTCAAAAACTTTCTATACGTATTCAATGTAGGGAAAAAAACCCCAAAAAAAACAATTTATTCAATCAAGCCCCTCCCCTTTAGCTTTCTTGATGACTTCACAGGTGACTGTATGTCCAAATCAGGTGGTGTTTCTCACATTACTAGCCATAGCAAGAACAGTGGTGTGGATGTCGTGATATGGACACTATTCTTATCATTCTTCCCTAGGCATGTCTTTGATAAGTGGGGGAAATGACCTTCCACAATGACAAGGATATTGCGACCACAGCATAAAAGAATGTTTGGGATTGCCATGAAGTTGTCCGTGGTCATGGTAATCTACAGTATGTAGTCCTCTGTGACTATTCACGCCTTATTGGAAGATGCTGCAACATCCTCAATCTGCCTGAACTTGGAGAAAAAAGACCCCCCCCCTCCCGGGCCATTGTTCCTCCGTGATATCCATGAGCACCTCATGGAACGTCACTATGGTCCTCCTGGTGCCCTTGTGCTCTGTCTGCAGTCTTACAGATTTTGTTCTTGGTACACTGCCTGCTAGCTTCTTTGTTTTATGCCTCCTCCATGTTGTTGCAGCTAACTCCAATAAGCCGCCATGTTGCCACATTGGTCATCAGCAGAGAAATTGTCTGGGTGGTGACTGTGTCCAGGGACTTGGGGATGGTCAGGAACTTGTTTCCCTTGGCATAGGGTGCATACCTTTCCTGGAGTGCCATGTAATTCTTCAGGCTCTTTTTCATTGGCCTACTGGCAGCCTATGCTGACACTACAGGGGTTACTGATTCTGAATGCTGTCAGGGAAACTCTGCCATAATGGAGGGGTTCCCTCACTAACATAGATAAAAAATAAAAGAAAAAAAAAAGAAAAAAAAGTTCACAATAAGCACAAAGATATTCCCACAAAAACAAAAGACAAAGAAATGGTACAGCACTGAACAATATGTGGATGAAAATGAACTTTTGTCTTTTATAAGAAAGAAAAATTCCAGTTGCAGAGAATCAATCTCTATTGGGAATGACCAAAATCCCATTTGAAATGACTGCAAACAACTTTCCCCTCCCCAATTTATAGGCAGAAACACACAAATACATGCTGGGATTTCTTCCTAGCCAATAAAACAGGTCAGTTCTCAGTTTCATCTGACTCAGTCCCAGTCTGTCCTGTCTTGAAGTCAGGACACAATGTTCGCTTGTCCGAAGTTGCTTTTGTGTGTCAACCCCAATTCTTAGTTTGTGAGCTTTTTGCCATATTACTCTTGTTTAGCCTTATTACTGTTAATTTGCCTTGCATATATTCTTTGCTTGCTTTATACTATTTTTTTTTTCCTGTTATTTTTTTTTCTTTTTCTTGTTGTTTATTGCAAACTTTGTCATTTCTGTTTGTTAGGCAGTTCTGCCATTTATTTACATCTTACCATGGCCACTTACTCTATAGATACAAAAAATGTTTCTCTTTTTACTTTGTCTTTTTGGCAGAGAAGAGCTTGTCTACTTATTCATCTAGCCTTTAATTATTTTGTTTTTTTTTCTGTTATGAGATTAAAAGAACAAAATGAGACATTATAAAATCCAAATATTTTACTCTAAGTAACACTTGTAAGAAATTTATCTTTTTGTCATTAAATTTTTTTTATTTATCTATTTTAATTTTGTTTCATAATCTTCTTTTTTATTTGACTCCAGGTAACACTGGGCTTAGCAGAAGAAATGGATGAAAAACGACCTGATGATCTGGACTTGAGAATCTTACGAAATGTTCGCCTGTCAACGGGACGTTCTCAGAAAATAATGGGGGAGTTGAAAAATCTCAAATCTAAAGTTTACAGTCTGGAAAATGATTTGAGACAATTATGATCATACACGTAATGTAGACATCATAAAATTATACTCACCACAACACACACTTTCCAGCAAATAAAAGACTGTTACAATGTACCTTGTTTCTTTTAAGGTTTTAGAAACTTTAAATATGCTGGAGATTTTTTTTTTTTTGTCTGGAATTTACATTCTAATTTATTAAATTGCATTCCACTCGTTAATGACAAATATTTTGTGTGAAAATTCTATATTTTTTAACAGCAAATTTCGATGTGTTTTTTTTTTTTTTTGTGTGTGTGTCCAAGGCTCATAGCCTTATTTCATTTATCTCCTACCTCCTGAAGTGTACTTAACAATTTTTATACCAAACCATCAAAATATGTACTTACGTATCTAGCTATATGTATTGTTTGTTTTTTTTTGTTATTTTGTCACCGTGTGCCTTCATGTTTAAAAAGAAGAGTGACTTAGCAAGGGAGGTAACTTATATTACTGAAAAGTTAATTCTTTTCTTTTATAATTAATCTGACTGAAGTCAGGATTTTAAGACAAACGGCAAGTTTTGAGATAGATAATTTTAAAATATAATTACATAACATAAATTTTGGATGAGAAAGCTGTGAAAATATAATCTTGTAAAGTTATTTTTTCCCTCCACATCTCAAGTGTGTAACAGTAAATGTCAATGCATTTGTTCCTTATTTGATATGATTCCTTTTCTAAGAATTGGTTTTCTTGAGAGGAGGTCCCCCCACCCTTCCAAATTTGAATTATTTCCTTTTGCTTTGACCATATATCTTGATTTTTAAGAAAAGCATTCTCTTTCACGGTGTTAAAAAAAAAAAAAGAAACAAACCTTCAAAAATTCTATTTTCTCACCTGTTCTATATTTAACTCGCCTTTGCTACTGCTTCATCCTTTTTTTATGTAAATACATTTTTACTTTTCTACGTTTTTTATAAAAAAGAAAAAAAAAACTTATTTGGAAGCTTGCTTGAAATTTTTCTCTTGTTCTTGTGTAACAATTTTCATTGCAAGTATTGGATTTTTTTTCTACTGGTAGGCATGTGAAATGAACTTTTCAAAAGCAAATAATGTTTGCATGACTTTTTTATGTGCTTTGTTTTTCCTAAAATTGCCTCCTCCCTCCCCAATGAATTTCGTAATTATAACTTAAACACTGTGTGATTAACTCACTCTACCCTGGAGTCAGTTTCATCATGAGGAACATAAGATAGCTTCATTTGTACTATTTAAATTTTGTTTAATGAAAATTATCTTAGCTGAATTTGAATTAGTTTTAAGCTTCTACTTTTGACTCCAGGTTATTTTTTTTTATTTATTTATTGTAACTTAAAATGTTAGAAATATTTTAGAGTAAATTTGTTGATAGTAATTTCTTTCCTCTTAAAATATTGTATTTAAGTATTTCTTAGGATATTTATTTATTAAATAAATTTTGCATTAGTATTATTGTTAGGAAAATAATCCTGTAAAAAAAATTGTTTTTTGTATGGATTTGGCCATTTATAAAAAAGAAACAAAAATAAATAAATTTACATTAACTTTGTTTCTTCCACTCTGCTGTCGTAGAACTGGAAAATCTCTGTTTTTTTTTTTTATTTTGTTACAGTATTTAAAAAAAAAGAAAAAAAAAAAAAAAAAAAAAGTTTGTTTTAGACAATGTAATTTCCATTCATTAGTTGAATTTATTTGGGCTCAGAATTTTTCTTTCATTTCGACTTGAATTTTTGAAACAATTTTTCTTCATTTTCCACTTTTCAATTTCAAGTGGTTTTATTCCATTAACTCTTTCCACCTGCCAACAATATTTCTCTCATTTTCATTCTCTCTCTTAGAATCAATTTAACTTTGCTTGCAATTCTTAAACAGATATTAATGTATATAGATGATTATAAAAAAACGCATTTTTTTTTTTTTTTTTTCTTAAAGTACATGGTTAGACTTAATCATATTATGTCGTACATTTTAATCTTTTCAACTCGTTTCAGTTGATTTAACCTCAATCCCACTTTTACTTTGTCATGGTTGTTAAAAAATCACAAATTAGAATTTGGTGGCTTGAATTTAGTTTAAGACATAAAAACAAATAAAAAAACTTGCATCTGCAATAGGTTAGGTGCAAGAATTTTTTTCTTAATGAAACTAATCTTAATAAAGGCTGTTGACTAAAACTAAATTCTAATGTGTTTAGAAAGTTAAATAAAGTTGCCAAATAGTAAAGAGATTCATTTGCCAAAAAAAAAAAAAAAGAAAAAAAGTTTACTAAGATGTAATCATTTAAATGTTATTTTTTATATGGAAAATAAGAAATAATTCCAAATCATTTGCTGCTTTAAAATATTTTTTACCTAAATTGCTTTTTAATTAGTTTTTCATATTTGTATTTAATGTCTTACCTTTAATAGATTCTCTAAATGTTCATTTTGACATTTCACATAATTTTCAGTTAATTTTATATGCTTGCCAAAATAAATACAAAGTTTAAATGCCAGAAATCTAGATCAATGTCATATAAACTGGTTTAAAAGAGTCTAAATAGTCTTCCTTAAATTTTCTATTTTTACTTTCTTTTATTTTTAATCCAATTTCGCAGAAAATAACATTTGATTGCATTGGTACCAAATCTGTTGTTAGCTCTCATTCTGTTTTCTATGTTTTTTTTGTTTTTTTTTTTTTGTTTTTTTTTTTTACTGTTCTTTCTGTTTTCTGACAATATTTTAAAAAAAATATTTTATTTAATATGAATTTTACTTTAATCTGATGTAAAAATATTGTAAATCCTGTTCATGCTTAGAATCATAAGTTGTGCTTATAAATTGAATCTCGTGATATCAGGTAAATTTAAATTACTGCCTGTGTATTTAAATCCTTTATATCCTTTATATTTTTTTATTTTTTTAATTTTTTTTTATTTTGCCAAGGCCTTTTCATTATTTTATTAGTTTTGCTCTCTTCCTAGATTTATATTTTGTCACAATATTCTGAATCAATTCTTCAGCTGCTAATGTAAATAGAAATAAAGAAATAGTTTCTAAAAAAAATACTCGAACTTGGTTGTGGTAAAAAGCAAAAATATAAAGTGAAATTAAAGGAAAACATTAAACTTACTGTATTTGTTGGTTGATAAAACAATTTCCCTTATCAAAATTACAATGCACTGGCATTACAAATAGGTGAGGAGTGGAATTATACAATACTGAGGTTGTAATTGGTTTCAATGAGCAAACAAAAACGCCCCCCACCCAATATTTTGTAAAACAAGAGTGCATTTTATACATGCATTTTTTTTTTTTTTTTTTTTTTTTTTTTTTTTTTTTTTTTTGTCCAGAATATTCCATGTTTGGTTCTTTAATCCTGAGGATAGAGAGTATTTCATTCAGTTTGAGCTGATTGTTAGCCATCTTGATTTCAAAATTGGATTTGATTAGTCATTATGAATTTCTGACTAGGATTTGTTTTTCATTTTGATTTTTACAAGTTGCTTTTCATTATAACTTACTCTAATAGACCAACATTCTCAGTGAGTTAACAACCTTGATAATAAGAAATCAAGAAAAGCTCTTGACTCAAATTAACAACCCTTATTCCACAAGACCAAACAAAAAGGAATAAAAGAATAATTTTCATTTAATAAAAAGAAAATAGAGATAATCCGTTTTTGTTATTATCCATTGATTTATTAAAAATATTTTTTTTTTCTCCTCCTCTTTGATATATCATTACATTTTGACACATTCCACTGTTTAAATTTATGCAGTCGCCTGGTGGTTGAGAGTTCAGTTCCTGTTCAGGCAATGAATTAATATACTATGATTCTGTGGAAGGAACAGAAGTGACATCAAAAAAGACGATTTAATGAGATGTCCTTAGGCATGGACATTTTGATCCCACCATCCACTAGATTGAATAAAGTTTCATTCAAATTTTTCGTTACTAAATAGAGCAGGCACCTGAAGAAAGGCAGTGTATAAAATCTGAAACGTGGCAATGAGACGATGAGAAAAGCAGTAAAAACAAATCAATTTCTCATTAGTTATTCAGAGAGAAATCTTTGTATCAATCGAATCAGAAGTAATAATAGCTGTAAAGGAATCATGGGATTTCATAGAACGCTCTCAATCACCTGCAACAAATAATCTCTTGCTTAATTTTAAAATGTTTTACAACAAATATCAGGTTTAAAGAGAAACAAGAATTACTTTTAGATATCTAAAAATCCAATTATATAAAATGATCTAAATATGTGATAATACACTAAAGATTATATATAAATGTGTGTTTGCATACACCAAGTAATTGAAAACAAGTTATTTAAAAAAAAAAAAATAAATAAATAAATGTTCATATGTTTAGCTTAACAAAAAAAAAAAAGGGTTTATTCAATAACACCAACAGCCTTGGAAGTGACTGTTTTTCCAGATCAGCAGTTTCAAGTTCCTTGGCATTTTTTGTTCACAGAATTTAAGGTCAATTGGTTCATTTCCTTTTCAGGGTCATTTCATGTAACTGTCCAGGGAACTTTAATCAGGAGAAGTAAGAAACTAAGCCAGCACCTGCTGGACTTGGGTTATGCAAGAAGGAGCAATCTTGCCTCCTCCTCCTCCTAACTCGTCCCCTTCAGCCCAGGGCTGAAACACAATGTCCAAGACATTGATGTTGGCAATACAGAAAGAAATAGCTTTCTTGACACGACTTACATTGCTGATGACCTCCAGAACCTTCACAGATGATGTGAATTTGGTGTGTGTTTGCCTCTCCTGGTTTAGGTCAAAATTATTCTCATCAGAATACCTGAGCATATCCAGCAAATGCTTTGATCAAATTATCTGCACCCCTCCTCTCCACATGACGCTTGTCCCTGATATCCTTGTGACTCTACTGATTTGTGTTGCTCAATGATATCTCTTGTTAATTTGGTGGGGTCATGATATTCTAGACCTGCTGGATTTGGCTATCCTGACAATGTCTGACCATATTTCTTTCTCTTGGCCATGGAAAGGACATCCACACCTCATTCTTAGCCTTGTACCCAAAGGATTGTCCACTTTCATGAAGCTATCTTCAAATTGTTGTGGTTGGCAGCTTTTGCCATGAAATTGACGTGAATTTTCATTTTGGATTGTTGGCTGTCATATTAATGTTCTCAATACGACTGAATGAGAAATGTTAAAATTTGGTGCATGCCACGTAACATTACATTAGGTTATTTTCCACTTATGACCCAGGAAAGGTGCAGTTTCAAATATATGATGCACCTTCTGTTTGTGCATGTATATACATACTCTTTGAAATCAGTTTAAATTTCTTAAAGTACTTATCTCTTGAATAAAGATGCTTTAAATTTGAATAGCCTTAATGCCCAAAAATGTATACTGGTCACACTTGTATGTCACAATGAAAGGTGTATTTCCTTCAGTCAGACAATACAGAAACCTAGATTTTTATTTACTGAACATCCACTTAATAACATTCAAACTGCTCTCAAATCCATTATTATTTGATAGAATTCTTTTGTGTCATAAAGAATTTCATTCATCTACTACGGCATTTGGACCAATTTTTTGTATATAAATTATTTCTTTTTTTTTTTTCTTGTTTTTTTTTTTTTTTTTTTTAAAGCTGAACATTTATCATTGTAAATATTATAATAAAATGCTTTTTTATTATTTATTTAAAAAATTTGCTTCTACTTTTTACTTAAATATTTCTATTTATACTGAAATTTGAGCAAAACTTATACGTGATAGCTGTGCAGGTAAGGGAATGTGTTTACCCAAATGATCACTCACCCACTTGTTTCTCTATTAACCATCTTGTCATACAAATGATATTTTGGCAAGATAATTGCCACTGAGCAGAGCACAGGGAGAAGTGGATTCATACCTTTTCTAAGGGTATTTGTGCAAAGGGAATGTAACCTCAGCTAAATTTCACACTCTGCTGATTGTGTTTTTCATGCTGCTAACAATTTGAATTTTAAACACACATACTTTGGTTGCTGACAAAGAGGTGATTAAAAATGTAAATTGCTGGTCATTGAGCAAATTTTAGAAACTGCTATCAGGACAAGAACTTTTTACCACATTGTGTGTGTAATATATATGATGGGTTTATAGAGCAGGCACTTTGACCATACTGTTGTATGGATCAGAATTATGGACCCCCATATCGATCAGCTGCATGTCTTTTACAAAATTTGTCTTTTGGTGATAGGGTGTCCAATGCTGATCTCACAAAATGCAACATATGTGGAATTGAGACCTGATGCAGTCAAAACTTTGTTGGGCTAGTCATATTGCTCAGATGAGTGATAACAATACCTAAGGTCCTCATGTATAGCCAGCTTGACAATAGACAAAGAAATGTTGGATGACCATGACTCTGGTATAAAGACAAGCTAAAGAGTAACCTTTCAGCAGACAATGTCTCATACTAACATTGAGTGAGTTTTGCCTGGATAGAAATAAGAAGATATTTGTACCACAGTGATATCAGAAATGTTAAAACCAGTCACATTGACAAAAGACAATGGCGAAAAGTGTCATCAAATATTTCTGTTGCTATGTCCTGGCATCCTTGCTGTTGCACAATATTTGGACTTGTATGTAAGTCACTAGCAGGACTGAAGTGTCACATATGATACAAACATAATGGAATGACGTCAGATCTTCATATGTCGAAATTGATGAGACAGTTCATCATATATCTAAATATATATATATATATATATATATATATATATTTCATGTACATATTTCATCTATATATGTATGTATATATTGCATATGTAAAATGTGTGTATATATAGATATTGAGCACTTTACAATAAGTACTGCGCATAATATAAAAATTGCATATATATATATATATATATATATATATATATATATATTATGCAATTTTTATGTATATTATGCGTGGTACTTATTGTAAAGTGCTCAATATCATTGATAATATATTTAGTTGGATTCATGAGTTTGTGACACTGGGTTTCATGCTATTTGTGATCGTCAGACAAACTGATTAATTTTTTTAATTTTGGATTTATGGTTGTGTATATTGTTTTTATGGTGGTAGGAGGAAAAACTGTCATCAGAACACTACTCATACGTACGCAGACATATGTACACTCACGTTCGTGCATTGCAGCTCACACAAACATCGCAGCGTTGTACCAAGCTACCTCACATATACGGTCTCCCTAAGATTCACAAAGATGGTATTTCACTCAGGCTGATTGTTAGTTGCCAAGGCTCTGTGTGCCACTCCCTGTCGCTTCCTTGTAGATATAATTGACCCATTGATCGGAAAGTTTCCTTCACATGTCCGAAACTCCATCCACTTTGTGGAAATAATCAAAGATGCTACCATCCTATGTAACCAGATGGTGAGCTTGGATGTGGTGTGTTTGCTCACCAAGGTACCTACGGAGGAGGCACTCTCAGAGAGACAGATTGGCCTCTGACTCATCCCTAGAAGAATGGACCTGTATTCCAGTAGATAATCTGATGGAGATGTTGACTTTCTGTACACAAACAACAAACTTTGGAATGGGATCACATATATATCGACAGGATGAGGGCTTAGCAATGGGCTCACCATTATCACCAGCAATGGCGAATATATACATGGAATACTTTGAGGAAATGACATTAAAATCTATATCTCTAAAGCCAACTATATGGTTAAGGTACGTAGGTGACCCCTTCATACTCTGGCCACACCAGGAAGATGTTCAGGTTTTGCTGGACCATGTGAACTCAATAAGACCTTTGATACTCTCTTTCTCCATCGTGAACTGTAACAGCACCTCCCATTCTTGGATGTTCTAATATCTTGAACAGAGCATGGGTTCAAGACATCCGTATACCATAAGCTGACATTCACTGGACAGTACCTCAATTTCAACTCCCACCATCCATACAGCGTAAAGAAAAGGATTGCCGCTTACAACACCAAACAAAAGTTATAAGTGGTGACCCAGAGACATTTGATAAAGAATTGGTCAGTATAAGTAGTACCCTACAGCATAACAACTACTCTGGGTACATAGAAGCAGCCCTCAAAAACTGGAATAGGCAGGTACAAGAGGAGGACAACAACACTCAGGAAACAGTCTGCTTGCCTTATGTGAAGGGGTTATCAGAGAAAATACAAAGGATCTGTGGTCCATATAAATCAGGACAACCTTCAAAAGCTCGATGACACTTTGCAGATATCTCACCCGAGTAAAACCTCCCCCATAGAGGAGAACATGACTAAAGCCTGTGTGTACGCTATCCCGTGCAGCTGTGGAAAGAAATATAAAGGGGAGACAGACCGCCCCCTTAAGGTAAGGCTTCAAGAACACCAGAAAGTTGTAAGATGAGGGGAAGTTGAAAAATCAGGCATGGCTGACCACATATGGAGAGAAAAGGGAAATTACTGTCCTCTGTGGGATCAGGTTGAGATCATAGACAAGGAACACCATTGGAAAATTCGTAAACTTAAGGAATCAGCACATATGCTAGGCCCAAAAAATCTCCTTAGCCAGTCAAGCATAGAAATGAATACAATATGGGAACCAGTAATAAGGAGTGCCAGAGAAAAGTGATAATAACAACAAAAATTGCAATATGAACTCTGGTAAAAACATATTGATAACAGCAAAAATTGCAATATGAGCACTGGTAAAAAATGCCTGCTGACATTAGGTTTATAATACCCAGAAATTCATTCACAGATGTCCTCAATGACACATAGCACAGCAGAGGAAGCTGTTAGATCCAGTGACAGGAGCCAAAGAGTGTGAGTTCAATACCCGGTTAGGGAGTGGAAAACTGGGAGAGGGGAATTAACAGGAGATAAATGACAACTGACATCCATTAAACATGGAACTAGAACAGTCTACCTCAGTGAGTGAAATAAAGGGTTCAGTTTGGCATTCCAACCACCTGAAGAAGGCTGGAGTGTACAACAGCTGAAACGTAATAAATATGGCGACAAAGATGAGGACAATAGTCCAAATAATAAAAATAGTGTACATAATACCTCATATCAGAAATATACACAGATATATATGTATATATTTCATACATGTACATAATCATGGTTGAACATTATAAAAAAAATATAAAAACATTATTTCCACACGTGATATAATTTTCAGTTGACAGTATGAATATAATAGCATAATATAACGCTATTATATTCATGTATTCTGAAATATTTTTTTATAAATTCTTCCTGTTGCTAAGGACATTTTGTTTTTGTTATTATTAGTTACTTTGTTTTAATAATCTCATTTTGTTTTGGCCTTGAAAAACGTGTTTGCTAAAATTACAGTTTACCTATTGTATTTTACATATATATATATATATATATATATTTCATTTATATATCAGTCAGTTATGTCCCGTACATGATACATGCTTAGGCAATCATATGTCTTTTGATACATAACTGACAAGGCAGATTTTTTCCTGCAGAATTTGCCATTTCTTTCTGTGGTAAACCAGTTGCCATCCAAGACTATAGAACCTGGTCTGTTCTGCTATTTACCCATAGCTAGAGAGAGAAGAAGAGGATTCAGACCTTTCCCAAGGGCATTAGCATGTATCTAAATGTAATGGATTGGACTGGATTTTGAAATCTGCTTTCCGAATTCTCAATCCAAGTCGCTATCCATTATTCCACAGAGCTTCACTCACACACACACACACACACACACACACACACACACACATATATATATATATATATATATATATATATATATATACATATTTCATATATATATATATATATATATATATATATATATATATACATATTTCATATATGTATGTATTTAATATATATATACATATTTCATATATGTATGTATTTAATATATATATACATATTTCATATATGTATGTATTTAATATATATATACATATTTCATATATGTATGTATTTAATATATATATACATATTTCATATATGTATGTATTTAATATATATATATTTCATATGTACATATATGTATGTATTTAATATATATATATATTTCATATGTACATATATGTATATATTTAATATATATATATATTTCATATGTACATATATGTATATATTTAATATATATATATATTTCATATATACATATATGTATATATTTAATATATATATATATTTCATATATACATATATGTATATATTTAATATATATATATATGTATATATTTCATATATACATATATGTATATATTTCATATATACATATATGTATATATTTCATATATACATATATGTATATATTTCATATATACATATATGTATATATTTCATATATACATATATGTATATGTTTCATATATACATTATATGGATATATTTCATATGTATATGTTTCATATATACATATATGTATATATTTCATATATATGTATTTCATATATACATATATGTATATATTTCATATATATATAATTATATATATTTCATATATATGTGTATATATTTCATATATATATTTCATATATATATATATATATATATTTTATATATATATATTTCATACATATATATGTATATATTTCATATATGTATATATTTCACATATATATGTATATATTTAATATATATATATATATTTCATATATATATATATTTCACATATATATATATATATATTTCACATATATATGTATATATTTAATATATATATATATTTGAAAAATATATATATATTTTATATTTCACATATGCATATATTTCATATATATATTTCATAAATTTCATATATATATACGCATATATTTCATATATATATTTCATAAATGTAATTGTGAAATCCAGTGAAAGTCCTGCATTGTGCAGAATAAAAACAAAGCATTAGATCGATAAACATTTCCTGTTTGTTCCATATTCTGTCACACCCAAAGCTGACCCAAGCCTCGTCTGCAAAATCTGGTTGACAAAATTGTTTGTAGATTGGTGATGGTTGTGCTAACACAAAGTCAGAAGTCATTTTGACTGAAGGTATGAGTGTACTGGCATTGTTGAAACTCTGAATGTGCACTCTCCCAGAAAATGTAATTAACATCTGCCCAGTATAGTCGCAATACAAACAAGATATGTGCTCTCTGTGTGTTAAACAGAAATGTACCTGAGCAAGCATCTGCAAAAAGGATTATCTAGTCACCTTAGCAGGTAGTTGTGCTTAGAAATGAGTGGTTAGTCATTATTAAAAGCTTCTGCAATGAATTTTGGGAATGAACCCAAAAAATATTAACCAAAAGTCGATATTTTGATTGGTTTTCATTGTTTCAAGCAACAATACTATACTTTATCAGTTGAAATTCATTTAATCTTTGTTAATTTGTTAACTATTCAAAATTTGTAGATCTGAGGAAAATAAGAAGGAAAAACAATTCCAGAAAAGATTTGTTTAATAATAAAGAATCCACTAAAGTCAATATTATTGCAAAACTTATTTTAATGTCTGATCTTGATAATGACCAATTGTATGGCTAAAAACATTTGACCCAAAATATTTTGACAATAATTACACTCATTGAATTCAACATGTATTCACTTGAATGTAAACCAAAATATTAATAAAAAATATAAATTTTAAAAAGTTATTTTTATTTTGGTCTTATTTTGGTTTATTATTTCCTTCTCAAATTGATCTATTCTCCTTCTTAATAATATGAAGAATTTAAAACATCAAAAGTAAATGTATTTCCTTTTCAATAAAATTTTTTTCTATTTCACTGTGAAAAAGCGAAAAACAAAAGAAACTAAACTAAAATAAAACTAACTAAAATAAAATACTGAATAAATATTTTGCATGTGACAATAAATAATTTGATTTTAGTTGTCTGTTGTCATTTTTGTCGCCACCTGGGATCAACTTCGCATTTACTCTTATATTCCTGCAACTAAGTTGTCACGAAATGCGAATAATATTTTTCAATTGTTCTTGTTTTGAGGCTCTCAATTGATTTTTTTTTAATGAATAGGAAAATCATTAGCACAAGGGAGATAATTTCGTTATCTCTTGTTAAGAATAATCTCCCTTGAGACCTTTCGTTCTTGTGGAATGACGTCATTGTCTATTTTTGTAACCGTCTGTCATTTCTCCCGTCTTTTGATCAATAGTCGCTTCTTCTTCGTTAGTTAATCTTTGTTTCTTTCGATAAATTTATTCAACTTTTTTAATGATTAAAAAAATTATCCGTGGAGATATATGCTTTCAGCGTTTTTACGAATCGATTTAATATTTTCAGTGATTAATTTTTGAAAAATATTTTAGGATATGAACAAAATTATTATTATTTCATTATATTTTTGATCAAGTGATTCGAAAAAAAGATTTTAATTATAGGCAAAAAAATAAAATAGAAATGAAAATGGGAAGAGTAGATATTTATTCCCCACTTGAACAGAATCTGGTAAAAAAGTCTCTTTTAAAAGTGGGAATCTCATGCATACATGAAATTACTAAGAAACATTGTTCAGTCTGTCTTCTTAGCACTTGCCCTCTGTGATGTCTGAGGCACTTGGGCCTGACCCTGATCCCACCTCCTTCCCAGCCAGATGGAAAAGGCAACACCTTTCTGTTATGGGGATTCTCCTAACCGTGGAGTCAATGAGGTTGAAAAGTAGGAAGTGAAAAGTTCTAAATTATTTCAATGGAATATTATAGCATGATTTAAATTAGAATTAAAAAAATTATAATGGGTCAGAATTTATGAATCAAAATTTTCTGACATTATTACTTTTTATTCACCAGTACATAAAATAAATGTGTAATTTTTTGTCTTTTTCCAGCTGGCCCTCATTTTTCTGCTGCTAATTCCCAAAGATGCATTTAAAGTCAATGCATTTGTAAGAGTAAAGCTTTTGATTGATTCTTAGCTATGATTAATTAATGATGAACATGTCATTTTCATTTATCATTGATTTCATCACAATTCTTCTGTTAAGCTTACAGAGTAATTATACATTCTTATTGCTCAAAGTGGAGTCCAATAGTGTTATGAAAACCTCAGAGAATTCCAGTAAGATATCTTTAATCATTTCTAAGATACAATAGTTCAGAGTTTAATCTATCAATTTTGCTGTTACATGATTTAGACAATTTTGTTGTCATACGAGGTATATATATATATATGTGTGTGTGTGTGTGTGTGTTATTATTATTATTAATAAAAATACATAATACCCCATGCTGTCAGTATGACTTGGAGTTTCATGCCTAATGCAATCTTCAGGTACTAGTTGTTGTTTACAGTTTTGGTTAATATTTCTGGGTCTTGCAAATCCCTAGTGTTGTTTGGATGAATTTTTGCTGTTATTAAATATTTAATTGCACTATAATCTAATTTCTAATTTAAATGTAGGCTCAAACTTATACTTGATATTGAAAATAAAAAATTAGAAATTCTGATGTTCCTTTAAAAAATGGGGGTAACTCTTTTTTTGCTTAAAAATAGTGATAAAATTATAAAATAAATAAAAGATTTGCAGTACTAAAATGATAATAAAAGTAATGATAATAATAGTATAATAATAATAATAATAATAAAATGTAATACTGATAATAGTAATGCTAAAAATAATGGTGATATAGTAAAAATAGTAAAATGATAGGTCATGGTAATAATAACATTAATAATATATATATATATTTATATGCACAGTACTTAGTGGAAAGTGCAAGTGCTCAATATCAGTGATAGAGCTAACATATACAGTTGTATGGGTATTAGTTTTTGACCCTTGGTTTCATGCCTTTGTGATCATCAGACAAACTGGTTTATTTTTTTTTAAATTGGTCTATTTATGCTTATTTGTGTTTGACTATGTTTGGTGATGGTTGATGGGAGGGAGCATCATCCGAAACAAATAGAGAAGATAATTCCCCCTTTCCACCACTATGCATAAATAATCAAACAAATAAACATAAAGAGAATCCATTTTTAAAAAATGAACTAGTTTTTCTGATGATTGCAAAAGTGTGAAACCAGAGTCACAAACTAATATCTATACAACTGAACATATATATATGTATATATATATATATATATATATATATATATATACACATACATATATATATATATATATATATATATATACACATACATATATATATATATATATATATATACACATACATATATATATATATATATATATATATATATATATATACACATACATATATATATATATATATATATATATATATATACACATACATATATATATATATATATATATATATATACACATACATATATATATATATATATATATATATATATATATATATATATATATACACATACATACATACATATATATATATATATATATATATATATAGTAATAATAACAACAACACTAAAACCAGTATCTATGGCATCTGAAATTCAGAAAACTATATTAATCTTGGTCAACATGCTTGAGTAGGATTTTATTTCTATGTATGAAAGTACTCATTAATTTATTTCTTTTGTTTAACAAATTAGGGTTGCCTATATTTTTTAGGATCATTATCTGCTCAGAAAGGCATAGGCTATATTTATCACCTTTACCACTGGAGGGTTTAGTTTTCATTACATAATTCCAGGTGATAGCTGGGTTTCTATTCTCCCTTTTGATTTCTCAGAAAAATTTACAGAGGCCAGTACAGTTACTATATTTAATATAGCCTACTGTCATTTGGTGATGGTAGAAATGTAATTTCTAATGGTTTTCAGTAGAACCCAAATAGAACTTGACCTCACTTTCATGTTTGATGTTTGCTTTATAAACTAAACCTTTGTACATGCATTTGCCATTTAATGGGCAGATTTTGTTTTTTCAGCAGTTGCATTCTTTGTGGGGGTGTGCTTGTTTTGTAGATTGGTTATGTGTCTATTTTGCATATACATTGTTGTGCTGTGATATATATTAGTCAATGGTTTTAGCATAACTGTAGCTAACTTTAATGTTCTTTCTGAAAATCTTTTTTAGCATTGCGGAATGATTGAAATGCTTATGGATTAGATTCAGAAAAATTCTTCTGATATTAGTTTTGACATTTCTGCTAAAGGGTAGGTTAAATTATATAATATTGTGCTTGTGGTGTTTTGGCTTGTTGACATCATTATTGTTATTGTCCAATAACTCAAGGTTAATTTTAGGGTTACTTTATTCTAGTGCTAATACGTATTTGCTTTTATGTTTGTCAAAAATATCCTTATTACAAGAGTTGGTAGACAGCCTAAAGTTATGTAAATTGTTTAGTATTCTAGGATGATGGTTTGATTGTTAGTTAATGCATGTATAAGTCTTTAGTATATGGTTCATAAAGTCTTCTAGATTGGTTCAAGGTTACATCCAGAAAGTTGATCACTTTAGTGTTGTTGTTGGTGGTGGTGATACTCAGACTGTGGTCTTTAAAGAATTTAATCAGGTTCTTTCTTAGTGAGTCAATTTTTTGTGCACTTGTTTTACACGGGAGTAAAAAAAGGAATAATCACCAAAGTAATAAAAGACCAACTAATAAAATACCAACTAACTCACAAGCCTCTGTTGAATCAAATGCATCCATGGCAATGCAAAAATCAGGGTTGTTACGGTTAGTCCACAGGGAACCTTCATGGAACAGGATGGGTTTTTGGGCCTGGTTAATGATATTAATGTCCTGGTTGCTTATAGGACAGTAATTGTTGGCCAGATTTATCGCAGCCATTATCAGTTCCTTGGTGATAGATGGGTAGAAATTGCAAATATTGAATTGAATAAAAGAGCATTCACTTTTCTTTATTTATTTTAGTGAACCAATGACCACCTACCTTTTTTGAATCTTGTTCAAACCAGATATTTATGTGTATATATATACATATATATATGAGGGACAGTGGAGTAATGGATAGTGGCTTGGACCAAAGAATCAGAGAGCCGAGTTTGAATTCCAGTCAAATTTGTTACATTCACTTACCTGCTAATACCCTTGGTAAAGATATGAATCCTCTTCTCCCCCACCCCCCCAATTATGGGTAAATAGCAGGACAGACTGGGTTCTATAGCCTTGGATGGTAACTGGTCTAGGAGAAGAATAACTCTGAATTCAAAACCTGCAGATGGCCGTTTGGGGACCTTGTCACACACAGTGCACCAGGTCTCTGTATTCAGCTCCTTAAAAAGTGTGGTTGGTTCTGCACAAAACCTTCACCACTATAATCAAATCATATGTGCATGTTGTCTGGCTGTCAGTTCCTAGGAACTGAGTGGCCTGACCCTCATACATTGTAAAAGGGTCCCTGGTAGGTGCAAATGAATGGCTTGTGTCAATCAAAGATGGGAGAATCCACAATATATATATATATATATATACTTTTTTGATTCATGTTCAAACTGGACCTGCATGTACATTTTTGTTTCACATGCAAACCAAACCTATAGCTACCTTTGTTTTGTTTATCAACATGATAGAATTGAGCGTTAAGTAATTGAGAAAATGCTAATATGCCATATTAAACTATACTAAACTTGTCTATGTTCTAACATCATAAGTGAAGACAACTGACACTCTCCTCTGTAGAAGCTAATCCTTGAAGATGTTTTGAGATAACTTGTGATGTTAATATGTCAGTTAATATGGTGGGAAAATTCATTATGCTATGGAATTGGAATCTTTGTTGCTACTTTTTTTGCATTAAGATTTGTTAACAATGAAGAAATTTTGAGGCTGCCAACATTAAGATAAACTTTAGTAAATTATCGTCACTGGGATAGAAGAAGAAGATGGAGTTAAAATAAGAATAATCAAAGAATAGGTTGACTGCTTTTTAATTTGTAACAATGACTTGAGAAAATGTCATACAATTTGTCAGTTGGTTAGGGTTAGTTAGTATGAGGTCAGCAAGGATGGAGTAGAAAAACCACGATGAAAGAAATTACGATAGATGAAAACTGATGCAAAAATTGGTGTTTCAGTCCAGTGAGAAAAGTGGAATTCCATTTTGTTTTTCTAGTTTTTCACAGCACTAAATGCAATCTATTAATTTAAACAATTTTTTATTATCCCTATTATTTTTTTTGTGGCTGTCTTGAATCAGTGGACTAGAATCATCTGTTACAAATATTACTTAGTTTTATGGTGACAAACTTTGGGAAAAAAAATTGTTTTGCATTCAAAACCATCACGTTTTTGTTTTTAAAAATTACCTATCATCCAATTCATACTCATCCCCAGGCTTTTGAACAGGAGTAGAGGCTTATCTCTTGTTTCCTGTTTAGAATTGGATTTCCGGGTCCTTCTGAAGTCTTCTCATTCTCTTTCACTCCCAGTAGCCCCTTGCATCTTAGTGACATTATTACCTAGCTTGGGGTGAATTTATTAAATTTTTTTTTTTAAATACTGTGTTGCTTTATATCTCTGGACGTCAATCACAAATGTCAAACATATTTCCCGCTTCTATCATAGTTACAAATTGTTTGTTTTATTTTTTGCTTTCCCTTCCCCACTTCCTTTTCCTACATGAGCTTGTGCTAACAAGCCTCACTAACCTGACAAAGTACCTAACAAATTCACCAACACTCCTCAGTTTTGCATTGTTTGGTTGCATATAAATTTTACCAAAAGATTTATCATTAATGAATATAACTGAAGAGGTTTGCATCAGAAAAATTTGTCCTTCACGAGTTAATCTGGTTAAACATTATTACTTATTATTATCGATTCTTATTGAGTGTCCCCTACTTGTATCCTTGTGCCAAACTAAGTCAATTTTCGTAAATCCCTTCTGGATAAAATATCAGCTGATTTCGATAAAGGGAGATAACTGCTAGTTTCTTTACATCAATACAGACATTGACTTGGTTAGACAAAAGCTTTAACAAATGCTTACATTTTTCTCTTTTGACGGGTTGATTGGGTGGGTGTGGGGTTGATGAAGCAGACTTTCCATCGCCTCCTGAACATTTCCTTCATGCTTTCCCACAACATATGTTTATCTTGGAGGAAACCACATTTTTGTGGAATGTTTTATTTTTTTTTTTTTTTGTTGTAGTTTTTGTCAGTATTTGTTAAAATATTTATTTCAGCCATTTTTAAATTTTTCCTTTTCATTTTTTTTAAGTCTTGATCTGTTTTTTCTTACTTCTTTTTGTTGTTGTCTGTCCTATTTCTCATTTTAATTTCATGTTTCCGTTTTTGTCTTTCTTTCTCCATTCTCATCATTTGCATTTTCTTCTTTCTTTCTCTTTCCATTTCTCTTTTCTTCCCTTTCTTTATTCCTCTCCCTCACTTTCTTTGGCAGCAAGGCCCGGTTCAACAGTTTGTTCAGAAAAGGACAAGGTAGCCATTACTTAACCCCACACCGCAACAACAACAACAAAACGAAAACAAAAAACGAAAAAAACAAAACAAAAAACAAAAACAAAAAAAATAGTGTTCCTTTTGTTGAAAATTCAGAGATCAGGAATTTTCTGTTCACAACCTAAAATTGACCTAACTTAACTGACAAGAGACTAGAGAGTTACTCCCCACAACAAGTAGACGTCTTCTTCTCTGGGGAGAAGAATCAAAGAAAAGTCAGAAAAATATCTGCATTCATAAATAAATTGTTCTCTTTGACTTGAGTCTTAATTCACACAAAACAGTTTATATATATATATATATATATATATATATATATATATATATATATATATATATATATATATTATTATTATTAAAGCACGAGTAATTAAAGACTATGGGACTTTCACTTTTCTGTTTAATCTTTTTCCCGTTTTTTCTTGATTTCTCACAAGTTTTTTTTATATTTGTGTCTAGTCTAAGTTGTTGAAAATAGACCCTAGTCCTTGGTATTTTGCCGAGCACTTTTTGTTATTGTCAACTGTCATCATGGCTGTATGTCTTGATTTGAAATAGGTTGCTTCTTATTTTAGTTTTCTAGATAATATTTTGGGTATTTAGACAGTGTGGTCATATCTATCTATCTATCTATCTATCTATCTATATATATATATATATATATATATATATATATATATATATATATAGATAATATTAGTGGTAAATATGCAAAATCCACAGGTGCATATATACACATGTATATTTTAGAATAAAAAATTTCCGAGAGGATAAAATCCAGGTAGAACTCAATGTCCAGGACAGAGTAAGGATATAATAAAAAGGCTTAAACACTAATATTCCATGTTCATAATTTATTCCATTGGAATCGTAAATACGATCCAATTCATCAGACCTACAAATTCAAAAAGAAAACAGAAAAAAACCCACTCCGGAAATAAAAATAGAATTTAGAGAGAGTGTAATTATGATAATTACATAATTACACTCTCTCTAAATTCTATTTTTATTTCCGGAGTGGGTTTTTTTCTGTTTTCTTTTTGAATTTGTAGGTCTGATGAATTGGATCGTATTTACGATTCCAATGGAATAAATTATGACCATGGAATATTAGTGTTTAAGCCTTTTTATTATATATATATATATATATATATATATATATTGGGTATTTAGACAATGTGGTTGGATTAGTTCATATATATATAAATTAACTGATTTAAAATATGGTTTCTTCGCTACACATGAATTACCATGTTTCAAAAACCGAAACTAAAAACTTCAAATTTGATTATATAGTTAAATTTGAAGTTTTTAGCATTTACCGTTAATTTATTTCATTGTTTGAAATAAGAAAAATGAAAGTTTATATCTAATTTCTTCAAATATCGATTTCACTTTTTCTAAGTGAGTTTTGCTGGGAATATTTGAAGATTTCTAAAAGCAAACAGTTTTAAAAAAATAGTAATAAATGCAGTCAATGCCCTTGGATTCACCTTGATAAAAAATGAGAAAAAAACAAAAAACTGCTGCTCCTCATAAATATGTTTTTCTATTAATAATTAAAACCTGACTGATTGTATTTTATTGCAATTAAAGTAAACTTTGGATTGTGTCATTAAACATAACAACTTAAGTTATAAGGCAGCCTGCACTCTCAGTTATTCTTGGAATTCTTCATAATTCCCAGTGACTTGTGACCTGTGGCAGCCAGCTTAAATTGCCGTCTCCAAGAAGCTGTTCAAATACAGCTGCAACCACACCCAAGTAAACATCTCAGCTGATGATCTAAAAGCAAATGAGGGCAGCTATAGAAATCAAAATTGTAACCTATAGCGACAATGTGGAAATGTATATATATATATACTCCAATATGCCTATTCTATAAATTTTTTAGATGAAGCATTGTCAATTATTATCATTACTAATTATATTATTATTATTATTAATTATTATCATTAATGTGTGACTAAGGCTTTCTTCTGTTGCTTTTTGTTGCAGCACTGAAATTGTCATTCAAGCTTATTAAATCAAATCAGAAATTAAAAATAAACCTTTTGTCAAACTGAAATGGATTTTTTTCATGATTGTTAAATGACAAGTCCACGTCAAAAGTTAATTTTACAAGGAGGTGCTGAAAAATTCTTAGCCTGACCCACTTAACAAAATGTGACCAAATTATTTTTTAATTGAGAAATATTTTTATTCCTTCTTGTCTTGACCAGGCTGAGAACTTTTCAGCACATCCTCATAATTAACCCCGAGGCAGTTTATGTAGGGATTAAAGTTATATATGCCATTTGTAAGTTAATGTGATATATTTAGTAATGTGGTTTGACAAAATAGTCATGGATAGCATGATCAAAGCAGTGCTCACTGCATGTCATGATCACATGGCCAAGTACATTACAAATCATGTCATGCCTTGAACCTAAAATGCATATATACATTGGCCAGAGGCATTTACTTTCCATAGAAACATCCACTAGGTATTTCTCTCTATCTCCCTTTTGAGTACTTCGTGCTTTAGGGTATCTAGGGTATGAATTGAAATAAGTAAGAAAGGCAAAAAATTGCCTTAACATCTAAGATTTCACAATCTGATTTGGTTAATCAATTTTATGCCATTAAAACTTATTTTCAAGACAAGGAATGTGGAAATTTTGGGCCATTCTAAATGAAATGTAAACTGTATTTATTTACTATTTCCATATTGATCTAAGATTATTTTCTTTTAATCATGTCACCCCAAGCAAGGTAATAATGCCACTAAATGTAGGAGGTTACTGGGAGTAAAAGAGAATGAGAAGACTTTAGTGCAGAGAAAGGACAATAAAAGAAAGACAGAAGATTGATGTTGCATTTAAATCTTTGAATATTGTATGTGGCATAGAATGAAGAAATTGGAAGTGATTTCTACAGATGAAAATAAGTGTAATACTGTTGAATTTAGTGTAAAAGAAAACTGTTCTTGAAGAATCCTTTCAGTAATTCTGGTCTGGCTGATTGTGAACTCTCAAAAAAAAAGGTATTTTAACTTAAAAATTATACAAACATTAATTTTCAAATCTGAAACTTGTGTGTTTCTGCCTATCCTCTCAAAATCACTTCAAAATAGTTCCTTGGTTAAATAATAATCATCAAATTGAATTCGAATTGATTGATTGACTGATTAAATGATTGCATTTGGGATCAGAGAGTCATTTATAAACTTCACAATACTTTTATTAGCTTCATAGCATATGCTTCGCCAGGGCTACATATGGTTTTCAATCTAGAAGTGTCCTTCTCCTAGACTGGTTGCTAACCAAGGCTAAAGCATATACTCTATTATTTAACCCATAGCTGGGGAGAGATGGAATCATATCTTTTCCAAGGTTATTTGCGTGAATGTAATGAAACTTGACTGGAGTTTGAACTCAGCTCTCCAATTTCTCACTCCAAGCCGCCTACACATCCATCACACTAACACTGTATCCAAATTGATACAGTTTTTTTTTTAGTTTTTGATTGAGTATGACACTTTAAAAATGTTGTAAAAAAATGGGATTGCACAAAAGAAGATTATTTAAATGCTCTGCCCTGTCGGTGATCATGGCTCTCCACAGTTTCCTTTGCCTTATTATCTTTGAATTAACATGCATTCTTGGGAAGAATAGTAGAGTGGTTTCCGATTACATTTGTCATTGTTTGGAATTCAGAAGTATTCTTCTCCAAGACAGGTTGACACCTAAAGCTAGTGAACCCAATCTACATTACTATTTAACCCATATCTGAGGTGGAAAGAGAAGAAACAGATTCATACCTTTCCTAAGAGTAATAGTACAAAAATAAAGGCTATAATATGTAAATAGAAAATGAAACTAAATAAACATATGCCCAGATACTACACCAGGAGTGGCTTTCGTGGCTTCTGATCTTAATTGATTAGAAGTGATAACCTGTACATGTTTTTTCTTGATGAATCAAGATGAGCTACAATAAATATCCCGTTCAATACCAGAGATTTGCTAATCAGTTGCTTAACATTAACCAGTTCAGCATGTTCTTGGGGGGGGGCACTGTACATCTCTGTTCATGAGCGGGAGTAGTTAGGAAACATTATTTCTAAGTGTCAAGAGTTATTTTTTCAGTTTGAAGGATGAGGCAGCTAAGGCGATTCGGGGGCCATAACTAGATATTTGGGAACATCTTCAATTGAAGTTTTTCACTAAAGTCTAAAGTTCACTCAATGCAAGACCCAAGAGCCACTCAAGGTAAAGTATTGCTAAATGAGGTTTGTGATATGAATGTAAGAGAATGTGTTAGGTAAGAATTATGAAAATAAAGAGGATAGATAATGTCTGACTTTTGACTTGAAGAGGTTAATTGTAGCGTTCATGGAAGCATCCAAGTGGGAGCCTGTTTCACTAAGTAGCAATTCTGGGAAAAAGGCTAAGTGGAAATTTCTTGTTACATTTGAATTATGGAGGAAATGAGGATGATTTGACTCTGTGGAAGTAGCATTGTGTATCCTAGCTATAAAGGTTTAAAGTGCTGGAACTAATGAATGGAGCACATCTGAACATTTGATACGGAAATCACGATGAAGTAGAGATAGCCTTGTGACTGTGGGAAAAAGGCTGTCTGGTGGAAAATAAATCATCTCCTAAAAATCTGAGAGAATGATTTTAACTATCAAGATTTGAAATTGATGATTGTGTAGCTCCAGCCCAGATATGTCAGTAATACTCCATTTTTAGCCTAACTCTGACACTTGTAAAGATAAAGCATAACGGAATGAGTCAGGTACTTTCTGCAGTGATAAAATGATCTAACCATTTCCCCAGAATCTAACAATGGATCCGTATATATGACTTCGACTTAGTGTCTGTAGTGAACTCGAGACTTCATAGATGCTCAACAGATGAGTCGCCTTGAGAATGCAGCCATTCATCGTGACTGGTGAAAATTTAATCTGATTGGTGATCATGAAATGATATTAGCCTAGTTTTGAGGTATTGAAATTTACAATCCTGGTTTTTCCCCCTTGAGCTGTCAGAGCTAAGTCAGATGAGTGATCAGCTGCAAGGCTCCAGACATAAACGTAAGTTGTATCATCTGCATAGACGATAACTAATGATCTGAAAATGTCTCCAGCAAATTATTAATAAAAACAAAAAGAGAATAGGACTAAAGAGATAGCCTTGGGGAATTCTTGCAAAGATCTCATAGGATACAGAAGACTGGTTATTCATAATGACCTTCAAGAACCTACCTGAGATTCGTCCTGGGTAAGACGATAAACTTCATCCAACAGCAAGGCCTCTGATCAGGAGGCTTTGAGGAGCATGGAACCACCTCTTAATTGCCGGTGTTCCCAGGTCCACTCTGATTCGGAGTGGTAGCACCTGTTAGGGTCCCAGCTATGGGTAAAAAGTTAACCTTCAAGCTAGGGTCAAAACACTATGAAAGTGTAAAAATGTTTTAATACCAGCAATAAATTTTGTAAAATTTATTAACAGCAATGAATTTTTGAAGAAAAATTTTTTACGATGTAATATTTTTCCAAAATTGTATTGCTGGTAATAAGCAATACAGTTTTGGAAAAAAAATTACATTTTTGAAGAAAAAATATTACCAGCAATACATATTTTAAAAAAAATATTGCCAGTAATAAAAATCTTGTCAACATTAAATAACCTATATAGGTTGGTATGCCGTAAAACAAACCAAACCAAATCTGCCCGAGGTAAAGTACTTGATTATATTAACTCTTGCAGAGGGGCTATAGCTGAAGAATTTGTGTAACAAACTCCTATACCACACCTTATTAAAAGCCTTTGAGATATTTAAGGCACTCACTCTAATGATGAAACTCCCACCAAGTGCTTCACTGATTCTGTGGGTGATGACAGAACATCAACAATGGACCTAGAAGAGTGAAACTCATATTGTTTGTCGCTTGGGATGTTGTATCTGGTGAAGTGATGAATTAGCTCCTTGTTGATAATAGCCGCAAAGATTTTGTTAATAAAACTAAGAAGGTTGACGATGTTACAATGGAAAAGGAACACTCACCAGCATTCTTGAAAATATAACAAACAGATGCCAACATCTACAGACTTGGGAAACATTTCTCTTTCAGGCAGGGGTTAAACAACTTTGCCAAGATTGAAAAGAAGTGAAATAGAAACAACGAAATGTATTCCTGAGATCCCACCTGCAAGATTATGTCCTACTTTTATTGAAATCTGTTACCCCCGTCTTGCACATTTGGCTGTCATGCATATACCTAGTATACACTTATCTACAAATGCTTTTCTTGTACTTCATTCAACTCAACAGTCTGTCTCATTCCAAAATCGATATTTACTGATCCCCCCCACCACCACCATATAGCTACGATGTGACGCAAGGTGAGGTTTAATTTGTGGTACCCACAGACGTACATGTAGGCCAAGAACAGAAACCCGTGACCACTATCACACTGGTGTTGATATCCATTTAGTGAAATGAGAGAAGTGCTACCACAAGGTTGGAATCCCCGGGACCAGCCATCAATGAGAAGGAGAACAGATACTACATTTTCATCTCGCCCCGATGGTTGGAAATCAAGACTATAATCGTCTAGTGTCAAAATAATAATAAATTTACTCTTTTATGAATAGAGTTTTGCTATTAGAAACTGTCGTGTCCATAAAGAAATACATAAATAAAAAAATAATTAAACTGTCACGGTGTCGTGTCCATAAAAAATAAATAAAAATCAATTATCGTGTCAAAAATAATTATAACAATTATAATTATAACAATTATAATTATCATTAATTCACTCATTCTAAACCAATGAGAATCGACAGTACTTTTTCTCCTCTACACACACAAACACGTGACATTCTCACTATCGAACAAGCAGTTCATACAGACAGGTCGTTAAAAGGTGTGTCAACAAAAATTTCATCTCTTTTCCCGTTTTCAGGCCATAATAGTGACATTTATCGTTTAGCATTCAACAAAGATTCGAGATAAGAAAGCCCCAGACACTTCTTGTATTTTTCCAACTAAATTATATGAACACTCGTTACACGCATCTATCTATCTATCTATCTATCTATCTATCTATCTATCTATCTATCTATCTATGAAGAAATATACTCTTAAGGTGTGATATATTTATGGGATAAAGTGATCAATATCAGAGATAGAGCGTTTGTAAATATAAAAGTTAACATTGAAGTCAACACTTAGAGGCGACAGGCTGTTTCATGTTATACGTAATCGTCAGGCCACGAGTGTTGTTTTTTTTTTTCGGCTATTTACATATACCGGTCAGTGGTGCATTGTGGGTAGTCTAATTTGGCGGTTATTTTACCGTAAGTCGTTTATTTGTTTATTTATTTGGGTTAAATTATTTTGCTTGTTTATATTTATATTTATTTTTTTTATTTTTTATTTTTATTTATTATTTTTATTTCTTGTTTTATATATTTATTTTAATTTTAATTGGTGTTTTATTAACGTAGTAAAAAATTGTTTATATATATATATATATATATATATATATATATATATATATATAAACATACGAGAAAGACTATACACTTTGCTTATTCTTTCTCTTTTTCTTCTGTTGGATCCCGATCCATACGCAGACTATTTTACTCACTATTATTATCTCTTTCTTCTCCAACACCACATAACAACCAGATTATGAATAAGACTCATTTCGTTCTTTCCACGTCTTGCTGTTTCTTATTTTTACGCGTATTTTTAAATGTTAGTGGGATTATAATTATTTAGTCAGAGTAATAACTCCCCTACAAAACAATGACGAGAAGTTGCTTATAGATTTCCATTGGGAAGCAATATTCTTCAATGTTATCTAAGAAAAAAAAAAGTCATGTTTTGAGATGCAACCTTTCTCAGACTACGTAAGATCTTTTTGTATCTTCATGCATACATTAGTTGAACATTTCACTTGGAAAAAATGACACTCCGCAAAGAAATATAAAAATATAGTCTTCTTGTTCATTTTTGGCTTTGGATCTTTTACTGTTTCAAACAAGACGTTCACCTTTTCTATGAAGGAATTAAAATGTTTTTCCTTATTTCAAATTTTGTCATTAAAAAAGAATTTTGCTTAATCCATGACTGTATATTTTTTCTATTAATTTCATTTTGCTATTCTTTTGCTTTTTGCTAAAGACATCATTTTTTTTTTTCATAAATACTTCTTCCATAAAGTTTAATAAATGTTCAATGAAAATTGTTTAAATCATATTGTCACCTTGTAGTAAATAGAGTAAGAAGAAGAACTATACAATTTTTGTTCATAAAGCGCTTCATTAAATATTTTTTTGGGTTCTCTAGTAACTATGACATATTACGTTTCATTATGTGTAATCAATCAATGCTCATCGCCATATTTTAAGGAAGACATTGCTAGGTTAAAATTCGCCCTATTAGTTTTTCATCTTAACATTTGGCGGGAAGCGTCGGAACCATTACAGGCTAATTTAATATTACTAATTCCAAGTAATTGATATTCATCCATTAGGTAATTGTTTATGATATTACCATTAATGTAATTAAATTTACACACTCCATATAATAATAATCTTTCCAACATGCGGTGGCAACCATTTTATTACATTGCTACAAATCAATATGAATTGAAAATTTTTAATCATATTAATGTAGGTACCTCCAAAGATTCGCTAAAGAAATGGCCATACCATGATGAAAGAATATCTTTGATTATTTTTAATGATGTTTTTTTTTTATCCTTTTTAGATCCTTCAAAATTTAAAAAAAATTTGTTTTCCTTGTTTTTGGAAAACACATTGATTTGAAAATTCTTCCAAAAATAATTAAGATTTTAATGAAATTTTCAGCACTTATTCACAAATGAGATTGGTTTAGAAATTTTTATTTTTTAAGAAAATCTTTGTAAACATATTTCTAAATAAAAAGCGTTCACGTAATTCTTAATGTAATTTTACTAAATCTCGCAATCATCAGGTTATGAATATGTATTCAACACCTAAAAAAAATACGCATCTCCGTGTTAAAAATGGTTTTCTGCGATATTTTAAACTAAAAGTAATATTTCTTTTAATCCATATTAATTAAAATTTAAATTGGTTAATCTTTCCCAAATAAAATTTCAGAAAGTATATATTATAGTCCCGGAAAAAGGCGCTACCAAGCAACACCAGCCGAAACAGCAGCAGCAGGCGAAATAGCAGGAGCCTAAGCCGCAGCAGCAGCCTAAGCTACAGCAGCAGCAGCAGCTTAAGCCGCTGGCGGAAAAGTTGCAACAATAAAAGCAGCTGGAGCAACCAAAGAGGGTGTTTCCTTATTAGTCGAGGGATTCACTTGCGATTCACTCCCAAGTATGCTGGACAAACTCTCTGCCTCTGGGCAGAGAAGAACCCAGAGGAGGCTATGTCGGAGGGCAGAGTCTCGTCTGGGGAGTGTAGAAAGCTACTGGACACTGGAAGTTCAATCTATTCTTACTGGACTGACGGGACTTCCAGCAACAGCAGACTAGGTTAGTGCAGCGCGAATTAGCGGGTGTGGTTATTGGGAATAAGTGGTGGGAAAGGCTTAAGGAAAGGATTAGGTCCTTCGCCACTAAATATAGCCAACGACTCACTCTTGATGAGGCTAAAAAGGTGAAGACTCTAGAGGATAGTCTGTTCCGGGCAGTGGCTGGTAGGGATTCCCTAGAGATAGCCGTAGCTAGACAGGCTCTGCAGCGTGAAGCTAGTACACGCTACCAGGGTCAGGTAGATAAACAAGATGTCGAACGAAGCTGTGAACATAGGCGCAGAATTGCGCAAGGAAGTGACCCATCGAGGTCCCGAACGTTACATTCGTGAGATCAAGACCCCGGAGGCGCGTACTCTGAGGTCGATCGATGGCACGTGTGAGGCGTTTCGGCGGCAATTCGAGAGCCGTTTTACCAAGAAGCCTGGTCTCTGTGGCGATTACTTTCGCAGTTATTTGGCCTACTTTGCCCGGCTTTCACCAATTGAAGCGGCTAGCTGCGAGGGTGAGATAACAGAGGGCGAAGATCACTTGGCATTGAAGAGGGTCGGCAGTGGCAAGTCTACGAAACTTGATGGTCTGCCCTTCGAATTGTACTTGAAGCTGTCGTACATCTTTGTTCCGATTTTGACTGTCGTGTTCAACAACTAGTTCCGGCAGGAGTCTATCCCCAACCGGATCTCCAGGGGCGTGATCTCGCTGTTGAAAAAGGGCAAGGGACGGATTTAGACGATTACAGGCTCATAACTCTGCTAAACACAGAGTTAAGGATTTTGGCCAAGATCCTGACTGAACGTTTGCAGTCAGCTGTCGCTACCTTGTTGGGACCTGAGCAGACTGGTGCTGTGAAGGACGGACAATTCAAAGCAACCTGCATCCGCACGCTCATAGAGGGTGTAGAAGACAAGAAGCGAGCCGCACTGATCAATTTAGATCGGTCCCAAGGCATTCGACAGGGTCGACTATTGATACCTGGCTGCTTTCCTCCAGGCTGCCGGATTCGAACCCGACTTCTACAAGTAGATCAGCCTCCTTTATTGCTCTCCCACTGCTGTGGTACAGGTGAACGGAAAACAGTCGGGAGATTTTGCGCTGTCTCGGTCGATTCGACAGGGTTGTCCGCTGTCGCCTTACTTTACGCTTTGGCGTTGGAGCCCCTCCTTCGCCTGCTGATGGACAGGGCGTACCTACGCGGAATCGCTGTCCCTGGTGGAGCTCGCCAGCATTTCTGCGTACGCCGACGACGTATCCATTTTCGTGTCGTGCCGAAGCGACATTGAGGTGGTACAGAAGGTGCTTGAACGGTATGAGAAGGTCACGGGAGCCAAGATTAACCGTAACAAGTCTTCCGACTCGCGGTTATGTGCCTGGAAAGGATCGCGCTTCCGGAGTCCTTTGGTTCGACTGATGGACTCGTCCGCATACTTGGGGTGTAGTTCGGGCCCGGACTCCAGCTAGAGAAGAATTGGTCAGAAGTACAGGCAAAGGTCGGAGCGACGGTCGGGACTTGGCTCCGAAGGAGGTCGTCCTTGAACGGTAGGGCTGAGGTGTGTGCCACTTACGTGTTTCCTCTCAATCTTTACCGCTTGGCTGTATTTCCTCTTTGCAAGGACCGTAACCACTTTGCCAATTTGTGCTGCACGGATCCGAGCACAGATAAAATCGGAGTTAAAGGAACATTATCTTTGAGTTTTGGGTAACAATACAATTGTGGCTGTATGGAACCTACCAGCCTAATAGTCGTATATATGTCAACCGGAAGGACTTTATCTTTAATCAAATTGAGTAAACGCTTTTGAAATTTTGG
Organism: Acanthosepion lycidas; assembly: GCA_963932145.1. Classification (NCBI taxonomy): domain Eukaryota; kingdom Metazoa; phylum Mollusca; class Cephalopoda; order Sepiida; family Sepiidae; genus Acanthosepion; species Acanthosepion lycidas. The sequence continues at coordinate 4,190,353 of OZ010600.1, forward strand.
CTCAAGTGACTTTGTCCTATCGACTGTTTCGTGCGGTCCCAACCTTATAAATTTGTCTCCATCTTCCAAAATCAACATCTTGTTGATATATCCATCGTAATTCATAACTACTACCTCGACACCTTTATCAGGTTTAGTTATAATCACATTTATTACGACATAGTCTAGAAAATATGGGTTATCTTCCCTTAGTTGCATTGACTCCCAACAGGGCTGATTTTGGAAGAGGCCATTGAAGAAAACAATAATGACGAAAAAAGATCAAAAAGATAAAAGACGAGCATGTTGTCTATTCTTTTTTCGTATCGTCTTGGCTGAGGAGGAAGTGACGTAGGTCGTTAATGATTGGTTGTTTGTAATTTCAAGATCAGCAGTGGCAGTTACTTAATGTGTCCATTTGTTGCGTGCTTGGTGGATTTTTTTGCTTCAGGATCGCCTACCGGAATAGTATTGTTTCGGTAAGGTCTCTTGGTCGAACAAGTATGATGTTGCAAGACCCCAAACTTGTCATGACCCCAAGTCATAATATCACTGACGAGGCGATTCTGTTCACTCGTTGGAGTGTTTTCATGACAGTATTAGAAATAGGTGCCGAACGAGGAGACAGCCAAGAGGTTCTGAACAGAGAAGGCACTTCGACGTGGTGTAAAGTTTAGCAAGCTTTTTCTTGCTAGATCAATTACAACTGCATAGCGAGTTCGATCCTCACTGGGTGCTTCATACTTTCGGCCTTGTGCCACATCTAAGCTATGCTTAGAAAATCATTGCACCTCGACGTAGTGTAATGGTTAGCAAGCTTGTTTCGCTAGGACGATTACGACTAAATAGTGAGTTCGATCCTCAGTGGGTACACCATACTTTCGGCCTTGTGTCACATCTAAGTTAAGCTTAGAAAATCATTATATCATCGATAAGTAATATATATAATTTTATATTCAAGAATTTTTATGTCATGGGATGTTTTTGTAGGTCCACTGTGTGTATTTGGTATTGTGGTGTAGAGGGCCGTGTGGGTTTGAGTGTTGTTGAATTAGGGACACGTGCCGTTTATTTCCTGCTATAGGGTCCAACTACAAGAACAATGGCGGACTTAAGTTGAGTCCAACCGAAGATGTAAAGAAAATAAACAAGACCTATATATATATGTCAAAAAATATGTGTATTAAACAACAAATTTACAAGTGATAAACACATCAACATTGTGTTTGTGTGTGAACGTAAAGAGTTTGTATTTTGGTGAATGTTCGTACGTTCGTACTTATGTGTATGTGTGTTTCATTGCGTTTCCCCACAAGTGGGCGAAAAACGCTGATCTATGTGTGAGATCACATTTTTAAATGTGCCCGCTGAAATGCAAAGTAAAAAAGATCACTAGGCAAGAAGTCGCCCAGTATTTATAGTGTAGGGAGAGCGACCCCTAGTGAACAATTAGGTAATTGTTGAAACTTGACTAATGCATGGAATAATAATGCAACACAAAATGTACTTAGAACAAAATGTATTGAAACAAGAAAGTGTACACAATATTTACATATAGTCTTTTGTATATTCCTGGGAAGACCGTTCCTGGAGAGTGTGTTGACTGAGTCGCAGTCGGGCAGAGTCTCTGGTTGAATCTCTTGATTCCTTCCCTCTCTTCCCGGTACCAACCATATTTATATGGTCGGTACTCCACTATGCAAATTAGGTGGATCCTACTACAACACCCCCTCCCAAGCCTTGGAATCCCTTTTGGATTTCAAACTGGCTTCCTATATGGGTTGATGTTTATGGCTATTTCTTTGTAGATCCATTTGCATACTTCATATGCATATGTCCATCCGCTTAATTTTAATATTTTTTCCGTTTTGGATTCACGTCCAATGGTTCCGTGAACTTTCGTTTCCTACCGGATCTTCTCGGTTCAGGAGTATTCTGCGGAGGTTCTACTTGAAACATATCATACATTACATCAATGGGATCTTCCTCCTCATCCGGTATACTCTCTTCATGCTCTAGAACGTAGCATTTTTTAACTTGGTTCTGGTGCCTTTTATGAGTATTCTTCGGCCCTTTAATTATGTAAATCAGGTCACCGATTCTCTTGTCCACTATGCCTCGCTCCCAGAACTCAACGTTGTTTTTGTAGCACTTGAAAAACACCTTCTCTCCGGAGGTGTATCTTTTTTCTCGCTGTATACATAGTATTCTTTACTCTATTTTTCCTGGCAAAAGCTTGTCAAACACTGACTTAACTTTCCTAGCGAACATTAGTTCAGCTGGTGCCATGTTTGAGTGTGTTCTTTGGTTTGGCGTGATTCTGTATACTTGTAGGAATTGCTGAAGCGCCTTTTCCGTTGGAACTCCTGAGGCTTTCTTCAGCGCGCGCTTTAAAGTATCGACAAATCTTTCTGCGAGTCCATTGGACCTCGGATGATACGGCGGCGTCGTTATGTGGTTAATTTGATATAACTCACAAAATTCCTTAAATTCTTCAAAAGTGAATTGTGTACCATTGTCACTCACAATACACTCTGGCACACCGAACCGTGCAAATAGTTCATGCAAGAAAGTTGTTGTGGTATTGGACGTAGGCTTTTTGCAGCGTAGTACTTCCGGCCATTTTGTAAAGCTATCTACCACTATTAGTAGTAATAATCTTCTACTGGACCAGCGAAATCAATGTGTAACCTTGTCCACGGATGATCCGTCTTGGGCCATGGTTTGTGTACTAACGCACACCCTTTACATCGATGAACCATGTTTGCGATATCCACATCCATTCCTTTCCAATATACAAAGCTTCGCATTAAGCTTTTTGTTCTATTAACCCCCGGGTGACCCATATGAAAGTCCCGTAGTATTCTTTTCTGCAACTTTTTTGGTACTACTACTCTCTCACCATATAATAAAAATCCGTCACAAATTGAATAAATCTCCTGCACTTTTTGGTCATTTGCTACCCTTTTGCTTTTTATTTCTAAAATGAAATCATCGCTTTCAGCTTCTTTTTTGATTTCCTTTGATGTAACCGGTAGCTCTCTTAAAATGTCGTTTACCATGCTTTTCACCTCATAATCTGCTCTGATATTTGCAATAATTGATTCTTCGAATCTTTCTTCTTGACTCGGTACGAGTCTTGATAAACTATCCGCATGAATTATATTTTTGGATGATAGGTGCTTTATGTGAAAATCATAATTGAGAAGAATGGTTCCCCATCTCAACAGACGATTTGCCGTATAAACGGGTAACCCTTTCTTCGAACCAAAAATAGTGATCAGAGGTTTATGATCCGTTTCAAGCATAAAATGTCTGCCGTGGATGTATCTATGAAATTTTGTTATGGCAAAAATGATACTCAGCGCCTCTTTTTCGATCTGTGAGTAACTTCTATATCCTGGGAGTAAAGTTCTCGAAGCATGTGCAATTGGTTTTCTAGAACCATCTGGCATTATCTGTTGAATACACTCTCCTATCCCGTATGAACTGGCGTCACTTGCCACTACAATATCAAGTTTTGGATTGTAATGGGTTAAAAAGAGGTCGGATGTAAGCATTTTCTTTATTTCATCAAAGGCTTTCTGACATTCTACCGTCCATTCCCATGCCTTGTCTCTTTTTAGTAGTTCATTCAACGGAGCTCTTAGATTGTACATTCCTTTAATGAACGCTTGATAATAATTTGCGAGTCCCAGAAAACTCTGTAGCATCGCCACATTAGTGGGCGTCGGCATGTCTCTAATCGCAATGGACCTTTCCGGATCTGGAAATCTGCCATTTTTGTTGATTATGTGACCTAAATACTTAATTTCCTCCAAACCAAATTCGCACTTTGACTCTTTGACTTTAAATCCAAAGTCCTGAATCTTTTTAAATACTTGATTGAGATGCTCTCGATGTTCGTCGACAGTTGCGCTCCTTACTATGATGTCGTCTAAGTAGGCGCACGCAAAGTCTAAATCATTCAACATGACGTCCATAGCTTGTTGAAAAATGGCTGGTGCCACTTTAATACCAAAAGGAAGCCTGTTGTACTTGAATAACCCTCTATGCGTGTTTATCCCTAGTAACTTCGAACATTCCTCTTCGACGGGAATTTGGAGATAGGCATCTGATAAGTCGATTTTTGAAAATATAACTCCACCATTTTAGCTTGTTAAAAATCTCCTCCGGACTCGGTAACGGGTAATGGTAGTCCTTGATTACCGAGTTCAAACCTGTCGAAAAATCAACACAGACTCTGATTTGGTTTGATTTCTTTTTTATGCACACAATCGGCGCAGCCCATGAATAAGATTCTACTTTCGAAATAATTCCCATTTTTTCCAACCTATCAAGTTCTTCGTTAATTTTCTCTACACTTGCGAAAGGCACGTTACGTTTCTTTTTAAAAATTGGCATAGTATTTTCCTTTAATTCAAATTTAGCTTCAAACTTGTTACATCTTCCAAGACCAGGTGTGAAGGTTTCCGGAAACTTTTTCTTTAATTCATCTTTAATGTCCTGTCTTGTTTGCGTATTACTTTCTACTTTTCTGCAGAATGAGTTTAACGGTTTATCCCACAATTCGAATGTTTCAATAAAATCTGTACCCATCAAGTTTTCTCCATTTTTCAGAATGAAAACCTTTATTTTTTTAACGATCCCGTTCAATTTCATGGGAAGTACAACCTCGCCTTCGAAGTTAATTTCTTTTCCAGTTACCGTTCGAGCGCGTTTCGTTGACTTCATTATTGTAGGCCTTTTTAAAATTTTCCATGTTTTATAGTTCATTATTGTTAAATTTGAACCCGAATCGAGTTGAAATTTGATATTCTTTTTAAATATTTCAGTCGTCACATATTTCCTCAAATCTCTATCTGATTTGATAGTCGAATTTGTTTGTCTAATTCGGCTATTGAATTTTTTCGTTTTACAACACGATCCTTTGTGTCCATTCTTGTGGCACACGAAACATTTCTTATTTCTATATGGGCAATTACCTCCCAGTGTCTTTCGTTGCAACGTCTGCAATTATATGGTGGAACCTTTTTTCCTCCTCGTTCTTCTTATTTAATTTTTCTTGTCTATTTTTAAAATACACCGAATTTTTACTCCAATTTTTTTCTGATGGGTAATTTGACTGTTTTTTTATTTTTTAATATAAGCAATGCCAGCTTCTTCGATTTTTTGAGACTCTTTCTTTAAACTTACGGCCCGCTGACACTCCTCTGCTAACTTTTTCAGGGTAAGGTTTTGTTCAGATTCGAGTTTAGACAAAACTCTACGTCTTATTTCGGCACTCTTACTGGATACCAGTCCTTGAGCAAAAATTAAACACTTAAATTCTTCCACCGTAATCTCTGCCAATCTGAAATTGTCACAATGTCTATTCACTATAGATGCATATGTTAAATAATCCTGATCGTCGGATTTAGCGACATTCATGCATAACCATCGCTTATGCCAAAGCGACATATTTACTCCAAACAGCTCCTTTAGCAATTTCACTGTTTCCGAGAATTCCAATTCATTCGTTCTTCTCGGTAGAATAAAATCTACAAATTTGCTATGTTCTGCTGTACCTAGCTTTCTTAGTAATAGACTGACTTTTCTTGAATTCGACCAGTTTTCACAATCTGTATAGAAAATATCTTCATATCGTTTAAAGTACGCTTCAAACGTTTTTTCTTCGTCTGGCACATAGTTGAAAGTTTCCAGCGAATTAAATATGGTGTTATTAGAATATGAAGAATTTCCCTCATTTGCCTGATTGTTGTTTAATTTTCTCCAGTGTTAACTTTTGAATTTCTAAAACCTTGATCTGCATTTCTTCCTGGTTTCCCAGTCTTTCCTCTTGCTTTTCTTGATATTTTTGCTGTCTTTCATCTTGCTTTTCTTGATATTTTTGCTGTGCTATCTGTTGTTCCCTTATTAATAAGGCAAACTGTTCATTTTGACGTTGCTGACTCAACTGCTGGGATTTGAATAATTCAGATATGGCTTTGGATAATTCATCCATCTTTAGCTGATAGTGTTCATGCAACAAAGAATATACCTTTAATTTGTGTATCTATGGATATAATATAAGCTGACCAGAAAAATCGAAACAACGTACAACTTTTTTATTTTATGTCTTGCTTTTACATTCAAGCCCGTGATAATCAACTTTGGTATTTCTTTTTTTTATTACTTCTGTTCGCGTATTACAATGACAAACCTCTGATTTTTATTATCAGAGGTGAATTAAAATATTGTTGAGCAAAAAAAAAAAAAAAATTTTTTAAAAGTTCATTACCTTTCAAAATCGACACGGTGTATTTGTGTGCCTTTTAATTCCATGCATGTTTTTGTAGTCGGCCAGTTTTTTTTAACGGGTGTCTCGTTGTAGATAACTTTTTCAATTTAAAATCACCGTTATTCGTTTACGACACCTTTCAAATTTTTCTGAGTGAACGTTCCTTATGCTTAGTCGTCCTTTAACGATTTCTAAATATCCAGAAATTTAGAATCCTTCGCCGTTCCGTTAGATGTTGGACTTTTAATTAATAATTTTTTCCTTCAGCCTGGGTTCTTCAATGACTTGTCCCAATTGTTGAAAGCTATCAATTATTAATTCTTTTTTTTTTTTTTTTCGTATGGTTCTTTCTACCTCGTCGCCATTGTTGAAACTTGACTAATGCATTCAGGGTTCAGGCCCTGTCAACCTCCCCGGACGAAACCCTGCCCTTCGGCAAAACCTCGTCCGGGTTCCCCTCTGCTAATGCAGAGAGTTCGACAGTCGCCGAGGAATCTCTTGATTCCTGTATTTATCAATCCACCCACGAGGATCGAATGTGACACAAGGCCGTTTTAATGTGGGTATCCCCGAGCCCGTAGGCTCGACCAAACATATGGCCTTTCTGAACCCGCCTAGACGGGTTCAGGCCCTGTCAACCTCCCCGGACGAAACCTTGCCCTTCGGCAAAGCCTCGTCCGGGTTCCCCTCTGCTAATGCAGAGAGTTCGACAATCGCCGAGAGACTGTCTCTCGGTCTCAGAATCTCTTGATTCCTTCCCTCTCTTCCCGGTACCAACCATATTTATATGGTCGGTACTCCACTATGCAAATTAGGTGGATCCTACCACAACAGTAATTAAGGAGGAGCTAACTCTGACAGTGGTATATGTGGAAGTGAATGATAACGGACGATTTTTTGTGGTGGTTGTGTTAATTGTAACGAATGAATGGGTCGTGAATCGGATTAGCTAGGTATAACAACCAGCCTCAACAGATTTCCCCTTTTTAGCCTTGTGTCACAATTGCTGTATATTTACACAATCAATCTCGAGTTTCTTAACAGAGAAGACGTCTTCGAATGACTTTATGAAGCAGGCAGACATAGACTACAGCTTCCGAACAGACAGTTGTATTCAACATGATTTTTCTGAAGGTCGCCTCAAGAACATCGTCTCCATAAGAATCGACTCGTGGCAAAGCAATCCAGACCAGACCAGAAACACGTCTAAGATAAGATTTTGAATACTCTTTCTAACCTTCTTCTTTAATCCAACCTTTTTTACCTTCATATTTTGTATATGACGTTAGCTGTTAAATGCATCATTATTTATCAATCTGCCTATATGTGTTCCAATTCATGTACATACACTTGTGATTACTTGGTCAATTTGTCTTGTGATATTTTTGCCTCTGTCTTTTCGAGACCAAATGGATGGTCTAAAAATCCCTATAGTAAGGAATTGATCACATGAAAATGTTCACGCCGCCATTTAAATTCACCATAATTAACCGAGATACCAGCATATGTGTATCAAAGTCCAAATCATAAAAAAAATTGCCTTTGGTGTGAGCTAAACTTATCTGAAGAATGAGAGGAAAGTTTCGAAATTTGAGCGAAAAATTATTCGAATTTCGCAAAATATTCTTTTAACAGAACGAAGGAACACAATCCCATTCCATGAGATAATACATAAAGTTCAGTGGCAGAAAAATTCAAAACAGTTTTATTATTTGAAGTACACGAGCTACGAAACGTTTTATTTATTAAAAATTGATGATTAATTTGTGAAGTAGAATATCCATCTAACCTCGTCAATAATGGTAAGGTAACGTCGAAAGCGTATATTGTCAAAATACGACAAAACAAAACAAAACAAAACAAAACTTCCAAAAACACTGCATCCCACTTTTTAATTTAGTGATGCTAGTCAACAATTTTGTAATTTTGTCACTAATAAAAGTGCGTTAAATACATTTTTAATATGATACTAACTTAAGTAGACAGGTTCGCTCGTCGTAGAAATATCGGGAATAATTTGAGAGTCAGAATAATTTTTGTAAATTAGCATTCATTAGACGTTCCTCAAGCCATGACAATTGTCTGAATCTAAAAAATAATAATTTTAAAAGAGGGGGTAGTGTTTATAGTATAAATACAGTATCAAATTGATCCCCGACTTTTTAAAGCGTTATCTCTATGTTTTATTTACAAATGTCAACTTTGAAACTGTCCAAGTCATTGATAACTGCGTACTACTGGTGTCCTTTTCCTCAATTCATAATAGTACGCAGTTATCAATGACGTAATCACAAGTTCAAATTTGACATCTGTAAATAATAAGTACATTTATAATGATTAGAGATTAATTCTGTAGCGGACCGGGGGTGGGGGTTACGTGTTGTTAAATTAGGAACACGTGCGTTTATTCCTGCTAGAGGGAAGGTCCACTACAAGTACATGGCGGAATCAGAGATTGAATCCACCATAAAGAAGTGTAATGAAAACCAACAAGACCGATATATATATATATATATATATATATATATATCAACAAATATATGTATTAAACAACAAAATTACAATGGGCATAGATATTAACATTTGTGTTTGTGTGTGTGAACATAAAGAGTTTGTATTTTGGTGAATATTCGTACGTACGTGTATGTGTGTATAATGTTCATGGCGTCTCCCACAAATGGGAAGACGCAATCTTCTGCGAGAGCTAACATTGTAGATGTGTTCGCTGAAAAAGAAGAAATGAAAAAGAGAACGAGACAAGAAACCGCCCAGTATTTATAGTGTAGAGAGAGTGCCCCCTTGTGAACAATTTGGACAGTTAAGGAGGAGTTCACTCCGACAATTCAATGATACGAAAGTTTTTCCTAAAACACTGCTCCTATACTGATATCAACGGCGTGATAATCCATGACAAGGCGACAGTGGTGTTAATGGTTCAATTCCTTACGATGGGAACACTAGTCCTGGGTATGACGATAAATAATATCCGGTAGCAAGGCCTCTGATCGAGAGATTGAAGGTTTTGAGGAGCCTCTTAATTCCCATATCCACCCTGACCTGGGGTGGTAGCACCTGTTAATGTCTCAGCTATGGGCAAATAGTGAAACAAAAACAAAACGCTATGAAAGTATAAAACACATTCTCATAGTAAAATACCAGCAATGCCTTAAGACATTTTTTTATGTTTATACGTTCTTTTTATAGATACAAATATTTAAGTAAATGCTCTGTTTATAATAAACAGTATTAACGACATTTACCGGCCTGAATGTCCGAGAAATTTCCATAGAAAATATGCGTCGTCCGACAGGAATCGAACCCGTATCCTTTACTGAACCATCATATAGTCTGACGTGATTTTACTGATTGAGCCACAGAGGAGCGTTTCGGTTAGCAAGGTCGATTTTACTGTTTTTAAACTACAATTCTCCATGATTTTCTTTCGTACATTCATATCTGCTCGATGCGTATCCAAATGTAAACAAATGACGTCACACATTATGAAATGGACAAAGTCTGACAATTATTTTAAGTTCTTTTTATAGATACAAAAATTTAAGTAAATGTTCTGTTTATGATAAACAGTATTAATGACATTTACCTGAATGTCCGAGAAATTTTCATAGAAAATATGACGTCACACATGAAATGGACAAATTCCGAGAATTATTTTAAGACATTTTTTACCTATATGAAAAGCACGTCAGGTTCAATTCCTGTCGGAGAACGAATATTTTCTATGAATATTTCTCGGACATTCAGGCCAGTAAATGTCGTTTATATTGTTTATTATAAACAGAGCATTTACTTAAATTTTTGTATCTATAAAAAGAACGTATAAACATAAAAAATATCTTAAAATAATTGTCGGACTTTGTCCATTACATATATATATATATATATATATATATATATATATATATATATATATGCTTTTTACCTTTTATTGAAGGCATACAATTGCGTTCAAAATATAGTTTTAGTTGAAGCCATAAAAGTGTTCCTAAATACAATATTTAGATTTCGGTCTTAAATAACACATAGAGTTGTTGATATGCCGCTAAAACAAAATCAACCGACCAACGATTGTATTTCATTTGTATCTATGGAGCGGTAATTCAATTATATTGAACTGGAATGTCACTAAGTAATCAACAATATCAACTTTGTATCGATTTTTGATCTGGAATTTTAAAGATCGCCATAGAGTTTCATTTATACATGAAAAAAAGATTCAATTCTCTTCATGGTGTTCTTATATTTTAGGAAACAATTTAAGAAACATGAAGTTTGGTTTAGTTTGGCATAAGGTCACAATTACGATTCACCCAGTGCGGATCGAACTCTCAACTTATGATTTGAAACCAGCTTGCCAACCATTACTCTGTGACGTGATAGATGTCCAGGAGAATGAGTCCTGACTGTATTAGAGCCACTAACCTTGGTCACCTCCCAAAAAGGTAACAGAACATTTTTTTTATTCATTTTATAATACAAGCTCTACTGCTGGTTGAAATCAATATTTTGTAATCTCCTGAGTGTCTATTATGCGTTCGAATTAATGGAGATGCTCCCTTTCACGTTAAAAATTCCGATTTCAAGCCATTACTTTTCTAAGCTTTGTTGTTAAAAGGAATTGACAACGCATGTGCGCAAAAATGTAAAATAAGTTGAGAAAAATGCGATTTTATTTTTCCGAACTTGGTAAACTGATTTAGTCAAACAGGGTTGGACAAAAAAAATCTCTTCTTAAAATATCTATAGTTTC
>OZ010600.1:4203879-4263879 GCA_963932145.1 Acanthosepion lycidas
GTATATATATATATATACACACATATATTTATTGATTTATTTATACATACATATATATATTTATATATACACATACATATATATATATTTATATGCACACACACACAGATATATATATATATATATATATATATATATATATATATATATATATATATATATATATCCCTGGAAATATATGGGTAATAATCCACACTATCAAAATGGATAAATGAACAATTCATTTTATCGTTTATAAACCAATTTATGACATCTGTGGCATTAATCCACTGTAAACAAGGCGCCTTTTAATCAGCTGGTTGACTCTATCGAGGATGATCTTGCTAATTCTAAACCTGATTTTGAGGTTAATTTTCCCACCAAAATTATCAACCCTACCAGGCTAGAAATTGGTTTAATGGTATAAATTGTTCATTTATCCAGTTTGATATTGTGGATTATTACCCATTTATTTCCAGAGATCTTTTTACTTTGGCTTTGGGATTTGCCAAGGAGTACTCTGATCTTTCCAACGAGAAGCTTTATATGAACTGTAGTAGATCTGTTCTTATACATAACAAAGAACAGTGGATTAAGAATAACTCTGTTGACCAATATTTCCTTGGGATTGTTAGACTCTGCTCAGTCTTCCGACCTTGTTGGTTTATTTATCTTATATAATCTAGTGCCTACCAAGATATCAGCATTGATGACATAGGGTTATATAGAGATGATGACCTTATGTTGGTGAAAAAATCTTCAAAAATTAAAGCTGACAAAATCAGGAAATTAATACATAGAGAATTTAAAATTCTCAACCTTAAAGTTAAGATCAACTGTAATGTAAAAAGTATATTTCCTTGATGTTACATTAGGCCTAGTATATAATATATTTCAACCTTACATGAAAAAAGAGCCAATATATCCACCCAAATTCTATTCACTCTCCATCTGTAATCAAATACACACCCTCTCCCATAGAATATAGGATTGACAATAACTCTTCCAGTGAAGATGTCTTTTACAAGCATACTAAAGTTATAACATTGCCTTAAAAATAATCGATATAAATGCCCTGACATCGAATATATAAAGCATAACAACAGCGATCATAGGAAGAAAAATAGAAACAAAAACAAAAAAATAATTTGGTACACACACCCATTTAACCAAATGGTTAGTACTAAGTTAGGGCAGAAGTTTCTCCATTTAATTGAGAAACAACACTTCCCCGAAATAATCCTCTTAGTAAGATTTTTAACAGAAAAAAAACTAAAACTAAGTTATAGCAGTACCGATAATCTTGAAAAAATTATTAAAAAACATAATAATAAAATTTTAAATCAGTACAAAACCCTGAGTAATAATTGCCATTATAAAGCAGCATAAGCAGATAATACCAACAAGTGTAATTGTAGAAATTTTAACGAATGTCAATTGCAAAACCGATATCAAACAGACTCTCTTGTTTATCTAAGCATTATTTCTATTATAGAAAATCTAACAGTTAAAATTTTTTATATCGGGAGTACCAAGAATTCCTTTGCAACTAGGTGGTACTTACCCCTGGGGTAAAATTGAAAATACTACCCCCCCAAAAAAAAACAAACAAAAAACAAAAAATAAAAAAAAACAAGAAATAGTAAATCTTTAAATGAACCTTGCTTTTTATGTTTACATGAATAGCTAGAAATTATTAAATTTGCTGACAAAAAAATCCCTGTTAAACCAAAGGAGTGAATTAACTGTAAATTGCCGACACAGTTTATCTTTTACATTAAAATATAGTTAATATTTTAAAATTACATATTATCATTTTTATAGCCATAATTTATTAGTAAATAATGGTCCACCCTCTATGAGTAATTATGTTATTTTGTTTATTCAGCTTTAATATTGCTATGCATTGCCGTCCAATTAGTATTATTAATATCTTATACAGATGTTCCACATTTTTAATTATATCTACAGGCCCCTTTAAGAAGCTTCCTGAATCTAAAATTTAAAAATTTTTTGTGTTGAAATTAACTTTATGTCAGATTACTCTCCTTCCTCTCCCCTTGGTGTCCTTTCAAAAATTGGCCATGTCATATTTGTCTACAATCACGATACATTTGCTGCTTACATATTTTCCGCAATTGTCAATGATATGGCCTGTCTATGTTCCGGTTTATAATCAAGACATACACACAAGTCTATTCTTAATTGTGACTTTATGTCTCCCCCCACCTTTATCTTTCTGAAACGAGGTAACACTTTGGTTTTAATTTTCTTAAAAATAATTTAATCACCAGTTACTTACCATCACCCGAAATAAGTACAATCAAAGTATTGAAACATGAAAGCTTTTATGTAGCGATTTCAACATGTTTTTATTATAATCTCTTATAATCAATATATATATATATATATATATATATATATATATATATATATATACACACACATAAATTATATATATATATATATATATGTGTGTGTGTGTGTATGTATATATGTATATATATATATAGAGAGAGAGACATTATATATATATTTACACACATAATATATTTTCACACACATTATATATATATATATATATGTATGTATATATATTCACATACATACACATACATACACACACACACACACACACACACACACACACACACACATATATATATATATATATATATATATATATATATATATATATAATTAAAATGCATCAAACCACACAATCTTACATCGTGTGGTGTTGAAAAGTTATTCAGTTGATACACTCACCAAATCATTTTTCTGGTGTTTGGTCATTAAAAAAAATACGGATTTGTGGAAAGCTGTTCGAGTCGATGTCATTACAGCACCAATCCCGTATTTACTGTTTTCTTGAAGCCCCTTTCAGTTCATTAAATAAGGATTAGTCCCGTATCGCTGATATGCTACAGAAGTAGTGACAATTAGTGTATGAGCTGCTTTTGGCATCACTTATCGCAGGCGAGAGGTTTACATTTCATCTCTTTTTATCGTGAGATAGTGGCAGGTTGTGATGAAAATAGCAAACTTTAAAATCAGATTCGTTTCTATTTCGAAATCATCCTTATCTGAAAGCCAATCCCTTTCTGGTAGGTACTTTTAATTATTGCTTTAGTTATTTACTAAACTTTGATTTAATCTGACATAACGTAGGTGCTTAGTGCACTTAGTGTATTTCAAGTGGTAACCCGTAGGTACTAATAAAGGTGTTGCGCAGCGAAGCACAATGATTATCAATAAAGTCTTGTAAACTAATTCTCTCGTGTTCGGTCCTTATTGGATATCCTATTTTTGAGACCTGTACAGCTTTTACGGGACTGCCTCACCTGAATATGTTTAGTCCTTCCACCAACTTACATATATGCAGTAATGGTGCCATGAATTCCCTCCCGCCACCATTTGGTTGTCGTCACCGCACAACCATCCAGTATTTTTAACTGATCTTCTATATAATTGTTCTGCTTTAAACAAAACTTGAATCAAAGATTGGACTCTTGTTCTAATCCTTCGATGACAACAATTATGGAAATATTGTTGGCTTCAAAAGGATTTCTTATCTTTTTCTTTGATTGTGTTGTTCTTTGGTTGTTTGCTTCACGCTAGGTGCAAAGTAACTCTTCTGAAAAGGAGAGATAAAAGTTGCAATATTTATGTTTTTTATCACCTTCCTTCTTACCTTTCCTTCTGTCCTTTTTGTTTAAAGAAAAAACATTACAACTGATAAAGATATATCTATTTCAGTAAGTTAGTCTCTCGTACTAAGTAAACTAGTCTCATCATTAAATAGTTTCATTAGGGTTAGAGAAGTTCATTTCTTACTGAATGACCTTGTAGTGTGGCCTTGTTCGAAGTTAAGTAAATAACAACACTGTAAAATATATTGTTCTTGTCTGATGATCGCTAGGTGCGAAATTAGTATTAACGATTTGGAAATTGTGTCTCTATTCTGTTTCATTGGTTAGTGTGTTGCGGTCGTATGTTGGTCGAATGCTTAGTTGGAAAACACGTGTCTCCTGGTATATTTATCCCATAACAAAAATAGCAGACTCGAGATGTGAATCCGAGTAATAAATAGAAAAGTAACAACAAAGCTATAAACAGTTGATATGTATGTATTAACAAAACAATGGTATACATAGACAATAGAATATTGTTGAGTGCTATAAAACATTGAACATGAATGAAGGAAACATTAGTGTATTGTTTGTGCGTATGTGTGTGTAGTTTGGTGTAGGATAAAGTCATAGGAAAATGAAGTGAAACGTGCTTACGTGCGAGAATGTCACTGTCTATTCACAGGCTTAGAGAGCGTCCCCTAGCGGCAGTTCTTTTAGGAAAGTAAGTGGAGTAAATCCAGTGTTATTACACTGTCTTGGTTTATTTACTAGCGACATTGAGAACGTTGGGTTATTGCGTGGGTAGTTTTTTTCGTTTCCCTTCTTTGTGCCCATTTTTCCTTTGTTCTTAGTTTCTTTTTTATATAATTTAATGTATATCAAATTTAAATGAAATTTTATTAAAGTGCTCAATGTTGAGTTAGAACGATAATTATTAAATTAGATGTCATAACGTACTTATCTAAAATAGAAAAATATCGAAACTCTGAGCCTGCCTTCGTTATATATATATAATGAGATGGACAAAGTCCGACAATTATTTTAAGACATTTTATGTTTATACTTTATTTTTATAGATACAAATATTTAAGTAAATGCTCTATTTATAATAAACAGTATTAAACAACATTTACCGGCCTGAATATGACGGTTCCGTTTAGGATACAGGTTCGATTCCTGTCGGAGAACGAATATTTTCTATGAAAATTTCTCGACCATTCAGGCCGGTAAATGTTGTTTAATACTGTTTATTATATTGTATAAACATAAAAATGTCTTTTTTTATATATATATATATATATATATATATATATATATATATATATATATATATATATATATATATATATATATATATATATATATATATTAAAACATAAATATCAGTAGCTTGCAGACAGCACAAGTTTCGACGTTAAGCTGGGTAGGCTCTGCAAGTCAATTTAATTTATTCCCTCCTGATCCTACACACTCCATCAACTACACTGAACCGTTGGGAATTTGCATTCATAACAATTTTCCTCACACACTACTATATAGAGGTATATCACTTGAGTACATATACGTATATGAATGTGCAAACTTTCTTCACTTTCATTCAGGGTCGTACTGGGATAAAATGCTTTTATTTTACCATGAGTTCTGTTCTTTTAGTCAATAATAAACGATGTCTCCAAACAAAGCAATGACCACCAGCTTTTCTTGGAAAAGCGTGTACGATTTACATCCTGTTTTGTGACTATTGTCTCTTATAATTTTCCATTCAAATATGTTTTTGCTTTCTTTCATCTCCCATACGTATTTCGGAACGGACGTAATATTTTTATATTTATTTCCTTTGAATAATATGCAGTAGGAATTTAGAGATATATTCTTGTTACACAGCTACACATAAGTTATGACTTCTTACTTTGAACAATTTTAAATTTGCATTCAGTAAATAATGGCTCCTAAATGTGTCTGTCGACTAAACAGTAAAGTAAATGCTGGACATGTTAAAAATCTATCTTAAAATGCACGAAAATATACCCTAACTTCTCCAAGGTGCGGCAGAATTACCTCCCATTTAACGGTAAAGACTCCATTGAAGAAGATGAAGACACCATTGCCACTAATGTCTTACCACTATGTGGGAGGTAATTCTGCTGCATCCTGAATTTCTATAGATTCTTTTTCAATTTTTTTTTTTAATTCCAAGTCATTTCAGAGTGTCGCCCTGTACCCACCCTGGTCGTCAAGACGTCCAATACTCGCGGCTGATCACTTCGATCCAGGTCCGACTTTATCCCACGTTGTGATTTGCTTTGATCATAAGGCGGCCGGGATCGAATCGTCGTTAGGTATCCCTGTATTGGACTGGTCCAAGCAGAGTGAAGAGGCAAAGAAGAAAATAACAGACAAATAAAAAAAATAACTAAATATTAATTTTATATAAGGTCCTTCGTACAACAGTTGGTTTAAAGTCTAAGAGCTCACATACAGACAATTATCAGCCAAACCCACTTCTAAGTCGAACGTGACACTTCGTTGACTTGGCAAAGTTCGTTTTGCTTACTTAGTAAAGTTTGGCACAAGAATGATGATGGAGGTTATCGTCGTCAGATAGTCACGTGTGTTGTCCCGCGTCCAGTGGCCGGAACGAACTCTCGGGACGATCTAATCTCTCGCTTCGAGGCATTCGTATTTATTGATTCTTACCCAAAACTAGTGTGAGGAGTGAGGCGGCTGGGTATTCGGTATTTTCTCTACTTGTCATGAAGAACCCTTTCTTCATTGTCTGGGTTCTGAGAAATTAATTACTTCCCAATTTGGAAGCCTCCCACTTTCCTCGGGTGACGGTCATGGACATTATTCCGCCCTATACTTTCTTCTTCCTCTTAGCATCTCCCACTAATACTCCTCAGCGAGTGTGAACAGCTCCTACACCTTCCTTGGTATCTTATCTGCGCCTGCTACTTTGGCCACCTTCCGAACAGTAAGATTTATTCTAAGTTCGTTAGTCAAAAAGGAATTATCATTCCAAGCTTATCACCTTATGAGCCAATTTTCCGACACCAGTGTTGGTTTAAAGTTGAACAAAAGACATATAGCTTTCTCCCCCGCCAGAGACATTCTCCAAAGGAAAACCTTTTATCTTCAAATTATGTTTTTCTAAATCTTATCTAATTCTCTCTACCTCTGGTTTCATGGCTAGCACTCATAATGACGATCATTCATCAAAATGTCAAGATATCGCCATGTGTTTCCATTGTAAAAATTAAGTCAAGGAATTATTACTTTTAAATCTGTCGCCTCTGCAGAAAGATTCTCCAAGTCAATTTTATATTTCTTTCTAGTCCGAAATCAGAGAGAGGCCACATGGCCCCTTTTCCTTCGGTTCACGCCAGAGATATTCCATAAGAAAATCCTTATCTCTGGATTGTTATTTCAAATCTTACACGATTCTCTCCACCTCTGGTTCCACGTTCAGCGTTTATGGCGGTAGTTACTGATCAATTGTCAGTATATCGCCCTGTGACCCGTCGTAAAAAAAAAAATAAGTATTTTTCTTAGCCGGTCGTCTGGTTCGTTTTAGAAATTTCGACTTTCTGAGGAAGCTTATTTATGGTAGTTTACCAGTATATCGTTCTTGCTATCCAAAAACCTTATTATTTACCAGTAACAAATAGTGTCACAAGAGTTATTAATCTAATTCTTTGTTGCTTTTTTGTCGTTTCCAGTAAAAGAAAAGTTTCGAGCAAACCGTTCTACCAGCTTCTTCAGAACTAGTTCATAGTCAGAGCAGTCATTGGACGCTTCAGATTATTTCCACCAATTTAAAAAAATTGGGTCGATATATAATTGGAGACGGTCGGGTTTAGAGACCAATGTAGGGATCCGACTAAATCACGAGGATAACGTGACAGCCGATAAAGGACATCAGTTTGTGGAGTGATAAACCCGAGTTATTATTTCGAACGCGCAGAGGCAAGACATGTCTGCTGATAAAAGATCGCCAAGGCACTAGACATAATCTCAACTTTCTAACTGAAAAAAATAATCAACCGATAAAATGCCGTCTTAGTTTTTTGTTCAATTAAAAATGTCATAGATGAGTGATTATATTAAACAGTCAACAGACGACATTACAATCATATCTAGGCGTGTTTTTCTTTTTCATTATTTATTGATAAAAATTATTTTTATGCATAGAACGTAAGAACTTAATTTGTATCGAAAGAGGAAAACATTGACATGCGTTATCACTTGGCGAGAAGCCTCTGGAAATTTGTACGAACAACTCCAGTATTCTTCATGAATTTTAAATTTATTTGTTTTTTTTTAATCCTTACAAAATCTGACGAGCGTTGATTTGGATCTAATTTCGTTAGGTCATTGCACTGTGGATCAACAAAGTTAGATAACACTCTACTGGTTAAACTGAGCAAGCTATTTCTGTTCAAGGTTTTTGTTGTATATCAAAGCAAGTTTTTCTTTTTCTCAATAGGTCATTTGATCACCCAATTCAACTTTCTCTCTCTCTCTCTTACTGGTTAGCTTCACAATTCTTGTAAGCTCTTTCATGTCCAAACGGTTATTTGTTCCAACAAATTAGTAAAAAATGCACTCTTCGAAACAAATCATAGACCATTTTGTCAGACTGGAATTCTACATAATGTGTAAGGATTGTATTTATTTATCTGTTTTTTTTTTTTTTTATGTAGATGTATGATTAACCAGTGTATTTTTGGATTTTAAGGCAATCAGTTGTAGGGGGAATATAAAAAGGTGATTATCTCCCTTTGGTTTGTGATGAATTTATGCCGCTCACGTTACGATCCGCTTAGTGACGTCGCTTCATCGTAACGAAAGTGGACAGTCTGTCAATCTAATTCCAGGAGTCGAACTGAGCAGTTGCTTTTTAGAATGGGCGATGCAAGGACCCTGTCCGGACTGTGGCTAAATCTGCCTCTCCCAGGTGGCTACCATATGGTACACGTTACAAGCCCATATCGCCATTTTTCTTTGGCAAATTGATCTTCACCATGTATAGAAACTATCTCCGGCTCGCAATCAGGAAAAAAAAACCATGACTCGCTGTTTCCTATTTGCAGGATATATCCTCGCTAGTGACAGCGAAGATAAATCCGACCCGTTCGAATCTGGAATCCTAAATATGGTTTCTCCAGAAGCACAGAATAATTCTCCGGCAGATCAAATTGCCATTGGGAATGATTACAATTAAGACCCTATCTTTTCGTCCTCTTTTCACACTGCTTGTGGTGTAGACATGTTATAATTTCTCTGCTTGGGGTAAATGTGAATATAATTTTGTATATAAATTAGAGGTATAAAATTCCCTCTGAGAAAGCATATTTGTCATTCCTTTTCTTTCAGCTATACCGTTCCATCTGTAAAATAAGGTGTTATTACATTATGGGTATAATAATAATGCTCAAAATGGGAAAATAAAATTGGGAGAATATTCCTTCCTTCCATAGCTCACCCACTATCTGATGACCTCGATATGTGATATTATTAACCTCTATTAACACTGGTCACCCCAACGTGACCAATCATTAGTGCCACATTACAGTCTTTGTAAGTAAAGTGTTCAGTATTAAGAAATAGGGAATTAATAGTAAATAAACTATATCTGGACACTTTATTTAATTTGTTTAATATTAAAAAAATAAAATAAAAATTACATTAGCAATTAAACTGATATTGGGTAAATAGAATTAAACACTTAGCAAAAATAGTTCCTTAAATTAAAGGACCATAAAGATAATTTTATAAATAAACCTATTTAAGGATTATTAACCCCACTAAAAGTTATTTGGAGAAAATAAGCAAATATATATGTTGGTAAAAAAAAGTAAAACACATCACCATTATCTACATTAATAAATATTCGGATCCACTCGTTTTTTTTTCTTTTCTGCATTTGGTTCACCAACTGTTATTTGATACGCATTCTGCTCTTATATTTTAGCTCTTACTCACGAAAGCGGATCTAAGGTGCCAACACTAGTAGAGTTGTTGTCATGGCAACGCAACTAAAGACTTACAAAATTTATAAGCAGAATCAGTAAACTAATTATTATTAAAATCCCGTCTTTTTCTTTCCTTTTA
The DNA here is from genome assembly GCA_963932145.1 of Acanthosepion lycidas. NCBI lineage: Eukaryota > Metazoa > Mollusca > Cephalopoda > Sepiida > Sepiidae > Acanthosepion > Acanthosepion lycidas. The sequence goes on from OZ010600.1 coordinate 4,213,608, forward strand.
ATTATTTACTCCACTTTTGCAAAGTGCAACTTATCCCATACACTTTGGATGTGCTATTGATGGAATGGTTAGAGGCACCGAACGAGGAATCGGTGAGTTGTGTTCGAATTCGTTATATTCACTTTACATCCTTGTAAAGGGGCGAAAGGCATGAATCCATCTATTCTCAGCTATGAGTTAAATAGTATGGTAGATTGGACTCACTAGCCTTAGTCGGCAACCATATAGAAGAACAATTCTGAATTCAAAATCGTACGTGCCTTAGTTGCAGTACAACCCAGAGGTGGGCTCTGTGAGTGTTGAAGAAACACAAACGGGCCTGGACACGCTGGGAAACGAACAACCATGGTGAAGAGGGGAAATCACACCGATATGTCGTCAAATCGAAACAACTCTAATGATGTCCCTGTACATTTCTATTCACCACAGACATTGTCCAACCTAATGAATAGAAAATATTGACCAAATGATTTGCACAATTAGTAAATATCGGACTTGTCGATAATCCAAATCAATATTTCGATCGTTTCTGGGTGGGGTGTGTAGAAGTGATGTATGTATATATATTGTATGAAGTTGGTACAAAAACTTCCCGCGACATTTTCTACACAAAGTTATGGAAATCTTGAGTGTTTTTTTAGAGTTTACTCAACGTTGTTTCTGTAGTTAATCAACAATAAAACGTCGCTTACAAGCTTTTTGGAAAATGGCTTCTACATAAATTTACGAACGTTGGTCAGTATTTTAAACACTTGTTTTTCTCCTTGTTGACAACAGAAAAAGTCATATAGTAAAATATACAGTGACTATGAAAAGTGGATTTATTACGAGAATTATTATTATTAGAGTATTTCACCTAAAATAAATTTACTAGGTCAATACGTTCTTTCTTTTGTGATTTAAAAGGAATTCTTTATTTCAAATTGCCGGAAGTTGAACAATTATCTGGTTTTAAAGAACATTCGTACCAAGACGTTTTTCTTAGTAGAAAGTCGAACAGTGAGAAGGAAACCGGGGAAGAGATCGCTCCCGTCTCTTATCCCGATTATTATCAAACGCGCATACAAAATATAAAACTTGAAGCTACAGCGTGAAATTAAAAACAAACATTAAGGTAAGGTATATATATATATATATATATATATATATATATATATATATATATATATATATATATTAAATTAGATTTACAAAACTATCTTCGAAAAAACTTTGAGGAGGTAATAGAAAATTTGAATAAGGCTAGAAATACTTGACAAGAAAAAAATTAAAGGTTGCACCCACGAAAAGACGAAAAAAAATCACTGAACGAATGTTGCCTTGGCAATGTCAAACGACTAGTTTTAAGAGGACTTTACAATTTATCATTTTTAGAACACAATTCTATTTACACAGGCTTTCAGTTCTTTTTTATGTTGAAGCCAAAAATTACTTTCCTTTCTGGGTCCTTATTCTGCCTTCGGGACGAATTTTTTGAGTCACTTCTGTCTTAGTTGAAACATTCTGTCCTTTGAAATTTGATTACATCCTAAAACTTACCTGCTCGCTCTTCTTTTTATATAACAATTGAATTTGAAGTCAAGGTCTGTCTGTCCACCCACAAGACAGACTTTGACTTCAAATTTACGTGGGTGTAAGTCCACACTTTTGATTGGATAATAAATAGAAATCGTACTTTTTTTTTCGAATTTAAAAAATGAATTTGAAAATACATCTTGACCGAAATATTTTTGGCGGTTTTTTAACAACCAATTCTAAAAATAGAAAATTTCAGACAAATGTAACATCTTTTTCATAAACTGTCTGGCTTTCTTTAAAATATACTTCTCTAAAAAGTACGTGTATAAGACACACCTAAACGATTTTATAATATTTATTTGTTTATTTACAATTTTAAGTATTTTGTATAACTAATAACATTTTTTTTATTATACTAGCCTGTTCGATTTTTATAAAAGACATTTATTCAAAATGACAGCAAAAATTGATACAAAAAAATTGTACCGGTGTCCTGTCCCTTATTAGATTCTCTTCCTGCAAGGTGAATGATTGTGTTATCATACACTGCATAGTAACACATGTCCTCAAGTTGCAAATGCAAATCAAATAACCAGGAAGCTGGAATGTCTTCTACTTTTTTTTTTTTTTTTTTACCTTCTGTTTATCATTTGTCTCAAATAATGCAACTTTTCTTTGTTTGGTCAGAGATGCTAACAATTGCAGGTTATCGAAGAATTCATTAAATGAAAACAGAAATTATGATATGATACACACAATTTGCTTGAAAGATGACGTAGGGTTATAGAAAGACAAAAAAATACTTCGATGACTGAATGTCAATGCTATGAATTTGTGAAATATTGTCAAAAATATTACTTGCATTATTTAAATTATTCGGACTGTTATCCTCATCTTCATTGCCATATTCACAACGTTTCGGCCATTGTGCGCACTGGCCTTTGCAGGTTTTTGCAATTTCGAACTGAACCTTTTATTTCGTCCCCCGCAGTAGTTTGTTCTTGTTCCACATGCCATGCCTCTTCCAGATATCTCAGTTATTTTCCTCGTTGTGAATATGGTAATGAAGATGAGGATAACAGTCCAAATAGTGTAAATAATGCAAGTAATCATAAGTATCATAATACCTCATCTCGGAGATATAGACAGACATTGTCAAAAAATATGCTCGAAACTTTTGCATCAACGTCACAAGTTGCCGTGGTCATAAAAACAATTTTCACGCTTACTATCTTGTGACTAACCTTTCAAGAGTAATGTGTGTTTCTAGGACATCGTTGATATTTTAAGGCCTGTTTCTTCTAAGTTTCGGTCGCTGTATTCTTCGGTCTTCCTTAAGGGCTATTTCATCCACAAGCTCATCATATTCTCATTTCTTTCCTTGTCGCGTCCATTGTCCTTTCTAGAAAATTTCAAAATTTGCCAGTTCTTTCTTGTGGTACCGACCTGTCTTTTAACTGAGTGTGTTTTTACATTTCTATAATTCCTAAACCAGGAATCAAACTATGTGGACAATTGTATAGGATTGTGTTTGGAGGAATATCAGAAACGAAAATGATTAAAATGAACTCCTTATTCAGTAGGTGTTTTTTTTAACTTTTCTTTTTTTCTCTTATTTCTTAAATATGACAACTGTATATAGTCAGCATTTATTACCCACCTACGAATAAAAACAAAACAAAAAAAAAACAAACTGAAACACACAGGCAAAAGACTTGTAGGAAAAGCGTTGGATTCATTAGTTATTTTTATTTTGTTTGTTTTGATATTTTATTTTGGTTTTGGGGTTCATCGCCTCCCCTCTCATTGTATATCATCAAATTTTTATATCTTGGGGTGCGTTTTTTAGGTTCCCTGAGAGCATGCAGTATTATGGTATTGATTGATTGGTGATAGAGGAGTTCTTGTGGGAAATGGGTAAATTGTAACGAATGAATGGGTCGTGAATCTGATCAGCTAGGGTATAAGACAGTAAGTGAAGACAAGCCTTAACCACTCCCCACTTTTAGGCTTTGTGCCAAAATTGGGCATTTTTATATGCGATAAATATCGGGAAAAGCGTTGGATTTTGTTCGACTTGCCACACTAGTTGTTTTCATTAATCATACTACAATAATTACTTTGTTCTGAAACCGCAACCACTTTAATAGAACGATTCCTCGATTAAACGCCTATCGTGAACCATTTCCTCAGGGTATAGAAACATTGTACTGAGCTATTGGAACGGCAAAATGATATTAAAGAAGACATTAATATGAAAAATATTTTAAATTGTTAGTAAAGACTATTCTACAAAGTCAACGCAATATCAGCTGACGGAAAGATGCATGTGTACATAAAATGTATGTGTTGAGATAAGTTTACAGTGTTTCGTCTAAAACATTTAAATTTATATATTTCAATGTTTTGCTTTCTTTCGCCAATATTATAATAATAAGTTTTACGATAATAAAGGATTCCAATCAAACAAAATATTTATTCGGTGGGTGGGGATTGCCCCACTGGGAAAGGAATCTCCTTGTGTTTTATGGAATTTCTTCTTTTCTTTATTAGTATTTTGTCATTTCGATGTTTGAATGCCTTGACAGTTTCAGCCAGCATAATACCACAATGGAGAGCATTCCATTTTTTTAATCACCTAAGTTCGTAAAGGCGTAATTTTTCACATCCAACCTTGCACCTACAACTTGCAATTTCAAAAGGGTGGCTTCTCAAGAAACGGTTTACTTTGATCCAATTAAAAGAACTTCCTAGAGTCAACATCTACCAACCCACGCATCTTTTTTTTTCTTTTCTTTCTTCAATTCTCCAAGTATCACCAATTCTTGAAGTAACTCTACTCACCAATTTCACTTGGTTTGTTTCTCCTTTCCTTCAAATTCGTTGTTTCAGTTAATTTCATAAAGTCATTCCCCGACGACAATTTATCGTTCACTTTTTTTGACATACTTCCGACTTCACTCGATATGTTCTCTCTCTCTCTCCATTTATAGTCATTTATTAAGCACAGCTTAGATGTGGCACAAGGCCGAAAGTATGGAGCACCCAGTGAGGATCGAACACTATATTCAGTCGTAATTAGTCTAGCGAGACAAGCTTGCTAAACATTGCACCACGTTAAAGTGCCCTAAGATGTGGCACAATGCTGAAAGTATGGAGCACCCAGTAAGTAAAAGAAGTAAAGACCAGTAAATAGTACAAAGTTGCTCAAATGAACAGCTTATTCCACATATATGTAGGATTTGTCAGTGCTCCCAGATCGCTACTAAATATGGCATAAGGTCGAGGTTTAAGGTGAACTTAAAGGCAATAATGTAGAAAAATTGCTCAAATCCTTCGGGGCTTAATCTAATAATAATTTCAAACTATCCAAGCCGAAGCAGGGGAAAATAATTTTCTAAGTGAGACAAGCTTGCTAAACATTACATCACGTTGAAGTGCCCTAAGATGTGGCACAAGGCTGAAAGTATGGAGCACCCAGTAAGTAAAAGAAGTAAAGACCAGTAAATAGTACAAAGTTGCTCAAATGAACAGCTTATTCCACATATATGTAGGATTTGTCAGTGCTCCCAGATCGCTACTAAATATGGCATAAGGTCGAGGTTTAAGGTGAACTTAAAGACAATAATGTAGAAAAATTGCTCAAATCCTTCGGGGCTTAATCTAATAATAATTTCAAACTATCCAAGCCGAAGTAGGGGGAAAATAATTTTCTAAGCGAGACAAGCTTGCTAAACATTACACCACGTCAAAGTGCCCTAAAATTATTTCATAAGAGTAGCTTAGATATGGCATAAGGCCGAAAGTGTGCAGCACCCAGTGAGGATCGAACTCACTACTCAATCGTAAGTGATATAGCGAGACAAGTATACTAACAATCACACAACGTCGATATATTTTATAAGAGTAGCTTAGATATGGCACTCGGCCGAGAGTGTGAAGCACCCAGTGAGGATCGAACTCACTTTTCAGTCGTAACTGGTTTAGCAAGACAAGCATGCTAACCATTACACCACATCGAAGTGCCCCCCTTTCTCCGTTTATATTTCTATTCCGCCAGGTGGCCGAGATAGTTGTTTCTCACCGGCGTCCACATTAAAATGCGGATTAGTTTTTCTCTCAGGGGAGATAGAAAAACTTGTTCCTCGCTTTGAGGAATCAACACAGATTTTGATATTTCAACTAAATCAGTCTAGGTAGTGTTTCGAAGATAGAAAATGTTCCGAACCACATAATCATTTACTAAATTTAGTCTGACCGAAAGCCAGGAATTCCGGGACACTAAGTGAGGGATCAGTTTGATAATAATGATTTGCAACATCTGCTTATTAGTCATTATTGTACAGTGTAACCCGGATATAAGAGACCCTGATATAAGAGAGATTTTATCTGGTTCCAAATTAGAGCCTGTGTTAATGTATATATAATAGACCAAACCCGGATATAAGAGAAACCCGGATATAAGAGACTTCTTCTATATCCGGGTTTCTCTTATATCCGGGTTTGGTCTATTTTGTTTAGGTAAGTATGGCTCTAATTTGGGACCAGATAAAATCTCTTATATCCGGGTTTATCTTATATCCGGGTTACACTGTAGTTTAATTTGTGCTAATACTGTAAGTGTATCTTCATGGTAAGTGAGAATGACGCATAAAGGCAAGATTATCATTTTTAGTTTTTTTGTTTTTGATGTGTGCATTTTTTCCTAAATGTTCCAGGCCCAAATCTGGGTGCGTCCAATACAGTAACTACTTCTCGTCGTGGCATTTGACCAAATGTGGTACTAATGGACGAGGACAGATACCATCTACCCGGATATAATCTTGAATGCACACATCTGGAAATCAAAATTGTCATAGTTACAAACACAGATGAAAAGACCAACTGTCTCCTTACATGCAAACCTTTTTTTCTTTCTCTCTCTAGTTTTAGTAGGAATTATTAGTGCTTTGAAGTAAGAATTCTCTTGGTTAGTAAAGAATAAGTAAACTTTCTAACACGTTGATATTGTTATTCCAGTACATGAAAATGGTTACACTAAGTATTCATAACTCGTTGTTGTTGTTCAGAGTCGTATCAACGTAGTTAGCTTGGAAAGATTTTTCGGCGAATACAACGCCGCTCTCGCAGGCGACATATGCCGGCAATTCGTCGGTCTCTTCCAGACTCACGACATCCATCAACAACTTTATCCAACATGAAGTGGTAGCGCCGAAAGTGACAAAAACATTTCGAACACTGACGTACAAGTGAGTAAATGTCAACGAGGGGGACGGTGCTAAAAAGTTGTCGGCCCAACAAAACTCCTCCCCCACTTCACCTAGATGTCTGTTTCTTTTGAGTGGTTCGAGCCGAGGACTTTCCAGCATATTTTCCTACGTTTCTTCAACTGTGCTTCTCTATATTTTATCAGTTTAGCCTTTTTTTCTTTCTTAACTCTCACTGTCTCTGTTTCTTTTATCCGAGGTCTGTTTAGTAAACCTTAATGAAAATTACAATGTAAAATTGAACCAGAGTAGGAAGACTGTAATGCGCCAATCCGCAAAATCCTTACTTTGAAACATAAGCATTCAAAAACCATTGAACACAACCCACTATTTCCGCTGAGAAAAATGCAAAGATCTTAAATAGGAAAGGAGAACTCTAGCAAAGATCGAACTGTGTACCGACGAGTTTCTAAGCTAGTTTGATGACGCTTGCTTTTCAGTGCTATTCAATTTCTGTTTTTCCTTTCTCCAAACCTCCATTTTTGACAAAAGTGGGGGGTAGGCAGTTGTTTATTCTGGACGAGAAGCGAAGTAGGAGACGCCCTCATCAAACATTTCTGACAAACGAAGCAATAAAGAATGTGAGAAGCCATTTCATCCGTATTCTGCTTGGTAGGGAAGTAAAATCTGGAGCCATTATATTCCTTAGAGAAAATTTGTTGCAGCTTCGTTGGCTTTGTCGTGTAATGCTCACCCGAGATACTGAGGGAAAAAAAACACTCAGTCGCCTTCAAAAAGATTTACATAGAAAAATTAAATTAAATTACTCCTCCCTTTTGACTCGGAATGCAAATCTCGTATCTGACAACGATATCTTTTCCCAAAGCCCAGCTGATATTTAAATTAAGGTAGCTGAAAATTTTGTGGCAGATGCCTCTCCCCTCTAGACGAGTCGTAAGGGGAAAATCTCCCCAAAATAGGAGCTCTCTTATTTCCGAATAAGATAAGTTCCCGGATTCTGTATGTTCAAATGCTTGTAATAAGAGTAACGACATTCTATTGAAAATTTACGCAATATCAAAATAAATTAATTCAGCACATAAATGGATTTTGTATATATTTATATACAGAAATAAGAATTGGATGTAACATAGCTCAGAAAAAGAGAAAAATCCATTATTCAACTATTGTGAGTGACAATGTTTCTTTGAAAACCTTGTAATGACATTAGCGTTAGGGTAGCAGTTTGTAGTCGCATTGTCTCGTTGGGAGGAGATCTTGTGCTGGAGAGAGATCTATTATGTGATAGGTTGCAGTGAAGATATTATGGTTACATGAGTTTTCAAAGGAAAACTAGAAACCTGTTGTCACTACGATATCCTGTGGCTGTAAAGCGAAAGGAGAGAAAGTCTGTGTCCTTTCCTTTTATACTGCTTTATACAACGCCACTTAGCGGGCGTTAAGAAAAACCACCTGGCAAACAAGGCGATAGTAATCCCACAAAGGTATTTTTAAAATTACTGTATTGCCTACATTTCTAACATTGCTCTGCGTGTTGCTACTGATCCTGATTCAGGAAAATATATTTGTTCATATAAAAATGATTTAAACTTTCGATTGATGTCAAAGAGTTTCCTCGACGGACCATCCGGAAATTACTCAATCCACTCGTCAGGGGGTATCTGACTGCTTGTACATCTCGATTTTTCTTTTTTATATGCACTTTTCATTGGTGTAGGTTTTTTTTCATAGTGTATGTGTGTGCATGAGCCCGTCTGTGCGTATTTGCTTACGTATAGAATGTCGTGGTTATCTGTTCTTTTCCTCGTTTACTTCTTAACCTTTTCTCTTTTCTTTCAGTTGTAGCCATTTTGACTTCCGGTTTTCTAGAAATATACTGTCGTTGTTAATTCTTGAGCGTCATATAATGTATTCTTGTAAAATCTACCGTCCACTATAGCCGACTGTGGTTTACTTAAGTGGAAAAATAAATTGATCTTCTAAAATGCAAGTAAAATTCTGCTATTTCGGCCAACTTAACCTTTCAAAACATGAAATTTCAAAACCTGCTAATGTTCAAGCCTTGCATTGCAAAAAGTTAGTTGGCTCGATGGGACAGAAAGTAAATATCATTATTCAAGACACGAGTTAGGCTTGCACAGACAAACGGGTGGTGACTCTGAAATATATATATATATATATATATATATATATATATATATATATATATATATGTGTGTGTGTGTGTGTGTGTGTGTGTGTGGCCGGATCGGATCATTAACAACGAAGTTTTCTCTCGCGCAAAGATGGCGAGCCTAGAAACCATTATGACCAGCCACCGACTTCGATGGACTGGACACCTTCCCCGAATGCCAGACACCCACCTACCCAAACGAATTCTCTTCTCGCAGCTAACATCTGGCAAGAGACAGCGTGGAGCCCTACGTCGTCGATTCATGGATCAGCTCAAAAACACCTTGCTGGGGACAGAGATCGATCCGGTCAATTGGGAGAGAGAAGCTGCAGAAACAACCAATTGGAGAAGAGCAGTCGACGAAAAACCAACATCTTTCGAAAACACCAGAAGACAAATAGAAGAGATGAAGATAGACCAAAGAAAGGCCGGAACTCTCCATCCCCTGAACCCTCCTACCCTACTATACGGTGGCTCTGGACGTCTATTCAGATCCAACATAGGACTCATTTCACACAGAATGAAATGTCGATGAGCATCCCAATACCCGGCAACGAGCTCCGCCAACAACGACTTCGATATATATATATATATATATATTAGTGGATGCTCGTATTTGAGTAGTCCATTCGTTTATTTTAAACGGTATTTTTGTCTCTATATATATATATATATATATATATATATATATATGTATATATATATATATATATATATATATATATATATATATATATATATATATTAGTGGATGCTCGTATTTGAGTAGTCGATTCGTTTATTTTAAACGGTATTTTTGTCTACCGGAATGCATACTTGAGAAAAAGTACCTTCCGACAGGATCTGAACCTGCGTCCCCCGTTACTGTTTAAAATAAACGATAAACGAAGCGTCTATTCAAATGCGGGGATCCACTAATAATAAAGTTTGAAGTAAGAGAAATATCAGATTAAATCAATTTTCATATATATTCACTAGAAAGTTAAGGATCATTTCAAAGCCCAAAACAAAATTATTCATTGTCTATAATAAAGACTCTACCCGAAGTAATACGTAGGCATATTTTGAGCAATACGTAGGCATATTTGCGTAATGCGTAGGCAAATCTTACATACGTAGGCATATTTTGTGTAATACGTTGGCATTTTTGCGTAATACATAGGTAAATCTTGCCGTAGCTTTCCACCATTTCACAAATTCTCATTATCTATTTCACTCGTTGTTTGAGCATTGTTCGCCTTGCGTCTCGTTCATTGCTTGTGTTGTGTATACTTGTGCTAATTACCACCACCATTACATATACACAGTACATAGAAATCATGCGACAAGCATTCATTGGTTGATCTCCTCAAAACTAGCTCGCTGATTGGTCAATTCCGACCAATCAGATATCCGGCACGCGAGGAATAATTTCCCGCTCACTAAGGTTGAGCCGATCACGTGATACCTTCTTTATATAATCAAAACACGAATAAACTTCCTCGTGTTCTCTTCAGTCTCTCTTGCGTCTCAATCCTCGCTGCCAAAATGTAAACCTTCAAGAACTCCCGTCTTGACCATCTGGTCAGACGTTAATGAACATTACAACATTCAAGTACGAACTCTGAACTCTTACCAACTTTATCCAATACACAATTCCTAACATGCAACAGGAACTTATTCTTCTAAACTACAGTTTAATAATTACTTCATCCTTATGAGCTCAGGTACAAATATTTCCAAATCTAAGAGACATAACTCTATCAAACCTTCAGCCTATATGCATGTACACCAAACACTAATACATTCAATTGTTATGTTTTGAATCATTACGTTCAGTCTTGTATTTTATACTATGTGATATTTTACGTCAGATATAAATTGCATTGTGACCGCCGCATTGGATAGTAACCTCCAGCGTCTTTGCTTTCCTTAATCACGCCTTTCCTAGCCAAAGATAAATATATGTAGTAAGAACCCCTACATAAAGGTGACATCCACTACATACTCTTTCTTTTGCACTAAAATTAAGAAGAGGAACTTTAAAAATAAATATCGCTCTTCATTAAATAAGAAGCGGAAACTTAATTAAACTCATTTTATTAAAATTTCTATTTTGTTCATTTTGGAGAAAATTTACAAGAATTAAATTCGTGAAGACAAGTGTGATTAATCACTTAAACAAACTATTCTTTCTCGACAATATGTCAGAATAGTAAAAAGCTATTTCCTAACATTGGCACTTTTAATAGGAACCAATTTTCAAATACTTATTCTTATAAATAAGCAACAGGGAATATTTTCACTCTAAATGCTTCGATGTTGTGAATAATCATCGAAATATCAAATTATCCCCAATTCTTGAAATATTGATAATTTCCAAACATAGTTTTCAATTGCCTGTTTACCTGTCAGTGTGAGAAAAACCTTTAATTGTTATTGCTGCCTGATCAGTAGTTATTGGTTTGTCTAAAAGATCACGTTCAAACTACCCTTCTCCCACCATCAATCATCGTGATATGCCAGAGATGAGACGTGTAACGATAGTTGAAAGCGCAGGGGTGTTGATTCATGCCTTTCTCCCATTTCTTCTCCCTCACGGTAGAATAATGGAGAAGTGGCTCGGATTGAGGAATCGGAGAGCCGAGTTCGAATTTCAGTCGAATCCATTACATTCACTTACGTGCTAATGTCCTTGGGAAAGGTATAAAATCCTCTACTTCTCCCCAGGACAGACCGGGTTCTATAGCCTTGGATGGCAACTGGTCTACCGCAGAAAGAAATGGCAACCTACTGCAGGAAAAAATCTGCCTCTTCAGTCAGGTATCAAAAGATACATGAACGCCTAAACGTCTATCACGCATGGCACATAACTGAGTTATGGACTAAAAAAGTAGAACGTGTATCTGGAAAAATCATGCACTGCCAACCCGTAAATAAAAAATTCGACAATTCAAAAATATTTCGACTTTAAATAGACCCCAAAGGGTCGATAAGTCATAAAAAAGAATCATACCTTTCCTTAAGTTATTAGTACTAAGTGAACGTAAACACTGTCACGGTTTGCCAATTTTTCATACCTTTTGAGTTATGCGACTGCGTCTTTGTTCCTCTTTATCTCTCTCATTACACTTTTCACACATACTACGCTTTGATCCCGTGCAGGGAAGTGAAGCTTCAATCTGGGACAGAACGTACAGATATTCTTATTCCAAACAGAAGTATTAATCGATATCTAAATAATTTATTTTTGAAATTTATGTATTTATTTTAAGGGGATGAGTGAAATAGAATTGATTTGTTTGTTTAACGGCATATCGACTCCTAATGGGTCATTTAAAGTCGAAATTTAATTTTCTTGGGGGATTTGAAGTAATAAAAAATATTATTCTGCTTTCACAATTGAATAAATGGTAGATGATATTCAGCTTTTGTGAATATGTATATATATTTGTGTGGACATAATAGAGGTGGAATATGTAGCTTTGAAGTTATATTTTCGAATACAGTTGGATTTCTTTAAGAAATTGTAGGATATTATATAGATTAATGTCATGAAAAACTTCTTCATGTTGTTTGGTCGGTTGATTTTGTTTAACGGAATATCAACACCTCCATGGGTTATTCAATGTCGAAATATAAATAATTTGAACACAATTGTATGGCTTCAACTAAATATATTTTGAACACAACTACAGATTAAATATATTGTTGATCATTTTGCTGTAAAATGTTGATAATTCGACTATAAATGTATTGTCGGTATTTTTTTTTATATAAAAACATATTGCTGATATTTTACTATAAAATTCTATTTTTAATACTTTTATAGTGTTTTTGTTTTTGTTTGTAGGTTCACTATTGCTCCATAGCTGCGACCCCAGCAGGTGCCACCGCCCCAGGTGAGGGTGGACTTGAGAACAACAGCAACTTAAGAAGTGGTTCCACGCTCCTCAAAGCCTCAAATTTCACGATCTGATGCTTTGTTGCTGGATGTAGTTTATCGTCATACCCAGGACGAGTGGAATAGAAGCTTTCAAATATAAATTGTCACTCGAAGATTCTGGTATTGACATGCTGTGTGGTATCCCCTTTCGACATGAATTGGTTGGCTATTCTAATTTCTTAACGTTATTAAAATATATTTTTACTGTAGCCGAAAAGAAACTTTGGATATTGTCTTTTTCTTTTCACCCTTTATGAAGCATGCGGGCGCACGTGCAGTTTTTATCCTACTTAATGTTTCATTAGTTTTCATTGTAGATTTTCCGATCACTAGGAGCTAACGGAAAAAAAAACCGACTTCGTTTTCATCCCGTCGAAAAAAGGACACTTAATTTTGCTGATTTTTTAAAATTCTTTATGGCTTTACTACACTGTAACAATTTTGAGTGATTTTTTTTTATCTTTGGTCAATAAGTCTTATTTCCTGATTGCGTCTGTCGAGAGAGCAAAGAAAATAACTCTTATTTCCTTCTAACTTTGCTTTTATGACAAAAACATCGCTATTTTGAAACTAACCTATTTTTCATTATATTCCAGACAGATTCAGCGCTGAGCTGCAGAAGGAGAATTTTCTAGACCTTTCAAGAATTTCTAGAAAGTTCTGGCAGCATAGATGCCAGTATAAATACAAAGAACGTAAGCTGAACAGTTAAGTTTACTTCTCACTGTACAAGCCGTCGTCACAGATGGTATCAAGAGGTTATAAACATCCGACAGATACATTTTGCTATGTTTGTGGTAAATGGATGATGAGTAGAGTGAAGAAGTACGGTAGCAATATCTGGTAAAATGTTTGAAGGCCTCCAAAGCATATTTCAGGGAATGTATGTCAGGGATCAACACAAACCCTGGCCAACTCATTTCACCTGTGAATTCCGCAAAAGGTAAGACGGAAAGATTTGTTTTTTTGGATAATGAAATTTTTAAGTGTAAAAGTTTCGGAATTTTATTCATTTAAATATTTTGTACTTTTATTTTTTTTTATCCTCTGTTATTAAAAATATGTATTAAATATGTTTCAACAGTCGTGGATTAGTGTCCATAGTATCATGGATATTTTCTATACTGGATCACTGGCAAGATCCATAAAATATGGAATATTAAGGATGTTCACTATTCAAGATTTGTATTTATGTAGCATTTGCTACATTAATTCGAGTCCAGTAAGAATTTATATATCCAACGGACGATTTTATAAAATTACAAAAATCAAAAATGTAATTTAGAATTTTTCAATAACGTTGGCAGAAATATATTTGTATTTTTATATTCATAGATTTATTTTTCTCGCTTCTTCATCGAAAGCTCTTCCAGGAGCATCAAAGTTATGATGCATCATAACAGGAACATTTATCAAATAGATTTGTATTTTTATATTCATAGATATATTTTTCTCGCTTCTTCATCGAAAGGTCATCCAGGAGCATCAAAGTTATGCTGCATCATAACAGGAACATTTATCATATATATTTGTATTTTTATATTCATAGATTTATTTTTCTCGCTTCTTCATCGAAAGCTCATCAAGGAGCATCAAAGTTATGCTGCATCATAACAGGAACATTTATCAAATATATTTGTATATTTATATTCATAGATATATTTGTCTCGCTTCTTCATCGAAAGCTCATCCAGGAGCATCAAAGTTATGCTGCATCATAACAGGAACATTTATCAAATATATTTGTATTTTTATATTCATAGATTTATTTTTCTAGCTTCTTCATCGAAAGCTCATCCAGGAGCATCAAAATTATGCTGTATCATAACAGGAACATTTATCAAATATATTTGTATTTTTATATTCATAGATTTATTTTTCTCGCTTCTTCATCGAAAGCTCATCCAGGAGCATCAAAATTATGCTGTATCATAACAGGAACATTTATCAAATATATTTTTATTTTTATATTCATAGATTTATTTTTCTCGATTCTTCATCGAAAGCTCATCCAGGAGCATCAAAGTTATGCTGCATCATAACAGGAACATTTATCAAATATATTTGTATTTTTATATTCATAGATTTATTTTTCTAGCTTCTTTATCGAAAGCTCATCCAGGAGCATCAAAGTTATGCTGTATCATAACAGGAACATTTATCAAATATATTTGTATTTTTATATTCATAGATTTATTTTTCTAGCTTCTTCATCGAAAGCTCATCCAGGAGCATCAAAGTTATGCTGCATCATAACAGGAACATTTATCAAATATATTTGTATTTTTATATTCATAGATTTATTTTTCTAGCTTCTTCATCGAAAGCTCATCCAGGAGCATCAAAATTATGCTGTATCATAACAGGAACATTTATCAAATATATTTGTATTTTTATATTCATAGATTTATTTTTCTAGCTTCTTCATCGAAAGCTCATCCAGGAGCATCAAAATTATGCTGTATCCTAACATGAATATTTATCAAATATATTTGTATTTTTATATTCATAGATTTATTTTTCTAGCATCTTCATCGAAAGCTCATCCAGGAGCATCAAAGTTATGCTGTATCATAACAGGAACATTTATCAAATATATTTGTATTTTTATATTCATAGATTTATTTTTCTAGCTTCTTCATCGAAAGCTCATCCAGGAGCATCAAAGTTATGCTGCATCATAACAGGAACATTTATCAAATATATTTGTATTTTTATATTCATAGATTTATTTTTCTAGCTTCTTCATCGAAAGCTCATCCAGGAGCATCAAAGTTATGCTGCATCATAACAGGAACATTTATCAAATATATTTGTATTTTTATATTCATAGATTTATTTTTCTCGCTTCTTCATCGAAAGCTCATCCAGGAGCATCAAAGTTATGCTGTATCATAACAGGAAAATTTATCAAATATATTTGTATTTTTATATTCATAGATTTATTTTTCTCGCTTCTTCATCGAAAGCTCATCCAGGAGCATCCAAGTTATGCTGTATCATAACAGGAACATTTATCAAATATATTTGTATTTTTATATTCATAGATTTATTTTTCTCGCTTCTTCATCGAAAGCTCATCCAGGAGCATCAAAGTTATGCTGTATCATAACAGGAACATTTATCAAATATATTTGTATATTTATATTCATAGATTTATTTTTCTCGCTTCTTCATCGAAAGCTCATCCAGGAGCATCAAAGTTATGATGCATCATAACAGGAACATTTATCAATGTTTTTTATATTTAATTATTCATAGATTTATTTTTCTAGCTTCTTCATCGAAAGCTCATCCAGGAGCATCAAAGTTATGCTGCATCATAACAGGAACATTTATCAAATATATTTGTATTTTTATATTCATAGATTTATTTTTCTAGCTTCTTCATCGAAAGCTCATCCAGGAGCATCAAAGTTATGCTGTATCATAACAGGAACATTTATCAAATATATTTGTATTTTTATATTCATAGATTTATTTTTCTAGCTTCTTCATCGAAAGCTCATCCAGGAGCATCAAAGTTATGCTGCATCATAACAGGAACATTTATCAAATATATTTGTATTTTTATATTCATAGATTTATTTTTCTCGCTTCTTCATCGAAAGCTCTTCCAGGAGCATCAAAGTTATGATGCATCATAACAGGAACATTTATCAAATATATTTGTATTTTTATATTCATAGATTTATTTTTCTAGCTTCTTCATCGAAAGCTCATCCAGGAGCATCAAAGTTATGCTGTATCATAACAGGAACATTTATCAAATATATTTGTATTTTTATATTCATAGATTTATTTTTCTAGCTTCTTCATCGAAAGCTCATCCAGGAGCATCAAAATTATGCTGTATCATAACATGAACATTTATCAAATATATTTGTATTTTTATATTCATAGATTTATTTTTCTAGCTTCTTCATCGAAAGCTCATCCAGGAGCATCAAAGTTATGCTGCATCATAACAGGAACATTTATCAAATATATTTGTATTTTTATATTCATAGATTTATTTTTCTCGCTTCTTCATCGAAAGCTCTTCCAGGAGCATCAAAGTTATGATGCATCATAACAGGAACATTTATCAAATATATTTGTATTTTTATATTCATAGATTTATTTTTCTAGCTTCTTCATCGAAAGCTCATCCAGGAGCATCAAAGTTATGCTGCATCATAACAGGAACATTTATCAAATATATTTGTATTTTTATATTCATAGATTTATTTTTCTAGCTTCTTCATCGAAAGCTCATCCAGGAGCATCAAAGTTATGCTGCATCATAACAGGAACATTTATCAAATATATTTGTATTTTTATATTCATAGATTTATTTTTCTAGCTTCTTCATCGAAAGCTCATCCAGGAGCATCAAAGTTATGCTGTATCATAACAGGAACATTTATCAAATATATTTGTATTTTTATATTCATAGATTTATTTTTCTCGCTTCTTCATCGAAAGCTCTTCCAGGAACATCAAAGTTATGATGCATCATAACAGGAACATTTATCAAATATATTTGTATTTTTATATTCATAGATTTATTTTTCTAGCTTCTTCATCGAAAGCTCATCCAGGAGCATCAAAGTTATGCTGCATCATAACAGGAACATTTATCAAATATATTTGTATTTTTATATTCATAGATTTATTTTTCTCGCTTCTTCATCGAAAGCTCATTCAGGAGCATCAAAGTTATGCTGCATCATAACAGGAACATTTATCAAATATATTTGTATATTTATATTCATAGATTTATTTTTCCCGCTTCTTCATCGAGAGCTCATCCAGGAGCATCAAAGTTATGTTGTATCATAACAGGAACATTTATCAAATAGATTTGTATTTTTATATTCATAGATTTATTTTTCTAGCTTCTTCATCGAAAGCTCATCCAGGAGCATCAAAGTTATGCTGTATCATAACAGGAACATTTATCAAATATATTTGTATTTTTATATTCATAGATTTATTTTTCTAGCTTCTTCATCGAAAGCTCATCCAGGAGCATCAAAGTTATGCTGTATCATAACAGGAACATTTATCAAATATATTTGTATTTTTATATTCATAGATTTATTTTTCTAGCTTCTTCATCGAAAGCTCATCCAGGAGCATCAAAGTTATGCTGTATCATAACAGTAACATTTATCAAATATATTTGTATTTTTATATTCATAGATTTATTTTTCTAGCTTCTTCATCGAAAGCTCATCCAGGAGCATCAAAGTTATGCTGTATCATAACAGGAACATTTATCAAATATATTTGTATTTTTATATTCATAGATTTATTTTTCTTGCTTCTTCATCGAAAGCTCATCTAGGAGCATCAAAGTTATGCTGTATCATAACAGTAACATTTATCAAATATATTTGTATTTTTATATTCATAGATTTATTTTTCTAGCTTCTTCATCGAAAGCTCATCCAGGAGCATCAAAGTTATGCTGTATCATAACAGGAACATTTATCAAATATATTTGTATTTTTATATTCATAGATTTATTTTTCTTGCTTCTTCATCGAAAGCTCGGTCCAGGAGCATCAAAGTTATGCTGCATCATAACAGGAACATTTATCAAATATATTTGTATTTTTATATTCATAGATTTATTTTTCTAGCTTCTTCATCGAAAGCTCATCCAGGAGCATCAAAATTATGCTGTATCATAACATGAACATTTATCAAATATATTTGTATTTTTATATTCATAGATTTATTTTTCTAGCTTCTTCATCGAAAGCTCATCCAGGAGCATCAAAGTTATGCTGCATCATAACAGGAACATTTATCAAATATATTTGTATTTTTATATTCATAGATTTATTTTTCTCGCTTCTTCATCGAAAGCTCTTCCAGGAGCATCAAAGTTATGATGCATCATAACAGGAACATTTATCAAATATATTTGTATTTTTATATTCATAGATTTATTTTTCTAGCTTCTTCATCGAAAGCTCATCCAGGAGCATCAAATTTATGCTGCATCATAACAGGAACATTTATCAAATATATTTGTATTTTTATATTCATAGATTTATTTTTCTAGCTTCTTCATCGAAAGCTCATCCAGGAGCATCAAAGTTATGCTGCATCATAACAGGAACATTTATCAAATATATTTGTATTTTTATATTCATAGATTTATTTTTCTAGCTTCTTCATCGAAAGCTCATCCAGGAGCATCAAAGTTATGCTGTATCATAACAGGAACATTTATCAAATATATTTGTATTTTTATATTCATAGATTTATTTTTCTCGCTTCTTCATCGAAAGCTCTTCCAGGAGCATCAAAGTTATGATGCATCATAACAGGAACATTTATCAAATATATTTGTATTTTTATATTCATAGATTTATTTTTCTAGCTTCTTCATCGAAAGCTCATCCAGGAGCATCAAAGTTATGCTGCATCATAACAGGAACATTTATCAAATATATTTGTATTTTTATATTCATAGATTTATTTTTCTAGCTTCTTCATCGAAAGCTCATCCAGGAGCATCAAAGTTATGCTGCATCATAACAGGAACATTTATCAAATATATTTGTATTTTTATATTCATAGATTTATTTTTCTCGCTTCTTCATCGAAAGCTCATTCAGGAGCATCAAAGTTATGCTGCATCATAACAGGAACATTTATCAAATATATTTGTATATTTATATTCATAGATTTATTTTTCCCGCTTCTTCATCGAGAGCTCATCCAGGAGCATCAAAGTTATGTTGTATCATAACAGGAACATTTATCAAATAGATTTGTATTTTTATATTCATAGATTTATTTTTCTAGCTTCTTCATCGAAAGCTCATCCAGGAGCATCAAAGTTATGCTGTATCATAACAGGAACATTTATCAAATATATTTGTATTTTTATATTCATAGATTTATTTTTCTAGCTTCTTCATCGAAAGCTCATCCAGGAGCATCAAAGTTATGCTGTATCATAACAGGAACATTTATCAAATATATTTGTATTTTTATATTCATAGATTTATTTTTCTTGCTTCTTCATCGAAAGCTCGTCCAGGAGCATCAAAGTTATGCTGCATCATAACAGGAACATTTATCAAATATATTTGTATTTTTATATTCATAGATTTATTTTTCTCGCTTCTTCATCAAAAGCTCATCCAGGAGCATCAAAGTTATGCTGCATCATAACAGGAACATTTATCAAATATATTTGTATATTTATATTCATAGATTTATTTTTCTCGCTTCTTCATCGAAATCTCATCCAGGAGCATCAAAGTTATGCTGTATCATAACAGGAACATTTATCAAATAGATTTGTATTTTTATATTCATAGATTTACTTTTCTAGCTTCTTCATCGAAAGCTCATCCAGGAGCATCAAAGTTATGCTTCATCAAAACTGGAATATTTATCAAATATATTTGTATTTTTATATTGATGGATTTATTTTTCTCGCTTCTTCATCGAAAGCTCATCCAGGAGCATCAAAGTTATGCTGTATCATAACAGGAACATTTATCAAGTATATTTGTATTTTTATATACATAGATTTATTTTTCTAGCTTCTTCATCGAAAGCTCATCCAGGAGCATCAAAGTTATGCTGTATCATAACAGGAACATTTATCAAATATATTTGTATTTGTATATTCATAGATTTATTTTTCTAGCTTCTTCATCGAAAGCTCATCCAGGAGCATCAAAGTTATGCTGTATCATAACAGGAACATTTATCAAATATATTTGTATTTTTATATTCATAGATTTATTTTTCTCGCTTCTTCATCGAAAGCTCATCCAGGAGCATCAAAGTTATGCTGTATCATAACATGAACATTTATCAAATATATTTGTATTTTTATATTCATAGATTTATTTTTCTAGCTTATTCATCGAAAGCTCATCCAGGAGCATCAAAGTTATGCTGCATCATAACAGGAACATTTATCAAATATATTTGTATTTTTATATTCATAGATTTACTTTTCTAGCTTCTTCATCGAAAGCTCATCCAGGAGCATCAAAGTTATGCTGTATCATAACATGAACATTTATCAAATATATTTGTATTTTTATATTCATAGATTTATTTTTCTAGCTTCTTCATCGAAAGCTCATCCAGGAGCATCAAAGTTATGCTGTATCATAACAGGAACATTTATCAAATATATTTGTATTTTTATATTCATAGATTTATTTTTCTAGCTTCTTTATCGAAAGCTCATCCAGGAGCATCAAAGTTATGCTGTATCATAACAGGAACATTTATCAAATATATTTGTATTTTTATATTCATAGATTTATTTTTCTAGCTTCTTCATCGAAAGCTCATCCAGGAGCATCAAAGTTATGCTGTATCATAACAGGAACATTTATCAAATATATTTGTATTTTTATATTCATAGATTTATTTTTCTAGCTTCTTTATCGAAAGCTCATCCAGGAGCATCAAAGTTATGCTGTATCATAACAGGAACATTTATCAAATATATTTGTATTTTTATATTCATAGATTTATTTTTCTAGCTTCTTCATCGAAAGCTCATCCAGGAGCATCAAAGTTATGCTGTATCATAACAGGAACATTTATCAAATATATTTGTATTTTTATATTCATAGATTTATTTTTCTAGCATCTTCATCGAAAGCTCTTCCAGGAGCATCAAAGTTATGATGCATCATAACAGGAACATTTATCAAATATATTTGTATTTTTATATTCATAGATTTATTTTTCTAGCTTCTTCATCGAAAGCTCATCCAGGAGCATCAAAGTTATGCTGCATCATAACAGGAACATTTATCAAATATATTTGTATTTTTATATTCATAGATTTATTTTTCTAGCTTCTTCATCGAAAGCTCATCCAGGAGCATCAAAGTTATGCTGCATCATAACAGGAACATTTATCAAATATATTTGTATTTTTATATTCATAGATTTATTTTTCTCGCTTCTTCATCGAAAGCTCATTCAGGAGCATCAAAGTTATGCTGCATCATAACAGGAACATTTATCAAATATATTTGTATATTTATATTCATAGATTTATTTTTCCCGCTTCTTCATCGAGAGCTCATCCAGGAGCATCAAAGTTATGTTGTATCATAACAGGAACATTTATCAAATAGATTTGTATTTTTATATTCATAGATTTATTTTTCTAGCTTCTTCATCGAAAGCTCATCCAGGAGCATCAAAGTTATGCTGTATCATAACAGGAACATTTATCAAATATATTTGTATTTTTATATTCATAGATTTATTTTTCTTGCTTCTTCATCGAAAGCTCGTCCAGGAGCATCAAAGTTATGCTGCATCATAACAGGAACATTTATCAAATATATTTGTATTTTTATATTCATAGATTTATTTTTCTCGCTTCTTCATCAAAAGCTCATCCAGGAGCATCAAAGTTATGCTGCATCATAACAGGAACATTTATCAAATATATTTGTATATTTATATTCATAGATTTATTTTTCTCGCTTCTTCATCGAAATCTCATCCAGGAGCATCAAAGTTATGCTGTATCATAACAGGAACATTTATCAAATAGATTTGTATTTTTATATTCATAGATTTACTTTTCTAGCTTCTTCATCGAAAGCTCATCCAGGAGCATCAAAGTTATGCTTCATCAAAACTGGAATATTTATCAAATATATTTGTATTTTTATATTGATGGATTTATTTTTCTCGCTTCTTCATCGAAAGCTCATCCAGGAGCATCAAAGTTATGCTGTATCATAACAGGAACATTTATCAAGTATATTTGTATTTTTATATACATAGATTTATTTTTCTAGCTTCTTCATCGAAAGCTCATCCAGGAGCATCAAAGTTATGCTGTATCATAACAGGAACATTTATCAAATATATTTGTATTTGTATATTCATAGATTTATTTTTCTAGCTTCTTCATCGAAAGCTCATCCAGGAGCATCAAAGTTATGCTGCATCATAACAGGAACATTTATCAAATATATTTGTATTTTTATATTCATAGATTTACTTTTCTAGCTTCTTCATCGAAAGCTCATCCAGGAGCATCAAAGTTATGCTGTATCATAACATGAACATTTATCAAATATATTTGTATTTTTATATTCATAGATTTATTTTTCTAGCTTCTTCATCGAAAGCTCATCCAGGAGCATCAAAGTTATGCTGTATCATAACATGAACATTTATCAAATATATTTGTATTTTTATATTCATAGATTTATTTTTCTAGCTTCTTCATCGAAAGCTCATCCAGGAGCATCAAAGTTATGCTGTATCATAACAGGAACATTTATCAAATATATTTGTATTTTTATATTCATAGATTTATTTTTCTAGCTTCTTTATCGAAAGCTCATCCAGGAGCATCAAAGTTATGCTGTATCATAACAGGAACATTTATCAAATATATTTGTATTTTTATATTCATAGATTTATTTTTCTAGCTTCTTCATCGAAAGCTCATCCAGGAGCATCAAAGTTATGCTGTATCATAACAGGAACATTTATCAAATATATTTGTATTTTTATATTCATAGATTTATTTTTCTAGCTTCTTTATCGAAAGCTCATCCAGGAGCATCAAAGTTATGCTGTATCATAACAGGAACATTTATCAAATATATTTGTATTTTTATATTCATAGATTTATTTTTCTAGCTTCTTCATCGAAAGCTCATCCAGGAGCATCAAAGTTATGCTGTATCATAACAGGAACATTTATCAAATATATTTGTATTTTTATATTCATAGATTTATTTTTCTAGCTTCTTTATCTATCGAAAGCTCATCCAGGAGCATCAAAGTTATGCTGTATCATAACAGGAACATTTATCAAATATATTTGTATTTTTATATTCATAGATTTATTTTTCTAGCTTCTTCATCGAAAGCTCATCCAGGAGCATCAAACTTATGCTGTATCATAACAGGAACATTTATCAAATATATTTGTATTTTTATATTCATAGATTTATTTTTCTAGCTTCTTCATCGAAAGCACATCCAGGTGCATCAAAGTTATCCTGTATCATAACATGAACATTTATCAAATATATTTGTATTTTTATATTCATAGATTTATTTTTCTCGCTTTTTCATTGAAAGCTCATCCCGGAGTATCAAGTTATTCTGAATCATAACAGGAACATTTATCAAATATATTTGTATTTTTATATTCATAGATTTATTTTTCTCGCTTCTTCATCGAAAGCTCTTCCAGGAGCATCAAAGTTATGATGCATCATAACAGGAACATTTATCAAATATATTTGTATTTTTATATTCATAGATTTATTTTTCTAGCTTCTTCATCGAAAGCTCATCCAGGAGCATCAAAGTTATGCTGCATCATAACAGGAACATTTATCAAATATATTTGTATTTTTATATTCATAGATTTATTTTTCTTGCTTCTTCATCGAAAGCTCATCCAGGAGCATCAAAGTTATGCTGCATCATAACAGGAACATTTATCAAATATATTTGTATTTTTATATTCATAGATTTATTTTTCTAGCTTCTTCATCGAAAGCTCATCCAGGAGCATCAAAGTTATGCTGTATCATAACAGGAACATTTATCAAATATATTTGTATTTTTATATTCATAGATTTATTTTTCTCGCTTCTTCATCGAAAGCTCTTCCAGGAGCATCAAAGTTATGATGCATCATAACAGGAACTTTTATCAAATATATTTGTATTTTTATATTCATAGATTTATTTTTCTAGCTTCTTCATCGAAAGCTCATCCAGGAGCATCAAAGTTATGCTGCATCATAACAGGAACATTTATCAAATATATTTGTATTTTTATATTCATAGATTTATTTTTCTAGCTTCTTCATCGAAAGCTCATCCAGGAGCATCAAAGTTATGCTGCATCATAACAGGAACATTTATCAAATATATTTGTATTTTTATATTCATAGATTTATTTTTCTCGCTTCTTCATCGAAAGCTCATTCAGGAGCATCAAAGTTATGCTGCATCATAACAGGAACATTTATCAAATATATTTGTATATTTATATTCATAGATTTATTTTTCCCGCTTCTTCATCGAGAGCTCATCCAGGAGCATCAAAGTTATGTTGTATCATAACAGGAACATTTATCAAATAGATTTGTATTTTTATATTCATAGATTTATTTTTCTAGCTTCTTCATCGAAAGCTCATCCAGGAGCATCAAAGTTATGCTGTATCATAACAGGAACATTTATCAAATATATTTGTATTTTTATATTCATCGATTTATTTTTCTAGCTTCTTCATCGAAAGCTCATCCAGGAGCATCAAAGTTATGCTGTATCATAACAGGAACATTTATCAAATTTATTTGTATTTTTATATTCATAGATTTATTTTTCTAGCTTCTTCATCGAAAGCTCATCCAGGAGCATCAAAGTTATGCTGTATCATAACAGGAACATTTATCAAATATATTTGTATTTTTATATTCATAGATTTATTTTTCTAGCTTCTTCATCGAAAGCTCATCCAGGAGCATCAAAGTTATGCTGTATCATAACAGGAACATTTATCAAATATATTTGTATTTTTATATTCATAGATTTATTTTTCTTGCTTCTTCATCGAAAGCTCGTCCAGGAGCATCAAAGTTATGCTGCATCATAACAGGAACATTTATCAAATATATTTGTATTTTTATATTCATAGATTTATTTTTCTCGCTTCTTCATCGAAAGCTCATCCAGGAGCATCAAAGTTATGCTGCATCATAACAGGAACATTTATCAAATATATTTGTATATTTATATTCATAGATTTATTTTTCTAGCTTCTTCATCGAAAGCTCATCCAGGAGCATCAAAGTTATGCTGTATCATAACAGGAACATTTATCAAATATATTTGTATTTGTATATTCATAGATTTATTTTTCTAGCTTCTTCATCGAAAGCTCATCCAGGAGCATCAAAGTTATGCTGTATCATAACAGGAACATTTATCAAATATATTTGTATTTTTATATTCATAGATTTATTTTTCTCGCTTCTTCATCGAAAGCTCATCCAGGAGCATCAAAGTTATGCTGTATCATAACATGAACATTTATCAAATATATTTGTATTTTTATATTCATAGATTTATTTTTCTAGCTTATTCATCGAAAGCTCATCCAGGAGCATCAAAGTTATGCTGCATCATAACAGGAACATTTATCAAATATATTTGTATTTTTATATTCATAGATTTATTTTTCTAGCTTCTTCATCGAAAGCTCATCCAGGAGCATCAAAGTTATGCTGTATCATAACAGGAACATTTATCAAATATATTTGTATTTTTATATTCATAGATTTATTTTTCTCGCTTCTTCATCGAAAGCTCATCCAGGAGCATCAAAGTTATGCTGTATCATAACAGGAACATTTATCAAATATATTTGTATTTTTATATTCATAGATTTATTTTTCTAGCTTCTTCATCGAAAGCTCATTCAGGAGCATCAAAGTTATGCTGTATCATAACAGGAACATTTATCAAATATATTTGTATTTTTATATTCATAGATTTATTTTTCTAGCTTCTTCATCGAAAGCTCATCCAGGAGCATCAAAGTTATGCTGCATCATAGCAGGAACATTTATCAAATATATTTGTATTTTTAAATTCATAGATTTATTTTTCTCGCTTCTTCATCGATAGCTCATCCAGGAACATCAATTTATGCTGTATCATAACATGAACATTTATCAAATATATTTGTATTTTTATATTCATAGATTTATTTTTCTTGCTTCTTCATCGAAAGCTCGCCCAGGAGCATCAAAGTTATGCTGCATCATAACAGGAACATTTATCAAATATATTTGTATTTTTATATTCATAGATTTATTTTTCTCGCTTCTTCATCGAAAGCTCATCCAGGAGCATCAAAGTTATGCTGCATCATAACAGGAACATTTATCAAATATATTTGTATATTTATATTCATAGATTTATTTTTCTCGCTTCTTCATCGAAAGCTCATCCAGGAGCATCAAAGTTATGCTGTATCATAACAGGAACATTTATCAAATAGATTTGTATTTTTATATTCATAGATTTACTTTTCTAGCTTCTTCATCGAAAGCTCATCCAGGAGCATCAAAGTTATGCTGTATCATAACATGAACATTTATCAAATATATTTGTATTTTTATATTCATAGATTTATTTTTCTAGCTTCTTCATCGAAAGCTCATCCAGGAGCATCAAAGTTATGCTGTATCATAACAGGAACATTTATCAAATATATTTGTATTTTTATATTCATAGATTTATTTTTCTAGCTTCTTTATCGAAAGCTCATCCAGGAGCATCAAAGTTATGCTGTATCATAACAAGAACATTTATCAAAATATTTGTATTTTTATATTCATAGATTTATTTTTCTAGCTTCTTCATCGAAAGCTCATCCAGGAGCATCAAACTTATGCTGTATCATAACAGGAACATTTATCAAATATATTTGTATTTTTATATTCATAGATTTATTTTTCTAGCTTCTTCATCGAAAGCACATCCAGGAGCATCAAAGTTATCCTGTATCATAACATGAACATTTATCAAATATATTTGCATTTTTATATTCATAGATTTATTTTTCTCGCTTTTTCATTGAAAGCTCATCCCGGAGTATCAAGTTATTCTGAATCATAACAGGAACATTTATCAAATATATTTGTATTTTTATATTCATAGATTTATTTTTCTAGCTTCTTCATCGAAAGCTCATCCAGGAGCATCAAAGTTATGCTGCATCATAGCAGGAACATTTATCAAATATATTTGTATTTTTAAATTCATAGATTTATTTTTCTCGCTTCTTCATCGATAGCTCATCCAGGAACATCAATTTATGCTGTATCATAACATGAACATTTATCAAATATATTTGTATTTTTATATTCATAGATTTATTTTTCTTGCTTCTTCATCGAAAGCTCGCCCAGGAGCATCAAAGTTATGCTGCATCATAACAGGAACATTTATCAAATATATTTGTATTTTTATATTCATAGATTTATTTTTCTCGCTTCTTCATCGAAAGCTCATCCAGGAGCATCAAAGTTATGCTGCATCATAACAGGAACATTTATCAAATATATTTGTATATTTATATTCATAGATTTATTTTTCTCGCTTCTTCATCGAAAGCTCATCCAGGAGCATCAAAGTTATGCTGTATCATAACAGGAACATTTATCAAATAGATTTGTATTTTTATATTCATAGATTTACTTTTCTAGCTTCTTCATCGAAAGCTCATCCAGGAGCATCAAAGTTATGCTGTATCATAACATGAACATTTATCAAATATATTTGTATTTTTATATTCATAGATTTATTTTTCTAGCTTCTTCATCGAAAGCTCATCCAGGAGCATCAAAGTTATGCTTCATCAAAACTGGAATATTTATCAAATATATTTGTATATTTATATTCATAGATTTATTTTTCTAGCTTCTTCATCGAAAGCTCATCCAGGAGCATCAAAGTTATGCTGTATCATAACAGGAACATTTATCAAATAGATTTGTATTTTTATATTCATAGATTTATTTTTCTAGCTTCTTTATCGAAAGCTCATCCAGGAGCATCAAAGTTATGCTGTATCATAACAGGAACATTTATCAAATATATTTGTATTTTTATATTCATAGATTTATTTTTCTAGCTTCTTCATCGAAAGCTCATCCAGGAGCATCAAAGTTATGCTGTATCATAACAGGAACATTTATCAAATATATTTGGATTTTTATATTCATAGATTTATTTTTCTAGCTTCTTTATCGAAAGCTCATCCAGGAGCATCAAAGTTATGCTGTATCATAACAGGAACATTTATCAAATATATTTGTATTTTTATATTCATAGATTTATTTTTCTAGCTTCTTCATCGAAAGCTCATCCAGGAGCATCAAAGTTATGCTGTATCATAACAGGAACATTTATCAAATATATTTGTATTTTTATATTCATAGATTTATTTTTCTAGCTTCTTTATCGAAAGCTCATCCAGGAGCATCAAAGTTATGCTGTATCATAACAAGAACATTTATCAAAATATTTGTATTTTTATATTCATAGATTTATTTTTCTAGCTTCTTCATCGAAAGCTCATCCAGGAGCATCAAACTTATGCTGTATCATAACAGGAACATTTATCAAATATATTTGTATTTTTATATTCATAGATTTATTTTTCTAGCTTCTTCATCGAAAGCACATCCAGGAGCATCAAAGTTATCCTGTATCATAACATGAACATTTATCAAATATATTTGCATTTTTATATTCATAGATTTATTTTTCTCGCTTTTTCATTGAAAGCTCATCCCGGAGTATCAAGTTATTCTGAATCATAACAGGAACATTTATCAAATATATTTGTATTTTTATATTCATAGATTTATTTTGCTCGCTTTTTCATTGAAAGCTCCTCCAGGAGCATCAAAGTTATCTTCATCATAACAGGAACATTTATCAAATATATTTGTATTTTTATATTCATAGATTTATTTTTCTCGCTTCTTCATTGAAAGCTCATCCAGGAGCATCAAAGTTATGCTGTATCATAACAGGAACATTTATCAAATATATTTGTATTTTTATATTCATACATTTATTTTGCTCTTTTTCTGGGTTTCACAGTAGGTGAAATCGAACCATGAATTTCACAATGCGACGAATTTGGAGGGAACCAACTCACTATTCTTCTGCATGGAGGACCCTTCCAGATGTCGTGCTGCCAAGAATACACCTGCTGTCATATATCCAGACCTTCAGTCATCCATCGCCCCACCGGTGTTTTTCAAGATTTTCCCCCCTGTCAA
Source organism: Acanthosepion lycidas (assembly GCA_963932145.1). Classification (NCBI taxonomy): domain Eukaryota; kingdom Metazoa; phylum Mollusca; class Cephalopoda; order Sepiida; family Sepiidae; genus Acanthosepion; species Acanthosepion lycidas. The sequence continues at coordinate 4,243,298 of OZ010600.1, forward strand.
AATGGCCTTTAATTCTGGCATACTGTGACCGGTTTGTTTGAGGCAATTCGTCTCGCCTGTAACTCCAGTGAATGCAGTTACTTCATAGACTGCTTATCGAGGAGCATCAAAGTAATGCTGTATTATAACAGGAACAAGTATCTCTCTTCCACTGCCTCATTCGGTGCAGCTCAAAGTGGAATACAGTAGTGTCAAAATATTGCTAGATGCATTGAAACATGAACAGTCCGTTTGGGAGGTTATCAGAGACTTTAAAATGGTGACCTTCCTAATGGGTCTCCAAGGCGGCTTCACCAAGTTTCCGTGTTACCTTTGCTTTTTGGACAACAGGGACCTCGCGTCACACGACCACAGGCGGGACTAACCACAGCGGACTAAGTTCTGTGTGGGGATGAACGTCAAATTTGACTTCCGGAAAGTATTTTAGGCCTTATGAATCAATTTGTTACAGCTCTAGATAAGGAATCTACAATCTTCAAGTACCTTCTTCCCTAAGTTGTCTGCAGAAAAAGTCAAACCCGGTGCTTTCATCGGATCACAAATAAAGATCCTAGAGTAAAAGGAATTTCACAAGAAGCTCACTAGGACAGAGAAAGCAGCGTGGAACAGCTTTGTCGCAGGGGTTTGGATCGTCCTGGAGAATCTGAAGACCAAAAAATGTGGCGCTTGTTGAGATCCTGGTGAAGAACTACAGAAAACTTGTCTCCAGGATGTCCATCAAAGTTCATATCTTCGACGCTCATCTTGATAAATTCAAGAACACGGAGGCGTACTCAGATATGCAAGGCGAGCGCCTCCACCCGGATAGACTGGACTTTGAACGCAGCTACCAAGAATAACAAAAACAAGACGGGAGATAATTTGGGCGCTGATTCGTGAAAGTAATTTAAAGCATAAATCGTGAAAAAGTATTAACTTCTAAATTTTTTGTGTTTTCTCTTGTGTAATCCTAGCATAAACGCATATTACTTTTGAATCATATGTCGTTTTGTTTCCACTTTAAAATGAACGAGAATGTTTACATTTTTCGCCAGTTTTCCCAATGAGAATAGGTAAATTTCTATTTTTATCTTGGTCACAAAGCAAAGCTTGAAGGAAATATTAGTCATTTTCATAGTTTCTAGGAGTAAGCAAATAAGAAATAACAGTTGCTACCCAAGAAAAACATCGTGTTACACAGTGATGTGCAAAAGTAACTTTCCGTTCCAAACGTACATTTGATAAAAAAAACGCTAAAAAAAAAATTGTTAATCGGTATAACTCAATTTCAGTCAATATGAAATTTTAAGAAATTCTCGACGTTTTTAAAAGATGACGGTGTTGGTCTAAACAAAATGCTATATTAGTTGAAACCCGCGAAATTATTTTTATATTCAGTTTTAAGACATTAACGCTGAAGGTAACTTGGAAATACTTTAAGGGCAAATAGCAAGCGGACGAGGAAGCCATTGGTGAAAATATCCCATAATTTAATGATTCGGAATAGAATCGCCTCTGTTTATATACCAAGCCTTGTCAGTCATATTAAATGTCACGCAGGGAGACCGAGTTGTAAGTACAAATTTTGTCAGGTTAACAATAACCTTATCTACACGACACTGTGGAGGGTTGTGTTCCAGTTAATCTGGACTGACCAGACCAAGTTGAAAATCAATAATCAGGGAACCTCGTAGGCACAAACTCCCCAACGTTCAATGGCCTACATTTAATGTCTGTTCGATAAATCATGCAAATCGCTTACCGGATTAAAGATACTCGCTGGGAGACGACCTCATTGCATTTATGAAGGTCTTTATGATTAGCTTGTTAACCATTACACCAAGAGACACGCTTCCTATTCTGTCAGTAAACTTTAAATCAGGTAACCTTCCTCAAATAAAATTTCAGAAAAGTATATTTTATTTTTTAAAGTTTCTTTTAATAAAGAGAACGATGTTGTGTTTACAAATTTGCCAATATGGACGATTTTAAAACATTTAATACTAGAACAACTAAAAACTAATTCTAATCAATGTAAATGCAGTTTGAAATACAGCAAAATATTTTGCTTATTGAAAATAAACTTAATCTATTAGCTTGAAATTAAAACAAACCAAAAGCTTCAAGATTTATTTCATTTTGTAAAATGCATTTTAAACCTTAAGTATCACTTTTCTTCGGAGGTTATATACTTTTATATATATATATATATATATATATATATATATATATATATATATATATACTTCGGAGGTTATATACATTTATATATATATATATATATATATATATGCTAGAGGTTATATATATATATGCTTCGGAGGTTATATACTTTTATATATATATATATATATATATATATATATATATGCTAGATGCAATCGTCAGGCCACCTGGCCTCACTATTGCATCTAGCATGACACAGATTGTCGCTTCTAAGTGTTGACTTCTATGTTCACTTTTATATTTACACACGCTCTATCTCTGATATTGAGCACTTTATCCCATAAATATAGCACATCTTGAGACTATATTTCTTCATATATATATATATATATATATATATATATAATGTGTTTGTGCAAAAGTTATCATTTAAATAAATTCTCTTGTGTATTGGTTGAAAATCAGGGCTTTTTTGGATGCACCTAATGTAATTCTCGAAATGAAAATAAATCCTAGCCGTGATTTAGAATGGGTTCCATATTTCGTTGATAACAAACCAGTAATTACGAAGATAAGTTGCTAGAGGAGATGAAAGACATGAAAATAGTAAACGATGCTCTCTCGGTAATTTTGTACAGGGGATATTTTTTTCACACTTAGAATCGACATCATTAATAGTTTTCGAAATCCCCTTTTACTCGCCACTTCCCTACTGTGTTGCTTTTATATAGGCAACTCCCTATTATATATCATGTGTATAATATACATATATAATTCTATATACATGTCTTCCTACAACATTTACATCCTAAAAACTGGCTGATAGACAAGCAACGTTTTATGCACTTGCAGATGTTGTCTTGTAGGTAAAACAATTACGTATGTCTTCCCTGTATAAAAAGACATTTTAAATACTGGACATGGTGACCCATTTGAATCAGGACCTCTTAGTCCGAACATGCAGTCACTTCCCAGATTGCAACAAGGCCGTCCTGATGGCTGAAGACTGTTTTAGTCATTTTTTTTCTCACTTTTCTAAGAATAACATTTGCACTTTGTGTGTGTGTTTGTGTGTGCGTGCGTGAGGGGGTTCTTAAATATAAACTTTCTTTTATTTGACTATATCTTAGGTTTTCTTTGCATCCTAATTTGTATTCTAGATATTTGATTGATGTAACGGTTAGAGTCCGGAACAAGAAATCGAAGAGCTGAGTTCGAATTCCAGTCGGGTTCGTTACATGCATTTTCGCGAAAATATGCTTAAGAAAGGTATGAATTTATTTCTCCCCCAGCTATGTGTTAAATATTTAATATTTGTTCAGTCTGGGCTCTTTAGCCTTAGTTAGAAACCAGTCAAAGAGAGGGAAAACCCCGATTGATATAGAGCTAACAACTCCACCCCGTAATAATCTACTAGTTGGAATGGAAACCGCAGCAGCCAAGTGTGATTAAGCTGTGGTCCCCGTAGTCCATAAAGGAGATGTAGGGCAGTGCTTCTCAATGTGATGGTCCGCGGACCGGTGCCGGTATGCGGACCATCAGTTACCAGTACATACCCAATGTCCACGCCATGCTCAGGAATCATTTGTAAAGATTAAGGTTATATAATTTTTTTTGTGTTAACAAACTGCTTATTTTTTTAATTACTTTTTATATGTTTTGATATTGAATTATTTTTTGCAAAAATAAATGGGAAATAAGAAAGTCAACATTCATTATATTCATTATATCGTTTCCGGTATAAATTAATATTACCACGAAATATTAAAGGTACATGACACATTGAGAAAAAAAAATGATGGTCCGCCATATTAGATTGTCTGAGAAGCACTGATGTAGGAGACTTGATGATGTGTTCTCGATTAAGTGTCGTAACACTTGTACACACGTGAAGTGCTGAATCGTTCTTTAGGCAAGAACTTTTCAGCAGTTCGTGTACATAAAAAAAAAAATTTGAAGAGTGTCTTTTTGATATGTGCTTTCCATGTTGCGTCAGCACACGTCTGTATTAAGAGAAATGAAGTATACAGACGTCAACAAAAACAAACACGAATTTTTTTTACTGATCTTTTTATTTTGCTCGTGAAAATGGAGACGAAGAGACGACCGTTTATCCATTTTTATATCTTTTTACTCACCCGGGAATTGCGACACGAATTTCTGTCATTAATGCAAGAAAAAAAAAAATTCCAGCATCATTTTGACCTTTTTAGCAACACTCGCGTGCTTAACCGGTTCGACACCATAAATTCTGTTTTTCTTTATAATTATTTAACTCCGTGAAAGGCGATAAAACCACTAAGACGCAAAGAGTTACTGGTAGTGAAAGAGCACGAGAATACTTTAGCGAGGAGAAAGGACAATAAAGGATAGAATTTAGGAAGATGGTGATTGAAGTTGCATTTATTTTCAAGAACGTAGGTGGCAGGTAAGAAAGTAGCCGGAAAAGAGTTCAACAGTTGAGAAGTGAGAAAAGAAATTATTAGAATAGAACATACGGTTGCATCTAGCTTGTTCATGAATAAAACGGTGAGACCTAATTGTCAATCTAGTAGTACGTTTAAATTCATGCAGTCGAGACAGCAAGTAGGAAAGCTCATCAGAAGAATTTGTATGAAAATATTTATAGAAAAGACAGAGGGAAGTCACGTCACGAGAAAATGACTGAAGTCGAGATGCCAGGTCAGGATCGATTACAATCCCACAAAATATGTCGAAACATAAAATTAAAATATTGTTAAAACAAAATGACTTATGCTCCATGTGTTGGATTTAAAAAAAAAAGTTACAGGGCTTAGCATATATGAAGATTTTTTAACAGATCAATAGCTGAGGTTGGACTTGTTCGATTACTGCCTCCCCGCGACGATAATTACAGGCGGTGCGAAATTTGAAAGCTTCTTCCTCTTTCATTTTTGACTTTACTAGCAACACGACGTATCTTTTCGCCCTGTCAACATGTAAGTATCTGAGAGTCACATACTAAAGGTTGCTTTGAACTCTTCGCAATTTTTAATTTTATTCCTCAATTTCCTTTTTGTAACATGTCTGTTTAACATATTTATTAATACTTGTTTGTTTAAATTTCCTGTTTTGCTCTCTTAATTTTTCACCCGGACACACATGAGTCCACCAATATTGTTTGCGGGACAAATGTACCAAGAGTCCATAAAATGACAACGACTCACAACAAACTTTGAAGAAAGGAAGTCCGTTCTCCCAGAGTATCAGCGACTGCTAGTCAACATACAACAGACCGTAAGTAACATCTTTTCATGCTAATATATGGACTCCGGCATTAACCTGTAGGTGGTATTGTATTTTCTTGTGTCCGCCCCTTTTCGTGGAGGTAATGTATTTGTATTATTATCGTTTGACTAACAATGCTTCATAACATTATTTTGTTATTCTGAGGTGTGACGGGTATTTGAGGCCAACTTCAGACAAATGCATTGTCGTAAAATGAACTTCTAAAATGTTTATTTTAATTTTGATCAGACTTGTTTCATTCCAGTTGTTAGAAATTTTGTTGACCTCACGAAAAATGTTCTTTTTAGAAAAAATGTTTGAGTACTTACGTAGGAAACTGTTTATTTGAAATGAAAGAAAATTCTTACACCAATTTTGTATGCGATACCTATTTCATATTGTCGTTTCCTGTAGGTATTTAAATGTGAGTAGCGAGTTTTCACATACACTATCTATATATATATATATATATATATAATTAACTCATCGAGTCTAGAAGAAACTTCAGCTGAATGCAGAAAGCACTGAACGGCCGTTTCGTCCTATATTTGGGACTTATCATCAGTGCGCATCCACTACCGAGAATTGAAACCCGAACAGTTATGATAGAAGGCAAACGCCATACCAACTGTGCCAACGGGCCACGGTGACGGAGAGATAACGAATTATTACGAGTGGTAACGATATAGCGTCGCTTGCGCACATATTCCGTGGTGGAACTCATCCGAGTTTCTCTTTACCCATAGGACTGTGCCTCCACGAGCTACGACTACTATTCCCAAGCTGCTCATTAGCTCTAGAGGTTTCTTCTAGACTCGATGAATTACTTAATTATGATTATTTCAAATCCTCCTAATTATCTATCTATCTATCTATCTATCTATCTATCTATCTATCTATCTATAAAGGGGGTCTAAAAATATATACACATTTACAGTGTATAGCTCAGGTCGACTTGTTTTTTCAGATTGACACGTTAATATTACTAATGCCATTGAGACTTAGCTTTGAGCAAAAAAAGTTCACACTAAAATGAGAGTTTCATTCAGATCCACCCACGCGGATTACAATTTCACGAATTAAAGATAAGTTTTGAAGCTGATGGTACTGTATACGATGTACATCGTCCCGGAAGACCACAGATATCAACTACGCCCTATGAAGCAAGAAAGGGTGATGGAAAATTTTCACAGAAGTCCAAGAAGCTTATCGAAATCTTGACTGTTCCCTGTGATAGATCATATGCAATGTCTGGAACATAATGGACCTCAATGTGAAAACATACAATGACAAAATCTTAAGAGCAAAAATTTATAATAAATGCTGTCTTCACATGCATTATTTAAATTAGTTCTTGTTGGTTCAATTTGCTTGAGTTATTTCTTGAGAAAGATTAAAAATGTGTATACACTTTTTGAGACGATATTATATATATGTGTGTGTGTGTATGTGTGTGTGTAATATATATATACAGTAGACATAGAGGTCGACAGCCTGTTTCATGCTTAAACGCAATCATCAGGCCATGTGTGTTGTTTTGGCTCGACTATTTATATATGCTAGTCAGTGGTGCATTATTGGTAAGTCCATTGTTTTATTCTAACGGTTATTGGGCGGGAGGTAACAGTTGTGTTTCAAATTATTCTAGCGGCTATTGAGTGGATGTAATTGTGGAATCGAATCCAGTTTTGCAGTTATTCTATTGTGTTGTTATCATTATTTACTCATTATTTATGATGTATTATTTTATTATTTTTTGTTGATTGTTATTATTACATTTACTTGTGTTTATGTGTGCATTCGTGGTTTGTTAATTTTATTGTTTACTTTATCTACTTATTTATTGCTTTGGATTAATTTATTTTGTTTATTTATTTTCATTTATTTTAGTTTAGTTTTATTTATTTAATTTTTGTTCGTTTTCAGTTTTCGATTTTTAAGTAACGTAGTAAAAACTTGTTTTCGTGTCTGCATTTTGAGATGAGTCCTGATCATTTATTTAGTAATTTTGTGTTGGTCTGGGAAGGAAATTATACTATTTCCTCCTCGAGACAGAGTTTATAGTTTTTGGATTTGTATGAGACTGATGCTGTTTTCCGTATTTTCCATGATATTTTTGGTGTGACTTGTTTTTGTTTTTAATTTCCCATATATATTTAGAAGGTATTGTGCTGTTCACGTATTTATTCTTTATAAAGGATGTTTTGTGTGCGTTGTTTTTGTTTCCAGAGTCCTTCAGCTACTCTTACGCATACTTTTTCTTCGTTATCTGCTTTGAAACTAGTAGGTCGATTAGAATGGAAATTGCTTTATTCTTTACGTTACAGCATTTTAACTGCATTGTACAAAAAAAAAAAAAAAAAAAATGTGCTATGGTGTTCTGTTTTTGCTGTTCCGGTCAAACGCGCAAACATTGAGATCGGCTTGTTTTGTTTCAGTGTTTTATTACGATGGGAGATAAATTACTACCAAAAATGCTATTATAAAAAAAAATAATGATTGCAAGTTGATCTCGAAATTTACCTTCGATTAACGCTTATCTTTTAAGTTTAATTGTAAATTTTGGTTATAAGTTCCTCCATTCATAATCTTATTACAGAAATGACAGATAAACTATCTTTTATTGCAAGCGGGTGGTTTTCGTCACTTGAAAGGTTTTATTAAGTTGAATACATTGTCACATGGATAATATAAGTATCAATTTTCTATCTGTGCCTTTAACTCCTCATAACTTTGTTCCTATATGAACATAACTGTAACACTTTTTTACCTTACAAGAGGAGTTCAGTACATGTACATAAAAAGATTAATATATTTTAAAATTGATTATCATCAAATCTGTCATGTAAATTCTTGCAGTCCTTCCTTTAAAAAGACTGCTGGGATTTATACTTTAAAGGTTTTTCTTGCGAAAAGCAGGCATTGGGTCATCCACAAGCAGGCAATAGATCCTCCACAAGTAGGCAATATGTCCTCCACAAACAGGCAATAGATCCTCCACAAGTAGGCACTGGGTCATCCACAAGCCGGCAATAGATTCTCCACAAGTAGGGAATGGGTCATCCACAACTAGGCAATGGGTCCTCCATAAGCAGGCAATAGATCCTCCACAAGGAGGGAATGGGTCCTCCACAAGCAGCCAATGGATCCTCCACACGTAGGCAATGGGTCATCCACAAGTAGGCAATGGATCCTCCATAAGCAGGCAATGGATCCTCCACAAGCAGGCAGTGGTTCCTCCACAAGTAGGCAATGGGTCCTCCACAAGCAGAAAAATACTGCTCGTTTGAAATGGATTGTCAGCTACGTATTCGATTGTTGGATTTTAAACCCTTGCTCCACTCGAAAGTAAAATCTGTTGTGTGGGGAATATGATCGACTTATGTTTTCTACGAAAGATATTCAGTTTTGTTGTGAATAACGATTTTATTTTTGTAAATTTAATTTTGTAATAAATGCTTCATTGACCAACAGGAAGCAGTTGACGAGATATTTTGCGAGAGAAATCTTTGTCCATCTTTTTATGAAGAATCATTCTTTGCTGCTGGAGGCGTAGGCCTCTCGTCTATTTCCAAGTCCTCCCCTCCCAACATTTAAGAAAGCATTGACACCTCCCTCTCAAATCAGTGGATCACACACCTTCAATAAGTAAATAAATAAACTCTCCTATTCACATTTTATTCATATGTCATCACCATTCAAATCCATCTCCGTCCATACATTCACAACAAAATCTTTGTCCAGAGCATTCTGAATTTAGCAATGATTCAAAATAATGATTCAGAATTACTATAAAAATAATAACGGAATTGAGTGTCCTGGAGCAGATGACGAGATTATTTCACGAAAAAAAAAAAAGAAGCCCACTTCTTCTTACTTAATGAATTCGTAGATGAAAATCGGTGAAAGCAATAATTGTTTGAAAGCGGTTGACAAGATGCCTCCGCTTATGACATTACACAACACTTCTCTGATTCTAAGTAGTTAAAGAAAAAATATTATAATTTATAAGTTTTGCCTATCTTTGGGGCGGGGTGATATTCAATGGAAGATAAGTTTTGCTTATCTTTGAAGATTTTCAATAACGTAAGGAATATGAGATAGGAGTTAAAGGATAAAAAATGATTCAGATTTTTTCTTCGGAATCAAGAAAATCTTCATTACTGCAATCGCAGAGGATTTAATCCTTATTTAATCTGAGGGATTGATATTAAGACGGATAGTTCTTGATAATCGACATTCAAAAGAAAATAAGGCTTATATTTTTGTCACGGGGCATCAGACAATCATTTAGTTTCTTTGACTTGTTTTTTTTAATGAGTGGAAAAAATTACCACGACAGTGCACATCAAGTGTTGTAAATTTGACTCTTTCTTTTCCTATCCTGACAACGTGCTCAACGGCTATGACGTTGTGCCAGACAGTAGAACAGTGGCTAGTAAGCTCGTCCTGCAGACTATTACTTCAATACGATTAATATTCATCACCGAATGACAAAGAAGGCAATGAATTATTATTTTTGTGTAAAATAAATGTTATATAATCATTAAACTAGAATTATTGATTTGGGAGAAAAGTAGGGTCCGTCAGGCTATCTTGCCTTAGACGCACCACTACTGATATGGCCGCACTACATGTTTTGCCACAACGACCCTAATGGGTTACAAGACGCGAGATGTGTCTCAACTAAACTTAAATAGATGCGTAACTGTATAACAAACTATATAAAAAGTTTAATCTTAAATTTATTTAATTCGGGTTTTTTTATTTTAATTTATAATATTTTATATTTTAATTATAATTTATAATTTAATTAAAAAGATTTGCACTTATTTTGGGATCAGGGCGAGCCTGGAAACGCTTCTCGGGCAGCCACTAAAATATGCTGAGTAGATGTCAAACCTCTTCGATAGAATTGCATTCATTATTATTTAACTGAAAAGGGAGTCTTCGACACACAACAAACATCCACTCCGAGGCGCTGGAGATCGCCATCGTACCTCGTTCTGCAAAAATCCAACCTCAGACCCCGGGCATTGATACTAGCTAACCAAAGTGCTATTGTCAGTTCGATTAGGGTTGATTACCCGCATTGAACATTGAGTTAAGGACATCAACGGTCTTCCCAATTGAGCCATGGCCCATCTCAATCTTGATAGTACAATCAAGAGACAAGCCGCCAATATCAAAGTTAGTTTTAACGCCCTATACAGGGAGGGGGTAAACGAAAACGGAGAGCCTCTCTGAACAATGTTATTTCAATTTTGTTATTTGATCATCGTACATGTGGGCTGTTGGGGGGAATTAATTTGAGAGTAATATTTGCCTCCTCAATCATATGCCCCCCCTATCTGCCATGTACCCAAGCCCGAACACACTACTGTCAGCACTCTCTTTGCTTTCTGGAAAGTCTCAGGGTTCTCCACTTCCTTACCATTCACTTGTCTCATATTGAATAAGCACTATAGCTCTTTTACTCTGCTATTTCGCGAGAGTGCTTTCTCTGCCTGTTTCCAGGATATGCGACAGGCGTCTTTTCAGAGTTGAGATGGTAGTTTAATTCTTTTTCCTTTTTGAGGGTAATGATTCCGTTTTGGCTGTTCTTTTGCTTTTGGACTTGGTGTTATATTGTGAATAGGTTTATTTTATTTTTTTATTTTTGAGAGACCAATGCATTCTTAAATGTTGGGGAAAACTGGGCAGAAGGTGAGGGCTCTTCACTCTCAAGGACAAAGATTTCTTTTTGTGCTTGGCCTCGATATCTCTTTAGTTGTAAAAATTTCTCAGTTTTCTCATATGCTGGGTTGCACTTTTAAGTGGGACTGTTTGTGCCTTCAGGGAGACTGAGACCTCGCTGTCTGGTCCTTCCTCCTGCTCTTACCAACGACCAGCTATTCCCTCTATCATTCTCCACGCCCATAGTGTCGTCGGGAAATGAGGGCCCAGAAAGGAACTCAAGCGAGGGTTTAATCACACCAGTCCCAGTCGCTGGCATGACCATTACAGAAGTAACAGATTTGACTAGAGGTGGATTTTTAGTCCAGTGAACTACAGAAGCCTTCCTCTCTGGACAAGAAGCGGAAAGTTTACCAATCTCGCCACACTTGTTGGTTTTCAGTAGATCACAATGACCGGCATTTTCTGGCCCGCTATCACCAGACAGTTTGAGATGGAAATTCAGGCCTCACGATCTACCATTATGTTGAAACTCTATCTTCCGTTCAAGTTGTTCAAGCATCCAATATCTTACTGTACTGCTCCAGGTAGACAGCCAGATGCTCCCTTAACATTTGAGGAACCTCAAATACTCTCACATGGTCCTTAACCTTCGTACTTGGTTCTGATGATTAAATCTTTTGTTATGAGCTCACGGCTTACTGCAGCCATACACATTTCAGGCGAGAGTAGCAGTACGTCTCACGTAAAGAAACTCGTGCCCTTTATAATTCTTTCGAGCTTAACCCCACTAGGGACGTCAATGCCTTTATGGGTGTCTTTCGTAGAGTGACATCTTGCGAGAACGCTTGTCCACCACGAAGACCGACGCAATTCTTTTCTGAATTACTTCTGCAATTTTTTTGGCGGTGGGTAGTAAAAGTCCATCTTCTTTGATAAGTTGTGCTTATCTCCGCAATATTGATAATACATTTTAATTGGGTCTTTCAGCAAGAGGGCGATTTCCCAGCCGCTGCACTGTTTTCATTATTCGCTTGGCCGCCATTTTTGTCAACATAAGATTTTTGTTTCTCTTAACAGAAAATTTTTTTCCCAAGGACAAAAAGTATTTTCTCTTGTATGAAAAAGGGGGTAACCCCACCCACAAAAAAAAGAAGAATTCAAACAAATATACGTTAACAGAGACTATTTAAATATCCTTTAAACGGAAAGAATCAGTCAAAAAATAGAACACTGAAAGAAAAAGTTAAGATAAAATAGAAAATGGTGTAAAAAAAGAGAAAAAGAAAAAAGGCACTTCGAGAGAAATAAAGGTTCGCTCTGATGTGAAAAAGAAGTGCAAAGCTTTTTGTTTCTGGCGTAACTTTTAGTTGCGCCAGAAACAAAAATAAAAATTCGGCTGAAAGCCGATGGAAAGAAAAAGAAAAAAAAACAGTAATTGATCCGACCGCTCCAGAGAACTATACCTACTGTCACCTAAAAAGTAGTTGGGGGTGGGGAATGAAATCAGAAAATGTACGGAACTAAAAAAAAAAAAAGCGTTGGGAGCAATGAGCATTCACTCCCTAGATAAGTTAACCAATGTTTCAGACAAAAAAAAAAAAAAAAAAAAAAAAAAAAAAAAAAACAAGTCACAAAAAACTACACCACTAGCCACACGGGGCAGGGCGAGCATGTTTTTTTTCCGGAAGAACAAATCCTTCAACCAGACAGTTCGAGATGACACTAGAGGTTAGAGTCATTCACACGCACCAGTCATGCTACAGTCATCCAACTAATCCTTAAGGTGTTCCCAACCACTTATTCACAAACACAGAACCCGTCAGTCCCCGCTGTATTGTTAGGAGCAGCTGGCTCCCCCAGAAATCCTCCACGTTCAACAAAGTATTGAATTTCCAGTAGCCAGTCGGACTAGACTTAGCCTTACCTAAATTTATGCGAACTCGGACAAACCTAAGGTTCGAATAAACTACACTATGGAAATTTAGGTAACCTAGGAGATTTAAGTCGACTCTTCTAACCAGAAGCCGGTCGATATAGCTAGAATGCTGTACGATACCTGCTGTGGCCTTGTTAGGGTCAGAAATAAAGACACAAGAGAGGAATTGAGTTAAAAAAATAAATTAACAGAAACAGTAATACAAACATATACAAACGAGTGTTAAAGCAAGAATGTTCGGTCCGACTGTCAGAGCTGACTGCTGGAAACTTCCATCTCCAAAAGCCAGTACCTGCTCCTATTTATAGCTGGGAGAGTCCATAACAATACCAGAGCTGCCACTAGTTGTTCAAGTCCACTACCCGCTTCGGAAGGAATGTTAGTATTCATACTCCGCGATCTAAAGCGGGATCAAAGGAAATATTCCAATCACCCACTAAAACTACCCATTTCAACGATATCGGAAACTGATCCTCCACCGAAAGAAAACTTCTCGTTCGCCATAGACATTGGGCGCATAAACCGCAATAAGTCGGGACGTTTTCTGACAGATCTGCGAACAAATAGCGTCCAAAGAACGACTTACCAACCGGGAAACACACCTCGACCGGCTATCAAAATATGCTTAGAAGAGGCGGAATCGCCTCTATCATCGCCATTGGCGGATATATTGACGGAAGAGTTGGCCTCCCTCAGCATTGACCATATCTGCTGTGTGCTCGGGCCAGCTTGAACTACCGTTAGAACTCTCTTTACCTGAAGGAAATTCCTAGTATCCTCTACACAATTTGTTTTCAACTTAAAATTTTGCAGGATCCTTATGTCACTCGAGTACTGTGGCTGCATTTTTTTATTCTCTAGGATGTCCCGGTCCAAACGGCAGACATCTTCCCCAGAGTGAAGTTTATTTGTTTGCTCTTCTATTTTTCTTTTGAGGAAGCTCCTCTTCTGAACTGCCTAAAGAGAAGCTTCTTGGTCTTTTGTTTTTTTTATGTAGTGGTGGAGGTGGCGGTGATTGGAGGTGGATTTGGAGGATCGGTAAGGAGAACTGGTTTTTTTCTGTGTGGGAATGGGAGAAATAGGTGATGCGTTTGGTGGGTAGGAATAAGGGATGAGATATGAAGGGTTTTTTTGGTTTTGATCTTTTCATGTTTTTTGTGGTCACAGTAGTTTTCAAAGTCTCTATTCAGCTTACCTTTAGGGAAAGATCATTGGTTTGTATATAGTGTCCTTCTTTTCCAAATTCTTGTTAAATACTAAGTTTATCCCTCTTTTCTTTGCCAGGATTGGCCCAGGTCCCTTGAATCCTTGATTGAATCAACATCGGTCTTGAAAGATGTTCTTAATTCCAGTACGGACTGGGTAACTCTTGGTTGCTGTTTCTTTTCCTTTCCTTTTGACAGTTTGCCATTCATTCTTACTAAGTATTGAGTTCGGCAAAGAAGAGTACGTTGAGCTTTCGGTTTCATTATTTGGTCTCTTACTTGGGTCAGTATTGGTGGATTTAATTGTTTCGTTCTCTTTTTCCAATGTTGCACTGTAGGGCGCACTGTTACCATTTTGGTTTATTTATTTCTTCAAGGTAATTTTTGCTGGGTAGTCTGCGGAGAGGTCTCCACGCAGTACCAACACGTTGGTCTTCTTCCAGTTAGTTTCTAATCAATTCATTATAGCATGATAGGATTCCCTTGTTCAGCATAAGGCTAAACGGCATTTGGATCTTTACTCCCCAGTCGGCTAAAGCTTTTATAATATAATCCTTAGAGGCCTTAATTATCCTGTTGTGCTCCTTTTATAACTCCTACAAACTACCGTATTCAGCCCCCCCCCCCTATTTGTCCAAGTGGCTAACAGTACGCCCCACACTGGGTAGTTTCTGCATCTATCAATGTTGGATATTTTTAATTATCCTATTGTGCTTCTTTTATAGCTCCCAAAAACCTTGGAGTTACCTTAGCTAGGGGATGTATGCTCACCGGCCCCTTTTATTTTTGTCTCCATTTTCTTTATTTAATTCTCCATTCCCTCTCCCGCTAAATGAAAGAGATGTCAGTTCTGTAGTGGATGCGGGAATCTTTTCGTTTTTTTTTTGTTTTTTTTTTGCAACGTGCTTTCTTATTTCTTGTGTCTGGAAATTTTTATTGTAAATATGCATTTTGGTTAGTTTTTTTGTAATTGTTGTTGCTATCCCCCAACAGAAAAGTTGTTTATATGAGGAATAGTTAGGACTTCATAGAGAAACTGTGGTATTATGGTGACTGTGGTATGAATGGTAAGTAAGAACATGTTGTTTTGGTGCAAGGAAAATGATATGTTTGGTTCAGTGATTGTACCTAGTGAAGTAAAATGTAGGAAAATTGAAAACCATCCTACTCACCCATGGCTAATTTTGTATCACAATTTTCTTATTTGTCTTGAAGTTAGAACACTGCAATCACTTGTTTGTACGCCATTTGTATGTCAACACCATTCTTACACTGTTAACGTTTTGCCTCATTACTGTTGCTTTGCCAACACTTGTCTTGCATATATATATATATATATATATATATATATATATATATATATATATATATATATATATATATCAGAACTAACAGCAGTAGATGTATATTGTGCCAGTAAGAGAAATTGGCTATTGTTATTTATCCGGATCTTAGGAAATTATTAAATCAAAGATCTGAGATAATATCTAAATGTAGGCATATTAATTTTAGGCCTTTAATAACCCGGATGAAGGTTACCAATTGGGATTGGAAGGAAGAAAAGGAAGGGAACGAGAAGGTAAGAGAGAAGTGATTTTTTTTTCTTTATTTTTGGCATACTCCTCCCCTTCAGTGGATTTTCCGGTAGCAATATCAGGTTGCGGGACGTTGGATCATATAATTTGTCTCACCACCTGAAGATGCCTTGCGGCTGAAACCAAGGTAGGGAATAAGGTAAACATTTTATTCTTTTTATGTCATTAACCTGCTCTACACGTTCAATTCTGGACATCTTTAAATATCCGTGTTTGGCCTGGGATTGGTTCTGCCTACTACATATTTAGTGTGTACATACATATACATATATATATATATATATATATATATATATATATATATATATATATATATATATATACATATATATATATATATATATGTATATATATATATTGTTTGCTTTGTATTATTTTTTCTCTTTCTCTTTTTCTTTTGTTATTGCTTATTGGAAACATTAATACTTTTTGTTGTGCATTTCTGGCCAATTACTCTACAGGTTAGGAACCCAGAAATAGATTGCTTCAACCAAGCTTTGACTGCCGATGTAAAATTCGGAGTTATTCAGTGAATAATCCCCCCCTCAAATCTTTTTGAGGGAGAATAATTTGAATCCACTAAACAAAAATATTATATGCCATGCTTGTCGCAAAGCTGGACACGAGAGTACAAACAAAGTGTAGAAGCGAAAAAAAAAAAAAGCTCTTCCCGTAAAGGAAATGTTGGACATGTTTGAGAAAATTAATTTCTATTTTCAGTTGGACTAAACACCATTTCCAACAGAAATGGTATTTTGTTGATTGTTGAGCCACAACTCTTGTTATTACTGACGAATCTAAATTTATTAGTTTCGATAATGATTTTAATGCAGAAGATCCCCATATCGAATGGGTAGATGGAAGTTGAACAAGTAATATTGCCTTAAAAATAAAAGGTAAGACTCCAGTTACTTTAACTGGAACAGAAGGAAATCCACAAAATTGCATTTTTAACGGATGCTCTTCATATTTGAGTAAGTGTAATTTCCCAGAATATATTCTCGGTACTAGCTGCTACGGGAAAAAAAAAAAAGTTTTTCCGTAAAATTTGGCCGTAATTACTCGGAACTTGTTATACGCTAATGGTGTACGTTTCAACATAAAAAGATATGATCTCTTATACTATATAAACACTGCAATAAGCTTCAAAACTGCTATGCGTACCCTAAAACAATGACCTAATATTCTTTCACATTGCAATCTGAAAAACGTTATAAAGCTACAAGACATTGTGGAAGGTATGAAAATTATGGAAAAATCAACTTTAAACCGTGAAATATACAGTGTAACCCGGATATAAGAGATTTTCTCTGGTCCAAAATTAGAGCCATACTTACCTAAACAAAATAGACCAAACCCGGATATAAGAGAAACCCGGATATAAGATACTTCTTCTCCGGTCCCGACAACTCTCTTATATCCGGGTTACACTGTATATCGATGGCAAAATGGTATAATAAAAAATAGATTAATTAACAAAGAAGCAAAACTAAAATATTAGACTCTTTATTCATTGTAATCTAAGCTGGCACGATTGAGTCGATATCTTTTGAATGGTTTCAAATATATATTTTGTTTTGTCAACGACTATTTTGGTCTAATTATGGTTTCTTTTCCTAAAGAAAGAGGCGATACGTTTCTCACAGCGAAGAACTATTTGACAGATATGCCTGAATATTTAAAAGATTTATGTTGTTAAAATTTGAACGACGTAGTAAATCCGACTATTACTGTTCTGTAAAATATATACCCTATATACTTATATTGAAGTTATTACTACAAATAACTATAAAACAGCTCGAGGCTTTAAGAGATAAACACTGTACTAAAAATGAACGATGCATACAAATTAACTACATTCGCAATCGGTAAAACTGTCGTTAGAAGTCGGTGGATCTACACTATTAAAACTAATAAAAATGGCGACGAACAATACAAGGCTCGGTTTGTTGCAAAAGGTTACTCACAGAAGCGGGAATAAATTTTAATGAAACCTTGTCCCCCCATATCGAGTTTATCGTCTGTAAGGACTTTATTGAAATTAATTATTCAACATAATTTATTTGTACACCAAATTATGTAAAAAGTCTGACTGCTAAGTATGTGTCCACTAGCCAGTGGGATATTTTATTACCAGCAAAATATGTCCTTAGTCTTGTCCTGGTTGGAATCGAGGATCACTCAACACGTACCAATATTCGCAAGGGCAATGTGCGAGAATACTACTGGTTCGGAGATAGCTGAAGATTTACTACGAAACCAGCAATGTGCCAGATCTTCCGAGGAAGACTAATTTCGATTTTCATTTGAAGGTGTTGGAATCTGTTTACATTAAGTCCTACCAGCCATATCTCTGTAAGTAGGAGTAGTTGGTAGCCTGTAAGTGTTATAGATTTTTAACATTTGGTATACGCCTATTTGTCTTCTTCAATTCAGCTCTGATGAAAAACCGATTTTGCTGTCATCTTTTTTCCTTGTTAATCGAGAGACCATTTCGATATTACCACTTTACGGTAATATTACTTTGTTGCAATTCTTTTTTGTTATTAATATTTTTTTTATTTTAACCTGTACGCTTTAGTAGAATGAAATCTTTTGTAATCGGAATGAACCATCAATATGTAAGACTCGGGATAGAATTTTGATTCCAGAAAATCTAAGAGTTGAAGTTCTTTACCCAATATACAATGGTCGTATGGATCTAACGAAATGTAAGCAATGAGTTAATGAATCCATATGATGACCAGGATTCTCTCCTGAAACTAAGGACATTGTCAAAAGTTGTGATTTCTGTAATCAGCACTTTCTCTCTCATTTCGACATGAACCATTCAAACCTGCCATTTTCCCAACAGACCGTGGCAAAGATTCTACATGGGAAAAATCTTAATGTTTAGTTGTTCACTATATTTTTTCACGTTATTTGGAAATCGCTCTTCATTCTGTAATCAATGTAATAAAAAAAAAAGAACGTCTTTACAAGATGACATATTCCAAATAAATATATACATTTGGAACATTGTCCTTATAGTAACGTTTTAAGCGTTAGCATTTCCAACTTTCATAAAGTGTTAGTTGATCCGGATAACATTTTAAGGGATTTCCAATTGAACCAAAATAGGCAGAAATTGCGGGTTTCATCAACTATGGTGGATAATTTGCAATTTTGCTTTCAATGATTTCCGTATAAAATATGGATTTATCAAAATCACTTTTAGTCTTCATATTTTACAAGCAAATACAGAAATGGGAACATTAAAGCAGATTGATATCTTTGTGATACTGATGTCCTGCCGTAGCACACCGATTTTTATCAACGGGAGAAAACCAGACAGAGTTCCTCAGAGGAAGGAATATAAGGATAATTTTGTCAGATTTTGGTTGTCAGATGTGAAATTTGTTCAAAGAAAGGATGAATAAGCATAATGCAAACGTAATGCAACAAATCACTCAGTGCTCATGTAGTCAAACTTCTTGGAATTAGAGACCGTGTCCGGATTAAACATGACCGAAAGAAAGCCTAGGATACTTCAGGAGTTATCTGCTCAGGTGATTATCAAAAAGAAGAGATTACAGTGTGAAAACAAAGTTAGAAAGTTCTAGAAGAAATACGAGATCTATATTTCTATATGGGTGACGAATGCAAGTCTACTGCTGATGTCTTATTGTACGAAGAAAAAGAATAGTGGAAACTTGGACTCAACATTTTACTGCCTGGTGGGGATATAACAGGGTAGCAGCCGTGGCTCAAAATATTACTACCCGGGGGATATAACAGGGTAGCTGCCCTTGACGCAACTTTTTAATTCCTGGTTGGATATAACAGGGTAGCAGCCCGTGGCTCAATATTTTACTACCTGGGGGGATATAACAGTGTAGCAGCCCGTGACTCAACATTTTCCTGCCTGTGGGGATATGACAGGTTAGCAGCCCGTGGCTCAACATTTTACTGCCTGTGGAGAAATAACAGGGTAGCAGACGTGGCTCAGCATTTTACTGCCTGGCTGGGGGGATATGACAGGGTAGCAGACGTGGCTCAACATTTTACTGCCTGTGGAGAAATAACAGGGTAGCAGCCGTGGCTCAACATTTTACTGCCTGTGGGGATATGACAAGTCAGCAGCCCGTGGCTCAACATTTTACTACCTAGGGGGACATAACAGGGTAGCAGCCCGTGGCTCAACATTTTACTGCCTGTGGGGAAATAACAGGGTAGCAGCCGTGGCTCAACATTTTACTACCTGGCTGGGGGGATATGACAGGGTAGCAGACGTGGCTCAACATTTTACTGCCTGTGGAGAAATAACAGGGTAGCAGACGTGGCTCAGCATTTTACTGCCTGGGGGGATATAACAGGGTAGCAGACGTGGCTCAACATTTTACTGCCTATGGTGATATAACAGGCTAGCTGCCGTGGCTCAATATTTTAGTGCCTGTGGGGATATAACAGGATAGCAGCCGCGGCTCAATATTTTACTGCTTGTGGGGATATAACAGGGTAGCAGCTGTGGCTCAACATTTTACTACCTGGGGGGATATAACAGGGTAGCAGAGTTGGCTCAACATTTTACTGCCTGTGGGGAAATAACAGGGTAGCAGCCGTGGCTCAATATTTAAGTGCCTGTGGGGATATAACAGGATAGCAGCCGCGGCTCAATATTTTACTGCCTGTGGGGATATAACAGGGTAGCAGCTGTGGCTCAACATTTTACTACCTGGGACGATATAACAGGGTAGAAAACGTGTCTCAACGTTTTACTACCTGGTGGATATA
>OZ010600.1:4274291-4314291 GCA_963932145.1 Acanthosepion lycidas
CCTACCAGCCCGACCCCCCCCCATATAGAACCTGTTCTGTTGTTGCAATCTCGACTCACCTCCCCCCAGTTCTTTTTGATAACTCTGTCGTTATAATATTTAATTTTTTTTAATCTCTATTACGTAAAATTTTCAGATTTTACCAGGAGACTGGTGAGAGGCTCTGCTAATCTTGATAGCTGGGGAGACATTGTAAGGAAAACCTTTTAAATTAAAAATGTTCCTCAAAATATCTACAAAACGGAAGCAGTTTCTTTGTAGGAAATGTAGTTTTATAAAAACTGTTTTCTTGACATCCAACTGCCCTTACAAGTCAGTCATCGAAGTAGGATGTATTTTGATTACGAACGGGAGGGCACGGTTTTCAGTTCAATCTTTGACCCATTCATTCCCTCCAGATTCTTGTTGCTCCTTAGCGGCTACAAACAACACTCCACTGACTTCTGCATTCTCTTCTCTCAACACTCTACGGAACGATGATGACGTCTTAAGTGCGTTCACAGCTTTCAACCAGCCTGCCTTAATTCCAGCTCTAATTGACTATTAGCGTCTGGCCATTGCGTTCTCTCATTCTACAAATAATTATTTTAACCAGCATATCAACACAAAGACTGAGATAAAAGAACCATTCCTTCTGAAAAAAAAACTTTATTGGAAAAAAAATGATTGATACATATTTAGCAGGAATTGTGAAACGCTGGTGATAATAAAACAGCTTTTGGGTACGAAACTAATGATAAAATGAATTCTTAATCGATATTCAAAATGGAAGATTAATTTCCAAGGAATCAGTGAATTTAATTTTTTTAAATCAGGCCTTATTTCCTATTTCTTCAAATGTTATTTTAGTGAGTAGAGGCGCCGTTTTATGAGAAGACTAAATAAGAAAAATGTACTCTTCAAAGAGAGACGCAAGTTCAAACCATTCCGGTGGACACACACTCTTTAAGTCTCTCGAATGCGCAGCCCGGTAAATGTAATTCTCACTGTTTAAATAAATAGGGCGTCTACTCAAACATGGGCATTTCCTAAAATAACGTTTGGAGTAATAGGAACTGGAAGATGAAATAGCCAATATTGTACAACTGGGTTATGTCCGCTTTTCCTGCTTTGTGTTTCTGTCTTAAAGAGTATTATTGCCTAATAAAGCAGGTAGAAATAAATTTAAGCATCTTTTATTTATTTATTGACTGCCCAGGTTTATCTGATTCTATGCTAATAAGTGCAGGTTAAAATTCGTCCGCTAGCCTGCTCCACAAGATGATGACTAATTCTGACTTAATTGGAGCCAAAATCGAATGAGAGAAAGGACGATTACCATAACACAATATTCCAAATGGTGTTAACCTGATTGCTTGACATGAAAGTCAGCATCCGAAATCCTCCAATTTTATATAACCTGTACACGGACACCGGTTTCTGACATCAGTGGCAATTTCCATCATGAGAACAGCACGTGATATGTATGAAGAAGATTTACTGGTTTTATTAGCTGTGTATTTATTTATTTTTTAAAAATATTTGTGCATGTTATTTTTGTTGTCACGTCCTTTTATGGAATTTCAGAATTTTCAGATCTTGCAATGGATTCTGCTCTTTCCTCTTTGCTTGTGTATATTTTTGTACTACCTAAAGACTTCCAATAACCAGATGGCTACCAATCTCGTCTAGTAAAACAATTGCGTCGATCTAGACGAGGGTCACACAGAAATGTTTTTGTGTCATGCGTCGCTACGCTAAGTAAATAACTATAAAATTACCTTTTTGTATGAGTTTCCCCTCTCGATTGTTACTCCAAAGAGAAGGCGTGTTTTTAGTATTTTTTTGTTTCCATGGCTTCCTCTTCGTGTTCTGTATTTACTTATACTCCCCACTTTGTTCTGGCTTTGCACCAGAATAAGCTACGTTTTATACGTTATCCTTGGTGATTTCTATGAATTTTCCGGATGACGATTCAAAATCGCCATCATCCTTCAACCTGTTGCAATTTTATTTTCTACGTATGTGTCACTTACAGCTGATTGATGTTATATTCAGAAAATCCAAAGACGGATATGCAATGTAATTGGCCCTGATCTGCAGCCATTCTCTCACATACGTGCCGTTGCCTCCCTCTTTTTTACAAATATTTTCACGGTAACTGCTCCGATGAGCTCCTTTCGCTGGTTCCCAGATTTCATGAATTTAAGCGTTCAACTGGGCTGGCATCTCGCTCTCACCCTTTCACTGTCGAAACTGTTAAATGTAGCCGTCTCTTCTACTCCAATAGCTTCATGTCTCGCACCTCTCGCATGTGGAACTCCCTCCAAATTTCTTGTTTTCCTGATAGCTATAATCTCCAACTATTCAAATGTAACGTCAATCGACGTCTTCAGATGCCTTGATCTATACCCTAACCTTCTCTTCATCCTTTCCTCTATCACTCCTATTTGTCCTCGCTCCTACTCTGAAACCCTTTGCGTGCTAGTGGCTTCCCGCCTTGCTTGGGGTTGAATGCTTAAAAAAAAACAAAAAAAAAAAACTGCCAAATCCAAAATTTCGTATACAAACCATTTTTCAATCGTTCGGTCTACTCATCAGGAGGTTTCAGCAACTGGTTACCATTTTTTCTCTTTGTTATCTTTATACAAAGTTTGAAGTAATTAATTTATGCGCTAGTTATTGGTGTTAAGTTGATTTCCCCTCTTTTTTTGTATATATATATATATATATATATATATATATATATATGTGGCTTTCTGTTTTCATTCGACTCTCATGAGCGCACCTACTGTTGTGATTTTTGCTAGAGTAAGCTTTCTATATTCATTATAATGATGACCTGGCCACCGATAGAGTATGATGTAAGTAAATTTGTCCATTGACACTCCTCAAGGTCATCGGCAGTTTCCGCTTTGTTCAACATATTCATAATGCATGAAGAGTGTGGAGGTAAAAGTTAAGCCCTGATGTCTGCGATAATGACCGTGTGAACTAAACGATATTCCGTGTGTGTGTTTTATTTCTATATCAAATGAACCTGTCACATTCCATAGTTTTAGGTAAATGAATCTTAACATGAAGTGGATATCAGAATCTGCAATCAGAATTTGAACTCTGTTCATCGATTTTATATTCTGAGTCATTACTAATTGCCCTAATGTGTAGCTCGGATTCATTTCTCTGTGGTTGGAGCAATGATAAAATGAATTACAAAAATAGGTTTGGTATTTTTAGCCTGTTCCGCCTGGCGTTTTTTTAAATGCTTTCTCGCGAAACATATCACGAACAAAAATGATCAAGATAGAATTGCACGTCTTTCTGTTATCTCTCTGGTCTGCTAACAACACTGGCAATTCATCATAAGTTATTTACTAAGCTTAGTTTGGCACAAGGCCACAAGTTTGGTGCATTGAGTGGGTCAATATTCGCTAGTAATTGCCAACTAGATTAACCCATTTCTAGACAATTACAATTCATAAGTTCTTCAATAAGTTTAACTTAGTTTGTCACAGGTCCACAATTATGGAGCACCCAGTGAGGATCAAATTTAATATTTACTATTAATGGCTACTCTAAAGCGACCATAAGTGAGTCACATTCTTTTTGTATTCAACTTCGTGTTTAGTATTTTCTGGCATTGGCTTCAATTACTTGCTGACCTACACACATTTAACCAAAGTATCGAGTCTATATCTTCGCTCTACAATAGCTGTGGGGGTCATTGCCAGTCATCAGATAGTTTCTCTTCCAGTGAGTTTAAAGTGAGTTTAAAGGTTAGTATTAAGTTTAAGTTTTAAGGTTAGTATTGCATTTTAAAATGCTTTCCTCCTGCTTGAAGAGATGTATTAAATGAAGAAGCTGATATTAGTAATGACTCATATCCGAGTATTCCTGTCTGTTAGAGGCGGGTAGCCAACTCCTATTGCAGATGCCTACTCAGGGCATTTGCTTGTAAAACACCCCACAAAACCTACCTGCAACTATGCTGAGCGGACCTTTCTTACAGTTGGTGGGAGAAAGCGCATTATCTTGTGTGATCAACAATTTGAACAAGTCCAATACGCTCACACCCTCGGTCACGACTTCTTGTTAACACGACCATCTACAGCTCCCAAATAGTTCCGCCTACACAGTTTCAATCACAAGGCTTGGGTCAACCCATGGCGTTGGTTTTTCAGACACTTTTCCAAGGTGCATCACGGGGAGGGGTCGCTTCTACAGGCCGATAACATCAAGAAGCCACCTTCCTGACAAAACGACCACGGTGATATTCGAACCCGGAAGGTGAAAGTTCTAATGATGCAGCTACGTGCCAAAAGCTGATATCACTGGTAGAATTTAAGCAAATATAACGAAATATATTCTTTTACAATGATTAGAATGAAACCACAAATCTTGCCAGAAATAAAAAAAACGGCGGTTTTATTTTAGTGCCGATTGCATTTGAACCGGAAGTACCGAAGCCGCGCTTCCGGCTCTTTTTTTTTTTTATTTATTGTTGCTCCTTCTTTTGTCCTTCACTTCCTTTTAGTCATTTTCTGCACTGACAAAAGCGTATGCGTTTTGGCTAATTTTGACCTTTTGATTGGTTTTGACACGCAATTTATATGCAGTATATTAAAAGTCGGGGAAAGTCAGTTATTAGGAATTAATGCAATCGTTACGTTACTGACAAAAAGTGTGCCATTAATATCATTCACCACAGGAGACGGTATCTTGAGGTGCATTTGATTATATTTAATGTGCGCATATATATATATATATATATATATATATATATATATATATATATATATATATATAATTTTTGCTGCGTTACACATGACGTCAACGTAGATTATTTAAAATTCCCAGCTTTCCAAAGAATACCAGGATGTAGACAAAGATATTCTGCTTACCACACAGTAAGTTCTTGAAAATGGCGTAAACTGTCAAAAGTACCTGCAAAAAGAAGCCGAAACAATAACACGTGAACTTCGGACAGTTTATCCACAACTTTCATCGCAATAACCAACACCTTATTCGAAAAATACAATAAAAGAATGAAATATCAATATTATTGGTTCTTTTTTAATCGAACTTGTCTGGATGAATATTTTCAGCCTAAATATACCTTCTCTCTCTCTCTCTACATATATATATATATATATATATATATATATATATATATATATATATATATATATATATATATATTGCTAATGAGTTTACTACCGAATTGCATCAGTAATCAGGAAGACAAGTAATATAAGAATTAATGTCAGTGAGGCTGATAATTTATCTGTACATACATTGTTAATGATTTTATTGAAATATATACAAAATTTTAAAAAAATGATTTTACTTGAGAAATTCACTAGAAATCTTGTGTATCGTGCCCATTCAGGACATAGGCGATTATAGCTCTCCATAACTTCTTGTCTTTTGTAGCGCTTAGCAATGTTTGCTTTTTTACTATCTTGATCTGACATAAATCAGCACAAGCTCGTTAGGTAGGCTACTCCCTTTTTCCCTTTGTTCCGCTTGCCTTCAATATATTCTGTGGGTGTCCAATTTTCCAAGCCTCCTTTCCTCATTGTTTCCTCTAAATTTCACCTGTCTTTTTTGATTTTATGTATGTTTTATGTGTTGTTTTCATTTTTCTTAAAACTTCCTCGTTTCCCACATGTTCCGTCCATGGTATTCTCAACATTCATGTGGCGAACCACATTTCTTCTTGCGGAGGAAATTGTCCAGTATTTGCTGCCATACAGGAGAAATGATATGACATAGCAGTTTAACATTCTTTTCTTTGTTTCTCACAAAATTTTCGTTTAGCTCTTGGAAGGCATCTTTGGGTTTCGGATGTTCGGGGATAAAAGGCATTGAAGACCAGGAGGAAAAGCATTGTCAGTGGGTCAAGAACTGGTTACAATCATAGCGGATTATCTACTACAGGATTGTTGTTGATTGCCGCTTTGATTGGTGTTGACTACCACATTCTAAAGCGAAAACAAAGCAAGTAGCTCTATGTCCTTCCTTATATAGTCCTAAATGAAGGGCCACCTAGCGGACGTCCTGGCAGACAAGATGAGGTAATCTACGCATGGTCATTACTCACTCATATCTGTATGTGTATCATATCAACTAATTTGACATGAATGTTATTGAAATAAAAGCAACTAAAAACCAAGACTCTAATCTGCCAAACATACGTCCTCTCAACATCACTTTGCGGAGGTGAGACCTGGACCTTGCATGTTGGTCAGGAGATGATTTTAAATAATTTTCATATGAGATGTTTAACAAATATTATAAAAATTAAATGACACGATAGTGCCCCGGATACAGAAGTGCTCAAAAGAGCAGGCATTCTGTCACTATATCCCATTCTGCATTCTTGGCGTCGCAGGTGGTTTGGGCATGCTGCACACATGGATAACTCCAGAATTCCCAAACAGATATTGTATGAAGAACATCGACGAAAAAGTCCATCTACAGGGTGCAATGGGTAAATTTTATATTTTTAACTCCGCGCATGCGCGTAGTTTTATTTTTGTTGATTGCGTAGTATCAGTTGGGCACCGTCTGTGAAAAAAGAACACCATGACGCAATTCACTCCGCCAGAAATTTGGTAACTGCATGCTGTACTGTTTGGAATTCACACCGGAAGCCCCAATACGAATATTTCAGAGCGTTCGGGTTCCAGTCTGAGGACAGTGAAGAGGATTCTGAAAGAGTTGGATGAGTCTAATGGTAATTATGAAGGTGTTTAGACTGATCACTAGTAATGGCGACGTTATGCCTCCATTTATCTTCCCACAGGACCTCAGACTCAACACAGAAGCAGCACTACCTCCTCAAGGCACTTGGAGGAAGTAGTGCTGCCCTGGGTCAAGAGGGTGGCTACTGGAAGGCCCTATGTCTGGCAACAGGACTGTGATACTATTTAGCGGTCGCGTGAAAATTAAAAGCGAGAAATAATTAAGGCGAGAAGAAGCTATCACGAAAGACATACTGAGCGATGTTATTTTTTTTAACAAAAGAAAAGTGGTAAAGATTTTATTTTCATTTGCGAAGAAAAGTATTTTTTTTCGCAGAAGATAGGAAATTCGTAAGATCTCGGATCTGTCGGAATTAATTTATGCTATGACGCGGCGAATAAAAGATAGCAATCTCCCCATGGCAATAATGAAAATTTCAAATTGGTCAAGTGGCCTACAAAACAGAAGCTGGAAGATAATCGTAATCAGGTCACGCACTGATCGAGAAAGGCATCAGCTGAGGCCACCCCAGAGAGAAAGGGAAAGAATAAACCATTAACTATCTTTCGGAGATATCATTTGGTTTTGAAAAGACACCTGTTTTATGTTCAGACTTGGACATGATAAAAGTTTGTTACCGGGATAGATAATTGGCGACAGGATGCGAAGACGTCCAGTTGACTACCCATTTGACGCTTGGCGAAAATCGTTGATAAATTCCAGATGACATTCGGTTAAGATAGAGGTTAAGGACCACACTACGAGTCGTAGGGGTCTGGCGGAGGAAAAGAAAGAAAAGAAAAAAAAAAGGGAAGATAATTTTTTTCCTTTGAGCGATAATTTTTAAACTGAGGCCAGACTAGCCACACCACGCTGCTGAGCGTTCATTGGCTGAATGGTGGCTTTAGCAATGGGCAAAGGTAAACATATGAGAAGGAGGGGAGGCCTGTTGACGCCTCTGATGTCATTGGTGTGAGATACCAATATGAGAAAGAAGGGAACCCTGTTGACGCCCCCCTGAGGGGATTGGTGTGAGATACCAATATGAGAAAGGAAGAATTTGGGAGGACGATTCCCTTAAGAACCCCTCTAAGGCAGAAAGTAATGGACTTCCAAAAATGGAAAGCGGTAAATTTTCCTGTCTGAAAACAAAGAAAATCCTTATTGTGGATTTAGAATTATCGAGGAACCCAAACCACGACAGGTCCACACCCGGTTTTGGTCGGCGTCCATATAAACAGTCGCAGCGAGTAGATGGCAGTTGCAGTTGGAGAGACGCAGAGTTCCGAGGAGACGCAGACGCAGACAGAGTTGAGCTGTAAGCTCTGAGACCAGCCTCACAGGAAGCTGGCTGAAGATCCACGCATTCCGACTTAGACTTCTAACCAAAAACAATTTATTTTTGAAGAACGACCAAAACAAGTTTTACGAATATCACCTGAAGATACAAAAAACCAGTTATCGAAAAACTTGAGATATTAAGACTCGCCTAACAAACACAAAGTGTCACGAATCCATAGAAGCGGTTTGGGAGAAAGACGCAGTCCTGTATTCAGCAACCAGATATAAAAATATTTGTTATTCTTTTTTTTTTTTTTAACACATTTGAACCTTTCGAGTTATTACTTTATTTTCTTTTACATATACTTGTGCGATGTCACCTTTGTTCGAATTTGACTTGCATTACGGCCCGGCGACTGATTGATTTCGTCTACCTAAGATCAAATCACAACGTGGGTAGGTTAGACTAGAAGTCAAAGCAGTTACTTCGGTAACCAGACGTTGGAGGCGAGCTGGAAACGACAAAGCTGATACCGAATCTAACCAGATTCCCATCCGAATCAGCCAAGGGTTAGAACGTCACATTTGGTGCCGCGACAACAGAATCACGTCACATTTGGCGCCGCGACCAATACCAAGTCACATTGGTCGTCACAGGATAGCACGGGGGCAGAGAGGCCGGTGTGACGTCACAGGACTCTGCACCATGCTACAGAAGCAGGAGAACCCAGTCATGGCTGTCAGACAATTTCTGCAACCACATAACCTCTTACATCTGGTCACCTAACTCTCCAGACTGCACCTCCCTTGATTAATATGTATTGGACGCGGTTGAGTGAGATACCACAAAACTCCTTGTAACACCAAAGATAAACTGAAGGCAAAAATTATGGTAACATTCACCAACTTAAACAAAGAAACCATCCAGAAGTGTTGCAGGAGATTTCGAAGTCGTCTGGAGGCCGTGGTTGAAGTTTATCCAAGACAGCCTGTAAAAACACAACTTACTATGACATATATTAAAATAATCTACATTCAGAAGGCTGATAAAGTAACAAGTACATTTTCTGATAAATTTATCTTTGTAAGTTTGATTATTAATTTTACTTATCATGGGAAGATTCTATCAGAAATTGCCTTATTACTCTTTGGGCTTGTAATAATCCAAACTCTTTGTCTTTTTTTACAAATACTTTCATGGTAATTGCTCCGATGAGCTGTTTTCGCTGCTTCCCAGACTTCATGAATTTAAGCGTTCTACTAGGCTGGCATCCCGCTCTCACACTTTCACTGTTGAAACAGTTAAATGTAGCCGTCTCTACTCCTCTAATAGCTTCACATCTCGCACCTCTCTATTTAAATGTAATGTCAATCGACATCTCCAGATGCCTTGATCTATCCACTATCCTTCTCCTCATCCTTTCCTCTATCACTCCTATCTGCTCTCGCTCCAAATCCTCTGTAACTCATTGCGTACCAGTGGCTTCTCGCCTTGCTTGGGGTTTGAAATGCTTAAAAAAAAAATTGAATGATGTTCAAATTCGACTAAGACATTTTGGCTTAACTTGTTACTGAATTGTGTCATTGCAACTGGTGTCAATGTTCGGAACGCTGATTTTTCCAAGATTCTTGCTATTTGGAAAATTAGAACCCAAAAATGATCTTATTCCTCTCGGCTGAGCTTAGTAAATATTAATAAAGCAAAAAGCGAAGAGAATAAATTTGCTGTAACCAATATTTAGTTACCAAAATAACTTAAGTAGACCCTACCTTTTTTTTTATTCTTTTTTTTTACAGTTGAAACATTGATTAAAAAAAAACAATGAAAAAACGAAATAGTTGTTTTTTTTCCTCAAGATGAAAAAATTGCAGATCGCTAAGTCAGAATTTAATAATGGAACTATTTTATATTTATTCAAATCTATGAATTGTTAAGATGCCTTGTTTAACTCGGGTCTTCTTCTCAAATTCAGTTATTTCTGTAAATCTTTAGTCGTCAAATGTCAGATTTTCATTAGATCGATATGTCAGCACAAACAAAGGAAGACTACTTACAAGATGCTGGTGTGTGTGTGTGTGTGTGTGTGTGTGTGTGTGTGTGGCGGAGGTGGGGGTCCAGTGCAAACATTCTTGTATTCAGTTTTTGCATATTCTTATTACTGGAGAGAAAATTCAAGAATAGTTTGACACTAATATTAATTTTTGATATACGAGTCAAAAAATTCTACAGCTGTTAAAATATTAGGTTGGTGCAAAAATAATATCGGTTTTTGACATCTTTTTTAATGTCAAAAACCGATATTATTTTTGCACCAACCTAATATAACCCTATCGATCTGGGCTTCCTACCTTTGGATCGATAGAAAGATCCAGAGGACGGCGAAGAAAATTGGGTGGGAGGGTGGCGATAGAATGAAGTGATTATTTTATATTTTTAAATTTTATTATCATTTTTTTTTCCAAATTTAAATGTGCTATACAAAGAATAAAATGAACATCAGAGTTAGGCACGGATGGATGGCTTTATTTCATTTGGTTTGTAGGTGTAACGCTATAGCTAAGGATATTCGTCTGGTGGCATCTTCTCTAATGACATCGAAGAAAAGCCGAAATACCTATGTGCATTTCCAGTGGTAATAGTTTTGAATGTACAGTATACTTAATGCCAACAAAAAAGTGTTTTCCTATTCAAATATACAGATGAATAAAAACACTTCTTTCTTGGTATTAGATCGTACATACATATCTATATAATATTTTAATGCTGCTTTTGAAAAAATCGTAATTGAAATTTATAAAAATTAAATAAAAAATAAAAATGCCAAATGTATTGCTATTGAAACCCAGACAATGTGTTGGAACATAGAAATTTCTACTTGAAAAAGGGAAGTTTCTATCAAGAGACAGATACCCCAGCCCCACCTTGACTTGAAATACATTAGTTTTCTAAATAAGTTAAATCTTAACACCTCTAAAATAAAAAAAGATGGAATTTTCCTTAACCCCAACATCTCAAAATATCAAATTTGTCTGGACTTATTAATTAAGTGAATCAATATTCTTAGCATCGCTTGATAATGGAACGGAAATTTGTATTTTAAGTTTAATTTGTATGACTGAATTTAAATTGAGGTTTCAGTTTTGAAACATGGGAATTTCGGTGTTAGGATCACTACAGCTGTCAGTTGCGAAAGATTTCAGGATCGAGTTTACCACGTGGCCTCCAGAAGGGGTCCTGATTGGACAGCAATTAGCCAATCAGAGTCCCGGATTAATAAAGATTTCAAGTTCAAGACTGATTTTTGAATGGTAAACGACTAGATCCCTTTACCATTCATTTCAAAATATTATATTATAAACCTACTTTGTGTATAATGCGACCCCTGACTTTTTCTGTGAAAAAAACAAACAAAAAAAAAACTGATTTCTTTCATATAGCTTGTGCATAATGCAACTCCAGTTTCTGAACAATACTCATGTGCCTACTGTAGTCAGATATTGCAGGACTGGGCATCATCCTGGACATACTTTATAGCAAATAAATTCTCTCCATTCTTTTTTGTACAAAGCTACCACAAAATGATGAGAAAAACACAGTAAAATATCGGATATGAAGATTTAGATAGCGTATTTGTATTTTCGTTCATACCTGACTACGGTAGTTCTTTTACCCTGGGTCTGCCTCCGACATACCTTAAGTTTCTCCCTTTTTTTCGTTACTTGAAGAACAAAACCTCATCCACTAGTTATGCCAATGAAAACCAACAAATGCCTTATATAAATGAAGAATTAATAGATTTTTTTCCTATCTAAAATTTGCATTCATCTTCATTTCGCAAATGTTTACATCTCTGAAGACTTTTCAATGACAACTTTTTTGTCAGGATTATTGGCATATCAATGCAGTTGAAGTATATATTTCGTGTTATGATCATTCTAAGTCATTCTAAGTAAAAAGTAATAAAATAATCTATACACATATGTTGTTTTGGATTTTTATTTTGCTACAAGCTGAGGTTTAAATGTGTGTT
Organism: Acanthosepion lycidas; assembly: GCA_963932145.1. Taxonomy (NCBI): domain Eukaryota; kingdom Metazoa; phylum Mollusca; class Cephalopoda; order Sepiida; family Sepiidae; genus Acanthosepion; species Acanthosepion lycidas. The sequence goes on from OZ010600.1 coordinate 4,286,330, forward strand.
GCTCAAGAAAAAAATAAACAAACTTACCTGTGGATATTGCAACCGGTCACCATAAATGCATAATTTTAAACATCTTTAAAAAAAAAAATTACTTGTCTACATGGGGTGGAGACCCCAATTTTTCTTTTTTTTATCTAAAAGAACTGATCATAAAAAATCGCACTATACTCGATTATATATATATATATATATACCATTATATATGGTAACATATGCATTTTTAATTTGTTTACATAAAAAGAGAAAAACTCATTTTTAATGCATAAAAAGAAAAAACATATTTTCATAAAAGGTTGGATTAAATGAATCAATGTGAAATCTTTGTAGCTGGTATATTTCACGACTATTTTCTTGCTATATATATATATGATCATCTCTGAAGATCAAAATGTCTAAATTATAATTAATCAAATAAAAATAAAGGTCTGTTAAAATTAAAAATATTTTACTTAATTTTCCTCTTTTTTTTATCTGAAATAAATACTCCAGTTTGCGTAGTTATTGAGTATTTTCTAAATATAAATCAGAATCTATATCTTAAGGGATAATCTGTAAAAAGAACCATGAAAAAATATATATAGAAAAGGGGAGGAAACAAACAAAAAATAATTTTCTTCTCCCAAATTAGGTTGGTGCACAAATAATGACGTAATAATGTCGTTTCTTTTGACGTTAAAAAATACGTCAAAAAACGACATTATTACGTCATTATTTTTGCACCAACCTAATAGATTGGAGTTTTAAAAAAATCTTTCTAATCAGTAAATATCAAAGGTCTGATTTTAAAGTCTCAAGAATCTTTTAAAGTTGAATTTGCCGTCTATTTTGTTCAGATATATCATAAAATTAGGGAAAAAAAGTATATAAATAAAAATTCTTAATATTAAAGAAAAACTTATTTTTGAAATGCTGTACAGTTGTTCTGATACATGAACAAAATTAAAAGAAGCATGACTTTGGGAAAACTGTAAGGTTAAACACAGATGAAATGAATTTTGGAGGTTGTAAAAAGGAATTGGAAATCTACGGTATTATCAGGTTCTCGTAGAGAAAGAAGAATGGACTAAAAGCTTGACCTATTCTTTCTTTTTTTTTTTTAAGAACTGGGCAGGAACTGTGTTATTGGTTCACTTCACCACCATCGCAGAACTAGAAAAGATAATTTGCTGAATCTTACGCCTCTGACAAATTCGGCTTCAACACATATTTATATTTACATTTTTGAGCGTAACTCTAACAGAAAAGGATTCGAATAAATAGGTCACGGATTGAACCGGAAGTAATACCGCCCCTTGTTTTTCCTGCTAGGTTGAGCACGTCGTTTGGGGACGAATAGTTGTCAGTGTGGCATTTGCCCAACGCCGACAAGGTCTCCGCCTCTAATGGACGCACAGGAGTAATTGAATTCTCGTATGAGGTTGAAACATTTGGATGGGATTCTTGCTGAAATTGAACGTAGCTGTAAGTCCATTTTATCTCAAATATGACAATGGACAGTCTGAAATTCATGTTTTTGGTATGGTCTGCTGCAAGAACAAAACAAAATGTAACAGGGTCGCTAGTCTGGCACGAACCTACAATCAAAGACTTCAAGAGACGAGATTTTACCACTGGACCATCGTAGTAAGTGGATTAGAGATTTCACTTTTTTGGAATTGAAAACATGAAGTTTAGAATTTGTGGTTAGGGATAGGTTTCAGGGGCTACGGCAGGGTTAGGATTATGGCTCGCAGTCAGGAGGAGACAAGATTACGGATTGTAGAGGATTACGGGATGGGTTCGAATTGTAGTCGAGGTTAAGGTTAGGTCTAGGATTATGGCATTGTTAGAGATTTATTGTAAAAAGTTAGGTTGTATCATACATCATTCTCAGTATAAATAAATATACATAGAGTAGACCCCAGCCTCGTTTAGTGGAAGATTGCTCGATACCATTTTCTCTAAAATATTGTAATTCCAAAATGAGGCATTTGTGTAGTCGTCGTTGATGGCTCATTGGTAAGATACTAGACAACTACTGTTGAGGTGGGGGTTTCGAATCCGGTGATAGCTATTAGAAATTTTATAATTATTACAAATAATCTTAGGTTTATAAGCACATAAAAATGACATTGTAATCCGGCTGGCCCTTGGTGGGGTAGCGGTAAGATCCATAAGACGGTAAGCGTTCGACTTCTGTAAGAATCCGTTCTAATGGACAGAATGCTAAAAGCACGGGTTGCTAAAAAGGGCTGTGTTTGGGGGTGGGGACTGTTCAGCTTTGGATTTGCTTTTATAGCAAATCCATTGCTGAACAGTAGTCACCCGCCAAGCGGAAGTGCTTAAGCATCCGTGTTCGCCAAGGGCTGGTACTTTCCTTCGCCCTTTGAGCGTGACCTACTTTCAGGAAAGAAGATTATTGCATGTGTGTTGAAATTAGGTCGATGATGATGATAAACATTACTCCTTAGCAATACCAGTAGACCTATCGTAGTCGAATATTGCAGTAGTCGACGTATTTTACAGCAAACATTTCATTTCTTGATTTTTTTTTTTTTTTAGTGAAGCTACCCCCCCAAATGATGAGAAAAGCCACTTACCATAAAAAAAAAAAAAAAAAAAAAACGAAAAAAAACTGATACAAAGATTTAGATACCGTACTTTTGTTTACGTTCATGCCCGAGTAGGCTAGCTCCTTTACCTTGATAATTCTCCATTTAAGGTACTTGGAGATTTCAAGCGGCACACATAGTGAATGGCATTCTACTATTCATGTAGCAAAAGAAAGAAAGAATCTAAGCCCCGGGAGGTTGGTTAAAGGAGTTTACTTGTACCGTTAAGGCTAGCCAAAGGTATTATGGGAATGTAAGCCTGTCGGAAATTTTAATCTCTCCAGAAAAAAATACTTGTACCATCAGTCACCGAAAATGTGTGAATTTTATAATGCTTCCAAAAATTACCAGTGTATCCTGTGAACCCCTATATTTTGTGCACAAAACTAATTATAAAACTCGCTTATATACGAATTTCTAATTTGTTCTCTTCGAGTTCTTTATAAATAAGCGACTTTTCTGGGATTTTATAAATACATACCTTAGTTAGCCGTTCTGTTCTGAAAATGGTAATCAACGTAGCATTTAGATCACAGGTTTGTAAGTAAGCAATGTATAAAGAAATGTAAACAATGCTGACGTCTTTAAGGCTATATTTTGAAAATGTAAAAAGTTGTAAATTAATACGTTATGACTATACCATGTCTGACTCCCAAGATACTTAAATCTATCAAACTGCTTTAATTGCAGCCATTCCGTTAACATCATTTAAGGGTGTATGAAAATCTTCCAAAACAATGAAACGACTGAAGAGCAGAGAAAAGGATAGTTGTCCAAATGGATCGATTTACGCTGTATAATAGTATGTCTCTCTGCCAGGGTGGCTAGCTAATCCATGTTGCAGACGTCTGCTCAGGCACATTTATGCATTTTCACCACCCACACAACCAACTGCAACTATGCTATTCAAACCTTAGTTTCAGTTTCTGGGTTAGAGTCCGTGAGCAGTAGTTGAGTAAGATCAGTATATTCGGTCACGATCAATTGTTAAATCAATGCTGGCACAAACATCAATAGCTTCCTAACACTTTCGTCTACCCAATTTCACACGCAAAGCTTGTGTCCACCATTTACATTATTCGGACTATTGTCCTCATTTTTGTTGCCATAATTATCACAACGTTTCGGTCGTTGTACGCTCCAGCCTTCTTCAGATGGTTGGAATGTCGCTGGGGTAGACTGTTCTAGTTCCACGTGCCATGTCTAATGGATGTCAGTTATCTCCTGTTAATTCACCTCTTCAAGTTCTCCACTGTACCATGTTCCCTTCAGGACACATGGCACAGTGAATAAAGGCGTTGGTTAGATCCAGTGACAGGGCCCAAAGAGTTGTGAGTTCAATACCTGGTTAAGGCAGTGGAGAACTTCTGCTAAGTCAGCTCTTCCTTCTATCACCTCCACCAATATACTCATCTTAATGTGAAGGCTGGCAAATATAAAATGGAAGCTTCAGAACCATGACACAAACATGTCCATCTCCCACCAAAGGTGGACCAGCACCCAAGCATGACTTAATATAGACCAGCACTAGAATACAACATATTTCCAGTTTTGTTGCCACTTGATCTTGGGGGGGGGGGAGAAAAAAAAAACCTTCATCTACCCGTTTACTTCCCATTACTCTTTAGTTAAAGTGAATGAATGCTTTAGAAGACCACTGAACTTTAAAAGCAACCATCCACTGGTCTATCAAACAGAAACACTTGAGATTGAGATAAAACTGCCTCTTCTCCTTCTATGTGGGTGCCCATAGCATCACAGTGATACGAAAGCAACTTTCAAGATTCAAAATTACTGATATCATTAAACAGAATTTTTTATTTTATTTTAAGATTATGTAGCGGCGGGACAAAACGGTGACTTTGCTGCCTTCAAACTCTGCACCTCTTTTCGTTGATAATTTCCCTTCCGTTTTCTTATCGTTGATTTTCTTTATTTTTAAAGAAACTTCCTTAACAATTAGGAAATGATCGTCTCTCATCTTTTGATAAATGAAATTGTTCCTCTCAAAAAAGAAAAATACAAAAAATAAATATGCCTATTTCTAACTCTGCATAAATTGTTTTCGTAGAAGGTAAACATCTTGAAAGACGACGTAAAAGGATGGAGAGTCTGGGTCACACACTTTGGAAAATGAAGCAAATTTATTTATAAGTACTTCTTATTCACTCAGCACGTTGTGTTTTTTTTTAATGTTTTCTTTTTCAACATTGACACTTTTTTTTATTATTATGAAGATAAAATCCACTGCCTTTAACTGCAACCTTGAAAGAATAGGAATAAACAACCAATATTTTTATCAGATTATACTAGGTACATAACTTATCGCTTGAAACTGATATTGTACTAAAACATCTTTTAACAATACGCAAAAAAATCCTCTTCTGATGCATGTAATAATAAAATTCAGCTTGTTCGAAGTTTCAATTCTTGCTGTTTTTATAGACAACTAAATTTAGTTGCCAATGTTTGGGAAACCATCAAACCTGTCTCTCTGCTGTAACGTGAAATAGTTTTTACCCTATCTACTCAGTTTATCATTTTTATGTAAAAACCATATCTTAAAAACTTTATCTGAAGAAACTCCTCCGAGAAGTTTCTTGATTTACTTAAAACTATTTTTTTTAATTCTACAGGATATCTCTCCATACAATCATTTCAATTTCTTAGTCAAATTGAAATATAACACATTTTCCCCTAATTCTGAAAAACAAAACATGTAACAGTAAAAACGTAAATTGATTGACCTTAAAATCAAGTACATGTGCATAATTAATATTAACACAGTTTATTTTTCTTAAAAACTTTGCTTCTAGTTTCTTAAACTAAATTCTTTTTAAGAGATTTGTCTGTGTGTCGGGGTCATTTTGATTCTTGTGTGTCGAACCGTTTAGATTGTGGGAGAATGAAAATAAACTAATAAAAAAAAACTAACAAGTTTCATTTTCTCAGAATGCAAAAGGAAACCAAAAAGAGTTTCCGGTGGCGTGTGAATTTTATGATCCCCACTTCCGGAAAGGAGATGATCGTTCTTCTCTCTTCCCAAACATTGAGTTCGGACGTGTTTGGTAGCCGTTTCAATGAAAGGGAGATTCAATCACCCTCACTCAACGTTAGGTTGATTTGAGATCGACCACTTTTCTATACCTTCGCATCCACGTGGGTCAATAAACATTGGCCAGTCATTTTCTACTTAAGTCTTCCACGAGAAGATAAACCAGTTTCGGACCAGCATTGTTTTCTCTCCTAACCTCACAGCGTAGGCATGAATACGGAATTGATAAAGATCTTTGAACTCGTATTAAAAAGTTGTATTTTTTTTTTTAATTGAAACATTTTGACGAAGTTATTTCTTACTCTAAGAATAATCTTTTATGAAATTTCATATGTCGATTACTTACAACGTCTACCTTGTGAAATAATCCAAATTAATTTATTCAGCTGCAGTCGATAGTCGTTACCTTTTATTTGTTTTGGAAGTGATATAAATGTTTTTTTTTTAGTTTCTTAAGTTGAAACATGTTGATACTTCTTAAACGTCAACTTTTAAAATATTTATATTTAAATCCTAATTTTAAATTTTTCTCAGTCCGATTTTTTTCGTTGAAGAAGCTAATATTGCGTAACTCTTAAGATATTTCATAACTTTCAGCTTAAATTGGCTTCTCAAGATTTGGTCTGACGGATATTGTAATTATTATTGTCATTAGACGTTGTATTAAAATGTAATTCTGTAGAAAATCACGCTTTTTTTTTTTTTTTTACAATAAATTATATTCATTAATGTTTAAATCTCATCAAGCTTAATTTCGATAACTTACATATTCAACAAATCTTTAATGTATTATGATTATTGTTGTTTGAATTGCAATGCAGAGTTAATATTCTATTCCTTGTTTTACTTTCTCTTCAGCCACAACCGTGTCTTCAAGAACAAAATGACCGCTTCTCTAATAAGAGCCTCTTTTGCACACGACGCCATTGTTTCTTCTCTTTGCTATTAATTTCCGGTTGATTCGTAAGACTCGTACACAATTAAATTCCATAACTTCACCTCACTATTCATCACAATATCTGTGTCCTTCTAAGTCCACATAATATATTTATAAGTAAAAATCAGTATTGATTAAAAAAAATGAAATCTGATAATTGATTTTTAATCGTGTTAAGTTTTCTTGGTCTTTAAATGATTCCCTTAATCCATTCCTCCATTACATTTTTGTTCCTACTTAAATCCCACAGATTTACAGTGTTGGCTTTATCACCTTCAACATTAACACTCACAGAGTCAATCTGTGGTTTATACTGAATTATGCTGAGCGGATCTCACAGAGACTAATATAAGTAATTTTTATCATGAGTTCAAGTTTTTAAAATCCTAACCAATCAAAAAATTGCTGGAAGTAGAAAATGGAGGGTTTGTTCATTTCTTTTCTCACAAAGCCTAAAAGGCTTCTTAGTCTCCCTCTCCTTACAATTTGAATCGTAGATTTCATTATATTTTGAATAATTTTTCTCTCTTTCAAGTTGTGCTAAAGATTTAATCGTTCTTTTTAAGTGCATTTCCTCTGCTGGGAAAACACTTCGAGGTTTTATTTCGAGAATATTTTTTTCTTACTTAATGTTTATATTTGTTATAAGGACAAGTCATCGGGATAATTAAATCACTATTTTTGTTTTTATATCAAACAGGACTCAGTTACAGAAAATCTGCTCTGAATTGTCAAATAAAAAATTAAATTAAACTAAGAACATATTTAATTAGAAAAGCGTTTAATTGATTTACTAGGTTTTCTTAGTGATCTGATATATGGTAGTCTGCAAGGAACATTATCTTTGCTGACAGTAATACGATTGGGGTTATCGGGGTTGGGGTTCCCTTCAAATCTAACTAACTTGTTAAGGCGTACCTGTTCCCGAACAATTTCAAAACAGCTGTGATTAGAAAAAAAATCTTGTCTTGTTTATCGTATCGTTTACTTTGATAACGCTACATACAAAGAAACCATACAAAAAAAAAAAAAATCATCATCACTCACTTTTAGTACGTAACTCCAAAAGATTCGCTGAAAAATGTCCCAAACTTAATAAGAAAGATTTTGACGATAAAACTGTTTTTATTAGTAAAGACCAAAGGATTTTTTTAATTAAATTATACTTTTTAGAACTTTCCAAATTTTAGTTATTTTTTTTTCCCCTTAGCGTCAGTGAGTGATCGTGAATTAGTTTTATATTGCATGATTTTTCCCCATACTAAAACATTTAATTAGAAAAGCTTTTAATTGCGTTATTGAATGAGATGCATTATATGGACACTATTGTTTTAAGAAACATTTTGTTTCGATGAATAATGAATTTTTATAATAGTTTTCATTTTTTTTTTTAAATTAATTTCTAGTTTTCAAATCTCAAAAAAAAAAAAAAAAAAAAAAAAAAAAAAAAATCTATTTGTAACGGTTAGATGATATTGTTACTAAGTAACAACAACTATATTTATTAATCGTAGATGGTAAAAAAAAAAAAACTTACTAAAATTCAGCGACTTCCCAGTATTTTTTGTAAATACGTCCATACACGACATTATCAAACAATAAAAGCAGTAACTATAGTAAATTTAAAGTCAAAAAAATTAAATACAATATTAGTATTTCTAGATATTTTTAAAGATTACGAAATTTAAAAATAATTATATGAAAGGCGCTCACCTTATTCATCTTTCTTTTTTAGTTATATCCCCCGCAGAAAAAAAATTCCAAACACAGAGTCTATTGAAATCGTTCTCAAAACACCCACCTCCGTATTAAAAAAAAAAAAAAAAAAAAAAAAAAGGTATTTTCTGCTATATCAAAAAGTAAATCAGCTAATATTCCTCAAATAAAGTTTCAGAAATTTATTTTTTTTAAATATTTTTTAATAAAGAGAATTTTGTACTGACAGATTTTTGTACATACGGCTAAAAAAAATCAGCCATTTTTAGCGATTGCAAAAACTAATAATTCCAATCAATTCATGTTTTGCTTACTGGATGTTTTTATGACTATAAAAATGTTTACGTCAGTTGTAAACGGCGTTTACAACATAGAAACCTTATTCTTTTTGCTTGAATGAAATAACTTTCAGATATCGCTATTAATTAAAAGAGGGGGTGCTGGTGTACTCTGGAAAAAAAAAAATGAAGAACCCAATGTAAAAGTAAACACATAGCAAGAAATAATATACCGATCTCAACATTTTTTGATATAGAAACCAAAAACGATCGAAGAAATGAATTAAAAAGTTGTAGGCATAAAAATTCACTTTTCAGTCGGTGATGGTATTGAATTTTTTAAAATTCTTTTTGTTGCGTGGATCTTTCTTTTGTATGTAGCGTTATGAAAGTGAGCGATAAAAATACTTGACAGGATTTTTTTTCCCAATGACAGCTGTTTTAAAATTGGCCCCATACAGAGACAGATTTGAAGGGAACCCAGATACCCCACACTCGTATTACTGTCAGCAAAGTAATGTTTTTTTTAGCCTACGATATCACTAAAAAACTGAAAATATCAGCACATTTCTTTCTGTAATTGAAAAAAAATTAAAATAATTCGCTACAGTCCGAATTTTAAAATGTCGACACCTAATAATTATTTTTTTTTCTTAATTCATGAAAATCCATATCAGCCAGTGCTAAAATATTTACTTTCCAGGGCTTACAAAACTGGGTGGTTGGTGGAAAACGCCCTGGAAAGAGGTGATAGGTGTGTGAAGACGAATCTGTCCGTTTCTTCCCGTGATAGTCCCACCCCGAGTGAAAAGGGAAAAAAAAAAAAAAATCGTAGTTTAATTTGGAGATGTCTAGGACCTTTGTTTTACCGCCGATCGCAGGCGTTAAAGAGAGAAGCGGGGGGAGAGGGCTTTTTTTTCTCGGAATAAGAGTTCTTGTGTCTTCGCTGAAGCATTCACGTAGGTACCTTCATGAGATCGCTAAAGAGTATATAGCATGACGAAAAAGACGCCAAACTTAACGAAAACAAAACTTTATCATCTAAATCTATTATTAAGAGTAAGACTAAGAGGGAAGATCAAACAAAGTATTATTGGGGTATTTTTTTATACATTTTTTAATCGTTCCTAGCACATTCTAAATTTTCGTTAAAAAATCGTGTTTTTGGTAATCAGCAAAATTGACACAATCGATCATGTCAGCAATTTTTTTCCAATTTATAAAAATAATGAAAATCTCAGTTTGATTTTCTTTTAAAAATCAATTATTTTTTTCAAAACTTATTTTAAGGAAATCAAAAGTTATGTTTATTTAAAATATTTTGAACCAAGCTTAATTTAGTTTCAGCGCCGAAGCGACGTAGTTTGAAAATAAAACAAAGCAGGTTATAACCTTTCGCGTCACTTGACAGGTGACGAAAGACATTCATGATGTTTTGATAGCTTACGTGAGAATAATTCCTTCTACGGAAGGAGAGATGTGAAGTTATTTAGATTTAAGTGAAATTATTTACCTCGTTATTTTTAAGGAAAACTTTCAGCGCTCTAATTTTTATTTTTTTGTACTTAGCTTTCACCTTTACGTTTACAATGCTTTATGGAAAATATATTATAAAGAAATTAAAATAAGATTGTTGAGAGAGATTAAATTTCATAAGAAAGATATCTAATTAATTTATAGGTAATTTATAGGTATCTTTCTTATTAAATTTTATCAGAAGTGTACATAAAATACAAATTTAAATTTCATGAAACTGATACTTGTAGGTACCCTTCTCAGTTGAAATAGAAAAATCAAATTAACTTCTCCACATGTGTTTTGCAAAAATAAATCTATCTCAAAAGGACATTTACGAAACTGAATGCAGCTTTTAACTAATTTTATATTTTAACAACTTAAATGTAAAAATCTATTACAATTAAAGAAATAAATAATTGTATTAAAAATTCAGTATTTAAGTTAAATACTAGACAAACTCAATCCACGTGACTATTTTTTTTTATTGCACACATGATACTTCCGGTCATCCGTAGATTTGATTTACAATCTTATTATTGACACAAATTATATATTTTTTTTTTTATATATATACTGTTGTCCGTTAGTTTGTAAGAAGCTTTGGAATTTATAATCTGTAAATATATATCTACTTAATAACAACATTCGTTAAATTCAACAAACTTTTTTTCTTAATTTTAGAAGAATTAACAACATAATGTAAACATAATTTAGACAATCTATTATATGCAGACTTTTGGAATATAGGAAGAAAATGAGTAACTACTGACACCCAGGTTTGAGTGTGACACTCTGGATTTATGAATATATGTTTTCTACTAGGTGTATAAATAGTGGTGTCAGGCTACTGACTGTGGTGATTATTGAGAGGTGATGATTTAGGGTTTAATTTAGGATTTACCAGACGTTGAGCCGTGCTACTAACAAGGTATTCACTGAAATGGTTAATTATCTTTGGTTGACTTTTACTTCTTTGTTCTTGTTAAGTATTTATTTGCAGTTGTAATTAAATACTGTTTTATTTTAATATTGAAGTCTTGAGTTATACTTAATCATTAACAACCACCATATATAACAAAAATAAGTTTTTGTGATGTATCATTTAAACAGAGATTATGATAATCAGTAGTCCATTTGATTACAAACTCTTGACTCCAGTGTTTTTATTTATATGTATGTGTGTGTATATTTAAACTTTAATCATGTACTTGAAATCAAATGATCTAATTTTGTTAATATTCCTTAGATTTCAAATCCTGGAGCAAACTCTCAACCTGGCAAAGCTCTTTTTGGTAATCTTCCTAAAAATGATGTCTCCATAAAAGCATGCACACAGCCTCCTGTGCTATGTACAGTTTAATAGGAGTAGATAGGCTTGCCTAGCACATGACATGTATGCTTTCCATGTGTATTGAACAAAAATAGAGGTTTATTCGTTTAGAATTTGATTTACTGGTTCATTTCTTCCATGACTATAATGATTTAATTATCTCGACTTTTTATTGATTTGAGCAATCCTAAACTAATGAGAAACTTATTATTGTTGTAATTTTCCTTCTCTTACATACTGAATTACATACAGAAATTTAGAAAAATAATTCTATGGCAAGTAATTTCCAGACAAGTTTACAAATTTTATTTTATATTTTGTTATTTATATTTAAAGTTTTACAGACAATGCTTTTATGTAAAATTTAAATAGTTTTAAATAAAATCAGCCATGAACAATTCAGCCTTTAGAAGTTGGAGTGGGGAAGTATTGTTTCTTTTAATTTACAAAATTCCTTGCAGATTTCTAATAAAACCAATACATAACATTTCACAAGAGCTTTTCTGAAAAACAAACTATAAATAGAATAAAACCAGAATTTAATAAATAAAAGTTGGAATATGAAAATCTATCCTGAAGTTTTTGTATTTCAATTAATTCATGGTTTCCAGCAGCAATTGAAAACTTCAACATTTACTGATGAAAAAGAAAAAGTGCTCACCACCAACAAAAACACCAAAATAATTTTTATAAAAATAAAAAAAGATGAATTGTATAAACAAATTGTTGCAGATTTAGATAAAAAAAAAAAAAAAAATTAGCAAAATACTTATGAACTTCCATTTTAAGCCATTCTTTATTCACAAAAACAAGAGTTAAAAAAAAAAAAAAAAAAAAAAAAAAAAAAGAAGCTACGTAATAATAAAAACATCCATCCATTTATGAAGTTTTTTTTTCATTGGAAAGGGAGTGGGGGGCATTAAAATAAATATTCACATTACGTTGAGGCATAACATAATATTTCTTTTTTCTTTTCCTTCTCTTAAATTCCTGTGTACAAAGCCAAAGCTAACTTTGAACAGAAAAATATAAAAATAATTTTTTTTTTAAATTAAAAAAAAAAAAAAAAAAAAAAAATCAGGTGTATTTGCAAAAGAAAGTGAACATTAATTAGCTCAATAATGAAGTTATTTTTCTTTGTAATTATTCGTTATTTGGATGTTAATTTTACTCACCCTGACCCACCCATTAAAACTTTCACCAGAAAGGGGGGGGGGGGAAGAGGCTTGGAATGACAAAAGATTGGATATTTTTTGTGGTGGTGGAGATACCTAAAAATTTATATTTGATATTAACTGAAATGAATGCCGAGTACAAAAAAAAAAAAAAAAAAAATCAATCTGGAAGGGATAGGAGTGAATCCTTTCCACATCTAAATCCAACGCCCACTGTGAGCAGAAAAACTGAATTTTACAATAGAAAAGAAAGATTGGAAGTGGGCAAAGTAATAACTTTTATAATTTTTTTTTTATACTTTGTCCATTACAAACACTACCCAGTCAAAACAAGTGTTAAAATTGTACATATACACTTGCATGTGTAGATATATTAATATATCTAGAGTATACATAGTCATCTTTAACATTTAAATTTCAGGGTTTTTGTTTTAGAGAATATCCTGGACTGACCCAGACATTTAATGAACAAATGTTTTCAGAGACAGTGTTTCCAAAGTGAACAAGGGAGAGGGGGCAGTGGGGGTTAGGGTTAAACATATCACAGTCCATAATACAGTTATTATAAAAAAAAGAAAAAGGAGCAGCAATCCACTTAGTAATTTGTCTTCTTTCTCAATTGTCTGACTGTTAGCCAGTCAAAGAGAAGCATTACATTCTTTTGGAATGGTCAGTTTGGGATTTGTGAATTAATCCAATATTCCCAGGCTTCCCTTTCCATGTTATTTAGTCTTTTGTATTTTATTGTCCCAAGTGGACATTGCTGCCGATGCTGCAAGCATGCAAATAGCCATTTCAAAGAAAAAATTTAAAACTCCCTGCACTTTACCATGTCTGGGGAATTGACAAGACGCATATTCTATTTGAAATACTGCAACCTGGATTATTTGACATCAAGGAAAGGAGTGGGGGGGGGGTCCCACCTTCCCATCCATTCACATACCAGTGGGGATGGATGGGAGAGAAAGAGGAAGAATAGGTTATATGGAAGATATAGCTTTCCAAAGAAGTTTGACATATATTAGAATATAAAGAGAATGTATATATCTTTCAGGAAGATACGAGATTTTTCAATCATAAAAGAGTTGGGCGGGGGACTCCTGATGGCCTTTTAAAGTTGTGATAATCCAAATCCAGCTAATTAGCTCAACTAAATGACCATCAGAATAAAGAGGTTGGCTTGCTGCAGTCATATCTACTGCCACCAAAATGATTTATCTGTACTGACCAGGCTGTCCTCTTTGGTCCAGAATAAGAGTTGGATATTAATAACATTGGCTGTTCACAGACATCGACTTATTTGGAAGATCATATTTTGTAAGAAATTTTCCATTCCAGGCAAAAAAGTGTCTTAGAGGAAGTACAATGTAATAAAAAAAGGAAAATATATCTTACCTTGAAAAATTGCACCTGTTCACATTTTAAAGAATTGTTTCATTTGCATAAAAAATAAAGGGGAGAGAAAGAGAAACTTGAAATTTTTCTTTTAATTCTTTTGTTTCTAATGAGATTGACTTGAAGCAGTTTCTTAAATTGAAGTTGAAAAAAACTTTATAAGATTAGAAAGGAGAAAAAAAAAAAAAAAAAAAATTCTAGCTAAGAAAAAACTCAAAATTTTCCTTTTTATAGTTGAATGCTTTCAAAATTAAAATTACATAGAAATTCATACAGAAAACATCTTTAAAATAAATGCATTACTTACACAAGTTTTTTTTTTTTCTTGTAAAACTTTGACAGCGGTGGAAAATTTTCTTTTTAAAAAGGTATTAATTGTAACTTTAGTGTTTTATTTCTTCAGGTTAAAAACAAAACCAATTTCTCATCATTTTCTCAGTATTGTTGAAATAATTTCCTCTCGAAAAGTTCAGACATCACTAATAGTTTAATCTAGATTCTGTCAAAATGTTTCTTTTCACCTTGCCAATTGGTCAGAATAAAGAAATGTTGATCTTAACAGTAATTGTCCTGTTCAACAGAGGTTTATACAAATTAGCTCACAATGGAAGTTCAGAAGGGTGATCTGGATTTCAGAAATAACCATAACTAAAGTTAAAAAAAAAAAAAAAAGAAAAAAAAAAGAAAGAAAGCAAAAATCTTAAATTTGGCACAAGGCTATAAATAGGGCATCAGGTGTAGACTGAATTCACTATTAATGATCTACAAGTCCAGCTTTTAAAATGTCATGTCACACAATTATATTCTAGAACTAAAGAACTACGGTCAGTGGAAGGAGATTTATTTTTTTTACCTTTTCTTTAAATGCCATAAGTTATAATAGGTAATAAAATTATATCTCAAATCATTTTACAAATAAAATAACCCTGGAAAAAAAATTTCTTAAAGAGGTAAACACTGCATAGTTAATGAAGCAAACTATCTTATCAATACTTCCATTGAAATTATAAAAAATATTAGGTTGGTGCAAAAATAATGTCGTTTTCTCACATAGTAACATGTGAGAAAACTACAATATTTTTGCACCAACCTAATACAAATCCAGATAGAATTATCAACCATGAAGGATATTGCAAAGCTTCCCAGATGATGGCAATTTTTATAGATTTATACTGACAAGTTTACAAAATTAGTATTTGGAAGGGTTTTTGTATTGGTTTCAAACAAAACCCCAAATGTTACTGTGACTTACAAATGGTTAAATAGACTTTTTTTTTTCCTGCTATGGAATTTTAAAAAGTATTCTTGAAATATTTTCACTCTGCTTTATTATTATTATTATTAATAATATGATGACTCAATATACAACACTTTATCCTACACCCCACCATTGGAATAGAAAATTTCTTCTCATATAAAGTTGGCATTAGCTATTCTATATAACACCATTTTGTTTTAACTTTTTCACAAACCATCATTTTCAAAGTTTGAGCAATGTTTTTTTTTGTTTTTTTTTAAATGATACAAGTCTTATCCAATAATTATCTACCTTCATAATTAATATTTGATGATTATAAGCTTCTAAATGAAATATTTGATACATTACCATATATTATTAATTCAAATATAACCACTCATCTTTTGAAATATTATTCTAATCATTTATCTAAACTCAAACATTATGACCATGTTAAATTGATCAGATTCCTTTTACTTTGAGCACTGCTATATATATATATATATATATATATATATATATATATATATGTGTGTGTGTGTGTGTGTGTGTGTGTGTATATATAGGGGGGGAGGGACAAGTTGCTCCTTTACCCCCAGTATGAATGATGTGCTTTAAAAATCCTATTTATAATGCCCTTATCTACATGAGAAACTAAACTGATGATTTTTTTTTTTCACGAGTTCAATTTAACAGTTATAGAAATAAGAGCAGTTACTTTATCTACAGAAATTTAGTAAAAGATTTCAAAATGTTTTGAAAGACGTTACAACACATTAGGCTTAAGTAAATTTCTTTTTTGTTTTAAGTATTAGATTAAAAGCTCTCAATTTTTAGAGCATAAAAAAAAGTGACTGTTAGAATAAAATCCCAAAACAGTTGGAAAACTATGGCTTGAAATGTATAAATTCTAAAAGGTTTAACACATCATCTAAGATAAGCGAGACACAAAAGGTGGTGTTAAAATGCCAATTGTCAGTGAATCAGAGAAAAGATATCTTTTGAGTAATGATGGATGATCCATTATTTCAGATTTGGGCTACAAGGATGCAACCAATGTGCCTGAGCCTAACACTTACTTTTTATTACTAGTTTTTAACAGGATATATACGACTGCCAGAAATGTTTCTCTACAGGTTAACTTCATTTTGTATTGTTGGTTCTTTTCCTTGTGATTGTACTTGATGTTCAAATAAAGTTCTTGAGTTGGGATAATAAGCCTGCTATTGTATCAAGGGAAAAAGAAAAATGATCCTGTGTCTGGAACGACCAAAAAGGGGGGAAAAAAAGCAGCAAAATTGCAAAGTCAATTTGATCCCTTTTTTTTTCTAGGGATGGAAGAAAAATAAAACAAAAATAGTAAAGGGATGAAAGTTCTTGAAACCAGAAAGATAATATTTATTAAATCCCTCAGCCAGCTGAGTTGTGGGGTGGGTTCCTCACAAGGAAATAAAAATAAAGTTAAAAAAAAAAAAAAAAAAAAAAAAGGTTTACAAATGAGGAATAGGTAAAAATAATAAAAAGTCCTGGTGACATTTTCAAGAAAGGTCACAAAATAAAATTAAAAAATTAGGTTAGAATAGGGAGGAGTTAGAAGGGGATTCATTTGTTTTTGTTTATGTCAACAATGAAAATTTAAGTTTACTTTCAGAGAGAAATAGAAAAGACATTAAACAAAATAGAGAATAGAGAGAAACCTGTGACATTGCTGACAATTGTTCACTATCAGATTAAGTGCCTAATATACATGATAGTGTGATAAAATTAATGGGCAAACCCTATGCAGTAACAGTCGGAGAAATGTTGTATGTTGTGTGGCTAATAGTTATATTGCCTCCCAACTCCAACACCAGCAGTAGTGGAAGTAATTATAATAACAGATTTCTAATAAGCCAGTGTCCTTCTGGACATGGTACTCCTCTCAGAGTCAACCAGCCACAAACTGTAGCTCAAAGATATGTTCACAGTTCAAGTTTGTTTCAGGTTTTCCTTTCTTTCATATGTAAGAGTTACAGTTTTGTTAAAAAGTTTCAATCACTCCATTGAAAGTAATGTTAATGTTCTCATTTCCTATCTAAATTTTATTTGTACAGATTTTTTTAATTTTTTTTTATTTATTTATTTCACCTATGGACGACACACAACAGGGAGAGAATACATGAGAGAGTCAAAAGTTCCTTGCCCCCCAACAATTGCTTTTTTTTTTTTTTTTTTTTTGGTTTTCTTCTCCTTCCACTTGTTGTGGACCATGTTAGATGACTGATAAAAGTGTGCAATGCATGATGGGACTTTATATATGACCATCATTAGATTTGAGTTCATACTCCCTTTTGAAATTTATTTATGTTGCACATTTTGAAGGAGGTGGTACTTAAAATAAAATTTAAAAAAATTAAATAAATAAAAATAAAAACTCAAATTGGTTGTTACACCTCTGTTCCCTCTGGAACTGTTGGTCTGAAATTAATGTGGGGGCTAGGGTTGAGCTTGTTGCTGTTGTTGTTGCTGCTGCTGCTGCTGCTTCGGCTAAGAGTGGCCGTTTCTGTAATTCTCTTGGGATTGTTGGGCCGTGTTGAAGAGACAGATATTGAAGAGTGGCAGCGTTCATGGGTGGCTGGGTTTGAATGAATAATAGATCCCCGATGAGGGTTTAGGATGGTGGAGACAGAGTCATCACGACTGTGACCACTCACCGTTCCCACTGATGCCTGCAAAAATAAAACAACCGTCTTTTAGAGGCAATAACCAAAAGAATTTAAAACAAAGGAAAAAACAAAAAAAACAAAACAAAAACAGATCCAAGAGAGATTAAGATGCATTTGACATAGTAAGTGCTTGAACAAACGAGGAAGTTAATGTTAGGAATTTTGGAAACCTTTCATTGTAAGCTCAAAAGTATGCCCACCAAATGCATTTGATGGAATATTATGTAAGTAATTTAAAAATTTATGTTTTTCACTAGGAAACAAGACATTTTAAACTTAAATAATGATAATATTATTATTATTGTGGGCATCTCTGACCAACTCATGGGAGGTGAGAAGACTTAAGTTGAATGGAACAAAGAAACAAACATTTATTTCTAAGAACTTATCTATTTTCTAAGAGGTGTGGGGGTGGGGATCATCATTTGTATTATTTGAGTGATTTCTCTTATTTATATTTCCTAAAAATATTCCCTGCAAAGGCTTCAGAGATTAGGATGAACAAAAGAAAAAATATTTCATAAACAACTTTTTAGAAGGTATTACCGAGAGGGTTTGTTTTCATTCTCAACCCTTTCCATCAGGAATTCTCAAATGGTAAAGAACAAGACAGAAATTAACTTTGTTAAATCAAATGGAATACAGAGTTATTTTCATGTGTTTTTTTTCAGGTCTTAATTAAGTCTAGTGTGAAAATACCAAAGTAGCAGCAAGTATTTGCTGCTAAGTCAAATGAATGGCAGTTGAATGGTTATGGTTCACAATCTTAGTCAGTAAGGGTCACTTGCTTCTATTCTACTCAGAATCATTTTGAAAATGCAATTGAAGCCTTTTCTCAGCTTGGTAGTAAATCTACTCTTTAGTATCTTAAGCTGTTACCTTACAAACTGGCTAATAAATTTTCAAATCAATTAGTGAACGAGTCTGAAAACAGTGAGAATTCAAGTTGTATGAAGCCATAATGAGATGTTTTTCATTGTATATCAGTCCTTCTTGATTAGTCTTTTTTTGCATGAAACTCATTTCAACAATAACTGAACTAAAATAATACTTGTATTTTCAACTAGTCAGTAATTTTTGCATTTCTTAACTAATCAGACAAGAATAAATTAATCAAAAGTGATATCATACAAAATTTACAACATTTTGTAAAGGATGACATCTATAAAACTGAAGTATGAGAGAGTGTAAACTTCTCAGCTCAGTCCCCTCCCCAAAATCTGATAAAGTGGCCAGATCAGATTTGTTTTCTTTTTTTTTGGGGGGGGGGGGGTAATTTACAGTACCCTTTTATATTGAAGTTATCAATTTTAGATTTATCAGTTTCTTATTTCTATGAGTTTATCTACAAAAGAAAATTATTAAATGAAATCAGAAATTAAATTGGAAAATCACGTGTTGATTTTAAAGAATATTTCTTATATATTAAAGAAATGCCATTCTGTACACAGACAAGATTGATAAAATAAAAACAACTGGCAGAAAAAATTAAAATAATTTTAAATGGAGTTAATAAATAAAGCATTAGATTTAAAATCAAAGTAATTTTTAGACACTTGTGAAAAGTGACAAATTTAAAATGCTTGTCACCTTCTGTAAGACAAGGTCAATATTATTGTGAAGGGAAATATTGCATACCAGTCCTCCCAAGTGACAATCCTTGCAGATAAATTTTTTAAAATGGAGAGAAAAAAGAAAAGAAAAATTCAACATTTAGAGAAAAGGACAATTAAACAACCAAAAGCAATGAAGAATAAAGTATGAAGAAGAAATGCTGAGTGACAGTGTCAAGAGATGTCTGTAGATATTAAATTTAACAGTTCTTGTTTTTTTTTCATTTATACATTTAAATAAAAAAAAAATCCTGCTTTGCTCGTTTTAAAATCTTTTTGCTAAATAGGGAAACAGAAGGTCATTAATGAAGTGTCTACTTACATTTTTTTCAAATTTCTTAGATGGGGGGGGGGCTCTTTTTTGATTGATGTTTTTTAATGTTTCATCTTAACATCAATTGCTATTTATTGTAATTCTTATGCTGCTTATTGATGACTGTAAAATGATTGAGAGTTACAATAAATAGCAACTGAAATTAAGATGAAATAAATAATAGTAAAAACAATAAGTGACAAATCTTCATTTACAAAATCCACAAATTACTACTACTATGGCACTATATTAGGCAGTCAGGGGGGGGGAAATAATATGGCTACATAATTAGATTTAAGTGATTGCAACCAGTGACCTTTGTAACCCAATCAGTAAAGCAGATGTCACATTAAGATAAACTTGCATCTCTCAGGAGTTTAAGTCATACCAGAGGCTTATTCTTTATTTCTCATCCCCCTCTACTTACTAACAATTGTGAAATAATAAAAAGTGAAAAATATACTAGTATACAAATAAAAATAAACACTTTTCTCCTAAATGATTTTTTTTACCCATCTTCATCAGTGAGAATGAAGCAGTAAGCAAAGAAAATCCTGGTCAAAAATTTTCTCTAGTAATTTGCTGGTTTAGTGAGAATTCAAATTGGCACATGAAGAAAGTTCTAAGAAATAATAATCTTATATGTCCAAAGAAAGCCAGTAACATTTCTGCCTATAATAGAATTTGAGAGTTTTAATGCCATAACTAGAATTATGGCAATGACCTGCTTAGAGAGCATAAAAGAACATCTAAAGTGAATCTAGTGTTTCCATTCCAGTGAGCTTTTTATCAAAAAACTCCACTTATTGGTAAATGTTTTGTTGCATCTTCATTTGAACATCTATTCATGATTATCATTTCAAGCAGCTTTCTTGACTGACAAACAATTTATTGTATTAAAAACAATTTCATTATTGTTAAATCTTGTCTCTTCAGAAACTAAGACAAAGCATTTGTAATTTGATTTGTAATCTGACATCAAATTTATAGTTGGAAGATTTTATGTCCATGCCACCTACAAGGATGATAATTATGTATGAAAACCCCATACAGTTGTTGAAAGTTTCTTGAAAAAGTAGAAGAAAGCAAACATATCTATTTCAAAACATAATTCTGAGATAAAATTCAAACTACACAAACGTTTTTTCAACAACAGAAAAAGGGTAAAACTTATCAGCAATGATTTTACTGTGATCAAATTGTCTTTTTACAAGCCTACAAAGTTGATGTAGTCTTTCTGACATAGTAATAGATTTAAAACAAATAATCTAATGTTAGCAACATATTATCTTCTTAGAAATTATTATTATACTATGATATACAATGCCTCTCAAACTAATTTGCTCTCTTAATCATCTGAGAGACACCTTTCCGACTTCCATCAGCATGGCTAATGCTACTCTTTAGGAAAGTGATATCGTGCCTTCTTGGGTTAACGTTCTTGGCTGACATGAAGTTGAAAGACTATATTGAATCCATTGCTAGGTCAGCTGCTAAGAAATTCAGTTCACTGTGTCGTGCCAGACAATTTTTCTCTCTAGAATCTAACTTGCATATCTATAAGTCTACCATTCGTCCTTGCTTAGAATATTACTGCCACATATGGTCTGGTGCTTCTGCCATATATCTATAGAAAAAAATATTAAAATCCAAAGAAGAATCAGCAATATTATTGTTCCTGATCTCGTGTCTTGGCTTCAATAACTTTTCCCATCACCATAAAGTTGCCTCCCTGTAGCATTTCTATACATATCTTCATAGTAATTGTTCTGATGAGCACTTTGCTATGAAACCTTTTATGTGCAATACTAGACTGGTGTTGAGATCTTAATTTACAGTCGATTTGGTTAGACGTAACTGTAAATTCCATGCTAACAGATTCTTTTCTCACTTGTGGAACGCCCTTCTGTCTCCATGCTTTCCAGGCAACTTTAATCTTCAAAAATTTTCATGCAATGTCAATTGATATCTAATATCTTCCTGATTACTTTTGTTCTTGTTCTTCATTAATGTTTCCATTTTTTATTACTACCACACCCAGTAACTGGTTGTGCCCTTACTTGGGGGTGTGATCATGATTAATTAAAAAAAAAAAAAAAACAAAAAAACATATGTGTTAGTAATACAGACTTATTGAATGGTAAAGATTGCTAAGGGTATGATTTGAAACAAGAGTCTTTACCATAAATCATTATTGGTTGAAAGTTGCTGGTTAGTTTCCAAATTTTCATAGAAATGATTAATTCTTGAGGAACTGACATCTTTTAATATAAGCACTCAATTAAGCAAAGAAACAACCAAGATCATGTGAACTCTTAAAAATTTGTAATATTGACTAAGGTAATACTAAATAACACAGTCAACTCAGTGTTTTTCCTCCATAATTGAGAGAATGTGAGTTTGTGCAATAATTTCTTTATAAGCAAAACCTGAAAAGGTATCAGTGAAAGGCAGGTGTTGAACAACAATGATAGTAGCATCAACAGCAAATAATTTTGGCAATCATAAGAGAACTGAAATGCAGAAAGTAACATCAAAAACTATCAATGCAGCAAACTATATAGATTCTGTCCATTGCACAATGCACTGAAGCAACAATGCCAAAAGACAAAAAAATAATTTGTGACAACAACAACAATGACGATAACACATGCAAAAAGTGCAAGACAATGAAAACAGCCGTTTATATGCAAAGCTGTCAACTGGTAAGGATCGTTGAAATCTACGATGATCAGTAGCAATCACCATTGCAAATCAATTGCCAAAAAGGTAGTTTAACAAGACATTTTTTTTTTGAGACTGAAAGAAACCAAAATCATTTTTATATATAAATCTGGTTGTTAATGGTTCAGAAGGACCAAACCATAATTCACTAGAGATTTTTTTTTTTTTTTTTTTTTTTGTTGCACTTTAAGGCAACAGCAAACTAAGTTTTTATGTCTACAATATTTGGTTGTTTTAAATATGAAAATTTTGCATACCAAATATTGAGACATAAAAGATTACACCAATATTGTGTGGATTACAGCATTATCTTTGGTGATGAAAAATTACAACAGAAAAAGAGACAGGGAGAGGAGAAGAGAAAAATATCTGCATTGATACATAAAATCCATTCTTCATAAACCAGCCATTCTGTTCTATAAAATCAAGCTACTATTGTAACAGACATCATGTGCTATTAGGTGACTAAGTTCTACAGAGACTAACTGCAGACTTTACATTTTTTTAAACCTAAGTGGCGAAACTAAATTCACATGCTATTTTCCTGATATCAATACAGAGGCTTATTCTTCACAAATTACCCTTGACACCTATAAACTAAAAGGGGGAAGGAGAGAGAGAGAGAGAGAGATTTTATTCACAACAGAAAAATAGCCTTCAACTACTAAAAGAGACACAATGCAGGTACTCCATTTACAAACAATCCCTAAAATGAACATTTCTAAAATGTGAACAAGTAACAAAGTTTGGAGCTGACACTGGCCCAAGTGCCACACCTGATGGCAGAATTTTTTTTTTTAACCTTTTATCATATTGCAAATAGAACTTTTTTTGAGCTGATAGAAAACAAATACATCTTTATTGATAGATGTTTTTGTTAACAGTTTATTTTTGACACCTCATACTGGCTCAATAGTTTGATTTTTGTTAAAATTTATTATTTTCCACTTTGCTGCAATAATTGGTTTATATTCGTTTCCTTTTTTAAGACTGCCAGAATTTTCAAATGATTGCAATATGATAAATGGTAAAAAAAACAAAACAAAACAAAAAAAAAAAACACACACACTGGATTCTGGTTAAGTGGAACATTAGTTACAAGTAATTGCTATTTCATAGCGCACCAATTATAGAGGAAGAGATTCCACGTTTTAAGTCAGGTTGTCCTTTTTATGTAAATTTGTTTAAAAGGGAATCAAATTTATATTCCTGAAATGTTTCACTTAAGCAGAATCCAATATTGTATATGTATTTAAAAGGTGTCATGCAAGCAATCACTAAATTCATTGTCATCTGAGCTAAAAGTAATAAAAAAATAATTGACTGAATTTAAAGGAGGGGAGTAGTAAAAAAGAGAAATGGGGAAGAAAATAAAATAAAAAAAACAAAAAACAATGTTATTCACCTGAGTTTTAACAACAAAGATTGAAGAGTCCATCGCTGCAATTGTGAAGGCACAAACACAGCACTGTCAAGCACATTTTGTGCCAACCATACAAATGATCAGAGATACCAGCAAACTACTGAAGGCACACACAAAAGAGAGAGAGAGAGAGAGAAGAGAAAAAAAATGTCCCTGAGGCAAATCTGTCAAATATCTACTGGTAATAATGTGGAGGTGGAGAGTGAACAAAAACACTGCAAGCAGGTTTTCCCATCAGCAAAATAACCAACTTAATAGCTCAAGTGTTATATGTTCAATATGTTGGATAGTTCCTTGTAATTAGAAACTATGTACGTATTGAATAATTGTGCAACATCAGCCTCCCTTTTTCTTTCTATCTTCTGTATGTTTTTATAACTGTCAGTGGTATCAAGGGAACAGTGCAAATGGATCTAAAATTCAGGCCTTCCCCTAAAAGTATTAAGGCAAAAGTGAGTGGCATTAACATAGGTAATGCCAAAGATTTGCTAAAAAAAATAAGATGTCCAAAACTTAATAAAAACATGGTTTTATCATCAAAATCTTATTGTTAAGAGGAAAGACCTAAGGATTTATGTTAAAAAAATTTTTTTAATCCTTTTTAAAACATTAAAAATCTTGTTTTTCCGAGATCAACAAATTAGTAATTTGAGCACCTGTGTGGTGAAAAACACATCGATTTGGAAATTCTTGCAAAAATCAGATAATTGTTGTATTTTAATGAAATTTTCAGGACTTATTAAAATTAATTTAATTATTTTTTAAACATTCCCCACTATTATCTTGGTATATATGTTAGAGTGCGTATGTGTGTATAACATATATATATATATATAGGGTGTGATTAGTAAATTGTAGGCATTTTATATTTTTTAATTTAGTGCATGTGCGCTATTTGTTTTTGATTTTATCAACTGCACAGTATAGTAAGGTCAGTTGGGCACTGTCTGTGAGAAAAAGAACAATTCAGTCCACTAGAAATTTGGAAATGGCATACTGTATTGCTTGGCATTTGTGCTGGAAGATCCAATACATCATTTCAGAGTGTTTGGGTGTCAACCTAAGGGCAGTGCAGAGGATTTGAAAAAGGCTGGATGAATCTAATGGTGATTATGAAGATACAGCAGCTCAGAAAACTCACTGATTGTTCTGATAGAAATAACCCCCAAATTTGTTGGTGAGGGCCTCAGACTCAACATGGAAACCTACATCAAGTGCCTTGAGGAGGCAGTACTGCCCCGAGTCAAGAGCGTGGCTGCTGGAAGACCTATGTCTTGCAATAGGACTCTGCACCATGCCACACAAGCAGGAGAACCCAGTTGTGGCTGTCAAATAATTCCTCCAACCACATCACTCCTTACATCTGGCCACCTAATTCTCGACTGTAACTGCACTGATTATGTATAGTGCGCAGTTGAGTGAGAAACCAACAAAACTCCTTGTAACACCAAAGATGAACTGAAGGCCAAGGATTATGGCAGCATTCGCCAACTTAAACAAGGAGACTGTCCAGAAGAGTAGCAGGAGATTCCAAAGTCGTCTGGTGGCAGTGGTTGAAGCCAATGGCATTTTATTGAATAAATTTACTTGTTAGTATTTCAAATGTCAGTGTTATTTTCATTTTTGTGTAATTTAGATGACAATTTATCTATCGCACCATATATCTGTTTACCTTGCCACATATTTAATTTTGAGAAATTGTTTTTTTATAGTGCTTAATGTTTATATTATTTATAGCAAGTCATCGGAAAATTTAAATCAATTTCTTTTGCTAAAATAGAACCCTCAGTTATCAAAAATTTGCTTGGAATTCAAACTAAAATAAAATGTTTCATTTTTAAAATGCATTTTAAACCTTAGGTATCACTTTTTTGGGGGAGGTACCTACATTAATGGCTGTCATTTTAAAGTTTTAATGATTGTAAATTTACTGAGCTTTCAGGTGTTTACACCCCCACCCAAAAAAAAAAAACCACAAAAACAAATTTACACTATTTACATTGTTTGGACTGTTGTCCTCATCTTTCACAATGTTTCAGCCGTTGTACGCTCCAACCTTCTTCAGGTGATATACGTTGGAATTTCAAACTGAACCAGTTATATAGTCCACAACAAATGGAACTTCATGGAAGGAACACTTTATCCAACATTTATTTTGAAGTACTAAACACAAATGATTTGTAGAAGAATCCTTAACATGTTGACTGCCAGAGGTCAATTATGAAATCTGACCTCAAACACCAACTTTATAATAGCCAACTGAGGCAATAAAATTTTAACAAGTTGATTTCTAGCTTCAACTGAAGTTTTAACATGGTTTCGAAAGTGTATCACTACAAAGAAAGTTGGTGTTGGAACCTGCAATTGAAAAGATGCCAGGCATGAAATAAACTCATAGATGGCATCCTAATAAAAACTGACAACCACAAGTTGGTGGTCAATGTGTTAAATAGCAAATCCATTAAAAAGTAGCAAACAAATTGAAGGGACAAAATGATATATTGTACTCTACACTGTTGTAAAATGTAACAGCCGACTCTATTGGTATTAGTAATAAAATCTAACTTTTTTTTTTTTCTTCTTTTTATTATTAGACAAAACAAAAATTGTTATTCTTACATCCATTAGAAACAAGTCAAATTTTGGTGAGACACAAACTCACATTTATTTCTGTCCTGAACTGAAGGAGGAGGGGGTAATCGGATGAGTTGTGATTAAAATAAATCAAAGAAATACTTATCAAAAATTAATAATAATGCAAACTCATAACCAGAGAAAAATAAAAATTTTTTTGAGGCTGACACAATTCAACTCAAACTGGTCAAAACAGATAACACACAATATAATCCTAGAAAGAAAATTCCTATTCATTAGTGTTATAAAATGGATAGCACCTGTAATTCGATGAGAAAAATAATGACTTAATCAGGATGTTGACATTCCATAGCACTTCAAACAAAAGATTTAGAAGAAAATCCCCATCATTACTGGAAAGCACGATAACAGCTACTGGACATGACACCTATTTTCCTAAAAAAAAATTTTTTTTTTTTTTCAAGAGAAAGACTTTATAAACTTCAACCAAAATCATTACTGACTGCTTGGTCAATAAATGCCAATGTTTCCTAGTAAGGAAACGGCTAATACTGCCATTACCAATGTCTAAGCCAAACAAACAATTGAAGAGTCTCTGATAAAGATTAACTAAAAAAAGCAAATAATGTAGGATTAACAGGTGCTCTTTTAATCCTAGACACAGAGTTTTGGTAACTTGATGAAAGTTTAAAAACTGGATAAAAATAGATGAGATTTTAGGACATTTATGCTGAGTGACATTGCTAAAACATAATATTTTGGAATGACACATCAAGCTATGAAAGTAGATATGGTGTTAGATCGAAGTGTGATTAACTCCAATTAGGTCAACCAGGGAAGGAGTCTGAAACCTCCTGATGAACCCAGTTATAAAATGTCACTGATGACAACCCAGTGAATCATATCTTGTGAATTATGATTTCTTAACAATAGTACTAATCTCAATACAAGTTTCTATTAGTGATCTGAAGTTGTCTTTCTTTTTCTCTAAACCAGCATGGATAGACTATGAAAATTAATACATTTGAGAGACAAAAGATAGCTAAAAAAAATAGATAAAAAAAATGTCCTTTTGCTGATTTTGGTACAGATCTTACAGCCATCGATGGTGACAGCCAAATAAAAAAAAAGAAAAAAAAAATTTAAATGTCTAGCCTACAAAAGAATTGAATAGAATTTTTATCAAAGTTATAAGAATGTAAATGACCAATACAGTATTTTATAATTCAAACTAAATAAAGAAATTTATATGGGATAAATACTTCATATCCAATCATTTTGATTAACTAAAATATTGTCAATGTCAAAGGAGCAAGAAAATCTGTATATTTTTTAATTGATAATAAACAGCAAAAAT